>OZ022501.1:88985671-89622156 GCA_963989385.1 Ctena decussata
AAAACATATGATGTGACCCCTCATTGGAGCAGTCTTACTGAGACAGTTCTAATGAGGAGTCACAACATATGATTTTTTAAAGAATAACCAAAATTATCTTCTTTTTTTTTTTGGACAATAACAAAAATTAACATTTGTTCTGACCAACATTAGAATCCTCATGGCAAGAAGGTTCTAATGAGGAGTAACAACATGTTTTAAGGAAGAATGAACTAGAACTGTCGGAGAATCCGACTATACCCCCGCTTAACTGCTTTAATCAAATAGTGTTATTTTCGTTACATGAAGTATAGAAATACTAAATACTCAAAATACTAAATCCCTTTCTATGTAATACGGAATAAAATGATTTCACATAGACAGATAGAAAAATTAATAAACACATGTAAGACATAAGTCTTTCTCAATCGGTATAACAAATATGAAGATACAAACTTGAGGGGATGCTGTGAAATTTAGGAGAGAAAGAAAAATTGGAAAAATATTGGGAAGAATAAGGAAGAGAAGGCTGGTTCTCGATCCCACAATACTACAGTTATCATCAACCTGCAAACAAAATATCCCTCCTCTAACTTGCAATGGCTGCTTAGATACCTTTGACAAAAGTCATTATTCAAAGTATGGACAGAAAGAAAATTGGACAAATACAGGAACCAATAGGCCAGATATGGCTGCTTTGCAATCCCACGATTAAATTTTATGAAAAATTGCATTATTCAGTGTGAAGAGAAAAAGAAAATAAAACAAACACAGGGAAGAATATGCCAGATACAGCCGGGTTGAACCCAACCATACACTAAGTTGTTAACAATCTGTACACCAGATATGAACATTATACCTTGAAGGGTTGCTGTGAAATCTTTTATGAAAAACTGCATTATTCAATGTAATGAGAGAAAGAAAACCAGACAAATACAGGGATGAATAAGCAGGAGAAGGCTGGTTCTCAATCCCACAATACAATAAGTTGTCATTAACCTGCATACCAAATATGACTACTCTAGCTTGCATGGTTGCACAAAAATCTTTGACAAAAAATTTTGTTAACCAAAGTATGGAAAGAAAGATAATCGGACAAATACATGGAAAAATAAGAGGAGAAGGCTGGTTTGCAATCCCAGGATACAACACATCATCATCAACCTGTATGCCAAATATAACCATTCTAGCTTGAATGGTTAAGGAGAAATCTTTGACGAAAAATTTCATTATTCAAAGTATGAAAATAAAGAAAAATGGACGAATAAAGGGAAGAATAAGCAGGAGAAGGCTGGTACTCAATCCCACAATACAAAACACGGCCATCAACCTGTATGCCAAATATGACCATTCTAGCTTGAATGGTTAAGGAGAAATCTTTGACGAAAAATTTCATTATTGAAAGTATGGAAATAAAGAAAAATGGACAAATAAAGGGAAGAATAAGCAGGAGAAGGCTGGTTCTCAATCCCACAATACAACACACCGTCATCAACCTGTATGCCAAATATGAACATTCTAGCGTGAATGGTTGTGGAGAAATCTTTGACAAAAAAATTCATTATTGAAAGTATGGAAATAAAGAAAAATGGACAAATAAAGGGAAAAATAAGCAGGAGAAGGCTGGTTCTCAATCCCACGATACAATACATCGTCACCTGTATGCCAAATATGAACATTCTATCTTGTACCATTGTGGAGAAATCTTTTGCGAAAAATTTTACCAGAATGAAAGAAAAATGGATAAATACATGGAAGAATAAGCAGGAAAGCGCTGAATTTCAATCCCACGATACAACAAGTTGGTGTCAAGCAGTATACCAAATATGAACATTCTAGCTTGTACCATTGTGGAGATATCGTTTATGAAAATTTTTACTCAAAAGTGTTACGGAATTACGGACGGAATGACGGACAGATGCAAACCAGTATACCCCCCACTTTTTCAAAGCGGGGGTATAACAAAGATAACCTTAGAATTATCTTCAAAAACTCAAATCTATTGGGAAACAGCATCAGAAGCATGTATACTATATATTTCCCAAAACATGATGCCACCATAACTTTTAAAGCATAAAGGCAAATGAAACTTTGTCAGTACCCAGTAATTATCTCAAGAAAAATTAGCTAAAATAATTGTTTTGTATTCACTGTAGCAAAAATTAGATATGAACATGTACTGGTAGTTTAATATAAATTGTCATGTTAGCTATATAACACGTATAACAATCCATCTCTGTAAAAATATGACAATATAGAGCTAAAACATGGATTTTTATACATTAGCATTTTGAGTGGTCCCATGGACTTGATTTCTGACATTCATGAAAACTGAATGCCTTGTAAATTATCTTATGCAAGCTGATTTTCATGGTAGAGATGTGGGACACTGTGAGGAGAGCTCTTAACATGCCAGTAAAATAGTAAACTTGTGGGTATACAAGAACATCTTTCTCTCAATGCCTACTGTCTAGCACCTCAGTCAGCTGATATCAGCTGTAACAGAGCTGTAGATAAAAGGGAGTATTTGATGATAATTAAGGATAATTTTTCTTATTGCTCATCCAAACCATATGTTGTGACCCCTCATCTGAACCGTCTTGTCGAGACGGTTCAGATGAGGGGTCTTAAAATATGTTTTTATGCAGAATTAACAAAAACTAGAATTGTTTTTCTACGAAAAAACAGATGTCTCCCCCTTTCTGATGTCAAAAGGATCAGTCATTAAATACAATTTCAAACGGAAACTTTAAATACAATTTCTAATGCAAATACTGGTCATTTTTCATGCAAACAATGAGCTTGTATCCAGTAAAAATATTTTGTGATAGACTAATAGACAGACGCCAAGGGAAAAACAATATGTTTCCCTACGCTGAAGCAGGGATTCATAATAAGTAAAAAGTATAAATGCAAGAGTTATAGTTGTTATGCTCTGCATGTCATGTAATGTTGACTGATATTCATATTTAGTTTTTGTCAAAAAATATAAGTGCAAGAGTTACAGTGCTCTGCACGTCGTCTATTTATATGTTGACTGATATTTGTATGAAGTTTCATGAATATAGCGGTATATATAAACGGTTTCAAGTTATAGAGCTTAGACGATTGAGACACGATTTTGTGAATGACAAAGTTCCAAGGGAAATAACTCAAATAGTATAAATGCTGTGCTCTGCAGGTTGTCTAGTGTTGACTGACATTTGTATGAAGTTTCGTGAATATAGCTTGTCCGGTTTTCAAGTAATAAAGCGATTGAGACATGATTTTGTGACTGACAAAGGTCCAAGGGAAATAACTCAAGAAGTATAAAAGCAAGAGTTATGGTTCTTGCACTATGCAATTCTTCTAATCTTGATTGATATTTGTATGAAGTTTCATGAATATAGCTTGAATGATTTTCAAGTTATAAAGCAGACACAACTGAAACACAATTTTGTGACTGACAAAGTTCTAAGGGAAATAACTCAAATAGTATAAATGCTAAAGTTATGGTTCTTGCATTCTGCACGTCATCTGATGTTGATTGATATTTGTATGAACTTTCATGAATATAGCTTGAATGGTTTTAAAGTTATAGACGGACTCGACTGAGACACAATTTTGTGATGGACAAAGTTCCAAGGGAAATAACTCAAAAAGTATAAACGCCAGAGTTACCATTTGTGCACTCTGCACATCGCCTCATGTTGATTGATATTTGTATGAAGTTTCGTGAATAAAGCTTGAGCAGTTTTCAAGTTATAGAGCGGACACAATTGAAACACAATTTTGTGATGGACTAAGTTCCAAGGGAAATAACTCAAAAAGTATAAATGCCAGAGTTACCATTCTTGCACTCTGCACGTCGTCTCATGTTGATTGATATTTATATGAAGTTTCGCGAATATAGCTTGAGCGGTTTTCAAGTTATAGAACAGACACATTTGAGACAGACAGACGGACAGATGGACGGACAGACGCCCGGGGGAAAAACAATATGTCTCCCGACCCTTAAGTGAGGAGACATAATTATCCCTCTGTAAGATAAGACGGAGTATTTGATGACAATTAAGGATAATTTTTCTAATTTCTCATCCAAACTATATGTTGTGACCCCTCATCTGAACCGGCTCGTCAAGACAGTTCAGATGAGGGGTCTCAAAATATGTTTTTATGCAGAATTAACAAAAATTACTCCTAATTATCACCAAATACTCCCTCTTATCTAGAGCTCTGGCTGTAAGACCTGAGACAGTCTCTTACCCGAGGCTTATCTTGTTTTGTATCTGTCCAGTATTTGTGGAACTTGATAATGTTAGGATGGTCCAACTGTATAAGGTTGTCAAATACTTGCCGAATCTTGTCCTGAAAGTGAAAACCCAGAAAAATTAATTCAGATTATACCGTGTTTTCCTTTCCAAAACATTCCCAAAAACCTAGATCCATCTTGATTTGTTGGATTGTTTTGGAAGCAAGTTTTTCCTTTCCGAAACATTCCCAAAAATCTAGATCCATCTTAAAAGATGGCTCTAGATTTTTGGGACTGTTTTGGAAGGGAAAACTTCATCTTATAGCTGAATTACAAAAGACTGATTGACCGTACATAGTCAACTCTTGATATGTCGAAGTCGAAGTTCATATGGTCCCTGAAAATTTACGTCGAGATATCAGTAGTTTGAGATAAAAAAAAAAGTTGAAATGTAAATAAAAATAGGAAATGTGTCCAACTTATATTCTTTGATATAAGAGTAACTGTGAGATATCAGTGTTCGAAATATCGCGAGTTTACTGTATTTCAGGTCATTTGGAAGAAGGAAGACCCATCTAATAGCCAAATACATACTTTACCACCAAAACTTTCCAACAATATTCATAATGGTTATTTCACCACTGGACTGACAGAGTTTTCCAGTCGATGGCTGGCCAAACCCAGATTTGAACCCTTGACCTTCTGCACCATTACCAGGCATCTCTAACCACTCAACCATAGCGCCACTCTAAAGTTACTGCTTTAAAGTAACTATTGTGCCAGAAATACCAAGGCAAACATTACAGTCCCTAAACAGGCTTTCTGCCCAAAAATGAGCTTCCTTCTCTACTAGTGCATGTATTTTACCTTTCACAGACTGCAAACCCAGTTTGGAGACCTACGTTGGGGGACAAAAATATGTGCGCTTATAATCATATGCCTCTGAAATTCCCATGTTGTGCGCTTACTGGGGCATGTGCGCTACTTAGGTCAAATACAGTATCTTTTAATGATATAGCTGACAGGCAATAAAGTTTTATCAAAATTTATCACTAAAAAACCTTACAAATAACACAAAAATAGGACAAAGCCAGCCCTATCAGGAGTGCACCCCTAGTCCAGCTACCCATGCCTGAGGAAATACATATGCAGTGCTCCAGATAAGAGGGGGTAACAGAGATAATTTAGGGATAATTATCACTAATTTTCCATAAAAACATATTTTGTGACCTATAATTAGAATTGTCTCATTGAGACAGTTCAAATGAGGGGTCACAACGTATGTTTTTGTTGAGAAATAAGGAAAATTATCTTTCAATTATCCCTGTTACCTCTTCTTATCTTGAGCTCTGCATATGAGTCTCGACACGACAAAACCAACAAAGTGGTTGTGCGCCCAGGGCAGACTCAGATCAGCCAGGGCTTCTGCACAGTCTGATCAGTCACTGCTGTGCCTTTAAAGGGTAGCTGAGGGTATAAGCTACCTTCATGCTGACAGCGAAGACTCTGATCAGTCTGGGTGGATGCTAAGGCTAATCTGTGTCTGCACTGGGCACACACCCACTTTGTTGGTTTTCTCGTGACGCGGCTCATATATGGTACATGTATGTAAGTAAAAAGTCAAGACCTCTACTATTTAGAGACATAGACAGCATCATATATGTCCCAGTACCTGTTGTGCTTTTCTGTTCCTATTTTCCGAGAACTGCACTTCATTCCACACAACTTCAACCCCTTCTTCTGTATCCATGGCCAAGAACGCATTGTCAATACCCGGCACATCTCGCTGCTCTACCTGAAAGTACAAATCTACAGCTCAAAACAAGAGGACCATTGGTCCTGTAGCTCACCTGAGTTCATTCAGCCTCAGTACTCTAGGGTAAATTCAGCCAAGGCCATCAGTCAATGGTGGTTGACAAAACACGGACCGTCATGGACTCACGGACTTACGGACTGGTTACGGACTAATTGACAAAACACGGACTCGTAGACAAAACACGGACCAGCGGACCAATATTCACGGACTGATTGACAAAATACGGACTCATAGACAAAACACGGACCAACGGACCATATTACTTACGGACGGACAGACGGTACTCGGACAAAACGGACCATGGACAAAACGGACCAGACAAAACGGACCACGGTTAGGACAAAACGGACCACGTTTCAGGACAAAATGGACCACGTTTCAGGACCAGACGGACCACGCTAGAAGACAAACCAGATCATTAATTGGTGCCAGTTAAAAGATTCAGGAGTATATAATTACCAAAGACAATGTTAAATGGTCACAATTATTTGACTACTGTTCATGATCTCAACTATCTTTGGTTGTCGCAACTATCTGATTAATTTAATGGTCGGATTTTTATCTTTTAAGCATGCAAATTTCTTTATTAGTGTTGCAACGACAATAAAACATGCTTTCTCAAGGTTAACGGAAGGTCTGAACGTGGTCCTTTTTTGACCTTAAACGTGGTCCGTTTTGTCCTGAACGTGGTCCGTTTCGTCCTGAACGTGGTCCGTTTTGTCCCAAGCGTGGTCCGTTATGTCCGTGGTCCGTTTTGTCCGTGGTCCGTTATGTCGCTAATTCGGACAGACCAGTTACGGACTTAGATAAGAAATAATGTAACTTAAAATGTTGTCCAGATTGAAACATTTACGGTACAAAAACGTTTTGAGAACAATGGCGTTATACGCCGAACGTTACGTCGAGACGTCGCCATAGATACCAATGTAGGGGAGACCGAGGATAGTTGATGCACGGGGATAGTTGATGTACCGATCAAGGATCTGAACAACTGATCAGTGATGCTATTTGGTTGCTCAGTGTTGACGGAGTTAGCCTTAACCTATCACAGGAGGATAAAAGACGAATAGATGGAAGTTTTGACAATGGGTGGCTGAATGACACTATCATGGATGCAAGCCAGGCTGTATTAAGGCAGCAGTTTCCCCACGAGCAGGGTATGCAATCTGTGCTTTACGCAGCAAAACCTGAGTTCCAGCTAGTATCTGGAAGATTTGTTCAGCTGATCAACACCCATCCTAATGACGGCGGACTACAAATATGGTCAGTATACTTCACGGTCGGATGCCGGAACACAGTTTTATGTTAACATGTCCAGTCTGTAAAATTGGTTTCATCCCGGTTGTCAGAATATTACCCAAACTCAAAGGCAGATTCGATCTTCGAAAGTAATAAAATGTTTGGACTGCAGGGTTTAAACGAATTAAACTAATGCATTGTTGTCTTTTTCTCTGACTTTTCATATATATGTAAGAGTTTTTCACGGACCACCTTTACAGACCAAAGTCATGGACAGATAACCTGTCAACTTCGAGGACATTTACGGACCAACGTCACGGACCGCTAACACGTCAACTTTACGGACCATACACAAACTTCATTCACGGACTATTTCTCATATGGAGTTCATTACGGACCAGATACTGACTTATGGCACGGACTCTTTCTCAGCTTACATCACGGACCATTTACGGACCCGGACAGTCACGGACCTGAACCGTGAATAACGTTGCGTCGAGACGTCGCCATAGATATCAACGTACCAATTTACAGATCATGGACTACACCCACCCCACCTTTCAGCCTCATAATTTGTTCATTGAGATAGCTGACCAATTTACGGACTAATTTAAAGTTAACTAACTTGTCACGGACCAAATTCCATATTAATTTTCTATTGGTCCGTGAGTCCGTGACTGGTCCGTGTTTTGTCAATGGGCTCAGTCAATTGGTTCTGGAGAAAAAGATTTTTAAAGGTTTTAACCATAATTTTTGTTAATAAAATGTAATTGTTTGTTTGCACAGATTATAACGAGATGGTAGTTGTTTGCACTCTCCAGAAGTCATTGTCGGCGAGCAAGTAGCGGGCAATCAAATAAGAAACCTCAGCCATGTTTTTTGCATGTACATGTACATCAGTCAAAATAACGCAAATTACATCATACCTGTCAACTCTCCCGCATAAATCGTGAGTCTCCCGATTTTGGGACCCTTTCCCGATCTCCCGATCGTATTTCAAAAATAACCCAATTCTCCCGCTTTTGAGACAACCTCCGGATTTTTATTTTCATCGCTAAAATTAAAAATCAAAACGATTTTTATCATTTGTTTCTGACCGATCTAAACCTGGACCTAACTGACCAAAACAAAGGTAGACCGCTTCGCGATGTCTGTGATGTATTTGATCTCCAAAACCTGGTTAAAACTCCAACATGTTTTATGAAGGACTCAAACCCCTCTCTTGTAGATGTGATCCTTACAAACAGACCTTCAAACTATATGAAAACTAATCAATGTGATACCGGTCTTAGTGACTGGCACAACATGACTTATACCGTCCTTAAGGGCAATAGTATTCCTTTTAAACGTACAAAAATGAACTATAGAAGTTTCAGAGGACTCGAACAGGATGCTTTTATCCAGGACCTCCAACGGGTGCCTTTTCATGTTCCCCACACATTTGAAGACATGGATGATGTCTATTGGGCACATGATAAGATGTTCAGGGAGGTTGTGGATGAACACATCCCCATAAAACAAAAATATAGTCTGGGTGCCGGGACGCGAACCCGAAAAAATAGTCCGCACAAATGTTTGATGCAGATTCTTATTATTTAGGATGTCCTTAACCAGAAACAAAATGATGCCCCTTGGCATCCTTGGGGAAATTAAAATATTCAAGATGGCGTCCAAGATGGCCGCCGAGGGATAAAATTCATACTATCTTCTTAAATATAAGGGCTGGAAACATACTTTTGTTGGCTACGTATAGGTTTTTGAGGTCGAGGAATCGATTAAGCATGTTAAAAATTATTTCAGACAAATCAGTTACAAAATGGCGGACAAGATGGCCGCCAAAACATAAAAATCTCTATATCTTCTTTAGTATACGGGCTAGAAACATAATTTTGGTGTCTACATATGGGTTTTTGGGGCCAATGAATTGGTTTAACATGTTGAAATTAACTTAAAAGCTAACCGGTTACACAAAATGGCGGACAAGATGGCGGACAAAGCATCGGTCACGGCACTAATTGTCGGAGAAATGCACTTTCCGATAGCAGAATTCTGGTTTGTGTATTAGAAACCCGGATTTTGCATGTATAAGATTGTTAAATATAAAAATGAAGTTAAAAAAAACATTCTAACAGTGTTTTAACAAGAGGGCAAAGATGGTTCACAAGAACCTAGTGCAGGCAAGGGACGATAACCCATTGACAAAGCTTTAGTCATTACAGAAAGCCGTTGTTACGAGTAACAATCTAACGGTTACAAGAATTATGTTATATTCTATTATCTATTTTACTTTCTTCAATTAAAATTCAGGTTAAGAAACTCTGATATATATTTGTTGGTTGCTTGTGTCGTTTAAAATTACAGCTCATGGTCGGCAATCAGTGAGTGGTGTGAGTGTCGGAGGTTCGTGCCATGCCACAGCCAGATTTTTAGCATCTGGGCGGTATGGAAAATTTACAAAATATTTGTTGGTTGCTTGCGTCGTTAAATTATAGCTCATGGTCGGCACTAGTGGTGTGAGTGTCGCAGGTTCGTGCCATGCCACAGCCAGAGTTTTAGCATCTGGCCGCCGGTATGGAAAATTTACATGTCAGAAAAGATCATACTTACTTCAAAGCAGTAACAAAGTTTGTAAACAGCTTTTGATTTTTTTTTTGGTATTTTCCCAGTTCTTTCAAGTATAAAGGAGACAGTACTACCCATGATTATAGACAGTTGACTACAAATTGTGTATGCATATTTAAAATGTTTTAGCTTCAAAAGTGCATAATTGTCATGCCAGTTTGTGCAAGTATTCTTACCTGACTAAATCTTCCGAGCAATGCTACAGGAAAGTTAATAGCATAAACTGACTTCATAGACCAAGCAATGCTACGGGAAAGTTATTAGCATAAACTGGCTTCATAGACCCGTCAGCTTAGATCACCATAACATTCAAACAGATTCTTCTCCAAAGCTGGTAGGCCGATCAAAATCACTTTTTGAGTTACTAGAGTAGTTGGCTTAAGTACAGAAAACAGGGGGTTTGAATCCTATCTCTGACAACAACTGAAAACGGCTATCTGTCGACTTAGCAAAAAATATGTACTCGTACCGGACTAGAATCAAGGATGGTCAAAAGACGGCACAAGGATAGATTTAGCCCGACCTTTCATAATAGCGCTATGCCAGAGACACAGTGAGAATCTAACAACCCATTGCTCCAACGGCGCAAAGGCTACTGGGATATTTTGATATATATCTATACTTCCACTTGTTTGAGAGAACGAAAATTGGTATGAATGCTTGCGGCCCAAGATGTCACCGTTTCATCTAAAAAGTCCTCTTCTCCTGAACCACTGAAGTACACATAAGTTGGTATTTTCATGTAATATTTCACATTCCTCAAAAGTTTTAAATATGTAAACGTTGGGTCACGTATGCCCCAAAATCGGGGCACGTACTTTATAGAAACTGAATAAATGACTTTGCATTTGGAAAAGAAAAGGTAGCTCTACAAGTAGAGTTAGAACCATCTCTAAAAAGGATTTTCCAAAACTGCAATACAGTTTCCTGGCAGATTAATACTGTGTCGCCAAAAGTTGTTTATTCCTGCTTCTAGCCCATACGCTAACTAACCATATGCTATAAGCGTAACACTGAGATAATGTCAGCATAAAATCAAAGACCTGAAAGTGGTTTTTATTAAGCTCCTGACAAAAGATCAAAGTAAAGATATTTTTTTTCTGTTACGACTGGAATTTTTTCCTTCTGGGTTATTTACCCCTGCTTAAAGGCTAATATACAGAAAATGAAGTAAATCTATAAAGTCAGGGGGAAAAAAGGACTTTTCTTACAAAACTTAAATCCAGCTAAGCAATCAAAATAAAAGAATTTTTTTTTTTGCCAAGATCAAAATTTTGCCCTACTGCTTGGCCATTCGGGGTTCTACTGGTGCTTTTCGTTTGCTCCAGGATTTCATTGGTGTTGTTTCGGAGGGATCTCCAGGTGTCGCAATACGTTGTTTCTGTCGAGTCCTCATATTTGTTTCATCATAGGTTTTATCCGTGATTGATTTGCTGTCTGTTATGATTCATTGATGGGTTGGGTACCCTTCATGCAGACCAAATGCTAACTAAATGTTTTGAACCACTGCAGAAGCAGAAGGCATGGGTTTGGACCAAGTAAAACTAGTTAACTTTCCTTTTGGTTCCTCAATGTTACGTGTTCTTGCGTCTGTGGTCTTCTAGTGATATGGTTACCTTATAGCTGCCCAGTTTGCTTTCTGTTTTGTCCTATTTGAAATACTGATAAAAATTGGTAAAATAAATGTTACGGTTATTTTCAATTGGGGTAACTGAATGTCTGAGAGGGCTGTTCATTCGATTTACTATGCTTGTCTTTCGCGACTATTTGTCATTTTTGTATTTTGGTTTTGAGGGCGGAATGTGGGGTCTGATTGTATTAGATCTTGATCTCTGTCTATCATTTTACTTTACCAAACGGTACATGCATGGAATTATGAACATAAAAAGCCATTAAAAACGACATTCTTAAAATAATGAATTATCGAGCTGTCAATGTCTTTCGGTTGCGACTGAAATTTTCTAAACGGGACTGTCGGCCCATACCTGGACTGGGCTCTTATGAATCATCATGGTCTCCTTGGTAATAACACTATCAGATGCAAAATGAGGTCTTTATGACTTCGTTTTTTTTTTAATTCATAGATCTTATAATTTCAAAATTCCCGGTTAAAAAAGTTTCTAAAGCCTGAATTCTGCTATCAAAAAATGCATTTCTTAAGACATTCAGCTCCGTAATCGATGCTTCGTCCGCCATCTTGTCCGCCATTTTGTGTAAGTTAGTGCCTTAAAGTAAATTCTAACATGCTTTATGGATTCCTTTACCACGAAAACCTATACGCAGACACCAAAATCATGTTTCTAGCCCGTATACTAAAGAAGATATGGAGATTTTATGCTTTGGCTGCCATCTTGTCCGCCATTTTGTAACTGATTTGTCTGAAATAATGTTTGACATTCTTAATCGATTCCTCGACCTCGAAAGCCTATAAGTAGTCACCAAAAGTATGTTTCTAACCCACATACTTTAGGAGATATTGAGGATTTTATCCCTTGACAGCCATCTTGGACGCCATCTTGAATATTTTAATTTCCCCAATGATGCCAAGGTGGCATCATTCAGTTTCAGTGTACGGACATGTTGGTGAACACATTTGTGCAAAAACATTTTGTGCGGACTATTTTTTTGGGTTGCACCCAAAATCTCCATTTGGCAACCAGACTAATATAAAAGAAAACATAGTGCTCCATTTATGAACAGTGACCTACGTAAGGCAATAAACCATAAAAGGGCACTGTGCCGGAAATTTCTCAAACGAAAGACTGATAAAAACTGGCAAAAGTTTGTCAAACAGAGAAACTTTGTCACAAAACTCAAAAGACAATCCATTAAACTTTATTTTTCAGAAAGGTGTGGGGGTGGGACAGGGTCCAAGGATTTCTGGCCAACCATCCGCCCCTT
Organism: Ctena decussata; assembly: GCA_963989385.1. Taxonomy (NCBI): domain Eukaryota; kingdom Metazoa; phylum Mollusca; class Bivalvia; order Lucinida; family Lucinidae; genus Ctena; species Ctena decussata. The sequence continues at coordinate 88,998,460 of OZ022501.1, forward strand.
TTTGACAAATAAAGGCTCCCCAAATAGTGAAGCAATAACACTGTCAGAAGATAACAGACTGATTACTGACAACCAGGAGATTTGTGAAAAGTTCAATACTTTTTTCATAAATGTTGCAAAGGACATAGGTGAAAATGAAGGACCCCTTACCCCGGGCGACCATCCCAGTATCCAGGCGATCAGGGCCAATCTATCATCCTCTGAATCAGAGTTTCATTTCAAGCCTGTGGATGAGGCCATGGTCACCGGATATTTGGGCCGAGTTGGCCTGGGTAAGGCGACTGGACTTGACACCATATCTTCAAAAATTCTGCATCTCTCAAAAGATGTACATGTAGTTATGGGACCTACTACCTCCCTAGTAAATCGGATGATTGCAGACGGGAGATTCCCTGCCTCTTTGAAAGAGGCTAGAGTGTCACCCGTCTTCAAGAAAAAAGATCCATTTGATGTGCAAAATTACAGGCCCATCAGTATCCTACCTATTACATCTAAAATTTTTGAACGTGCTCTTGAAGAGCAACTTAGTGAATATTTTGAAAAGCATTTCAATCCATATCTCTCAGCATTCCGTAAGGGCTTCAGCTGCCAGTCCGTATTACTGGCTATAACTGAGGAGTGGAGAAATGCCTTGGACAGGAACGAATATGTAGCCGCCATATTGATGGACTTGTCCAAGGCATTTGACTGTTTGCCACCCGACCTCATCACAGAAAAGCTGAGAGCATATGGACTGTCAAATGACGCCGTTGACCTCATTCATGATTATTTATCAAACCGCAAACAATGTGTCAAAATTGGTGAGCACTGTAGCTCCTTCCAAAAGATCACTAAAGGCGTACCACAGGGTTCCATCTTGGGCCCTCTCATCTTCAATATATTTTTAAACGATATATTTTACTTCATTGAAAAAGGAAAATTATTCAATTATGCAGATGATAATACCCTGTCTTTCTCACACCCGGACTTTGCCACCCTGCTCACAGTCCTAGAGCGAGAAAGTCGTATTCTCATCGACTGGTTCTCCCGAAACTGCATGAAGGCAAATCCTGATAAGTTCCAGGCCTTTGCTATGGGGGAGAAGACTTTCGGTGAGAAACCTACTTTCAAACTTGGGGACGCAGAGATCGAGTGTGAGGAAACAGTAAAACTACTAGGTGTTGAAATTGATTATCTACTAACTTTTGACAAACAAGTATCAAATATGTGTAAAAAGACATCTCAGCAAATAAATGTTCTCAAACGCATAGGTAAATATCTAAACTTTGAATCACGTAAAGCCGTTTATCATGCTTTTATCATGTCAACCTTCAATTTTTGCCCCCTAGTATGGCATTTTTGCTCTAAAACAAATACAGAAAAACTAGAAAGAATTCATTTCAGAGCACTGAAATTCATTTTCCAGGATTTTGATGCTACATACCAAGATCTGATTACGAGAGCAGGTACTACAACCTTGCACTTGTCTCGTCTAAGAGGTCTTGCTCATGAAACTCTCAAAATCATAAATGGAAATTCTCCTGTTTATCTAAAACAATTTATCACTCTCAAAGCTTCCAGTTACAATTTCCGATACACCAACATTCTTAACCTTCCTAGAGTTAGAAGTGCACATTACGGTACTAACTCTTTCAGCTTTCAAGCAGCCAAACTATGGAACACACTCCCTGAAGAAGCTAGGAAAATAACTTCTTTTAATGTTTTCAAACGTTTTATCAAGGGATGGAATGGAGTTAGCTGTAAATGCAATATGTGTAAATGATTTGTCTCCCTTGAACCTCTCATGCTGCTCAGTGCTTAGCCTTGGGTGCCTTTCGTCTTTCGTGATAGGGATTGTTGCTGCGCGGGGTGTGCAACAGCAATACCATCTCTTTCACTTTCGGCCTAAGGTGTTGTGCTGAGGTGCATCTATCAGAAATCAGTCGTTTTAAATTTAAATTTCTTAACCTATTATAAATTATAACCTTGTCGTATGGGTGTCTGCTGGTGAAACACCTCCGTCCAAAATTTCTTTTTAAACTTTTAATATGTAAATTATCTGTGATACTCTTTTATAAAATTGTTATTCATGTAGCTATAGGTACTGTGATATTTTATGCATGTTAGTTAGTCGGTCGTAAAAGCTTCTAGGAGCTTGTGTTAAATTGTTTGTAAAACTTACCGACTTTTAAATAAATTTTACTTGACTTGACTTCGCGTGTTTACAGTTTTTAAGGTGAAGGTCGGTCTCACTTCCGCTTGGACTCGCGAGTTTCCGATTGGTTCCGGTACTTTTCGCCAATTGCAAGCGGTCATTATAAGAGGTAGTCCTACTGAGGCAGGATTGCAGAAAGAAGAATCGGGAAATTCCGTGACCGGTCGCGTGCAACAATTAAAAATAGATTATTACACCTGGTTCTCGGTTTCGAACCGATTACTTATTATAGTCAGTGGATTCGGAAAACCAGAAATTGTTTATTTCCTGCAGTAAAAAACGCAAGAAAAACACAAAATTGAGAGAAAATTCAAAAGGCTGCTATGAATATACGCAAGCGATCGAGTTTCTCTGTATGCAAAGAAGCGAGAAGAGGGTCATTTTTTCAGATAGTGCTTGTTGCGAGAGACATTTAAGCCTGCGAAATGGTGGTAGGAACGATCATACAAAGCACTGAAATCGGCGATGGCTAGCAACCTATCTCAATTGGGACATATTTAAGGCTTCTATAGCATTCATCAGTCGTTATTGAATTATGCAAGATTTTAATGTAGTTACAATGATAAAGAATTTTAAGGATTAAGTGTTTCTCCGTTTTAAGACTTTACAAAATTAATGCATTGTTTTTGAAAGATGAAGATATCTCTTGAAACAAAAATGCTTTGTAAGCTTTCTTTTTTCATTAGGAAAAAAAGTCTCCCCCATGGAAATTTTAAGTGATTTTCTCCGCGCGCTCTAGTCGTAAAATCAGTGGTCGAAAATGTCGGTTCGCGCGCTGTCTCCCCCATGAAAATTTCTGAAAGTTGACAGGTATGATTACATTGTAATTTTCTCTAGCAAGATGGTGACTTAATGAAATTTTTACAAGGAGTAATTTTATTGCTGGATTAAGTATATATTAAATGGGCAAAACTACGAAACAGAGCTGGAAAATTCCACTCATCCGCTCGCCAGGACGAATGGCTTATGCTACAGGACGAGTGAATTTTTGATTGTTCCTAGTGCAAATTATTGAAATCACCATTTTTGTGGTCTTGTTGGACAAGTGAAAATTTCAAGAATTTTCCAGTCCTGCTTAATATATAGTATTGAAAACTTACTGCCGTACCCAGAGCCAATCCTCAATTATTATTCCTCATAGGACTGTCTCCAGGTACAGTTCTGTACCTGGAGACCTTAAGTCTCGAGGTACGGTTCTGTAGGATACCAACTGAAGCATTCCTTTGACTCTTTGTCAAAAGAAAGCTGGCTGTCCCAACTAAGGACAGGATATACCGTTTTAAACAGTTATCTGCGCAAATTAGGTTTTAAAGAAAGTGAAAAATGTGAATGTGGTGACACAGAAACTGTGGAGCATTTTCTGTTAGTTTGTCCAAAGTTTGAAACCATTAGAGAACATATGAAACAAAATCTGTACCACACTGTAGGCATTAGTCATCTTGACTTAGATTTGCTTCTTGACGTGAGACCTGATGATGAATTTAAGAACAACAGAGGCTAAATATCCTTTCAGAATTAGAGAAATTTATTCAAAAGTCGCAGCGCTTCGCCAAAAAGACATGTAGGGAGTAATATAATTGAGCTCAGCCGTGCACTCCAGTTTATCAATACAGAGATGTTAGTCTTGAATTAAGGACAATTCACCCCAAAGACAACTCGCCCGAAAACAACTCGCCCCACAAAAATCTCGCCCCAAAACAACTAGTCCCACCTTCAGATGACAACTCGCCCCACATTTTGAGACCACTTGCCCCTTTAAGACTTGTGCTGCCCCGGATGACCAGATTCCCCCCCCCTCCCCCCCCCCCCCCCCCCACACACACACACCTTTCAGAAGGTGTCTCACCAAAAGTTCAAAAGACAGCTTGCCCTACCTCATAAATCTGTCAAAACCCTGTCCCTTTAGGTGCTAAAGGGGACAACAAATACTAATAACCATTAATGAATGTTTGTACCATGCCTCACAGCCACAGTTTGATAACAATTACACTTCAAAACAGTTTGATAGCTTCAAGTAACAGTGTAATTATCAACATGAAAACGACCAAGTTGTTTTCAACAATGAACAGCTTTACTTAAAAAATTATGAGTCTATCTATCTATCAACAATGAACAGATTTACTTAAAAAATTATGAGTTTGGAGAGCCACATCTATCTATCTATCTCAAAACAAAAAGCTAGTAAATCTATCTATCTATCTATCTATCTATCTATCTATCTATCTATCTATCTATCTATCTCAAAACAAAAAGCTAGTAAGTTTATATTTGCTCGAAACATCTCTCAATGACCTATCTATGTATCTATCCATCTATCTCAAAACAAAAAGCTAGTAAGTTTATATTTGCTCGAAACATCTCTCAATGACCAACTGCAGAAATAAACCTATTCATAGCCTAATGTGGCAGGTCGACTTCCCAGTATCCAAGTTTACTTTCAAGACAAAGACTTCAAAACTGGGCGGGCTGTGTTCTGGATCTGGGATAAGAACGTATAGATGTTTTAGTAAGGTGAAAGTCTGAGAATGTGCGGTACATAGAATAACCGAAAAGCACAGAAATACCTGAAAGCACGGGAATAACAGAAAAGCAATTTAAAAAATCAGTTTTATATGAATTATCGTAATATTAGTTTCATGGGCGGGAGAAGCATTGAAGGAGTGGTTTTCTAGACCACAGTAGCCTTGGTTTAAAAACTGACAACTATATTTCAAATACTTAAACGAAAAGCACCTGCACTAGTCTTGTTTACCATTAAATTCTGTGTCTCAGATTGATAATCTGTTCAGTTTATAATTAATGGTATCTGACTATACACAATCATGCTGTTATGTTTACTAATTTGGTTCGTTTTGTTATTACATAAAGCAGATGGCAGTTCATACAGTACACGCAACCTGAAGACTTGATCTGACACGCTCTCGCGAGAAATTTTAATCTTTTCCGCGAAAGTTTAGTGGGGTTTTTGCGTGTGAAATGCGAGACACTCGCGAGATGCGTGACGTTAAACTCGCGAGAAAACAGTTTCTTTTCACGCGAGACACGCAACTTTCGAGAGAAAGGATAAACTCCATGTATGCTCAGGTGAGTCATCGGCGCCAAACTTAATCACGCGTGACGCGTGTTTTCGAGTGGAAAGGATTAACGATTCCTGTCAATTTCACAGGTCATTATATGTTGTACAGGTAATTCATTTATATTTTTACATTGGGCCTAAAAAAAAGTTGTGTGATTCCGTTTCCAACCGACTGGTCTTTTTTGGCGCCGACTCAAAATTTTTTAGCGGCAAAAATTACGATCAGCAATTTCCGCCATTCCGGAAATAACCGAAAGTGATGAACAAATAGACAGCGTAAACCGCTCACGCTATGACACGTAAAGCATACCAGTTTGTTGCAGTGTATTTAATACTGCGCAGGCTGATCCTAATATTTACTATCAGCGTATGGAATAAGATTCCTTTCACCATTTTGTGCTCTGAGCAGCGTCCTTTGATGTCAAGGCACGAGACTGACCTATAAACGTGCTGTGTTTACGTATTTCAACAAATGCTAGGTAGTCTTCACATTTTATTATGGCGAAGGCCCTGAATGCGTTCAGTCACCTCTAAATATGAATACAGATATTATGTTTATTAGTCCGAATACTTTGAGAATTTTTTCGCGCAGCAGAATCAGTTTCGTTTTTCATATAGATAATGTGATTTTGCCACGCGGAGATCGGAATAAAAAACAAACTTCTCACCTCTTATTTTTCCTTCATTTTGATGCATTTTTAAAATCCAAACACTTTGACTATTGATCCACGACGCAAAATCATATTTTCCATATTTCATGAATGAACTGATTAAGAGGATGCAGCTGTGACGTAATTTTTTTAGCTGTCAAACAAACAGGTTTACAAATTTGCATATTTCAGAGAGTGGATAAGTGGACGTCAATCACCTCTGAGACAGTCCATTTGCTAATCAAGTCATTGTTGTCGCGTGCGCTTTTAATGGAAACTTGACAGCTGTTACATCAGAAAGTTTATATTGGTTAATAAGTAAACCTTTCGGCACGTGCCACTTTGAGTTCAAAAGCTGATTGAAACGCTTTGATCTTTGTGACTGTTTTGACATGGATTGGGCTATTATCGGTGGCGGCTGAGCGAAATTTTTTGTCTGTGTCATCTAACTAGCCTATTAACAATATTCTTTCAAACATAAGCCTCACTAATTAACTCGCCGCGTAACTGCAACAAAATTACGCTGATCATGATTGTTTATCAACCCATCCTTAATTCGTAAATGTAAATACCGTACGGTCAAACAATACTTGCATTGAGGATGCGATCAATTAGGTTATTCACACAGGCTTACTATGTATTAATTGAACCGTTATCAGCGCCGAAAAAAAAAATGCATTGCGAATCATATGCCTTGTCTGTAAAGGTATATGTATATGTAGTTGTAAAGAAACTTGCATTTACTGTACATGTACCTACCTCGCCAAAATTCCACGTGTGATGCGAGAAAGTTTCTCGCATACATCACTCTATGAATTTCACGCGAGATGCGAGGAATTTTCTTGCGTGGAACGTGGCGATTTTCAAACACGCGAGGAAGTTTAGTGTGAAATGCATGAGAGTTGCGAGAGAATCTCGTGGATTTTAATCCTTTCCTCGCGATTTTAAGTGTCACGCGAGAGCGTGTCAGATCAAGTCTTCACGTTGCGTGTACTGTATGCCTTGATATAATCAAAAAGCATCGGGAAAATGTTGAGCATCATTAGCACCCTTTTCTCTTACAATGCTATTAAGGTATGACACCCAAGCTTACAAAAGTGTCACAAATAGTACTACAAATGATTTCCAACCAAGAAAACCTAATCATTCCCATGCAAAACTGATATTTGAAATTGCTTTTCGGTTATTCATGTGCTTTCAGGTATTTTTGTGCTTTTCGGTTATTCTACGAACCCGAGAATGTGGGGCAAGTTGTCTTCTGAAAGTGGGGCGAGTTGTTTTGGGGCGAGATGTCTTTGTGGCGAGTTGTCCTGATTCCGTTAGTCTTTCCCCAATCGCAACACCCATGTAATCAGATGGGGGAAAACTAAAATTAAATAGTAGCAGTTAGGCCCTCTTTGGAAATGACTGATAAAATGTGATTCATTCTAGGAGCAAAACTCCATGCTACCAGACCTCTTCTCGTCGTTTCTGCCAACGTCCACATGGACTTTCTTCTAAGACTTCGCTCTCTTCATCTGTGTCATCGTCTGCACTGTCGGCTTTTACAGGATTACTGTCCTGTTCTCCTTCAGCCATGACGATGGCTTGCTGAATAACAGCAAAATATATTTGATTTATTTTTTCCTGTAAACTGCTTTGGGTCGGGTCGTGTTGACACTTCTCAGTGTCAGACGGGTTCTTGCATTTATCTTGTTTCTCTTTCATAATTCTACATACGAATCAATAAATAAGTACGACAGCCAGTCTAGAGAAAACGTGATTCAAGAGACGCTTGTTTTTACACTAGGGTAAAGTATTAAGCGTCCAGATGATTAAGGCGATGGGGTATTGAAGGGAAATTAGAAATTAATTTTGTTCTCCAGATGATCAAATAGGTGTTAGTAATGAATACCGTGCTCAGTAATTTGTTAGGAAAAAGAAAATATTTTGTTTCCGATTTCATGTTATTGGTAATAATGAACAACGTTTATATAATGTATATTCATTCCTCAGTTTGATATGTCAGGATGGCCGAGTGGTCTAAGGCGCCAGACTCAAGGTTATTTATATCTTCATACAGAGTGTTCTGGTCCACGAATGTGGGCGTGGGTTCGAATCCCACTTCTGACACATAATTTTTTTTCTCTCTCTGACATTTCTACATTTTCAGTTTTGATAGCTGTAGAGAAAATTTTAATGTTCTTATTTCTTGACCTCCAAGTCTTGTCTTGAAGAGTTGCAGAATCCCAAATGATGTATATCCCACCATCAGTCCATCATGTGTGTTTTTACCATATGCACGCATGACAATCAGTCTCATGCGGAACCGGCGGTTAAGCAAAGCAATCCGTTAGATCACTTTCCGGTGACGTAGAAGAGGAGCCGAAAAAGGTAAATAATACTTACCCAGTCAGATTTTAGAATGTTTTTTCAGAATGATAGGAGAGATATCCAAAATCTAAGAATGCTATTTTGTTCCTTAAACATTGCTCCTTCAACACACCAAATAATTCTATAATTGGTTCCGCAGTTTTCTTGATATTTGTTCCCTCCTCCGAAATGGCTTTTCAACACGTTCAAGGTCAGACAAAACAGGAGATAAAATAACAGCATTTTCTGCTCGATCTCAAAAATGAGCAAAAAGCATCCGAATTCATCATTGCATATCAATGTAATGATTGATATCTGTCATCAACAACGATGTTTCAGTGACCAGGTATCAAGTATTGTTCTGAAATCATTGTTGAAAGGGGCAAAATGTTTTGGTTCAGCATTTAATCATTAAAAATAGAAGGATATTATGTCAACATTAATCTGCTTATTTTAGTCTGTTTTATGACATAAATTTTATGCTGGATTTTTTTTTTAAATTTGTTAGATGTCAGCTGAGACTTGTAGGATCTATGCAGTTGGAGATTGTGTTTTAACAAAAAGAAAAACAGAACAAAGTTTATCCCATTCCCTAAAGTACTTTGTGTTTACTGTTTCAATGGTTTTAAATGCATGCTGAATTAAACTTTCTAAGATTACATTTGAATAATTAACACGATTTCACAAAATTTTGATTTTTTGCATTTGAATGGGAGGCTCCTGTCAAAAATTTTGTGGTTGCGCATGAGAATATTCGGTTGAGCATTGGAATCTATGGAATATCAAATGAGCTTGGGTGCCTGATTTAGCTCCGAGGCAGCCTGATTTATATATGAATCACTAAAACATCGATCAACCTGCGACTTCGCACAGTTTGGTCTGCTCGTTTAGCACTGAAAAGCTGTTGTATCATTAAACATACAACTCTAAGGACCTTCTCTGGCAGATAATCTAGTTTTGTCTGACCTTGTAATGTAGCCAGGAAGACATGTTTTTCTTACGACAATTATTTGAATAAAATCGTTTATGAGACTAGCCACTCTTAAAAGTTTAGAAGGGCCTAAAATTTAACTGGCGGATGGATGACTTGCGATTTTACGTTTTTCAGCAGTATGTCAGTCATATCAGAATATTCTCTCAAGAAAAGGTATTGCAAAAATTTGGAGAATGTCATGCTATCAGTTGGTTACAATTGTATGATACGAACAGTTTTAAGTGGTGTTTGGTATATTACATTTATCCTGCAAGTTCAGTACCGAAAGAAGGAAATAGTCCTGCACAGATAAATCGGCCCTGTGCGTGCATTTGCAGACTTTCTGTGAAATCTTATCGATGCAGCAAGACACTTCACTTATATAACCGCGTTGAACATTCACATTCAAGAAAATGCATGCTTTTGTTACTACGCTCTCAACGAATACTTTTCGGCGGTCAATTTGAAAACCACGAGGTCAATAGTATTGAAATTGACATGGAGACAATTATATTCTGCTCAAAAGGGATTGTGCGCTTGAATTTAAAAGCACGTTTAAATACTTCTAAACATATGCCAGATAATTTTGGTCAAGCAAGATGGTCTTGGTCTCAGTAAATACATAGTAACCCTTTACCTGCCACATAAGTTATTCATGGGACCCTAAACATGCGGGAACCCATACCTCGGAAGCCACAAACTCTGATCGAGTTGACTGATATTTTCACTCAGCTGCAACAAGGTGTGTGCTGCCGTTCTGGAAGTTACCAAGGTCCATCGACGTCCATGCTCGGACCTAACACTATCAACCGGAAACCGACCAAGACACTTAAAAAAGGATACAAGTTATCAGCCCCAGGTATATGCTTTAGAAATGGAAAGTGACTGCTTGCCTGAGGCCCGGTGTTATTGCTGAACGGTTATCAACAGAAAAAGTTTAGATGGATGAGGTCTACTTTCCAGAAAATCGGATCAACTAGGTAATGGTGCCACTTGAAAAGATGTGTTGAAAAAAAAAATCTTAAAATTTTAACGTATTTTCTGTGTTTGCAAACTACAAACCAGTGATGTGGGCAAAACCTTGCTCTAGTAAACTAGTAAAAAAAACATTGCCTTCTGCATATGACAGCCTCAATCAGTGGGGTTTCCTGACAGGCTACCCCTTAAAACTGACGCGCAATCGTGGGGTTAAGGATTAATCTCAATTAGACTTTCTCCTAAGTTGCAAATTGACTCTCAATATTTTAGATTCGGTAAAGATGTAGTAGCGAAAGCTGGACGGATGAACGGTGTCGAGTTACTAAGGCTATGGATACGTTCCGCTAGGGTGTGTGGTTTAACGTCATTACGAGAATTTAAATGCACACACAGTAATGAAAGCATTAAGTTTTATTAATATATTATTTGAAAGTGTGTAAGATATGGGCACGCCTTATCGCATTAATAAGATTTTAAGGAAAGCCTAAAAACGCATTCACAGAGTCGAAATACCGGTACCTGTGCAAGACTCAAAATTCTTACCCGTGACCCATCCATAGACCACGAAAACTGCAAACTGACTACTGGAAAATAGTCAAATTAGTTTTCAACATATTTCAGCGGAGGTCAGTTTGAAACATTACCTTCGATGTTAATACTCAATGAAATTTCGTGCGGTGAAGTGCGGATACCTCCTGGCTTTTGTAGCAAGCCATTATATAAGAACCTTTCGATGCACGCTGTATTTTTCCATATTGCATCGAGCAAAGTCAAAAAGTCATTGCTCGAGGTGTTGCCGAGTAGCATTAAAACTTAAATAGTCGTTTGCTACGAAAGAGGACAAGGTGCACCGTAATTTTGCTATATTGCCTCCAACAAAGTCAAAAAGTCATTGCTCGAGGTGATGTCGAAAACTACAACGCGTAGCATTAAACACTTAAATATTATTATGATACTGAAGCAGGACATATGAGTGTTTTCGGGGGTTATTTTTATCAGAAGACAAATCAGAAGAAACAGTATTGGCATAACTAATTTAATAGTGATCCATGTATAGCTTGGGACGTTTATAGCTTCGTTTAAGCAAAAGAAATTGTGAAGTTTGAAAGAAGTCAAATGCTGAACCGAGCTATCGCATGCGAAACCAGGAAAAAATGACATGGGGACTGACCTTAAAAATAGGCAAACCGAAAGTGTTGAAATAAGCAAAACAGATATTATGTGAAGTCATTTGATATTCCAATGACGTAATCAGTGCATAATGTTCAACATATAATAGCTCAAAGCAGTATTCCTTGATTTCTCTTGCAGTCTGGTTTCAAGCAAATATTAGCCGTCAGACCTGCATTTGTTAACTTAAGAAACTCCAGAATTATACTGGGTACAGTTTTACTGCACATATTACAGGTTGAATATAAAATTATCTGTAAAATTATTTTCTTCTTATTTTTAATGATTACATGCGGAACCAAACTTTCGAGACCAATTATGCATGCATTTCAAAAGAATTCTTGGTTCTAGCAAAATGTAAAGGTATTACATACCTCACTTTCTGTTTAAAATATCCGCGCATCGTCTAATTTGCAGATCATATGTACACAAATGTCAGATTTAGCGGATAAATGTGTTGCCTACCTCATGTATAATCCAGTAAGAACAGGTGTTTCGGAGGAGGGAATAAAAATGACAAAAACAAGACAACGTTTCAGCAAATCCTTTGGCATACAAAGAAAACAATGTGTTAGCAACAAAATAGCATTCTCATATTTTAAAGAGCACATTTTCTAAGAAAATAAATCGTCTTCTTACACGAACGATTATCGTTTGTTTACCTTTTTCGGCTCCTCTTCTACGTCACCGGAAAGTGATCTAACGGATTGCTTTGCTTAACCGCCGGTTCCGCATGAGACTGATTGTCAGGCGTGATATGGACTGTATAAAAAGTAACCGCATGTTTATTAACTGAGTGATTTTACTTGGTAAAACATGTTACAAATTATCACATACAGTAGTAGGCTATAAAACAAGCAATATTGTCATAGATCTATTTAAAAAAAAACTGATGAGTAAAACATAGCACAATAATTCTAAGAATGAAAACAAAAATAAATGAAGATAGGGACGAGTCATTTATTATCAGTTGGTGAGAGGGGGGGGGGGGGGTACATTTTCTTATGGTTTACCCATTTTTTCCGACCGACCCCCCCCCCCACACACACACCCGCCAGTCTCAGCAGATTTTTTTCCGCCCCCTCCCCCCCCCCCCCCCCCACGCGATAGGTAACAAAAACGTTAATAACCCCAGCTACCCTTCATACTATCGATACTGAGACGATCATTTTCTGATCATTACCCAGTTGTGGTGGGTGGCTAAATTTAGAATTTAGCTCAAGGGAAAAACAAACTTTCGGGGTGGGCCATTAAAACTATTTACAAGAAGCAGATCACTGGCATGCTGAAACACATGCCTCTGGACCGATAATCTAAATAAGGGCCTTAAAATCCTCAGCGCTTTTGGCAGAAACCGCCGAAGAGGAAAGACCATTCAACACAGGAATAGTCATGGGGAAAAATGAATTTTTCAGGGCATCACTATATGCAAGGTATCTAGTGTATTGTGAGTCATGGGATCGATGCCCTAGTCCTTCTCAACTTTGATGCTGGGGTCAAGTACTTATCCTTATCAGGGGACAGACACAGTACCAGAATGAATCTTGTAAAAGAAGGTTAAGGAGGACTGCTCCCGGCGGGCCTCCAGGGATGGCCACTCAAGCTCGTCCTTCATATCGCCGACACTACTTGTGTTCCGCCATCGCCTGCAGGTCCACCGGGCAGCTGTTCTCTGCACCTTCTCAACCTGCTGAATCTGAGTTTTATGATAGGGATGCCAAATAGGTGCTGCATACTCTAGTACAGGGCGAACCAATGTTTTTTATGCAGCTTCCTCAGTTTGCCTAGGTGCCAGTGCCAAATTGCGCCGAATAAATCCCATTTTCTTAGTTGCCTTCCTTGATATTTCTGAAATATGTTGACCCCAATCCAATGGTTTCTCACTTAAACCAGTTCGTTCATTAATCTGCGGCCACGGCCGCAGATTAATGAAAGAACTGGCTTAAAGGTAGGTTCCTGGGCTAGCTATGTCAATGATGTCCACAAAATAATTTCGTCTTTTTCTGAGCAGTATTGAATTCTCTTATTTTTCTGAATTTGTTGCTACTGAGAAACTCGTCAGATGTTGAAGAAAATAGTCGTTTTCCCTTTTGGTTTATTTTCTTTCGTTGGAATTCCAGTTCTAAAAATAACTTTGTTTATTATGTCTATAAGTGCGCGATTTCTGATGCCATTCTCCAAAAGTTCATTTTCCCTTGATGTGAGCTCTCCTAGAGGTCCTGGCAGGGCGGATGGGCTAAAACTATCCCAAAATGCAATGCAGCATGACATCAGCTGCGTTATCTATTTTTGGCGCTAACTCGTGTGCGAAGCAGAATTAGGAAATCCCTTGCAAAACAACTTTTCTAATATTTTTTTTATTTAAATTTTTTAGTGAAACTTATTAATTCCCTTTTATAAGTACTTTCCAACAACTTGGATGAAAGTTCATCAAGATAATGATGCATTCCAAAGTACAGGAACCTACCTTTAAGTGAAAAGTACCAGAATTAACCGAAGCAAACACAAACAAAATATATGGACAGTGTGTCTATTGCTGATACTTTGTCAGAAACAGATAATTATTTCGCGATTTTAATATTCGCGGTTTCGAAGTGACCGCGAAATACCGCGAAAAATGAAACCCCGCAAAAATTACCGCATATACGGTATTTTCTAAAGACTGTTTTTTTTATCTGACACCAAACAAAAAGTGATTTCGAAAAACATAAGTTTAAAATTGGGGATTTTCTGGATACTACAGACCCTAAATGAGGTTGTCCTATTTCTATTCTGTTCTATTCCATAACCTTACTAGGTCGTTGGGGCACCACAGATGACTTCGAAACAAGCACTTTCCACCTTGTCCTGTTTTCAGCTGCCCTGGTTGAGCTGGCAAAATCCATCCCTGTCCACTCTTTAATATTGGTCAAATAACGCGTATGTCAAAATTTAGCCAATAATATCAAAGGTCAATGAATATTTAATCTTCGTTTTTTCCCGTCGTACTGCACTGCGTGAATACTAGCACGCTGTCAGATATTGATTCAAAATGTTTCTCTTGTTAGAATTTTTATCGCAAACAAATGCAGATATTCAAAACTTTTTTTCGCAGTAGATCTACTTTCGATTTCTACTTTCGGTTTAATACACACACACAAACAAACAATGCATCATGTTGGATAGGTAATTGTCGCTACCCAGTATCAAAATTACGGTTGTGGGTGCCTACCGACATGGCTCACTCGAGTCATATTCATGAAAGTTATTGTCAACTCTTTACCAAGAGACATATTACAAAACACACTTCCATTTAATCTGCGTCGATTATCTTTTTTTTAAAAGATTTTTCTTGTTTTTATTAGTTTGAAGACAAACTCTCATAAGTTTTCAAAATATACTTTATTTTATGCGTTTAAAACTGAAGAGTACTGGGGTCGACCGATACAGTAAATCTTGATCCTAAAATTACTGATACTTTTATCCAAAATCTTGAAAAAAACTGTGCCAAAAAATATTTCCATGTTAGAATACTATTTATGATAAAATGCAATCATAATTAGCTTATATATGCCTCTATTACCCAGCCTGACCCGAAACCCCTGCTCAAATTAACCGAAAACAAGTACGTTAGTGCTACGGTAAAATGCGGCCATTGCGACGGTGTCAGTCGTGTTATCCTCACCGATCAGTCAGCTAATAGATCTGAGTTCCTGTAGCTAGCCTTATCCGTAGGCTTAATGGAAGGTGATTATCAGAATTTTTAACATATAAACAGCTGAAACAAGAAAAATCTTAAAAAAAAGATAATCGGCGCAGATTATAAGGATGTGTGTTTTGTTATATGTCTCTAGTTGAGGATTTGACAATAACTTTCATGAATAAGTAAGCTATGTAGGCATTCCAATCTGGAATTCCAATTTCAATCTTGAAATTGACCTGATTTCAAAATAGTTTTCAACATATTGGACTGTTTCTTTGTTTATGTACATTAAACCGAAAGGAGAAATCGAAAGTAGGTCTACGACGAAAAAAAGAAAGTTCTGAATATCTGCGTCTGTTTTCGATAACATTTCTATTGTAAAATTACAAACAAGAGAAACATTTTTAATTAATATAAGACAGAGTGCTAGTATTCACAGTGAAGTACGACGAGGAAAAACAAAGATTAAATATTCATTGACCTTTGATATTATTGGCTAAATTTTGACATACGCGTTATTTGACCAATAGAATCTTGTGAAATGTGGAACACTATCGAAATTATACGAGGCTGCGCCTCGAAAAAAGCCCTACCTTTTTGTTACTCACTAGATATTGTACCAAATTGTAATAATGAGAATATACTCTTCTCGGATATCGTGAGCCATTAACTCTTCTCGGACATCATTTGAGGCGATCTTGCTTTGCATTGCAAATTGAAAGATAGTCATCTAGAAAATGACATTTAGCTGCCTGAGTACCGCAAATACACATTAGCCTATGAACCTACCCAAACTGAATGTCATTTTTAGATGCCCAAGGATCCACATACAGTATACGCGAATAAGAAATTCTCTGATCAGACTGAACGGATGTGCTCAAAACTTCCGTGTTGGCACATGCCTTAAGTTACTTTTCACACGATGCGAATCATTGAAAAGACACGGCATGGGTAGCCATGGTAGCTGTGTATGTAAACATGTACAAGTTGTGACCGGACGAAATACATTTGCGCGACTTTTTTCGAAATTTGCTTTTGCGCTGCTTGTACGAATTTCGTACAGGTAGCGCAAAAGCAAATTTCGAAAAAAGTCGCGCACCCGAAAGCGCGACTCTTTTTTAGCTCACCATAGGCTCAGGGAGTTCTTCTCAAGAACCACTTACTTGGCTCAGATGTTTGAAATTTGTTATGTAGCATTGCCTAGTGGTTCTTTACCAAGTTTGTTCAAAATGGCGGCCCCAGGAACCAGAATGGTTCCACGGCTGGGAGTCCCCGGTTCGAACCATAGAAATACATAGAAAAATAGTCAAAAATCTTCTACTTTGAAGCCGCAATCTCAGATGCTTAAAATTTGGTATGTAGCATTGCCTAGTAGTCCTTTACCAAGTTTATTCAAATGGTGGCCACAGGGTCCAAAAAGGCTCCACGGCAGGGAGTCCCAGGTTTGATCTATAGAAATACATAGAAAATTGTCAAAAATCCTTTTCTTCAGAACTGCAAGGCTCATATGCTTGAAATAGTAGTGGTTAGTAGTCCTTCACCGAGTTTGCTCAAATGGTGCTCTAGGGTCCAAATGGCCCCGCGGCAGGGAGTCCCAGGTTTGAACCATAGAAATACATAAAAAAATATTAAACACATAAAAAATTGCATAATGACATAATACCTAAAGGTTTCAACTGGAAGTGGCAGATGTAAGAAACTAGTCAGGTATGAGTCACATTTTTCATATTTAGACACTTGTTTGCATAATGACATAATACCTAAAGGTTTCAACTGGAAGTGGCAGATGTAAGAAACTAGTCAGGTATGAGTCACATTTTTCATATTTAGACACTTGTTTGCATAATGACATAGTACCTAAAGGTTTCAACTGGAAGTGGCAGATGTGAAAGGCTTGTGAGGAATAAACTGTGAAAATAAATATGAAACAAAGATTGTGCGATTAAAAAATATTAAAAAAATCTGCTTTTTCAGAACCGCAATGCACATATGCTTAAATTTGGTATGTAGCATTGCCCAGTAGTCTTTAACCAATTTTATTCAAACGGTGGCCCCAGGGTCCAAAATGGCCCGTGGCAGGGAGTCCAAATTTTGAACCATGGAAATACATAGAAAATAGTAAAAAAATCCTCTTCTTCAGAACTGCAAGGCTCAGATGCTGGAAATTTGGTGTGGAGCATTGTCTGGTGAACCTTTACAAAGTTTATTCAAATGGTAGCCCCAGGGTCAATAATGGCCCTGCCCAAAGGGAGTCCTAGGTTGCAACCATGGAAATACATAGAAAAATATTCAAAAATCTTCTTCTTCAGAACCGCAAGGCTCAGCTGCATGAAATTTGTAATGTAGCTTTGCCTAGTAGTTCTTTATCAAGTTTGTTCAAATGTTGGCCCCAGGGTCCAAAATTCCCCCCTGGCAGGGAGTCCTAAGTTCGAACCATAGAAATACATAACAAATAGTAAAATATCTTCGAACCATAGAAATACATAACAAATAGTAAAATATCTTCTACTTCAGAACCGCAAGGCCCAGATGCTTGGAATTTGGTATGAAGCATTGTTTTTTGAACCTGTACAAAGTTTGTTCAAATGGTGGCCCCAGGATCCATAATGGCTCTGCCTGAAGGGGGTCCTAGATTTGAACCATAGAAATACATAGAAACATATTCAAAAATCTACTTCTTGAGAACCACATGGCTCAGACGCTGTAGATGTGGTATTTAACATTGGTTATTGGCCCTTTACTAAATTTGTTCAAATGCAGGTCCAAGGGTCCAAAACGGCCCCGCGGCAGGGAGTCCTGGTTTTGAACCATAGAAATAATAGAAAAATATTCAAAATCTTCTTCTTCAGAACCACTAGGATCGGATGCTTGAAATTTGGTATGAAACATTGCCTGGTGGACCTTTACCAAGTTTGTTTAAATGGTGGCCCAAGGGTCCAAAACAGCCGGGCCGCGTAGCGCAATCGGTAGGGCACCTGACTCGTAAGTCAGAGGTCCGGTATCAGGTTTGTTCAAACGATGACCGTAGTTTGACGTTTGACCTTTTTACTCACTAGGGATGCTTCGGGGCCTCATGGCTCTCTTGTTATGTTATCTTTTATTCATGTTATTTATTTTATTCATTTTGGCAGTGTTACATATCACGAAAAATTTAATCGGTAGTTTAAGGAGAAGCAAGTCTACAATTTTCATTTTTGCCCAGCCCCCTTCCCCCTTCTTGTTAATTGGAATCGGCCCTTAAAGGAGAGAATTTGCTTCCCTAGAAGCAAATTCTTTCCTTGAAGAGTAGACCCAATGAGGAAATGCTTTGTTACACAGGGAAGTCAACAAGGAAGTAAAAAAATGTTGTTCGTGCTTGTAAAAATGATGGAAGTCTTGAAGGGGTTTCCCATACATCTTAACTGTGGTGCACAGGTAAGAGCAATGTGTGCGATTGCATATGGTACTATTGTTTCGCAAACACAGTTGTCCTTTTATGGAAATTGCTGCTTCTACACCTAAGTGTCAAAAGTCTTTCCCTAAAATATTTTTTCCCGCTGACTTTTGTGCATTTGAAAGTGTGCAAGAAATTTTACTGTGAGACTTGTTGTCAAATGTTCATATTAATTTTTTGCATACCTAAAAACCTAAAAGATTTCTACAATATAAATTGAGCCGCGACACGAGAAAACCAACAATGTGGATGTGCGGCAAGCGCAGACTCAGATCAGCCTGGGCATCCGCCCAGTCTGATCAGAGTCTTCGCTGTCCGCATAGAGGTAGCTCAGTCCCTTACCTACCCGTTAAGCACTTAGCAAAGAGTCTGACCAGAGTGGGCAAATGCCCAGGCTGATCTGAGTCTGTGCAGGGCGCACAACCACATTGTTGGTTTTCTCGTGTCGCGGCTCAATTAATTTTAGCCTTCCCCGAACCTACTTATAGTTAACTACAAGTGTTTGAACTTCAATAACAATTTCAGAAATGCAGTTTTCTATTGACGTCAATGGTGACGTTGCTCAAAATTTGCTGAAAAGTATTGGTGTTGTCTTAAAAATAATATTTCTAAAAGAACACTTTATTAGAGTTTAAATCAAAATCATTTAGATGTGCCAAAATTACTGCCTCTTTTAATCATATAAAAGCTTATTGCTACAGCAAAGTTCCCCGCACAATTGAAAATGCATTGACATCTATAGATATGGAAAATATGTTTTTGGCTGTATTTCAGGACAGCTGTTCAATGCCGCATTATTCATACCAAAACACCAACAGTACTTCCCTACATATAAGAGAAAAGTCCTTTTAGCAGAACAGACGCTTGTGAAACAAAGTATAATTAGTTTAATTCTATGATCAGATTTGCGTCTGCGCTCTAATGCTGTGCGACATGCAAATGTGAAATATCGTATTTCTTCTTATAAATTCCCGTAGGGCGATAGACGGGGCTTTGCAATTTGTCCCGTGCATGGCAAGTTTGGCAAAACGCATAAATTTCTAAAGCAAATCTGATGAAATTTGGCAACATTTTCCATAGAAAATGTTAGTGGGGGCGTTTGCAAGAGTGGATGCGTTTATTAGAAAATAAAATACAAATATACGAAAATGAATCCTGTTGAAACTGTGGATCCGATTAATAATTTCTGTAATATCGATGTCTTAAGGTGAATGGATACACTTTCAAGGGAAGCAATTATTCCATTTTATGTTTGCCTCTCTTCTTAGGTTCTTAGGGACGAGTCATTTATTATTCGGGGGTGGGGGTGGGGAGGGGGGGGGGGCAGATACATTTTCATTATGTCCACTAAAATTTTTCCGACCCCCCCCCCCCCCCCCCCCCCCCCCCCGGTCTCACCAGAATTATTTTTCCGAGCCCCCCCCCCCTCCCCCCTATAAGTGACGAAAAATTTTATACCCCTCCCCCCCATTCCTCATCCCAGCTACCCTTCACACACACACACACACACACACACACACACACACACACACACACACACACACACACACACACACACACACACACCATATTCCCTTTTTATGTCAGACTGTTCTCAATCAAAATCTGTATGAAACACAAAGAACATTTTCTTATTCTAACAGGTTAATTGATTAGGTCTTTTTAAACAATGTCTACATTTCTTGCACTTTCTTCTGCTCATGGGCATCCAGAAATCTGTTTGTCGAACAGAAATCTGTTTGTCGAATGCTTGATAGTTATAACTGTTAATAATATTATTCAAGCCTCTGGGGGACGGGGGTCTTGGGGCGCAACCCCCAGAAGCCACAGCAGTTTTGCTGATGAAAAGGCACTTGGAGTGCTGATATCACAAATGCAGGCATTAAATTTAACTGAGAAGAAAATCATCTACTCGACATGATTTTATAAACAGTTTCATACTGTTATTTTCTAGCAAATCACTGAAAAGATCTTTTTTGGATACGAAGCTGCCCCCGATTAGTGTGTCATTTCCATAAATGCCTTTAAGTTTTGAGTTTGAAAGAAAAGAGTCCGAAATTTTAGGAGTAATGGGGGGTCTGGGAGACAAAGCCCCCAGAAGCTGAAACATTTTTAAAAATAAAGACTAATGGAAGAGTTCTGACCCTCCAATATGCCTAATAAAATATATGACCCACCCCCCCTCACTGCTCCGAGGCTTATTGATTTCCGACCCCAACCCCCCAAGCACATCACCAAAAAATTCCGACCCCCCCCCCCCCCCCCCCTGAATGTACCCGGCCCCCACCTGATAATAAATGACTTAATGGGAGTCAACTCTTGAAGAGTAGAGTCAAGTTTAGGACTTTGTCTTCCAAGGAAGTAAACAGGAAGTCACAAACTGTGTTGCCCTTTGTAAATTTGCGGACAAAACATGCATCTTAAGGTCTGTTGCAACATCTCCAAGGGAGATTATTTTGACTTGAAAGTATTTCTCTTTTCTTATAGACAGCTTTTCTTCAAGGAAAGTATCTGCTAGAAGATGCAGTATTTTTTCTTTCTTTTCATTATAAAGGTCATGGGAAACCTATCAATGAAAAGTAAAGCCTGATAAAACATAGGCTAAGGTACATTTTCCCATGACGAGTATGAATATATTTTTAAAGCTGCATAATTAATCAAATAGATAAAAACCTGACAGTCAGGTAAATAAAAATTCATCCGCTGTGCCGGGCGCATTGTATAAGTGTAGGTATTATAAAGTACAGGTGCTGCTGGTTTTAAAGGTAGGTTCCTGTACTAGCGATAACACTTATGTTCACAAATTAATTTCGACTTTTTCTGAGTAGTATTGAATTTTCTTATTTTTCTGAATTTGTTGCTACTGAGAAAATTGTCAGATGTTGAAGAAAATAGTCGTTTTCCCTTTTGGTTTATTTTCTTTCATTGGAATTCCAGTTCTAAAAATAACTATGTTTATTATGTCCATAAGTGCGCGATTTCTGATGCCATTCTCCAAAGGTCAATTTGGTCTTGCCATGAGCTCTTCAAGAGGTCGTGGCATGGCGGATGGGTTAAAACTATCCCAAAATGCAATGCAGCATGACGTCAGCAGAGTTATCTATTTTTGGCGCGAACTAAAAATAGCGCTAACTGGTGTGCGAAGCAGAGTTAGGAAATCCCTTGCAAAACAACTTTGCTAATACTTTTTTGATATACACTTTGTAGTGAAACTTGTTCATTCCCTTTTTATAAGTGCTTTCCAACAACTTGGATGAAAGATCATCAAAATTATGATGCATTCCAAAGTACAGGAACCTACCTTTAATGGCTGAATTTGATTAAACAAACGCTTCAGAACAGAAAAAATTTCAATCGGCACCTGCACTTTATATTCACGTAAACGACACATCTGCGGTTCACAATGCAAATAAAAACATTTTATGGTGATTCGATACACCTATATGGGAGGCAAGTCTGAGCTGGTGTGATTCGGGTTCCTGGTCTCCTTTGTTGTGGCTACGTAGGGGAGCGAATTCTTCCCACCATACGAAATAGGATGAGGGGGATTCGCCCCGGCGAAACAAATTCCTTTCAGCTAGTACACGTGGATCTTAGCTAAAGTGCATGCAATTCCACCTTTTCTCGCCATTTTCACAAAAGAAAACAATTGCCATGAGTTCCTGTTTGTTTCCCTGAACGACATGACTAAGCCCTTCTAAAATGGGTTCACTCTGAAAAGAAAGAATTTGCTTCTTGGGGAGCAAAGTCCTATCCATAAGAGTTGAATCCAAATGAAAAGGGAAGCCAAAATACAACTGACAGAGTTGCTTCCCATGAAAATGTACCCATGCATCTTACTTGAAAGTGAGCAAAAACTTTAAACAGAGAATTAAATTTTGAGAACAAATCATAGGTTTGAGAAAATCACCCTTTTCCACTGTATCAATTTCAGGTAGCAACGCACTGAAAATTCAAGAGGAACATGACATAAGTGGAATGCCATGTTCCACCCGAATTATATTAAAGTGAGATGATGCCATAGATATGTTACCATAGTAACTATGGAACTTCTGATGCTGTGCTTAGTACCTTGGCAGAATGACGTCTCGATGACGTCACTTTGATATGAATATAATTACATTCCCTTTGATTTTCCTTAGATAAAACTAAACAGTGTTCATACTTCCATGAACAACGTTCGTAAGCGGCTTACGTGTTGGTTAGTGACAGGTGAAATGGAAAATGATGCTCAAAATAATTCTAAAATCAAATGTAAGCATAAGAAACCAGTTTCATTTTCTCCGTTTTCATGGAAGTACCGTGCAAAGTTAACGTGAACGCCCTTCGGGTGTCACTTACTTTGCACGTCACCCTTTATGTTCATACTTCCATGAACAGCGGAAAAATGAAATTTATTTTTAAATGAACTCTTAGCTGCTGTGGTGACAGATATATGACGTCATCGGTTTCGGACCAGGGCAAACCGTGTGCCATGTTCCGCCAATTTTTAATGACATTACAACCTGAAATTCTTTGAACAGACATTTCAGATTTTCTCAAGTCATTTAATTCTATGTTCTTAGTACTTGTCTCTGGCACACGTTTAGATAACATCAAGGACCGTGTCACTCCTGGAGGCCTTGTGGCGTCCGCCACAACAACCACATGCTACGCCAAGCCGGTGACCAGCTTTTAATGGCCAATAAAACCACATGCACGGAAGAAACAGTGACAATACGGCAAACACAGTCCATTTCTTACAGTTTGTACTGTCTGAACAGTCACAAGAGCACGGCTCACTGAACTCGTTGTCCGAGTCACTCATGCAATGGTACACCAGCGCTCCTAAGCAACAAACACACGTACCAATCTCAATACATGAGTCTATTTTATCAGGTGCGGCGCTGCAGCTCCCTCTCTTGTTAGCACCGGGTAAGAAATTATCCTGACAGTATTGGCACCGAACTTTACGCTGGAGTCTCGGCTTCGTCAACTGAGTTCTGTCTTGTGCTTTGCTATGTTGTAGCGGAAACGTCCTTTTGGGCTGAAATGCTGTCTGACTATCCAGTCTGTTCATGCTGATTATAGCAACGCGGTTGCTCGACATTTTGACTCCGATATATAGTTTAGAACACTTTATCAGAATGCAATAATACGTTCCATAGATTTAAAAACGACACCTATCGAATCTGAAGTTCATTACTTATTACTGTTTGATTCATTCATGCACGGCAAGGTAAATATCGCCGGGACATATTTTTTTTCTGTCCATTCCAGTGATGCTGATTCTGCTGATGATAATCTAAACAGCTGATTCACAGGGTATAATCGATTCCGCTAATTTTCGCTTCCTGCAGAGACTGTACTTCATATTTGGCTTCCGCCGAGACTGTCCGCGAACTCTTGCTTCTTGCCGAGACTTCTGTACATGATAAATGGCTTCCTGCAGAGACTGTCCGCGTGATTCTGCTTCCTGCCGAGGCTCTCGGCAGGAAGCAGAATCACGCGGACAGTCTCGGCAGGAAGCCATTTTTCGAGGACAGTAGTCTCTGCAAGAAACAAGAGTTTGCGGACAGTCTCGGCGGAAGCCAAATATGAAGTACAGTCTCTGCAGGAAGCGAAAATTGGCGGAATCGATTATACCCTGTGTGATTGCTGTTTGTCTTTTTAACCCAGCGACGCAGATACAGGCATATTTCAATTCCTGAAACTGCTGGCAGTCATGTCAGTATTGTAATGTGACTTGGCGACCGTCACCGTCGCCGATTCGTGTGCTTTGCCATAAGTAATTCCTTCTGTTGATTTTCTTTGTCGACTGTATACAGTATTTACAGTAAAGGGTCAAAAGTTATTCCACAAAATTGTGTTTTCCATAGACTTCAGAGCATTTTCATGTTTACTGCAAATTATATTTTGTCACTTCTAATGAACGGATTACAATTTGTTTGGTACTGGTAGAAGGCTAAATGAATAATGTATGCAATATTTTTGTTTCATTTCAGTCGTTCAGCATATATTCAAACAGCATGACTTTAACTTTTACGTTAGAGCTTTTGGTCCATTTTTTCGCGACGTCGTCATTAACGTCAATGGAAACTCGTGACTTCAAAATTTTGAAAACCTGTATCTTAACACTGAGGTGATAGAATTTAGCTCTGTAAACAATATTTATTGCATCGTTCATTTAGTTTTTCAACAATAGTAATCATTTTAAGCTTGGCCTGGGAGAACGGCCAAATTGAACTTTCAGGTAAACATATATCAGTACACTAAAATCTATGGGAAATATTTTTGTGGAATTACTTTTGACCCTTGACTGTAATTGTTGTATGTCTAGGTTAAGAACACGGTTCATGCCTCTTCTTTAGACTGAATTGTTCCATCGGAAGTGTTGTCTGCAATGACAAAAAACAACATCAGTTAAAATTCTATCTCATCGCACAATAGGACAGAGCAGTTCCAATGAACTACTTTTCAAAATCGTTATCAAATGGCACAACCCATACTTGCACTCAATTTCTGCTCTAATTCGATGAAAATTGTGACGCTTTATGCTGACAGGGTACATATGAATATTATTTTCAAACTCTGATATCTGGTGTTTTTGTCTCCATTCTCAATAGGGTCATATCATAAAGGAAAGAACTTACTCCATTCTAGAGGCATTTTCTTTTTTTTTATATGAGCAAAATCTGTTCTTGAAAAGTGCATTCCTTTCACTATAGTAATGATGGGAAACATGGATACCAACTCAATATTTACCCCTGATTTTGCAGTTGGTCAACTAGTGCGAGTACACTGAACATGCCCAACAGATGCAAGACACTAGGCACGTTCGGCATAACTACAGTGGATAACCTCGAGCAATTCCCAGGGGCCGTATTCATAAAACGACTTAAGTGGTTGCTATGCTGTTGCTAAGGCTAAATTACTTTGAAGGAGATTCCCTACAAGTATGAAATTTGCTCTGGAGGAACAGTCTTACAAAGACTGTTCCTCCAGAGCAAATTTCATAGTTGTAGGGAATCTCCTTTATAGATATTTAGCCTTAGCAACAGCATAGCAACGACTTAAGTGGCTTTATGAATACGGCCCCAGGTATTCCCCGGGCTACTTGAAGATATGTGTAGTGCATATCTTCAAGTAGCCGGGGATATATACCTGGGTATTGTTCTGGGTTACACAAGTAATTATGCCGGACGTGCCTAGCACTGGTTTCATCAGAACAAAGAGACAATGAATGCAACGTCTACATTCACATTGTAAAAGAAACTCCTGAATTATAAGTACACCACTAAATCTTGGGACCGAAATTTGATACGAAATGCTGATGAAAAGGAACACAGGTTACCGGTATGTCTACACCAGACTGTACATTGACCATCTGATTTTGGGAACAGTCATTATTTATCAGCATTTGAAACCCTGCTCTGCTGGGAGAGTTGGGGAGGGTTTGAAGGTTTTGTGGACTGATGCTGGGGGATCACGAAACGATATCCTTTCTTGTACTTTTGGTTTTCCAATACAAGTTGGCTTCTCTTCGGTACCCCCCCCCCCCCCCCCCCCCACCCACCCCCCACCCGCCATAATTATTTCCATTTCCTTTTTGTTGCAGAACTTGCACCGATACACGCACGCACGCACGCACACCGACAGACCTTCGCACGCAAGCTGTGTTATATGCTCAAGATCACAATGCAAGAGAACTGGTGTGA
This sequence comes from Ctena decussata, assembly GCA_963989385.1. Taxonomy (NCBI): domain Eukaryota; kingdom Metazoa; phylum Mollusca; class Bivalvia; order Lucinida; family Lucinidae; genus Ctena; species Ctena decussata. Next base: position 89,024,665 of record OZ022501.1, read on the forward strand.
TTCAAACTTGGGATCATTTGATCATGATCATTACCACTTCGCCACTTCACTCCACCACAAAGGCTGGGCCGGGTAGCGCAATCGGTAGGGCACCTGACTCGTAAGTCAGAGGTCCTGGGTTCGAATCCCGGTCTGGCCACATACTTTCGTTTCTCCTTCCGCTGATTCAAGAAGGGCAGTTGTCAGTTACTGGCGAAAGTATGTGCACTTAGTACTGGTTAACCGCTTAGGAGGTCTAAGCCTGTCCAGGAATAGTTTTGTTAGGTTAACTGACCGTCCCGACATGACCTTAGTTGTTTACCGTAGACGTTAAGCATCAAATCAACCAACCAACCAAATCCACCACAAATACTGGTTTTTGATTTTTTTTTTGTACGTACATTGACGGCTATTACAGTTTGCCTGTTCATATCAATAAACAAATTAATGATACATTGTATCAACTATTTTTTTCTGTATGTTTCATTTGAAAGGATGTTGTGAAGGAAGGGTTTTGGGAAGGCGGGGGTCAGTGGGTGGGTCATGAAAAATACGTGGATCTCCCGAAAATTCCTTCTACCCGCCACCAGCTGATAAATAATGACCGTTCCCTTAATACACTCTAGCTCTAAATAGAGAGCCATTAAAACGTTAAATCTGATACGCATTTCTTTTTATGTGACGTGACGTCATTGAATTTCAGTAATATATATGATATTTTCTGGAATTATTCCGCCCTACTTTTTAGTTAGACGAGTAGTCTTATTCATTCAGACTTGTAAAATGGATCACGGGGACGTTGGCTTATAACGTAGGCACAAATCAGCCACCGCTAATGTGGCGTCTGGTCAGGCCTTAAATATTGGATTTTTTAAGATAACTGAGAAAAAAAAAAGACACCTCTTATACTGGAAATGAACCTGTCCAAAGACTCAGGTTTAAGAATCTACTCATCATAAAACACGGAATTAAAGACAGGGCTGGTACTATATAAAGAGGATGCAGCTATGGTTACGTACCGTTGAGCCACTTGGGGAACTGAACTGAACTGAACACAGTGTCATTCTATCTTTTGATCACATAGTGTCAACACTTCCAGTCAGCCAATTAAATCATCATAACTTATAATTCTGGTCCACTGATTGGCTGACAAAATTTCCACACCAGGTAATATTACCATATGCATATGCTGGGAACCAGACCCCTCCTCCGCCCCCCCCCCCCCCCCCCCCCCCCCCCGCCCCCCCCCCCCCACACACACACACAGACATCCTGTCTTTAAGTTACCTGAAAATAATCATTTGCAGGAGAAAATTGAATTTTCCATAGTATCATTTTCAGGTAGCATCTCACTTATAATTTGAGAGGAGCATGGTATACAATGTATGCCATGCTCCTCTCAAATTATAAGTGAAATGATTCATTGTATTCATCTATACCTTGCGATATATTCTGCTAGCTTTTGATACCATATGCGATTCTGCAGTATTTCTCATGACCACTCATGTCATCTATGCGAAGAGCGCTCTCGACTTATGCGAATAGCATATGACCACTCAGGACATCTATGCGAATAGCACTCATGACATATATGCAAAAAGCTCATGACCGCTCACGCCATCTATGGCAATAGCGCTCACGCCATCTGTGCGAATAGTTGCATGAAGGTCAAGCTGCATTATGGGTAACTGATGTCTGTATTTCCGTGTCAAAAGCAATTACTAGATAGTCTACGCCCATTGGCGTAGACAATGACAAAACAGGGCAGGAATTGTTTGCAATCGTTTAAGTATAGATCTGAACTATGGAGCAATGGAAAGAGATGTTGCCATTGCATTGTATTTTTACCACACATTATTAAAGTTTTAGCGTCGAAAGCAGTCAAAAGGTTCGAAATCGAAATAACTCAAATAATTTTCCAACACTGTATGACGTTTGACTGGAAATATTGGCTAACCACTATGTCGAAATAATCCGTGAAAATGTTAGTGTTACTAGTTCATGGTGGTTCCAATAGGAATAATAACAAAATGAATAAAAAAGGGACCAAAAAAAAAATTTAAAAATAAATAAATAAATAAAACACAACTGAAATAGATTTACCCAATTTTCTATATTTCCATAGACATTTACGACTTGAATGACATTTCGGTCAGATAACAAACTTTTAATCATGCAGAGAATCAGGTATATCCTTTCCTTATTGATATCATGACCGACCTAAGAAAATGATGTCCTATGGCATTTACGAGCAAAGAAAATTAAGACCAGCCTGCACATTCGCGCAGTCTGATCAGAACTTTCTCTGTTTGTCTCACCCATCTATGGATCTTTAGCAATCTATATTTTGACAAGTAAAAATGCTGACACAGATAGCTCTGTGACGCCATAAAGCACATTATTGTATTGTTGTTCCACGTAAGTAGCTCGTATATATACTGACCGTCAAAAGAAACGCATATAATGTATACGCCCAATGTATTTGAAGGTGTAGGTATGCTTTTATTTAGACATTTTAGGTTACTTTTTTATGCTATTCCGACAGAATGAGCACCTTAGCGCATCAATATTCCATAAACTATAGACCCCAGAACGGAACGCTTGCTTTTGTAATGGGGTTAAACTTACGGTTACCATACTTTGAGAAGCTGAATTTTCAATGCCATTAAATGGTCGGCCAATAATTTTCTCCGGACATAATGTCAACGGCAAGGGTAAGAAAAGCGAAAACATCAGAGCAATCGGGCCTTGCGTTTGAGAGAAACAGTCGGGTGAACGTTGACATTGGAACCAGTAACACAGGCTTGCCTACCATTGGATTTCCCATAGACCCTTTAACACACTGCATTTCTTGAAAGGAAAAGAAACGGTTCATACGAAGAGTAAAAATGAATTAACAAGAGTAAAATAAAAAGATCTACAAAGAAATTTTTCGTAGCACTGCAGAACGTTTGATGTTATTGGACTTCCCAATTCGCTATTTGTTTAATTGCAAGGGAGATAATTTGAAGAATGTTCAATTTCAAACCACTGTCATGTTCCTAAGAAGAATACCATGGTAATAATCCTATTTTTTTCATAGCCACACACCAGATGCGCGTATTGGAAACAAATTGTTACACTGCGAAACAAAAGACAACTCTTACAACAACTTTTAATGTTTTACGATATTATGAGATAACTATTTAATCAAGGTTTAGTTTTGCAAGAAGCTAAGTTTATATTGTTGGCAGATGTCAGATTTATGTTCTGCTGCACATTATCTAAAACTGTAATTCAGCTGACAAAAGAAAATCGAACCTAAACTTGTTGGCGTTTCTTTTGAGGTTCAGTGTATTTTCCTTCCTTGTTTGGAATTAGCGGGTGTGTCACATCCATTTAATTGATTGATATTTTTTCTCCCTTTTTCACTCAATACATCTGCTGCTTTATATGAGTATATGTGTGTTTGGGGAAGGGGTGAAGGTGTAGGTGATGAGAGAGAGAGAGAGAGAGAGAGAGAGGGTGGGCAGTTGGACAGGCATAATGGAATATATTCAAAACCCGCAAGTTCGTCTTTCAATCTCGAATTGATTCAACTTTTAGAGCTGATAAAATAAAGCAAAATTGATACAAAACTTTCAGTAAATTTTACTTTAAAACCTGACTATGTTTCCGTATCATGACGTATATTGATTGGCCTAGGAAATTGTTACTAACCGGATGTTAAACATTGGTAAGGTGGGGTGAACATAGCTTTTATTGATAAAAGTGGGGACATCTGTCCAAGATTTCGCCCATTTGTTCCGCCCGTCCTTCCGTAATTAGGTTACGCTCTCTCTCTCTCTCTCTCTCTCTCTCTCTCTCTCATTTATCTGTCTATAACTTGGCCACATACTTTCGTTTCTCCTTCCGCTGATTCAAGAAGGGCAGTTGTCAGTTAACGGCGAAAGTATGTGCACTTAGTACTGGTAAACCGCTTAGGAGGTCTAAGCCTGCTCAGGAATAGTTTTGTTAGGTTAACTGACCGTCCCGACATGACCCTAGCTGGACATGACCGTGGACGTTAAGCATCAAATCAATCAATCAATCTTCTGCCTTTACGCTATCTCTGCTTCTGCAGTATTATTGTTAACAAATGTCGAAATCCTCCGCCCCTATCGACACTTCCTCCAAAGCCCACTGTGACCTACCCAGCGGGCACATGTCAAAATGACGTCGCACTGACGTCGATGCGACGTCATTTCAACGTCATGTGCCTGCTGGGCTAGTGCTTGGCTGACTAGTGCGGTTGTGTAGTCACTTGCTCTCTTGCGCTGGTTAGCTACGCACTCCATGACTTTTGAAAGAATTTATTTATTTATTTATACGTTTATTAACCATGCTGCACACATACATGTAGTTCTCATATGTCAAGACCTGGCCTACTGTACAATCATTTCTTAAAGGTTAAGGTGAGACAGGCAATTTTGTATCATGAAAAATCGCGCTTAGTAAGTATCTCAGAGTCTGCTTTTTTTAATCGAAAGGGGTCTACAGCCTTAAAATTTCATAGTTATTATTAATTATAACACTATTATGACAGAATAATGACATTTGTGCCAAATATTTCTTCTTACTTAATATAAACCGAAAAAATAAACCAGACAGGCTGCAGCGGATGTATAGTCGTTGGTTGGTTGGTTGGTTGGTTGGTTTGGGTATAACGGCATTTTGAGACAGTATTTCAGTCTGTATCGAAACCTCTCCCAGAGAGAGGGAGAAGAAAAGAGATAACAGGCTAGAGAAAAATGTCCAAACAACCCCTACCATTTAACTACTGCAAGTAGAGTAGGCCTTGGCGTATTCTTATCCAAATAAATAGGACGCCCCTGCATCCAGTGAGTTAACCAGCACCATCGCCCGACCGCAACTACCCCGGGGGTATAGTTAAATGTTCAGATAGTTCCAGTACCTGCAGTTGCAAACTGATAAACAAAAAGTCTGTGCAGTTGCAGTTGAGGACAAGAGCGCCATGATTCATATAACGGTCACTTTAGAGCCTATGCTCGGGACAATTTGCCTTCTGACATCAATAAACGTCTCCCAGAGAGAGGGAGAAAGAAAAGCGATCGCAGGCGAGAGAAAATGTCCAAACAATCCCTACCCGTACCTACTGCAAGTAGAGTAGACACTTGGCCTACTCTTATCCAAAATAATAGGACGCCCCTTCATCCAGTGAGTTAACCAGCACCATCGCCCGACCGCAACCAACCCCAGGGGTATAGTTAAATGCTCAGAGATTTCCAGTGCCAGCAGTTGCAAACTGATAAACAGAAAGTCTTTGCAGTTCGGTTGAGGACAAGAGAGCCATGATTCATATAACGGTCACTTTAGAGCCTATGATCTGGACAATATGCCTTCTGACATCAATAAACCCAAAATAAAAGTAACGTTAAGGTGGGTTTACAGGGAGACACGTTACCTGACACATGGGCCACACAACCATTTTATCGCAAGAAGGTTTTGTTTAAATGAGACAGGTTACGTGCAGCAGATGTATGTCATGCAAAGTATGTTGTGTGAGACATGTGTCATGCAGCATGTGTCGTCATGTTAACCCAACTACACAAAGCAGCAATAAAATTAGACGCGACATGACTAAACCTACAAAGTGGCATGTGCGCCCAGTGAAAACTCAGGTCAGGCAGTCTGATCAGATTCTTCGCTGTGCGCTTAAGGGGTAGCTAAGGGTCTAAACTAGTTCCAGGCGGACAGCGAAGACTCTGATCAGGCCCCGAGGTTATAAAACTTTTTTCGTGCTCAAGTCAGCTGAGCATGAAATTTTCTCTGCTGATAAATCTGAAAATGCAAACTAATGTTGGCATTTTCATATTCATAAGCAGAGAAAACTTCATACTCAGCTAAACTGAGCATGAAAACATGTGTACTCATCAGTAATTTGCAATTTATTAGCAGGTGAAATTTCATGCTCAGCTGAGTTTTATAACCTCGTGGCCAGACTTCGCCATGTGCTTAAAGGGTAGCTAAAGGTCTAAGCTAGCTCCACGCGGACAGCGTAGAGTCTGATCAGACTGTGCGGACGCAGGGTGCATGTGCCACTTTATTGTTTTTCTCGTGTCGCGGCTCAAATGGAAGCAAAGAACACACCAAATAACCGAAAACAGCAGACTCGGTCTATTAAGTCTGTTCATGTGCGGTAATGTTGTGTCGCAACACTGCCCACGCCCCCTGGCACCGGCTTCTGCAGAACTCCATGATTCCAAAACCAACAATGTGGTTGTGCGCCCAGTGCAGACTCAGATCAGCCTGGGCATCCGACAAGTTTGATCAGACTCTTCGCTAAGCGCTTAAAGGGTAGCTAAGGTTCTAAGCTACACTGTAAAAAAAAAACTGTAGATTTTACGGTAGAATAACTAGAAACCGGCTGCCAGTCCTTTTCCCGTTATTTTTACTGGCGCTTGCCTGTAAGACATTGTTGCAAATCACGTAATGGAAGTTTTATGTTAACTTGGCGCACTCGAAAATAACTTTGTATTGTTGAAGGGCTAGCTGACCAAAACGACACCTGCTCTATTCTGTCCCACTCTGCTTGATGATTCCTGCAATTTTTACGGGCGCCCGTAAAAAATAACGGTAAAATGACTGGCAGCTGGTTGCCAGTTATTTTACCGTAAAATCTACCGTTTTTTTGCAGTGTACCTCCATGCGGACAGCGAAGGCTCTGATCAGACTGGGCGGATGCCCAGGCTGATCTGAGTTTGCGCTGGCGCACAGCCACTTTGTTGGTTTTCTCGTGTCGGGGCTCATATAAGCATGCAACAGAAGTTACCCATTAGTAATGAACCTGCAATAGATAAACTTTTGAGAACATTTTTGTTTACCCAAGCCATAGACAGCTTTCTTACTTCGATCATTTCCTCTAAGTTTCGAAACCCATTTACTAGTATATAGATTCGTTCATGCTTTCATGTACATAAGAGTATATAATTCCGAAGCAGGAACAGACTCTTCCCCCTACCCTCCCCAGGAAATATATAGTACTTTTCATAAAAAGGAGGCTTTTACTACTATGGTTTTAGACTGATCCCTTCCATTAAAGCTTACAATTACATATCCACACTGGTCAGCCATTCAAAACAGGCAACGAAGGAAACGTACATGCCAACGAAAATTTCTGACCATAAAACTTGATTATTTTCACATACTACTTAATTATGGACGGACACTCAGCACCAGGTGTGTGCAACTATGGTTACGTACCACTGAGCCACTTGGGGAACGTCGTTACGAAAATTGAAACAGGTCAGAACAGCACTTCTTAATTCAAATTCAAATTATCATTCTTATGGACCAAGCAGTTTGTTTCGCTTATTTTTCAGACCATTTTTTTTCGAATAAATTCCGTCTGGTAAACAAACGTTTACAACGACCATTACAACGAATTGGGGATGAAACTTAATTTTTGCGTTCTGTTTATAGTATTCGTTAAAAAAAGACTGGCCTTACTTTGATGTCTATCTACTTGCACTGTGGGGTCCGCAAGAAGGATAATTTGAATTTTAAGGAAGTTTTAACTTTACCTTAGGAGGAAATTATTTCCTTTCAGAGTAGACCTTCCTTTTTTTTGGAAGGGTTATGGCCTCCAGGAAAGCAAACAAGAAGTCATGGAAGTTGTTCACCTTTGTAAAAATGGCGGCAAACGTGAAAGTATCTTTCTTTCCAAGATCTGTAGTTTATTCATTCACAGGCATTTGACGTTTTTGGGGCTTCAGAAATACATGGTAGCCTCGAATATGGCCAGAAATCGTATTTTTTCTATAGTGAGATACGAAGTATCGAAACTTCGTATCTCACTATAGAAAATATGGTTTCTGGCCATATCGAGGCTAATGCTTCTTTCTTGAGGCATCAGAAACGTCAAATGCCTGTGATTCATTTGATTGTTGATTTTGTTGATTGAATGTCTAAACAAGAAAGACCATGATCAGACTGCGCTGCTTCACAAAATGATTCGAGCCTTTGCCGTTTACGTATGCTATAAAGAACCCTTTTCTAACAGACCAGTTAAGCCCTAGATGCCACGCCCTACCACGTCATCAGTTTCACTGAATTTTATTGTGATAGAAATATTACCTGATTTTATTTACTGCAAGACTATCCTATAAAATTACTGCACATAAGAAGACTGATCTTGGTCTGTGCTGTTATCCGAAAGCGTCTAAAAAGGAATCTTACGTTTTCGACGTCAGTTGAAAGTCTGTGGTTCTGAGATTGTAGAATTTTTCAACAAACATCATCACATGCTGACTTTATTGGAAAAGCATCAAATAGCAAAATGACAATTAACGTATGTAACTGGATATTAGTTTACCATAGTCACCCTAGGAAATGAGACACTTTTCTGAAGTAAACACACCCAGAAGCACACAACTTTGATTAGTTATTGAAACAACCTTAATTCAACGTCATGATGTTGAATCAAGGTTGATTTAGTGTTGATTCAGCGTCGTGCGCCCAGGCCAGTGGGCAGAGGACCAAGATAGAAATGCTCCTGAAGACTGTTTACACTGATTGCGGTTCAATCATTTTGTTGTTCCTATCCTCGAAACGATGAATCCCGGGAGGCTCAGCTGAACGTATCCATAGCTGCAAACTCCTGGCACCGAGTCTGTCCACCATGTTGTTGTTCCCATTCCCCAAACGATGTTTCCCAGGAGACTCAGCGGATCGTATCTATAGTTGCTCACTCCTGGCACCAGCATAATTCGAGGATTAGAGTCACAAGGTCGTATCGATATTGGTCAAACAATGACGGGTTTATCGCCCGGACAGCGCTCAAATATGGTAAATATGGTATTTCCTTGCGAAATAAAATCGGATTTACTCGGCTTTCAGCGACATTTCGATCACAGAGAATACCTTGCTAGTGTAATTTGATATCAAATTTAAAGAGTAAATACACTTCAGGAAATGACTGAATCAGATCCCAATCCCTATCCCCAACATCAAAGGGAAAGATTGACAAAGACATCCCAACAAACAACAAGTTGGCTTCTTTAAAAAGAAACCCACAGAAAGGTCTGCAGCAGTTTCTTATACAGTTTAGTAGCCGGTTTTTCAATCAGGGCCTCCTCAGTGGCGTCTGCTGCTTATAATGTAATTGCATGTCATATTTAACTAAATGGTCATGAACGAATGCTTAAAACCGTAATGGCAGTCATTTACATTATCCTCATCATCACTGTATAGATTACAGTCAATCACTTTCTAAAGCAGAAACGGTATGGATGGTTGGATGACTTGAGATTTTACGTCCTTTTTAACAGTATTTTATTCATATCAGGACGGAGGGAGGATGAAATGCTGTGTGCAATGGAACTCCATTCACTGTTAGAAAATTTCTCGCCTCTAGCGGCCCAGTAGCAAGACTCAACCCCGGGACGGCTAGATCAGCAGCCCTTAACTACAGAGCTACCGGGGCTCCTAGAAACGGTATGGATCTGAAATGCCTCATTACCAGGTGCGCGATTGTTAGTAGTCAATGGAGATGACAGTCACAATGGCCATGGATCTTATTCGCAATTTAGTGATGCTTGTACATGTACTATTTTACCCATTTCTTTTAAAGGCTCCATTGCTCTATCAGCATGATAAAATTATCATGTGGGTTCGCTGCAAGCCTCTCACCATAGTTTCGTCACTGTAAATGACCGCCATTAGACAACTTTAAACAAATAAAACAGCCTTGAGTTTCACATAAAATAGGTTTGAAAATGCTTTGGGTCATTTTAGTTTTCAGATCCTTGAATAAAACGGTAAAAATACAATGTACAAGGATGGGACCCCGTTCACTGTCCCGCTTGTGTTTATATTGCACCGCTCAACCGGAAAACAGTATTGGAAAATAATATTCTGTGGAGCGATTTGTAGGTTTTCAAAACATGTTTTTCATGCTTTTTGACAGTTATATGGGTCAATTTATGTACAATAACTTACATTTTGTCACTAGATGTGAAAGCTGAAGCCCTTTTCATAATGATTTGTGTTTAGATGTTTTTACCACTGATAGGAATATGGAGACTTTAACCAACATCGTTTAGATTTCAAAACTTTGCATACATACCGCTGATACAAACGTTGACTAGTCTATTCTATTCTGTTTTATCCATTAACCTTGCAATGTCGTTGGGGCATCACAGATGACTTCGCAACAAGCTCTTTTCGCCTTGTTCTGCTTTCAGCTGCTCTAGTTGAACTGGCAAAATCCAACCCTGTTCACTGTTTAATATTGTCTTCCCACCTCTTCTTCTGTTTACCCCTTCTTCCTTTTCCTTTTACTGTGTCCTGTAGAATCATCTTTGTTAAACCAGAAGACCTTGAGACGTGGCCAAACCACCTTAGTTTCCATTTCTTGACTAGGGTCAGGAGTTCAGTTTATTCTCCAATGGCTGCTTGGATCTCTCTGCGAACCGCTTCACTGGTTATGTGGTCCTTGTACAAAATGTTCAGTAACCTCCGGTAGCATCTCATCTCAAAGGCCTGCATTCTTCTTTCTAACTCTGCTGTCAAGATCCACGATTCACAGGCATACAGAAAAATGGAAATGACAAGAGAACGCATCATTTGCACCTTTGACCCAAGAGATATGTTGCTATCTCTCAGACTTGGCTTCAGCTTTGGTAAATCTGTGGTGGCTTGTGCAGTCTTAGAGAGAACCTTCGGTTTTGAGCCATCATCTGAGACAACTGCTTCAAGGTATTTGAGGCTTGCTACGGTACGCAGCTTCTGTATTTTTACCTTGATCTCCATCTGGATGCCATTGGCGCTGTTTGTCATTAGTTTTGTCTCCTCAGCACTATCTCCATCTTATACCTTATGCTGAAGAGGGTGGGTGACAGGAGACATCCTTGCCTAACTCAAACTGTTCTTATGAACCATTCTTCCGTGCTGCCATTCATCTGGACTGCACTTGTAGCCTTGTCGTAGAGCTGCTCAATGGTGCGAACTAGATTTGCACTGATATTATACTTCCACATGGTGGCCCATACCCATGTCGAAGGATTTTTTAAAATCAATGAAGACATGGTATAATTTTGCCGATGCTGGAGGTACTTTTCACACGTTTCTGCGGTTGAAGATCTGTTCTGTGGTGCTCCTTCCGGCTCTAAACCAAGCTTGTTCTTCAGCGATTATCTGTTCGTCTTTGGGGTTTAGCCTGTTCAAGATGACTTTCAGCATGACTTTGCTCGGATGACTGATGAGGCAGATAGTTCTGTAGTTCTGGCAGAGCTGTAGGTTGCCCTATTTAGGGGTTTTAACAATCAATGACTGAGTTCATGGGGTAGGCCATTCTCTTGTTCTCCAGATCTTGGTACAAATCTCTGTTAAAACATCAGTCATGGTCTCCCCGCCAGCTGGAACAAGTTCAGCTGGTATATTATCAACTCCGGCAGACTTCCCCTTTTTCAGTGCTGCTACTGCAATCTCAGTTTTAAACAAAACCAGTGAACACAGCTTTATTGGGCGGATGTCTTCATAGAAGAAGTAGACCTACGGCCAGGATGGAACTCGAATCTGTGTACCGGTAATACCCGAGCGAGCCTTGCTCAGCTTGATTAAGCAGCTAGATTAAGGGGGTCCTTGTAGGTTAGGGACAGGCCCAACTATTTTGGCTCTTTGAGTCTTGTCGTTTATATCATAGGCAGTGGGCAAGTCATAGACTTGCTGGAAGGAAATAAGATGCTCATACCTCCATGCCCGGGCCTCCATGAGTCTCCCAGCCCGATGGGTCAAATTATAGGGGTGGTAATAACACAAGACGTGTTGTGTTATATGTCCCTTCAAAAAAGCAAGAACTTCGCATGTGCGCGCTGTGGTACAAAATTTTACCGATTCTTATGTGGCTGTTGCTGTTATATGACTGTTGCATTTCATTGGCTAAAGAGAAATGATATGCGTTCAGCTTACTTATAAGATCAGGTGAAATAATTCTTATTTGCAAACATGAATATGCATAAAACTTGGAAAAGGAGAGAAAGTTAAACCCTTACCCAGCTTCAAATGTTAGTGTTTACTAAGGTACGGCGCATCAGCTTTAATAAGATGTAGTAGGACAATTCATATTTAGAAAAGAAAGTGCATTCGTTGCTTGATAAAATGTGCAATGCTCAACAAAGAATTATACGCCGTACCTTGTTCAAGACAGTGAAATTTTGCAATAACTATTGTTACCTACCGTACCTTAATTAGCCTGGCCCCAGTCGAATCTGTATACTATTCTGGTGGTCAGATTCGCCTGGTAACTTTCAGAAGAGGCTCTGCAATATGATACTCTTCTCACAAATTCTTGAGTTAATAATAGCACCATTACAAGTGCCATAAAGTGCCCATTAGACTAACAAAGATCTTTATCTCCATCACTCTAAGAAATCAATTAGTTTGGTTTCTCCAAATAACCTCTCAACCTGTATGCGAATTTTAGAGCATAGTTTAAAACCTGGAATAGAACGGATGTCATAATCTAAGGTGAATTTGTTACCAGTTGCTCCAAGGGCGTGGGACAGTGGCTTTCTTATAGGAAGAAATTGCTCCCTCAGAGGGAGCAAATTCTTTCCTGTAACAGTGCCATTCCAAATCAATGGAAAGAGGCAGACAAGACCATTCCATTCCACTCCTTTCCATTCCACAATTAAAACCATGCCAAATTATATTGTTTAACAGTCGGCACATTAGGACAAACTGTCTTGAACAAACAACAGGCAATCAGCTGTATTGCATTGCTCATTCCAATTTAAACACATTTTATCCTCACTAGTCATGATATGATTCATGGCAGACTATTTTTGAACAATCCTCTACATAGTAAGTCTGATTAGTGCCAGTCCAATCATTGCACTGGCATCAAGTGTATAAAGGACATTTCTATGCATTGAATCTTGACTGGTGCTGATCAGGTCAAATACGTTTTTATACATTGAATGTAAATGTATTATAGGTAAAAAGCCAGTATGTCTATTCTTTAAAGACTTATTTTGCATTCTCTAGGGGTCTTTGCTGATTTAAATTATTTTAAATTCTTTGATCAACAGTTATCTAAGTGCAATGGAATCTTCCTCAAAACACATTCTAATTTGAACAAATCAATTATATATATTGAATATTAAGGGACGCTGTTTCGTTAACATGCTAATGGATTGCACAACACTCTTAAGTCGAACAAGGCTGTTTCTGCAAACAGTAGAGACCAAGATGAGACTGCTCTGGAAAAGTGTGACCACCCTTTTGCTTTTACTTATTTTTCTCTATTACTTATTAAATACCCCCTCTGCTATAAAATGGACCAGTCCAAAATCAAAAGGTAGAACTATCCATTACAGAAAATCAGTAGGTTCAGGGTTTATTGTATTTAGTTTCCTGTTCACAAAACCTGCAGAGTTATAAAAACAAATTGCCACAGAACATTTGCTTTATCAGACTGACCATCTGTGTTTATGTCTTCAAATTGCTTCTTACATAAAAATCTGCCACTGCAGTATCATAAAGGGCTGGACAAAAGGTCAGTAAAGTTCGCTAACCAAGATTTAGGAAAAAATCTCAAATGCAAGTAACCAGACCCTATGTTCCTTTGCAAGAGATATATTGAACATAGGGTCTGTAGCCAGACTATACCTTAATAAGCTCTGTGATTTTGGAATGGGTATCGCTCTATCGATTTTTCTACGCCGGCGATGACAGATTTTGGAGTAATAAATGCAGAACCAGATTAAAATACCCTGCTTGTAAAGTGAACACAGTGGAAAGGTCTGAAGACCTTTCCAATAAATTACAAGTGATAAGCCGTGTCAGCAGCTCTTTCCCAAATAGTTGGCAACTCAGCTATCTTCACTGAACTAAATAATTTAGACCAACATAAGTTAAACAGCACCGAACATAAAACATGCAACCGCAACGAAAGTACCGCCTTGGGACGGTTAGTAATAACTACAAGGGAGTTTAAACGGGTTTTACTGGGCCCAAACCTTCACCCTCACCCTCCGCCGCGGTGCACACAACTAGTTGGTAGTTCGGCTCGTATGGAGGTCCCCTAACTCATCAGTGTCAACAATTAAAATCAAGAAATGACTGTGATAAAGCAAGAATGCATGAGGACTCGACATCCAAAACGTGTTGAGACACCTGGAGATCCCTGAGGCGTCAGTAACACCACCGGAGCACTGGAGTAAAAGAAGACCACCAGTTGAACCCCGGTGGGGGTTCAAGTTTATCGGGCGACACCAGAAACAAGGCGAAACTTCCCGATCCAGTCCAACGTGTTTCTGGTCGAGCATAATAAACTTGATATCAAAAGACACTTAGATCTACATGATTTTCTATTGAACAAGCATCATTAAAAATTTTAAATGCGTAAAGAGCGTCAAACATATGTGAAGCAAAGCAGCTTATTCGAACTTGCTGACGTCATGAATGCGTTATGACGTAAGCCGGTGATGTCATTTAACCAATCGAACGTTGTTATTACGGCCAACGTCACAAGGTGTGCATAACCAGTCGTCATAGAATGAGATCGCTTCTAATGGCACTACCTGATACCATTCGTGGTTCCAAGCGCAGTTCTATAGTGACATGATATCACATTATGTTATCAGGTGGAATTTGCAGCAGAGGCATGATATGCATATTGTTTACTGCAACGTTTATAGTGAACTGGTAGACTTTCAGGGGGAGCAACTCTGCCATATATTTGCCTCCCTTTCAATAGTGTTCAGCTCTTCTGAAGGAATTATTTGCTCCTCTTGGAGCAAATTCTGTCTTTCAAGAGAAGACGTTTTTCGGAATGGCGACATCGTCCATGGCAACAAACAAGGTCATAAAAGTTGTTTCACTTTTAAAAAATGGCGGAAACGCATAGGGTGTTTTGTACAACTTGGAATCTAAATTCAAAATGATGAAGTAAGTCAGCCAAACTTGGCATCGGGAGAAGAATATGGTACAGGCGAATCATCATGAAAATTCGAGCCGCGACACGAGAGAACCAACAAAGTGGTTGTGCGCCCAGAGCAGACTCGGATCAGCCTGGGAATCTGCTCAATCTGATCAACTCTTCGCTTAGCGCTTAAAAGGGTAGCTAAGGGTCTAAGCTAGCTCCATGCACTTTGTTTGTTTTCTCGTGTCGCGGCTCAAATTGAGAAAGACAGCCTGAAGAATGCTTGAAATAAAGCAAATACTTCGATAAACACTGAACGGATAGGTAAGATTTATTTTTTGTTGTTGATAAAATAATATCCTTGAGGCTGGCAAGAACTAAATCACGTGACAGGCACATGTCAAATAATGTTAGATCTACCACAACACCAGATGAATAACCTGATACAGTTTTGATGCAAAGCAATAAGCAATATTTATCGTTTCAATGTTAAACAAGAGGGCCATGAGGCCCTGAATCGCTAACATGAGTATGGTGGCCATGTAGGTCATGTGACCTAGACCACTTGATAAAGTTTCGTTCCATCAGCCCCTGGAGGCTGTGAACGATATTTGCTTACAATTAGCCCAGTGGCTTTTGAGGAGATGTCTTAAATAATCAAAATATGTGAGACATGGGTCAGAGGTCAAAGGATGACCTTGACCTCTTGTACCCGCAAATCTTACATGTACTAACTAAGACGACTGTATATACCAATTTTTAGGCCAAAATCTTCTAAACTTGCCATGGAATCTTACATTATATTCTACCATTTCCCTAACTTGACCTTGCCTTAAAAAAGGTCAAAGTCAATCCAAGGTCATCATTTGAACAATCTTGAGAGTACTCAAGTACCTGAATCTATACACCAAGTTTCAAGGCCATCGGCCTATTGATTCTGGAGAAGAAGATTTTTAAATGTTTTTACCATATATGGGCGTGGCGGCCATGTTGGTCATGTGACTAGGACCGTTTGAACAAATTTCCGTTCCCTCAGCCCCTAGAGGCTCAACATGAAATATGGTTACAATAGGCCCAGTGGCGATTGAGGAGATGTGTGAAATTGTCTAAATATGAGAGACCAGGGTCAAAGGTCAAACAATGACCTTGACCTCTTGTGCGCATAAATTTTCATGTGCTCATTAAGATGACTGTATATACCAATTTTCATGTGAAAATCTGTAACAGTTTCCAAGAAATCATATGTTCTAGCATTTTCCCATATAAAGGCTCGAGAAAGCAAATTTGACCTTACAGTAAACAAGGTCAAGGTCATCCCAGGATCATAATTTAAACAATCTTGGTAGTACTCGCGTACCCGATGCTAAATAACATGTTAGAAGGCCATCATCCAATTGTTTTGGAGAAGAAGATTTTCCTTGGTGTTTACCATATATGGGGGTGGCGGCCATGTTGGTCATGTGACTAGGACCATTTGAACAAAGTTTCGTTCCCTCAGCCTCTAGAGGCTCTATATGAAATTTGGTTACAATTGGCCCTGCGGCTTTCAAGGAGATAGGTGAAACTCTCAAAATATGAGAAGACTAGGGTCAAAGGTCAAACAATGACCTTGACCTCTTGTACGCATAAATTTTCATGTATTCATTAAGATGACTGTATATACCAATCTTCAGGTAAAAATCTTCAACCGTTACCAAGAAATCTTATGTTCTAGCATTTTCCCATATAAAGGCTAGAGAAAGCAAATTTGACCTTTTGTTACCATAAAAAAGGTCAAGGTCAACCCAAGGTCATAATTTGAACAATCTTGGTAGTTCTCGTGTACCTGATGCTATGTACCAAGTTTCAATGCCATTGGCCTTTTGATTCTGGAGAAGAAGATTTTTAAAGGTTTTTACCATAGAGGCTCTACATGAAATTTGGTTACAATTTAGCCCAGTGGCTTTTGAGGAGATGTGTGAAATTGTCAAAATTTGATGAACCAGGGTCAAAGGTCAAACAGATCTTGACCTCTTGTACGCATATATTTTCTTGTACTTATTAAAATGACTGTATACACCAATCTTCTGGTCCAAATCTTTAATAGTACCCAAGAAATTTTATGTTCTAGCATTTTCCCATATAAAAGCGACAGAATGCAAATTTGACCTTACCGTAAAAAAGGTCAAGGTCAACCCAAGGTCATAATTTGAACAGTCTTGGCAGCACTTGCGTCCTCGATGCTACATACCAAGTTTCAAGGCCATCGGCCTGTTGGTCCTGGAGAAGAAGATATGTAAAGGTTTTTACCATATATGGGGGGGGGGTGGCGGCCATGTTGGTCTTGTGACCAGGACCTTTTGAATAACTTTTCGTTCCTGAGTCCCTTAGAGGCTACATATGAAATTTGGTTACAATTGGCCCAGCGGTCTCAGAGGAGAAGTCGTTTGAAATTGTGGACGGACGGACGTCGGACGCCGGAGCCTTACCGTCCTATAAGCTCCCCCTGAGCCGTTGGCTCAGGTGAGCTTAAAATTCGTCCGCATGTGATTGGGTGACATATTTGTAGCAAATGTCACTGGGTTGTAAATTCGTGGATGTGTTCCGCCGCGAGATAAAAAAATTTACGTACACACGTCAGTTCACTTGTTTATTATTTTCTGTTGCACAGATGCTTTTGAAAACGTTTTAGTCTAAAACAGATTACAGATAATCAAATCTATATCAGAAATTAATGATTAAAGGAAGATACCCATCCATTCAAAATGAATTCATAAAGCTCCACACTGACTTTCCTACAACTAACACATTTATAATTGTAGCGTCATAGCCCTTGAACAGAACGAGTTGAAATTCACTGTATCAGTGTATGGGGTATACCCGCTTGAATACAAAATAACAGTAAGCAAAGACTGTTTTGTTTGAAAATAAATAGGAGGCTGTATTCAGCCCTACTCTTAAAACATAACACTTTCTTTTCTCAAGAAAAATAGCAGATAAGGACCCTCCGTATAATAATCAAATAAGAGAACAATTTTGCAATAAAATTTTGCACCCATAATAGAAACAACCGTTCACCAGAAGGTACAAATCAGTAATCATTGCAATGTTTTCACAGGCTGATATCCGAGATTAGAAAATGTCAGTTTTTTTAGGTATGCAAAAAAAAAAAAAAAAAAAAACGAAATAGCAAAAGAAGGCATAAAAGCAATTGGTCAAACTTTTTTAAAAGTTTAATTCCCTATTTAGGCTCTAGGCATTTGCTTTTGTTATGAAATAATACTTTTAAACTTTTATGCATGGTTAAATATTGGAAGAATAAACAATTAGTGAAACGTCTTTTGCGCATGAAATTTATGCAAATTACTAACACCCACGAATTTACAACTCCCACGATTTTACGACCTCCATCGATAAATGATCATGACATGAACTGGTTTTTGTTTATTTATATTTCAAATGTCAGATAGTGACTGCTATACATGAATCTTTACCCGTCCCAATAACTCCTACTGTAGATTAATAACGATGGCACAAGGATGGCCGACCTGGAACTGGCCGATGTGTCACCGTAGAACGAAATTTCCAACCATCAAACCAACGATTTACCTTGCAAAATGACAATTTTCAGTACAGTTATCCTATTATTGTCTTTAAAACATGTCCTTAGATCTAATGATAATCTGAATGATAGAAAGAAGGTCCACATGGACACACAATACTAACGAAGCGACACTAAAATGCTGACGAGGCCACACTCATTTTAAGCGCACATGCTACTCAATACACTGAGCAGGAAGAAGCCATTCGCACGTGACTTTAACTATTTGGGTACATTTCCAAGTTTTTTTTCTGCCATTTTTACGCTGGGGAGTTTCTTTGCTTGTTTGCTTTCTCGAGCAAAGCAACCTTTAAAATAGTGGTCTATTCTTAATGGAAAAAATGCTCCTATAGGAGCATTTTTTCCTTTAAGAATTGACCCCATTGAGAAGGGTGACTAAACAACAGCAGTGTTGCTTCTTCGTAAAGTATACATATTCTCCTTAAGGTTTTTTTTCCACGTGACAGTGATTCTGACTGCTCACTTTAACCTTTCTTTCCTTCCTACGCTGGTAACATAATCAGTGTGAAAATATTTCTGCTCAATTAAGCTTCTTCTGAGACTAAAAATCAGCAGTGTTGCTTCTTCGTAAAGTATACATACATGTATTATCCTTAAGGTCATTTTTCTGACTGCTCATTTTAATCTTTCTTTCCTTCCAACACTGGTTACATATTCAGTCTGGAAACATTTCTGCTCAATTAAGTTTCTATATTCCGCCGGAAGTTTATATTGCACGTGCCTGATGGTGTCCATTCTTTCAGTTCTTGCTAAGGAAAGTGAACGAACTGATGCGAGATAATCCGAGATTTGCATGTCCTGAATTTTTCTTTCATGTTTTTTATATAAATGACTTGCAATAAATGCCACAATTCCGAGACTATAAACACAAACAGTGACAACAACAAACAACATGGCGCCAACTTGATCGTCTGCTGCCGTCAGAGAAGTGTCGTCTGCTGCCAACAGTATGGTACTTGCAGCCGAAGTTGGTATTCTACTTGTCGCTGATAACGCCACAAAGACGTCGTCGTTCGTTTTGTTAAAAACTTGGTCTGGATAGTTATCCATTACTTCATTTCAATTTTCCTTCAATGTGAAAGTAGCTATCTTGATTCTCCCAGTGGTTGCCAGCAGACAGTTATTTATTTCCCAAGAGTTACAAGAGATCTAAGTTTCTTCCCTTAAGCGTTGATTTCAATTTAAATATCTTTCTACCATGTCATTGTCCTTTAAAGTTCTTCATCACGAAAAGGTAGAAACTTTTTACTGTACATCTTATCTTAAAGAAAGATTAAAGTAATATTGTACTGACTTCAAAGGTGGTTTTGCCAAACATTCAATAACAGTATTTAAACATATTCGAATTTTCAGAAAAGTAAACAAATAAAGAGGGAATAAGGTTGAATGGTACCACGATTTACCTAAATAAGAACACATTTTAACCATCTTATGTGACTATCCTAAATTTGTTTAAGTTATTTTCACTATCAGACAAGATGTCAAAATATTGTTGGAGGTAATGGTAAACAGTGCAGACCCTGATCAGACTGCTCTTTTAGGAGCAGTCTGATATAGCTCTGCATTGTTTTCCTCAGTGTCTCAGTCCAAATATGTAGGGTTTTAAGGTAAGAAATAAATGGAAAATATCCGTGATAAGTAAATTTAATTAGGCAATACTACATAATTCGTATTCGTTTTGAAAAAGAAGTGTAATGTGTTAGTAAACCTATTCGGAGATTAGTGATTTTATACCAAGTTGGTTAATAGAAGTATTTCAAAAGGTCATAAAGCCACTGAGTATTCAGTGTACCCTTTTCTATATATAACAGCGAACGATTGCATCAAATTTTATGTAATGTTTTTTTTTTTTTTTTTTTTTTTTTTTTTTTTGCATTTTTAAATAATATTATGTAGTTCCTGGTTGAAAGCATTTCATCGATTTCTAAATTCCCATTGACTTTTTTTTGTGGATTAAGTTCTGAAGTTATCGTGATGAAACTTATATGGTCAGAAAGCAAAATAAATTCATTGAAATATAGCTTTTCAAACTTCATATGTAACAATTAAAATTTAGCTATTTTAAAGTCATTAAATTTTTCGAAGCACTTCTTTTGCTTTTGTTTTCTCTTACCCTCTGGTAGTATAACCGCTACAGTACTAGCCTCTCTCTCTGACAGAAAACGTACCGACCTCTCTCTCTTTCTCTGTTTCCCTATGGTGGTATGCTGCTACGGTACTTGCCTCTCTCTCTGACAAAAACGTAATAATCTCATTCTTTCCCTCTCACCTTCTGCCGCTGGTGGTTTGCTGCTTCAAAATTTGCCACTCTCCCTGACAAAACGTACTAACCTCTCTCTTTCCCTCTCACTGTCTCCCTCTGGTAGTATGCTACTAGAGTACTTGCCTCTCTCTCTCTCTCTGACAAAAACATGCTGACCTCTCTCTTTCCCTCTCACTGTCTCCCTCTGGTAGTACGCTACTAGAGTACTTGCCTCTCTCTCTCTCTCTGACAAAAACATGCTGACCTCTCTCTTTCCCTCTCACTGTCGTCCTCTGGTGGTATGCAACTACAGTACTTGCCTCTTTCTTTCTCTGACAAAAACATGCTGACCTCTCTCTTTCCCTCTCACTGTCTCCCTCTGGTAGTATGCTACTAGAGTACTTGCCTCTCTCTCTCTCTGACAAAAACATGCTGACCTCTCTCTTTCCCTCTCACTGTCGTCCTCTGGTGGTATGCAACTACAGTACTTGCCTCTCTCTCTCTCTCTCTGACAAAAACGTGCTGACCTCTCTCTTTCCTCTCACTGTCTCTCTCTGGTGGTATGCAACTACAGTACTTGCCTCTCTCTCTCTCTCTGACAAAAACATGCTGACCTCTCTCTTTCCCTCTCACTGTCTCCCTCTGGTGGTATGCAACTACAGTACTTGCCTCTCTCTCTCTCTGACAAAAACATGCTGACCTCTCTCTTTCCCTCTCACTGTCTCCCTCTGGTAGTATGCTGCTACAGTACTTGCCACTCTTCCTGACAAAAATGTGGTAACCTCTCTCTCTCACTGTCTCCCTATGGTTTAATGCTGCTACAGTACTTGCTACTCTCTCTGACAGAAAACGTGCTGAACTCTCTCTTTTCCTCTCACTGTCTCCCTCTGGTGGTATGCTGCTACAGTACTTCCTCTCTCTATGACAAAATGTGCTCACCTCTGTTTCTGTCTGGTGGTATGCTGCTACAGTACTTCCTCTCTCTGTGACAAAACGTGCTCACCTCTGTCTCTCTCTGGTGGTATGCTGCTATAGTACTTGCCATGCTCTCTGCGAAAACAGTGCTAATCTCTCTCCCTCTCACTGTCCCCCTATGGTTTTATGCTGCTACAGTACTTGCCTCCTTGACAAAAACGTTCTAAACTCTTTATTTCCCTTTCATGGTCTCCCTCTAGTAGTATGCTGCTACAGTACTTTCTCTCTCTCTCTCTGACAAAACCATGCTCACCTCTCCCTCTGGTGGTATGTTGTTACAGTACTTGGAGGACAGACATGTAGTCTAAGCTATAAGACAGAGGCCATTACTGTAGCAGCTATACCTCCAGATGTTAGAGTGAGGGGGATAGAGAGGGTCTATCAAGGAGAAAAGATAGAGTGAGACAGAGAAGGTAGTCAAAATTATCAGACAGATGATAGTACTTAAGCAGCTATTCAACCGAAGGGGGGCCGGGCCGGGTAGCGCAATCGGTAGGGCACCTGACTCGTAAGTCAGAGGTCCTGGGTTCGAATCCCGGTCTGGCCACATACTTTCGTTTCTCCTTCCGCTGATTCAAGAAGGGCAGTTGTCAGTTACTGGCGAAAGTATGTGCACTTAGTACTGGTTAACCGCTTAGGAGGTATAAGCCTGCCCAGGAATAGTGCGGTTAGGTTAACTGACCGTCCCGACATGACCTTAGTTGTTTACCGTGGACGTTTAGCATCAAATCAACCAACAAACCAAATCAACCGAAGGGAGATAGTGAAATAGAAAGAAAGGGAGATCAACATTTTTGCTATCAGAGAGGGTAAACAGAGCGCGACAGAAAAGTAGTCTAAGCTATCAGACAAAGGCTTGAATTTGAGCAGCTATACTATCAGAAGAAGATAGTGATACGGAAAGAGACAGGTTATCAGAGAGAGAGGCTAGTACTTTAGTGGCTATACTACCAAAGAGAGGAAAAGAGTCATCAGAATGAATGGGTAGTGCAGTAGCAGCTATACTACCAGAGGAAGAAAGTGATAGGGAAAGAGTGACAGTAATCTCCTTTTCTGCCAGAAAGACTGACCAGTACTGTAGCAGCTCTACTGCCAGAGGGACATTTGTCATAAAGGCAAGTACTGTGACAGCTACAACACCAAAGGGAGATATTGAGAGGGAAAGAGAGGTCATCACGTTTTTGCCAAAGAAAGGCAAGTACTGTAGCAGCATACCACCAGAGGGAGATAGTGAGAGGAAAAGAGAGGTCAGCACGTTTCTGTCAGAGAGAGAGGCAAGTACTGTAGCAGCATATCACCGGACGATGATACTGAAAGGGAAAGAGAGAGAGATTAGCACGTTTTTGTCACAGAAAGAGGCTAGTACTGTAGCAGAATACCACAAGAGGGAGACAGTGAGAGAGAAAGAGAGAGGTTCAGCACGTTTTATGAGAGAAAGAGCCCCCCCCCCCCCCCACCCAACCCCGCTCCAGCTCACCTCTGTCTCTCTGTTAGAAATCATGATGACCTCTGTATTTTCCTGTCACTATCTTCCTCTGGCAGTATATCTGTTATAGTAATAGAATCTGTCTGATTGCTTAGACTACATTTCGCTCTCTCCTTCGTCTCTCTCTCTCTCTCTCTCTCTCTGATAGAAAATTGATGACATCTATTTCCCTCTCACTACCTCCTTTGACAGGTTATTACTGCAACCTCTAGCCTCAGATACCTATTATATACCTCTTTTTTGCTCTCCATAATATTTTTTTTAAAGCATTGAGATTATTCTCTTCTGCAATTAAACTGTTCTTAGACTATCTATTTTCTTTAGTCTGCAATTACGCTGATCTTCCTTCTGACCACTCTCTCTCTCTCTCTCTCTCTCTCTCTCTCTGTTACACTTCATACTGTCTTACTGTATTGTAATTAATAGAAACAAACCTTTACACCACCCAAGACCTCCTTCAACTTGACCGATATTTTTGGGAAATCTAATACTTGACGATTTTGGGTAATTCGAAAGTACAAAATCTGGAAATCCCCATTAGTTTTTCCCACTCATTTCTTATTTTCAAACGAGACTCCTTTCCTCGACAAAAAGAAAGATAGAAAAAGAAAAACAGGAAAACAGCCTGCGACTACTAAACTTTTAGATTAATTGCACAGCTAAACAGAGTCATGGCTGGGAGATTTAGTAAGTAAATGTTTTAGGATTTAGATCATAAAATATTTCAACATCTAGTTTCATTTTCATTTTCATATGAGACTGTCGAAAGAAAAGGGTGGATTGAATTTATAAAACTGCCAGTGTCTTAAAAAACTTAACGTAACGTGCTACAAGCAGCATTAGTATTTAAGATAGTTGAGCCGCGACACGAGAAAACCAACAAAGTGGTTGTGCACCAAGCGCAGACTCAGATCAGCCTGGGCATCCGCCCAGTCTGATCAGAGTCTTCGCTGTCCGCATGGAGGTAGTTTAGACACTTAACTACCCTTTAAGCGCTTAGCGAAGACTCTGGTCAGACTTGGCGAATGCGTTGTTTGTTTTCTCGTGTCGCGGCTCATACATGTATAAGGATACACCTTTATGTTTGTCCGCCATTTTCACAAAGGGGTTAGACCCATTCAAAATGGGGTCATAGGGAAGCAAACTCGTGTCTGTAAGACGACCTTCATTAGCGCACACCTCATAAACGCTGACATTATCATGTTTGCCTCTCTTCTAAGTGGAGAAAGTTATTTTAACTTATTTTTTGCAAAGACGAATTATTGATATCCATAATTTTAAGTAACGTTAGTCATATTCGTAATTAGACAATATTATTGATATCCATACTTCGAAATATGGACATAACACATTTGTATTTGGGATATCCAATGATCTAAATGATTAATGGATATCAATTTTTCGAATTATATATATCAGTTATTAGATTTATTGATATCCATAATAGGCAGAATAATGAATATCTATAATTCGAATTATGGATAGCCATTCGAATTATCCATAATCATTTAGCTTGTCGGATATCAATAATTCGAACTATTTCCAATTATGGGTATATATTATGGATAATCATTATGGATATCTTTAATTAAGAATAAAATAGTAAACCGGCACCCCATAAACGTTACTGCCCTTGGAAGTGCAGCCTTTGGCCAATACTGTACACTTCTGATCACAGACTACAAGTTTAGACCCTGTTTAACTTTTCAGCACGAAAGTGTTTATTTACATAGGTGGCTGATAAGGAAATGTAACTGTTGCATATTATGGTTAAACTGTTTGAAGTCAAATATTTAGCGGTCTGTATGAGAGCTTTATGAATTCCCATACTATGGCCCGTTTCATTATTGCGCGAAATAGGACTGACTGGAATGTGTGTCTTTTCAATCTAAATCAGACAGTCTAACGGTTTTCTGCGCTACTAAAGTGCAGGTGTCCTTTACGCAAGATAACGGTTACCGAGGACTGATTATAACTGTCAATATCAATGCTCTTAGCGTACTGCCCATACGTGTACAGGTAATGATGAGGATATGATTGGACGGACACACGGCGCCAAGTGCGTGCAACTATGGTTATGTACCGCTCAGCCACTTGGGGAACGTCGATAAGAGAACTGAATTGAACTGAACTGATAAGGATGCGCAGACAACAATTGCAAAGTCTGGTCTGGTCATTCACAATTTAGCAGAAAACAATACCAAGTAGAGCAAAACAGACCGACTGACTGATTCATTCAAACGATTGTGGAGTTGATGACCCTTTGAAACAATATTTCAGTCTATATCTGGCAGCCTGCCAGAGAGAGAGCGAGAGAGGAAGGGAGAGAGAGAGGGAGAGAGAGAGGGAGAGAGAGAGGGAGAAAGAATGAGAAACTAGGATAGACGAGAGTCTAAGAAAGAATACGGGTCTTCGCGGCCTGGAGCTTCAAAGCGCTTCCGACTCATTAGGTCTCTCTAATCTGAGGGTTCAAACCTCGGCCGGTAGACATGCTCGAGTTTTCGACCACCTTTACTAAACGATCGGCTTTATATGTCAAATATTCTTGAAAGGGCTATGATAAAATCTCATCAGAAACCGAACAGATACGATCGATTGTACAGGCTGTGCATGAGTATACATGTAGCTCTTTATGATGGATGAATGAATGTATAATACTGTGTTTTCATCTCTTTCAACAGTATTTCAACAAATCGGGACGATGATTGGATGAGAATAAAAGGTTGTACACACAATAAAGGGGGGGGGGGGGGGGGTGCCTATAAGGCCCTTTTTCTGCCCAAGAGCAAAATGTTTTATTTTCAGCTGATGATTAGACTATAGTGTCCGCTATACTGAATCAGTAGTGGTTAAGCTCCGTAAGCCCTACTTTTGGAACAATGGGGTTATTAATGTGGGTGGGGTAAATCAACATGAACCAGGGGTGTCATATTATAAGCTTTATTTCTCCTTCGAATTTAATGGCATTCATAAATACCTTCCTTTATAAGTTGAAGTAATGTCTTTGGTGACATATTTTCTCAAATTCTGTCTTTTAAAGTAAATGCTTATGTCTGCAGAATTTCTTTTAGAGACACTGTCAATTTTCATTAATTTTGGTACTTTGAATTCAATAAATTCTACCATATCTCTAGAACCAATGAATGACTTCTTACCAAACTAGCATGGGTTCACCCTTGGGAAAGTACAAACTGTTGATTAAATTTTGGTGACCTTGCCCTGTGTTTCAAGGTCACAGTAAGACTCATAATGTCAATTTTAAATCACGGTTTGGCCATTGTCTACACAGTAGCTCCTAAACTGATATGAAATCATGACCAAAGTGGCCTAGATAAAACATTATGAGGAGTTAGAGCACTAGTTATGATTAAATGGCCATGACATCATGATTAAATGGCCATGACATCATCTTCAAGGTCAAGGTCATGGCTAGACTAAACAGAGTTTAATCATAGATTTCATCAATCAGGCGGCAGAAATGTTCCAAATCTGAGTGTTTTCATTTGAAAATCAATGTTTACTGTGCACAGAATGACCTTGACCTTGGTCTGAAGGTCAGTATTAGCCAAACATGCTGAAACAGAATTGGGTTAAACTTAAATGTTATAGAAAAGTCTAAAGTAAAATAATGGACTTCTAAATGTATTGGTGACCTTCAGATCAAGGTCAAGGTCATTATATGCATAGTAAGCATTGTTTTACAAATAGAAACATACATATTTGTTAAATTTCTGCTTACTAGCTGTGTGAGATCTTTGGTCAAACTCTGTCTAGTCTAACCGTGACCTTGACCTTGAAGATGATGTCATGGCCATTTGATCATAACTAGTGCTCTAACATCTCATAATGTTTAATTTAGGCCACTTTGGTCATGATTTCATATCAGTTTAGGAGCTACTGTGTAGACAATGGCCAAACCGTGACTTAAAATTGACATTATGAGTCTTACTGTGACCTTGAAACAAAGGTCAAGGTCACCAAAATTTAATCAACAGTTTGTACTTTCCCAAGGGTGAACCCATGCTAGTTTGGTAAGAAGTCATCCATTGGTTCTAGAGATATAGTAGAATATATTGAATTCAAAGTACCAAAATTAATGAAAATTGACAGCGTCTCTAAAAGAAATTCTGCAGACATAAGATTTTACTTTAAAAGAGAGAATTTGAGAAAAGATGTCATCAAAGACATTACTTCAACTTATAAAGGAAGGTATTTATGAAAGCCAATAAATTTGAAGGAGAAATATAGCTTATAATATGACACCCCTGGTTCATGCTGATTTACCCCACCCAATTTAATAACCCCATTATTCCGAAAGTAGGGCTTACGGAGCTTAACCACTATTGATTCAGTATAGCGGACACTATAGTCTAATCATCAGCTGAAAATAAAACACTTTGCTCTTGGGCAGAAAAAGGGCCTTATAGGCACCTCCCCTTTCCGTTTACGGTTAGAAACGATTTCAACTTTGGCAAGATCCAAACCCGCCAGCTAAGCAGGCCGTAGCCTAACCCACTGAACTTCGGGGCTCTCTCTTTAGTGGTTTTACAAAACCCTAAAATAACCTTGTCATTCACAAGTGGTACGTGACTTTCCTGACACTGATCTGTCTAAAGATATGAAAAGTACATGATCGTATTTGTTCGGTTCAAACATTTTATTGACAAAAGTGTTCATTCAGAAACTATTCTGAAATCGCGGAGTAGATCTATATAATTTCAACTATACTACGGAAAGTGCGAACCGCAAAGACTTAGATCAGCCTGGCCATTCGCGCAGTCTGATCGGAGCCTTCTGCATTCGCATGAACATTCTATTGAAATATCAGTACGCAAAAGCGAGTGATGCTTCTTATACCATTTCGCAAGACATTTTTACACCTAAGATTAAGTGACCATAGAATAATAATTCATGGCTTTTATTAAAATGAAGCCTTGCTGTTTAATTTATTGTGTTCTCAGTTTAATCCCTCTATCATAAAAATAGAAAATAGGTAAAAATAATTGTTAAATGTTTTTCATATAATTTGCTTAGTCCGTTGTAACCCGTCTGTTGGTCTAAATTATTTAGTTCAATAAAGATAGCTGAGTTGCCATCTATTTGGGAAAAAGCTGCTGACTCGGCTTATCACTTGTAATTTATTGTTTGTTGGGATGTCTTTGTCAATCTTTCCCTTTGATGTTGGGGATAGGGTTTGGGATCTGATTCAGTCAGTTCCTGAAGTGTAGTTACTCTTTAAATTTGCATAATTATGTCGTAAGAAATTTACATCCGACGCTTCAAATACAATAGTTATTGTTGAAATCTGTTGGAGGTCAAGTGGTTCAATCATATTTACTACCCGAAGAAAATAAATCTCAATTAGGCAGCAGTTACTTAAAACATGAAAGAAACTGTAATCTTCAAACGATCAAAGGCATAAAGGTTCAGCCCAGAGTCCATTAAAATCTTGCATAAATTTAGTATTAAGACGTGCTATCATTTGTAATTTTAGACCTGTAATAAGTAATAGTAATTCTGATGTAATTTATCTCATTTTTACAAAACATACGTTGATGAATCGCTAGATGTGTATCAGAGTTGCCACGACATGTGTTTTCAACGCATGGCTTTCTAGCGAAGGCAGCCGGCGGCCGTGCGATTTTCGTACGGATTCATTGCCGCCGTGGTTTCTAGGATTCTGTTAATTGAAATGCATGGTGACAAATTACTGTCTAGCGTAATTGTGGATTGATTGAAATAATTTACGTAACAAAAGGTCAATTTCTTTAGTGAAAAAAAAAATAAATAAATAAAAACAATAGTAATACTAACCAAGCTTACGATGACACTTCTACTTTCCTTATATCCAATGCTTATGCCAGTGTCCCAATTTCAATTTCAAAATGTTCTTGAGGGCCTCGGGGAAGATTGGACTCGCCAACCGAGTTACCCTCACTAAATAAAGACATTACTTACTTTACTTACTTACCTACCCAAACAAGATCCAACCGGAACTTCAATGACAGCAAACATTTGAACCTTTCTAGGTATTGGACATAATAGAAAAGAATAGAACAGAAACACGCGTTAAATAACAGAAAGCAACCGACACTCCGTTGTTTGCCCCTTCGGCAAACAACTCGTATGTTGGTTGCTATAAGTACGGTAACAGGAAATAATTCAAGCATCCTTTTCTTCTCATTCCTGCATATGAAGCTTTCGCACAACTGGTAAACGCGCAGTTTCATTCCCATCTGGAAATCCAAAATGAAAACTTGTTCCGCTATGACATGTAATTTCAGCTTTGTTAAAGAGAAACTGATGGAGTTCACACAAAACTCCTGAAAGTGGCCAAACCGAAATTTCTGTTAGTTACCAACTTTCAGAAGTTCTGTGAGAACTTCACGAGTTATTTTGTGTGCGCTAATATGCTTTTTTACGAGTCGATTTTGGCTATATTTGTGAGAGCTTGAATATTTTTTACTTATTTATTTTTAGCGGAATGCGCACGTTCGCAAAAGAACATGCAGAACGACAGTTGAGAAACTGAGATCGCAAAAGAAAATTTCTGTGCCGTAGCCGTCCTAACAAAATCTGTATGAACGCTTGTTCAAACTGAGAGCACCAACCTCAGTTTCCAGTACAATTTCCTTCACTTACGAAACATCGTCCCGTGTTGAAATTTACAAGGAATAAAAGACCTCAGAACCCAACCGATCTTCTACCGAGTATTTGCGAACACTTTCTCCAGGATTGACCGATTGATTATTCGGATGCGCGGGCTGATCTTGTCTTCCTTGTTCGCACATGCTATACCTCCCATCTACTTGGGTAAATTATATAATGTTACGCTCCATCGAGAGTTTTATTCTAACTGAAAATAGTAAATCCTTTTTTCTTTTTCTTATACCTGCGCACATGTCCAGTTTTATATCAAACTACGCATGTCTAGGATAGCTTGCGCACACGCGCAGTCTTGTCAGGGCCACTTGGACTGAACATGCGTAAGCAGAATGCGCATACGCCTGAATACAGTCACTTACATGAGATTGTCAAACTCTAAAATTTCGAGCACTGACTTACACAATAATGTCTAAAATACAGCAAATATTTTTCTTCTGAGCGAAATTCGTACCGCCTGCTCTTATATTCAGATTGATTGACATCTTCGACAGCAATAGTTGGACAGAATATAGGACTTCCCCTCTCACCAAACCTTCCAATGATCACGAACAAAAATAAGAGCGGTCGGTTCAAACAGCGTCCGACCGCAATCTAATCTCTTTGAAATCGATGCCGCTTGTCAAATTTTGACAACCAAACTGTTATAGATTTGTGAATGAGCTTAGGTGAAAAAGTCAATAGATTTCGGAACTAGTAGTATAGGCTTTCGAAAAAACTTTGCTGCTCTTGATGAAAAAAATATGACAAGCTTTTCAAAAGTTATTCACATGTTTTTCTTTTTGGAGCAACACTCTTGATGTTACCGGGATGCTTTGAACCACCTGGCCCTGGACGTAACCCAGCAGGAAAGAAATATCGAAACAGCGTCATATCAACGTCAATACAACGTCAGGGTTCGAGGTTATAAAACTTGAGAATAATCTCAAACTCAAAATAAAGCACACTGATTGGCTGCTTCCGAGCATGTGCTCGGAAGCAGCCAATCAGTGTGCTTTATTTTGAGTTTGAGAAAAATAAAGCACACTGATTGGCTGCTTCCGAGCATGTGCTCGGAAGCAGCCAATCAGTGTGCTTTATTTTGAGTTTGAGAATATACTCAAGTTTTATAACCTCGGGGCCTGGAATAGTTACATTGAGATCAATACGACTGTGTTTCAACGCTATGTGTCTGCTGGGAACTTGACAGTGAGCATATAACTGCATGTAGTAAGGATCACAATACTGCCAATGAAAATATATCTACGGAATAACTATGTTATTCACATGTTTTTCGTTTTGGAGCAACACTCTTGATGTTACCGGGATGCTTTGAACCACCTGGCCCTGGACGTAACCCAGCAGGAAAGAAATATCGAAACAGCGCCATATCAACGTCAGTACAACGTCAGGGTTCGAGGTTATAAAACTTGAGAATAATCTCAAACTCAAAATAAAGCACACTGATTGGCTGCTTCCGAGCATGTGCTCGGAAGCAGCCAATCAGTGTGCTTTATTTTGAGTTTGAGAATATACTCAAGTTTTATAACCTCGGGGCCTGGAATAGTTACATTGAGATCAATACGACTGTGTTTCAACGCTATGTGTCTGCTGGGAACTTGACAGTGAGCATATATATCTGCATGTAGTAAGGATCACAATACTGCGAATGAAAATATATCTACGGCATAACTATGTAAAGTTAGTTCGAATTTTCTTCTTTTGTTGTAGCTATAACTAATTTCAAATGGTGGTGAAAAATGCTCGCTTTTCATGATAATGGGACCCCCAAGCTCAAGCGTGAACCGGGACAAAATATAAAGGGGTTGTTAATCTTGCCGAACGTAAAAAATATGTGTCGAAGTACAAATGTATCAGCATCTGAGCAGCGCGACGAGAAATATAAAGCTGAGACTGACATATCAGCCCACTCATATTTGCTCTACATTTTTCCTTGACTCTCAAATGAGGACACGAGTAACGCTGACAAGACAGGATGATCTGAGTCTTCGCTGTTCGCACATGTCCTAATGCACTCCCTTGATTATACTTACATTCAGTTTGTAATCCGAAATAGTTTGCGAGTTGTATGAGTTTAAACCAACTTAATTCAGTTCATGGAGTGAAAATTAGCAGAATATTTGCGCTTGAATAATGAAATTTATTAGCTTCATCCATTCTGAACAAAGTGTTATGTCTGTCTTGTAACGTATAATCCCAATTTAGTTATTTTGTTCTGGCACCATAGGTACTCTATGTATACAAAAATGATTCAAAGCACTTAAACCACCTGCAACGCGTGATCACTTTTCGTGTTTAGAATTGATTATTCATTAATCATAGCTTAGTTGTCTGCAGTTTTTTGTGTGGCATATGGCCGAAATCCCTCTTAAGTATCAGAAGGTCATTTTACATTATTGACCTGTCAATGTTATACATATATTAATGTGTTCAACCGTAAGAAGCTGACTGGACTTTTATCACTAATTTATTACTATTAGCTCACTTTTTGAGTATTCAGTTAGTTATTTATTACCCCAAATGTTTCGTAATACGGTACATTTCAAGTATCAAATAATTGCATATGATGCAAACTGATTGAAAAGAAATCGTACATGTACCAGTTCAAACGTATTTTTTTGTTTGAATGAACAGACTAAAAATCAGCTTTGGGCAGGTACAGGCTTAGCTGAGTCCCTGCCGTTCGTTGATGTCGCACAATCGTCTTTCTCGTGACATCAATTATGAACTAATTCGAACTAACGTAACAGCGACGAGAGTCCTTGTAGCGAAGAAACAAGATTGGTGAGCCGGAACAAAAGTAAAATTTTTCAGTATGGGTACAGGTGATATCAAATTACTCTCAGAAGAATTTCAGCAATAACAAAAGGCCGTACAAAATACATTATAAGATCAACTCTTAACCAAAACAAACTGGCCAAATAATGTGGATCCAGACAATACGGTTCTTCCCAAATGGATTTAAAGTAAAAAGTATGCAAAGACCAGGAACTGAAACAATCAAAATCCAAATCCAGCCCTCAAACCATAGTTGGAAACAACTAAGATTACAAATAATCAAGATACAGAGAACATATGGCCAACCGAGTGAGCAGCTTGTTCCCAAAAGGTGGCCACTCAGCAACCCAAACCGAACCAAAAATAATAAGAACATACATAAGGTAAAACATCACAGAAACTCTGACACCAAAAACAGGCAACAGAGAACCACAACAGAACTACCGCCTTGGAACGGTCAGTAATGAATTACTGGGGGGCTTAAATCGATTTTACAGTCTAGTTCTTTTGTTGTGTGCAAAGAACATTTACTGACCGTTCCAAGGCGGTACTTCCGTTGTGGTTCTTCAATTTTACGTGTTCTTAGGCCCGCTTGTCTGTGGTCTTCTAGCAATATGGTCACCTGTAAAGCTTCCTACTTTGCTCGCTCGCTCTCTCTCTGTATGTGTGTGATTTATAATAAAAATGGGTAAAATTAAATGTTACTGTTGTTTTTTGATGACCGCCTATTTGGGAAAGAGCTGTTCACGTTAGTGTAAAGAAACCATAATAGATAAGACGATGCAACATTGGGAATAACATCACCTGAAACTGAACGTTAAAACAAATTGGGGAATAGGGAAGGTAAAGATCAGCCAGCGCTTCCGCTCAGTCTGATTGCTTAGATAATCTGATACTGGGGAATAAAAGTGAGGATTCAGTTTGATCAATTTACACAGATGTGAACACCGGGATGCATACCGTGATGGCATAGCTTGCATTTTCAGGCGAGGCCTATCATATCGCGAGTGTGTTGTCCATAGTCGAAGTCATCAGTTTAGCTGCATGCAGTCATGCATCAAGAGGTTATTTTTTTTACTCTGGGTTGACAAAATTTTTCAATCGTTGGCCGGGCCGGGTTTGAAGCCGCGACTTTCTGTGCAATAGCTATGCGCACTAACAAATGGACTACGGCGTGACACACAAATCACTAGAAAACTGTGCAGTCCAAAAGTCTGTAACTCTGGTAGCACACGTTGGTTGGTTGTTTTGAGTTTAACGGCCCTTTTAGACAGTATTTCCGTCTATATCGGGCCGTCTCCGAAAGAGAGGAAGAAAGAAGAGAGATGTGATAGCGTGAGAAAAATGTCCAAACAGCCCCACCCGCACCTACTGCAAGCACAGTAGGCCCTTGCCCCACCATTATCCAAATCAGTAGGACACCACAGAATTGGAAGTTATACCCAGCACCATCGCATCACCCAACCACCCCGGTAACACACGTGAGAGTCGTCAGGCTAACAGTAATGCTTTAGCTGTTGTGCACAAAACACAGGTTTGTCCGAGTCACCAATGCTAACATATGCCGTAACGCCCTTTTACGCGTCGGTAAAAGGGACGATGGGAAATTAGCGAGCTGCCCAGTCTGGGATTAGACTCTGCATTCGTACATAAATCCCGGGCTCGAGACGCGTTGGAAGCAGGTATCTTTTCAGTCATAAACAGCCTTTCATTATCACCAACCCATCGTCCTGATATGGCTGAAATTATGTTAAAAAAGGCGTAAAATCGTGATTCATCCACCATCGACAAAAATTAATAGGTTTGATTTTCAACACATTAATCTAATAAAGGTAGCAGATCCGAATTTGCTAGCTTGTCAAAGCAGCTAAACATCTTTTCAAGCGCAGAAATTGATTGACACTTCCGGCTACTGATTACATCTCTCTACCGTTATATTGTCATGTGTACTCAATACAAGAGTCACAGGTCTTTGAGATGTTACAGTTATGTCTGTCACTGACCCGTTAAATCGTCTAGAGAAAGTAAACGTTGTAGACGCTCAGATTTCGTCTATTTATGAAATTTGCCATATTAGAGGCTAGTTAACAAATAAACATAAATTTGTTGGATTCTATTTTTCAAGGGACTAAGGCGAGGCTGTAACATATAGTATGTAGTTAATAGCAGCCCCGGATCAGGGGGTGGGCTCTGGGGCTTGAGCCCCGCCACCTGAACCCGGTAAGATTAAAATATATGTTGTGAGATCTCATTAGAATCGCCTCGATGAGGCGATTCTAATGAGATCTCACAAGATATATTTCAAGGCAAAAAGACACCAAAAATTCTCATCTAATGGATCCCTTATTATGTCATATATTTTCAAGCCTCACCCCCTCCCCTCCGCCCTACCACCCCTTCCCCTCCCACTTCCCAAATATATCTCGGCTCTCGGCACCTCTCAGCCCCGCCAGTTATCAGTTATCCAGAGCCCCACCAGTATCTTATGGTCTGGACCCGGGCCTGAATATCTAACAAAGTCTCTACTTAAAACATACTTCCTTGCTAAACAGCTATGAAATGATATGTGTATATATTTACTCGTGTAAATCACAGTACTTGATTAAGTGACTCTTTCTTTTACAAGTGCCTGTGCCTAAATTGATTAAAGTGAAAATTGTACATTATTCAGGTGAAGTAACTCTGCCATTTTCAATTTTGCTTCAATTCTCAAAGGGGATCAAGTCTTAAGAAATAACTTGTTCTCTTAGAAGTAAATCCTTTGATCCTATTTAGGCAAGGCCTCCGTCGTCCATGAAGCAATCAGGCCAGTTAACTATAGAAGCTATACTGTGGTAACATATAGGTGTACTCATTCTCCTTAACCAACCTGTGCAAAGACGACAAGACTCTGACCAGCCACAGCCTGTACCTCCTTAAGGGCTGATCACACACTTCGATTGCAATTATGATCTTTTTAGGCTGAATGATAATTCTTGCGCATAGACATGACTCTGGTCAGATTGCATGGTAACACAACCTTAATGTGTGTGTTGTTCTGTCTTGCTGTAAGAATGCATTTATGCCTGTGTGGTATACTTTTTTTTTTTTTTTTTTTTTTTTTTGCTTATTACACCATTTAATGCTTCATTGCTTACATCAGATTGCCAAGGTATGGGTGCCGTTTTACTATTTGTTTCCTATTAATAAATATTCATAATTATTAAAGAGTATTCATAAAGTGTAGTAGTGATATCCATCATTCGAATTAGAGGTATCCATCATTATTTATGGATGTCCATAATTTGGAATTGTAGATATCTATAATTCGAATTATGAAAATCCAATGATCTAAATGATTGATGGATATCATTAAATAGAAGGATGGATATCACTAGTTCGATTGATGGATATCAATAATTCGAATTAGGGATATCCATAATCTGCCCATTTACCGATATCACAAATTCGAGTCATGGATATCAATAAAAAGAATGTGATATCCATAATGCGATTTAGTGATAACTAGTTATGATTAAGATTATTAGATATCCATAAATCGATTATTCGAATTATGAATGTCAATTATTTTCCTGTTTATGGATATCACTAAGTAGAATTACAGATATCTATAATTCATATTTTGGGTGCCGTTCTGCAATATTCCCTATTTATAGATATCAGTGATTGAAATTTTGGATATCATTTATTGAAATCACTTATTCCAATCATAGGTATTTATAATTCAGCCCAATGACAGATATCCATTATTCGAGTTGTGGATATCCATAATTCGTTATTAATATCAATAATTCGAATAAGTGATATCCACAACCGGGCTGAATTATTTAGATCTTTTATTCGATGGCTATTCATCATTCGATAAAGTGATATTAATAAATTGGCTGAATTATAAATATCCTTATTCGAATTATGGATATCTATACATCAAATTATCTATAAATACGGAATAAATGGTAAAACGGCACTCCATACATGGGAGCCAGTGTTGTTCCGACCACTTTTATCATGCAGCGGTTCAATGAATGTATGGATGACTTGCGATTTTACGTCCTTTTTAAGTTTTTTTTCAGTTATATCAGGACGATGGAAGGGTAAATGGCTGTCCGCAAATGAACCCCGTTTATGATTGAAAAGATTTTCGCCTCCCGGAATCGAATTTGGGAACGCTAGCTCAGAAGGCCAGCGCTGATGCCACTGAGCTACCGGGGGTCCTGCAGCGGTTCATCTTACTTTAGCCGACGTTTCAGAAGTCCCCATGAGCTTATACGGTAGTCGGGTTATTCGTCTGTCGTCATCCGTCCGCTAACAATTTCAAACCACTTCTCCTGTGAAACCATGGGCGATTAGAACTTAATTTCATATGGCGCCTCGTGGGGTTGGTGGAACGAAAGTTTGTTCATACGGTCCTGGACCCGAGGCTATGCGCTTTACTTACGCTCTGCTGAGATTGATCTCAAATTTTAAGGAATACGAAACAAGGTTTTAAAGTGTTCAGATATCAAGAAATTGGTGAAAGACGTGAACTAATAAAACCTCTACATGCTATGCTATGCCGTGGTTATTATCTGTCTCCGCTTTGATCGGACAGCGTGTTCTCCCTAAGTTATGTCCTGAGCACGTGAGTGTGTTTGAGTCTTATCTACCAAATAAATTGCAGCCTTGGCTTAATTTGGATTTAGGATGATGCACTTACAGGGCCTACTATCAGGAAGTATAACTACTCGTACTTCACATTCATTAAAATTACAGACTTCAGGAAAAAGGTATGCCAGTAAATAAGTTTAAAGGACAGTGATCTGAAAAGTCCTTGATTTTATATCTTTTGCAACAAGAACTGGCATCGAGGTTATAAAACTTTAGAATAATCTCAAACTCTAAATAAAGCACACTGATTGGCTGCTTCCGAGCACATGGTCGGAAGCAGCCAATCAATGTGCTTTATTTTGAGTTTGAGTATGTACTCAAGTTTTATAATCTCGGGGCCTGGTAGGACTAGGGCATCACTTTTTTGAAATCAATTTAAGCATAGATAAATAAAAAAAGTAATAATCAGATTAATTATTTCTAGAAATTGTTTTTATTATTTTTGTACTGTTTTGTAACAATACAATTTAATAGACAGGCGGAAGCCCCTTAACTCTTTGGGTTAAACGCTGCTCTGCTGAGCCAGCGGTTCCAGGTTCGATTCCCGTTGTAGTCGGAAATCACTTCATCCGTAAATTGGGTTCCTTTGCACACATCCTTTCGTTATGCCCCCCTCCACCCCACAACACACACACAACCCCGCCATCGTCCTGATGTGACTAAAATACTCTTGAAAGGACGTAAATGTAGCAAGTCATCCATCCATGTATTTCAAGGCCTTAATCCACTCATAGTTTTGCTGACAAATACCAAGGGGAATGTTAGATTTGTTTGAATTCTTCTGTAGTATCGTATCACCGTCATCACAAATTGGCATGTCCTTTCAGACAAACAATGTTGAAACAACATCGACTACCTCTGCTCGCTATTCGTCTGCAGGGAAATTGGGTTGATTGTCACTGCAGCTAATAACGAGTTGTCTGCATTGAGGTGAATACCTAAGCTTTCGGGAAAACAACTCTGCCATTTTCACCCCCTCCCCACCACCTTATAGATTTGAGTCAACTATTATAGACAAGAGTTTGCTTTCTAAATACAAATTCTTTCACCCCAGAGTAGAGTAAACTCCATTTTGGGAAAAGGTCTTCATTATCTAGAAAAGTTAACAGGTCACAAAAGTTGCTTCCCTTCGCAAACGTAGTGGGAAAACATGCACTGTACCCATGCACCTAAAGCCAGTCATTTATTACAGATGTTCTGACCAGACTGTCATAGGCGGATCCAGGAATTTTGGATAGTGGTTTCAAATTTGCTGAAAGGGGGAGGGGGTGCGGGGGCGAGGGGTATTTTTTAAGACTGCCGGTTCCTATCAAACCGTTACTGTTCCTTATTGTCTAACTAGTGTAACAACCCTGGTTAAGTATGTATAAACAAGGGCTTTTACGAAACGAAAAAAGCTGTTACGAAACGAAAACGAGTCATAGCTACCACACGACGTGATGACCAGGTCGTTCGGTAACTCTGACTCTTTTCCGTTTCGTAACAGCTCATTTTCGTTTCGAAACATCCTTTAAACCCTACAGGTGTGGCAAATATGCACAGTGAATTTGGATTTGCTGAGCAGTGTATAAACTGATTTGCTTCAACAGCCTCTATGTCTGATTCGCAATCTGAGCAGCATCTATAACATTACTCTAGATTCATTCATAATTGATGCGTACAGGAAAGACTGTGATCGGACTGCGCGGATGCGCAGACCAATCTCAGTCTTTGCTGTCAATTGCATTTATCATGAATCATCTTTTCACGTGATTCGGGACAAGAAGTGTTGGGGTTTTTTATAATTTACATTTCATGTCTAATTTCTGTTATTTTGTCTTTATACTAACAGGCAAGTTTGACATTCGTTCAGAATTTCCAGCCTACTATAAACCCTTATCCCGACGGCTGTACAAAGTACTGGACGATGTCGGCGCTTCCGCTGCAGTAAGAGACATGAATGTGAAAGTAATGACAACTCAAGAAATAATCATTTCGTTTTTTTTCGATACCAGCTTAACCATGGTTAGATCTCATCAAAGAACAGCATCAGGGTTAAATCTACAAGGTTTCAATTATATATTTGGAAGCTCATTCGAAGGAACAACAACACCTGGTCTAGACTCTGATACGGACATTTTAGCTGTAGTGGAATTTTTACCTGTGGTGACAAATATCTCAGAATCTCAACAGTACGAGGATTGCCTTCTCCTTATTCAGGACCACTACACACCACCTGGATATGCTAAACTACAAGAAGTATGGTACGGTGTGCCGCAGACTCGATCACTGTTTAGGATGGATCATGTAGATGCAGAAAATAGACTCGTTTTCTGTATACCTGATGAGACTCGGCCCCCTGGGACAATTTTACATGGCCCCGCATCAACAATTGAAAGGTCAGGCACGATGCCGGCCAAGGATATTGTACCTGCGTTGAGATGCAGTACGTGGCCTGACTGTGCCTCGGAGTGGTTAACAAGAACACGACACTACAGCTATCCAACACAGGACCAAATTAACAAATGTAAAGACTTTGGCTTTTTCCTGGTTTACGTCGGCCATCCTAACAGCCGAGAAAAACATTTACAATGGAGAATATCGTTTTCACTGCAAGAGAGATTGTTGGTCATTAACTTTAATGCTGTCCAGTTGAAGTGCTACGTTCTCGCTAAAATGATAAAGAAAGAGTTTATACATAAAGCTCTGGGGGAAAAGTCTCTATCGTCATATCACCTTAAAACTTGTTTGTTTTACTTGATAGAAGAAACGCCTGCTGAGTTTTGGGTGGAGCGTAACTTGCTATATTGTCTTTGGCACATTCTTAAAAGGATGCTAATTTGGGTTGAAAGAGGAGACTGTCCAAACTACTTTATTCCTGGAGAAAACATGTTTGAAGGGCGAATATCTGAGGAGATGCAACTGAAACTGTGTGATCTGTTACGACGAATTATTGATGCAGACTTTAAGTATTTGGTGACTATCACATCTGACCACCTTGGAATTAGGTACCAAGAGGCCCTTTACTCAGGAGTACTGGCTTCGAGATACCTTCCAGTTGGCAACTTCCACTGTAAAGGTAGTATGTATAATCTTGTACGTCAAGTATCGAGTTCTAGGCTCGATTTATTGTGCGACTACACAGAAAACCGACACAATCAAGCAGCTGCTAAAGGACTATATGAGCTAAAATTAAGATTGCTCATGACTGAAAGAGTAACTGAACACACTGTTGAAGAAGTACGCCATGCAGTTTCTTTACTTGTACCTTATGTTGATATACAACTCATGTCACTGTTGGTAGTTCTAGCTAAACGTATGTCAAAAAGCAGAGCCTTCATAATCAACCTCCTCACAAGTGAGAAATGGCATGCACTCAGTTTAGAATCAGACATGTTCTCTTCCAAGCTAAAACAAGCATCTTTGCTGTGTATGCTGGAATATTATGAGATGTCATTAGAGGTACTTGATACATTACAAAACCAGATGACACAGGGAATATCAGTTTGCGACTGTTCCAAAAATCGTTTGCCAGATGTCTTACAATTAAAAATGCAACTTTTGCCTTTAGCGGTGTCTTCATATGAAGAGGTTTTACATCAACACATGATACCATGTGTGGTATTTCTGCTTGCCGAACAACTTCTGACACCTCCAGCTCTTTGCTACGAAATGAATAGATCAGCTGATTCCCCGCCTGACAGCAAGAAATACTGGTATGACTGCGCAGTGGTTGATGGGAAAGTTCTGCTCTACTACCTACTCTACCTGAATCACAGCCGTCTGGGTTTGGACGCAAACGCGTCAGCAGACATAGACAACATTCGGTGGCTAATTAGAACAGATGGTCTCCTAGGTCACAGAGAAACAGCTTTAAACCTTCTTGGTTGGATATACAAGGAAAGAGGACTTGTCGACAGATCCCTGGAATGTTTTCGGAAGTCACTTACCATACTATCTTCACATAATGCAGCGACTCTTCATTTGCAGGACATATGTCGGAATAGAGCGCGAACATGTTAAATGGAGAGACATTCACAAGCGTTGCTTACCCGAAGCACAATAAACGTTGTATCATCATCCCGTCATAGAAGAGATTTTTGCAAATAGTGTAGACCAAGATCAGACGCCACAGATCGGGATATCTCATCTTAGGCTACACTTTTTGCAACAAACACGGGAATTTCGGAGAAACAAATAATCCTATGCAAAGCAGACACCACTTATCTTAAAAGAGCTGTACCTAAAGCCGATAGTCTCACTAATTAAGGGGAATTGGTAAACTTTAAGGGGAAGCAACTCTGCCATTGTCAGTTGTGTCAAATCTCATTCTTGGCTCGCTTTTAAATGGGGGTCAAATCTTAAAAGAAAGAATTTGCTCCCGAAGGAGCAAATTCTTTCCTATAAAGGTAGGTTCCTGTACTTTGGAATGCATCATAATTTTGATGAACTTTCATCCAAGTTGTTGGAAAGCACTTAATAAAGGGAATTAATAAGTTTCAATAAAAAGTGTAAATCAAAAAAATATTAGAAAAGTTGTTTTGCAAGGGATTTCCTAACTCTGCTTCGCACACCAGTGAGCGCTATTTTTAGTTCGCGCCAAATATAGATAATGCAGCTGATGTCATGCTGCATTGCATTTTGGGATAGTTTTAACCCATCCGCCATGCCAGGACCTCTAGGAGAGCTCACGTCAAGGGAAAATTGACCTTTGGAGAATGGCATCAGAAATCTCGCACTTATAGACATAATAAACATAGTTAATTTTAGACTTGGAATTCCAACGAAAGAAAATAAACCAAAAGGAAAACGACTATTTTCTTCAACATCTGACGAGTTTCTCAGTAGCAACAAATTCAGAAAAATTAAAGAGTTCAATACTGCTCAGAAAAAGACGAAATTATTTTGTGGACATAGTTGAAATCGCTAGCCCAGGAACCTACCTTTAAGAGTAGACCTATTTGGAAGGGCATTGTCATCATAGAAAGTAATGTAGAAGTCACAAAATTCGTAAAATAGCGGAAAAAACGGAAATATACCCATACATCTTAAATGTGAACTACGGCTCGTGCTAAATCATATTTCAGACACATGCGGACAGCGCATGCTCAGACCGCTCCTTCTCACGTGCAGTCTGCTATAGACATAAACTGGACAATGTTAAATCCAAATGCGAATAAGGCAAACATGTAAAGCCTGTTTCACATCAGCCGTGCGATTTTTTGCTCGTACGATTTTGGAGGTCATGGGTGCCGTAGACAGATCGCAGACAAATTCGCAGAGTATCTGGGCGGGTCCACCGTGGTCTCAGAGATCGCAAGGCAGCCGTGCGATGTCCGTACGTCTGTCTCACGGGTCGCACGATTTTGCAGCTTGAAAGTAGGAAAAAATAAACAACATTTCGTACGGCTGCCGCAAGATGGCCGTGCAGCTGCCGTACGACTGCCGTGAGACGGTCGTAAGAATTTGTCAAAAATGTTGCGGGCACCGTACGACGAACAAGAATTCGCAAGGCTGTCTCACGAATGTCTTACGATGACCGTACGTTCATCGTACGAATTCGCCTCGAGTGACGAATAAAATGCAAGAGCACCACCTGCAACCCTAATAGTTTCACCATCGATTGTCGACACCACATTGGATCCTGGTGGCTATCCCACAGCAGCGTATTGTCCTTCTAAGAAGAAGTCTCCGTGATGAAAAAAAACGTCACGCCGCCATCCTGGCGCTGCTCATGCGAGCACGGCAAGCCGTAGAAGAGGACGAGAGAGGCGTTGGTGGAGCAAACCCTGGATCTGTTTCGCTGGGGGCATGTTTCTTCTCTGGAGTCTAGACTATGAGTACCGATCTACTTTTAAGGGAGACGCAAGTGACGCAACACTCGTAGGACTGTCGTGCGCCTGCCGTGCGGCTGTCATGCAACTGCCTTGCGACTTCCGCGATTGTCTTACGATTCGCAACATTCTTGCAATAGCATTCTGTCAGGACGCACGACTGTCGTAAGATGCTCGTGCGGCAGTCTCGCGACCGTCGCAAGACAAACGCAAGAAATGATTGACAGCAGCCCCGCCTGCAAACTTGCGAACTCCTGCAAAATCGTGAGTCAATCGTGCGGTTGTCTCAAGACTGTCGTGCGGCAGCCTTGCGGCGTCCACAGATTGCCAAAAAATCGCAGAAATAATGTGCATGTTGAGAATTCAGTTTGCGACGTTGCGACGACCTTGCGACGTCTAAAATTCGTACGACGATCTTGCGGCTGCCGCACGAAACCCAGCGATTTTTGCCAGAAATGTGATCGCAGAGGGCCGTACGGCTGCCGTAAGGCTGATGTGAAACAGGCTTAACTGATCGCATAATCGCTCAGAGTATTATCAGTATGTGCAAACATAATGTCTCTTCAGACTGTTCGTACGACAGGGCTCACACTGGTCTGGCACTTATAGCTGGCAACGAATACAACGTTCAGGAAACAGTGTGAGAATTGCTTTTTTTCTCTCATCGGAGTGATTTTGTTTAGTCTCATGGACCATACAACTTCCAATTCCTGAAGTAGGAATCAGAAGTTTTGCTGAATTGATTTGCATATAAATTAAATTCTTAAAAATAAAATAAAAGTTTCGGAACACAGCGTCCAATACATAAAAATTGGTGGAGAAACTTAATTTTTGCACCGTGTTAGTACGAGATGGAATGCGTTCGAAAA
This sequence comes from Ctena decussata, assembly GCA_963989385.1. Classification (NCBI taxonomy): domain Eukaryota; kingdom Metazoa; phylum Mollusca; class Bivalvia; order Lucinida; family Lucinidae; genus Ctena; species Ctena decussata. The sequence goes on from OZ022501.1 coordinate 89,068,623, forward strand.
ACTGGTCTGACTCAAAGGTCCAGTATTTCGAATGAAATTAAATATAAGAAAAAGAACGAGTTTTAAAGTCAGAAAAATGTCGATGGCATGTACCTTGCTCCACATTGCCTGGTATGAATACCAGACCAGTATGATATTGTTAGTGATATCTTTTTGTTCAAGCAGTGAGTAAACTTGAGTTTTACGTCCTACCAACACATGGCTCATACGGAAACGGGACCTCGGTTCAAAGTCTCATCCGTAAGACCGGAGGAGCTGGGATCGAACCTGCGATCCTATACTACCGCCGTTCTCTGTTTAAACGGGATATAGAGGATAAAGAAATTTTAGAGAGAGGTTACCATTTGGATGAACGCACAATTTCATATGTGAAGATATATTGGGTTATATATATTGGATAGAAAGTACATAGAGAATATCATGCTAGTTTCTTTTGATATCAAGTTTATCAGAAGAGGCCAGAAACAGCGTAGGAATGGCGAGGCTTGCCGAGCCAGTCCGACGTGGTTCTTGTCGAGCCTGATAATTTGATATAAAAAAACACTTGCATGGTTTTCTATTTATCAAACATCATTAGAAGATTTAAAGGTGGCGTAAAGGGGAACAAGGAAACGTAACTTTGTTCGAACTTGCTGAAGTCGCTAATGTGTTGTGATGTAAGTCGGTGACGCCATATAACCAATCGAACGTTCTTATCACGGCCAATATCAGTATATAAGCAAACATCTTCAGCCACTGCCTGATATCATTCGCGCAAGCACAGTTCTAAAGGGACGTGATTATGTTATCACCTCTGTTATCACGTGGAATTTGCAGCAGAAGCATGAGAAAAATGTCGCAAATGTTAATAGTTTATTGCAAAAAATATAATAGTTTGAGCATGGAATACTTAACCTGCATGGATAGCGAACATGGAGAACGTACAAAGAGTGTAGAGTCTAGACACAGATCAGAGACTGCAGCACACAGCGTCATTTTAGCTATGTTCCTTTCGTTTAGCATGTTGTATAGGGAGGACAATAACTAATGTTGTAAGAACCTGTAGTCCGATTTTTGAGCAATGAAAATATGTTTACACTATCAAAGGACTATATCGTTTTGAATTAGATACAGGACTCTCTGGGAAAATACCAAATCAGACACCTGGCCTCAAGGTTATAAAACTTTTTTTGTGCTCAACTTAGCTGAGCATGAAATTTTCTTTGCTGATAAATATGAAAATGCCGACTAATGTAGGCATTTTCATATTCATAAGCAGAGAAAATTTCATACTCAGCTAAACTGAGCAAGAAAACAATTTTTCTTATCAGTAACTAGCCAATTTATTAGCCGTTAAAAATTTATGCTTAGCTGAGTTGAGCATGAAAAAAAAAGTTTTATAATATTGGGGCCTTTTCTGATAAAAACAGACCTGTCTGGATTATTAGGTAAACGAATAGATAGGCATTAATTTATTTTGTAAATTAGGAATATAAGAACGACTTCAAACCGCCACAACACATAAGGCAAGGCACCTTAAATATGTGCGAACAGCAATTACTTGGAACAGCCCGTGTATTCGCATTGTCTGATCAGTGGCTTCCGTAGGGCGTCATCAACACTCTGTATATTATCATGAATCGAATAAGCTCAGGAATTGATGAAGAATTTGCAGTCTGACATGAGTGTTCATACATGCTGTAAAGTACGTTTTCTCATGACCTTACTTAAGAAAAGAGTGTCGAGATGTGTGTTACTTCCCTTGACCATTATTGTTTTGGAAAGTAACTGTGCCATTCTCAGTTTTGCCTCCTTTTCAACGAGGTCTACTCTTTAAAAAGATTTGCTGCTCAAGGAGCAAATTCTTTTCTTTAAGAGTAGACCTCAATTTGAGGAGAAATTCTTTTCTTTAAGGATAGACCTCAATTTGGAAAGGCCTCGTTTTGAAAGGGCTTTGTCATCCAGGGAAGCAAACAGGAAGTCACTGTTCTTATATTCCTAATTTACAAGGGTTATTCCCCTTGTAACGATGGCGCAAAAATATTTACATGAAAATGCGGCAACTGAATTATAAAGGGAAATAAAGTAAAGCAGCTATTGCCTGCTTTTGCAGAATAATTTCTTCTCTTACTGTATAATTTTTATACCATAGTTACACATTTTAAGCTCATCTGAGCCGAAGGGTCCGGGGGCGCTTAAGAAAAAAAAAGTATTTTGTCCGTCCGTACGCCAGAGTTTTAAACGATTCCTCTTCACTGTGTTGGTTGTATCCGAATTACTATCCTCGAATGACCAGTTTCAGTGACTCTAACAGTATAATACACACAGTGGCACTGTTTCGCACAAAGGCAGGATTTATTATGCCCCCAACTTTGAAAAAGTTGGTGCGGCATATTGCTTTTGGCTTGTCCGTGCGTGCGTGAGTGCGTGCGTGCGTCACACTTTTTCATGCTTGCGGTAACTTTGGAACCTTGCTAGCTAGGGTCTTGAAATTTCATACATGGATTCCTCATGAAAAATTAGCTTACACATGTTTTTTTCTTTTCCCAGTTATGTCCCTTTATAGAATTATGCCCCTTTTAGAAAAATGAGATGACTATCTTGTTAGCAAAATATCTCAAAAAGTATCTGAGCTATGGCCTTAATACTTGGTATACTGATTGGGTATGAAAAGTAGATTACCTGATTAACTTTTGGGAGAATTCCGTAAAATATTGATGGAGTTATGGCCTTGTTTGAATTTGGCATTTTTTCAACTTTTGAACCCCTTGAACTAGGAAGCGGATTTTTGGTATAGTAGTAGTCCTTGATGTTGATGACTTTATCACTTTAGTACAGGTTAGGTAACTCTGCATTGATTAATTATTTAGTTACTTCCCCTGATGTTCGATAATAATGCTGCTGCTGAGTTCAAGAACCACTGGGCATTGGGTTTTGAAATTTCTTATATGGATTCCTCATTGAAAATTAGGTGACACGTATTTTTTTCTTTTCCAATTTATGCCCCTTTTTGGAGTTATATCCCCCTTTACAAAAATGACATGACTATCTTGTTAGCAAGGTGTCTGAAAACGTTTTTGAGCTATGGCCTTGATATTTTGGTAAACTGATTAGGTATGAGAAGTAGATTACCTGATTAACTTTTGGGAGAATTCTGTAAAATATTGATAGAGTTTTGGCCCTTGCTTGAATTTGGCATTTTCCAACTTTTGAACCGCTTGCGGTAGGAAGCTGATTTTTGGTTAAGTAATAGTCCTTGATGAGTTTAATACTTTAGTACAGGTAAGGTAACTCTACATTCATTAATTTTGCCACTTCTGGGTTCTTGAACCACTGGGCATAGGTTTTAGAAATAATATTTATAGATTCCTTATGGAAAAATAATTGACACATATATTTTTTCCAAGTTATGCTCCATTTTGGAGTTATGCCCCTTCAAAAACATGAGATGGATAGTTTGTTAGCAAAATATCTCAAGAAGAATTTGAGTTATGACCTATGTATTTGGTATACTGATCAGATATGAAGAGCAGATTATCTGATTAACTTTTGGGAGATTTCCATAAAGTTTGATGGAGTTATAGCCCTTGTTTTAATTTGGCATTTTTCCAGCTTCTGAATTTATTGATCTAGGAAGCTGATTTTTGGTATAATATTAGTTCTTGATGAGGTAAATATTTCAGTAAAGATTAGGTAACTCCTTTTCAGACTTAGACATTTTAAAGTTTGACGCCTTTAGTGGCAAGCATATACATTGTAGATGGGGGCATTTTACAAACACAATTTCTACTTTAATGGATTATTTTAGTGTGGCATTCTAACATTTGAATGTTATCCAGATAAAGATGGAAAAGTTGAAATACTAAATTTTGGAGGCCTTTATTTCTGATACCTATATTTAGCTTACAGTGTTAAAGTTGGACCAGTTTCAGTGACCCCCACTCATTTTCTAAACAAGTTGCAATATAAAGCTGGTTCTGTTGCTCAAGATTGAAACTCATGAACTGAATATAAAAACAGATGACAACATGGAAATTCAGAAATACCCTGTCAAAATAAAGGGGTAGGGTTACATGACAACCCAAAAACTTGTAGCAAATACATTTTATCCTAATGTTTTTGTAATATTTTATGTTGAAAACAATAGTAAACATATTTTCAACTAGTATTTAGTCCCTGGTCAATTACTTTCAACAATATTTAAAAAGAAACTTTGCAGACTGGTTGAAAGTGGGGACAGGCTGTTTTAAGGACAGCAATTATTTCAAGACCATAAAATCAGTGTTACATGTTTGTTATTTATATCTTCAGTCATATAAACAGAAATATAACATGTTAATTAATATATACAAATAGAAAATAAATCAGAAATATTCCTCTGATAATAAATGTGTTTGGAATTTAACAGTGTAAAAAAAAGTAATAAGAAAAATGCATGAAAACTGGGGTTGTCATGTGAACCTGTATACTGTGAAGCTATTCAAGGCAGGATGGTGTTCTTATCAAACCTGCACGCAGGCAACATAACTTAGTGAATATCTCTGCAAAAAAGAATTATTTGCTGCATCACTTTTTAAAAATATTGACAGAATTTATAAGGTCACTGAAACTGGTCAGTCACTGAAACAGGTCCACCTACAATACATATGGGGCATCCAGGGGTCGGAGGATGAAAGTTTGTTCGATTGGCTCTGTGAAACGACCAGAATGGCCGCCTTTATATGATAAAATCTCTAAACCTTCTCTAGAACCAAACGACTACTGTCCTTGAGACTTGACATATATTTTAGGTTGCTCAAGTACTACAAAGTTTGATCATATGCTGACCCTGGGTTAGCTTGGATCTTCCTTACTGATTCATTGTGCTTTCGATTCTGATTTCTAAGGAACTTGACGGTATTCCTAAAAGAGAGGACATTCTAAAAAGAAAACGGAAAGTTTTTTTTTTATCACCGAATTCACATTCTACACTGGTCTACTAGTTTAGTCAACGTTTCTGATAATCAAGGTGTATGGGTACATCTACATGTTTTTCTCCATTTTACAAAGGGAAACAACTTTTATGACTATCGGTTTCTTTCCCTGAGTGATGAAGCCTTTCCAAAAATAGGGACAAATCCCAAAATGACTGCCAATTATTTGATTTGCGGATAAAGCGATTTTACGTCTTTTTTAATAGTATTTCAGTCATATCAGGACAGTGGGTGAGTGATAATGAAAGGCTGTGTGCAATGGAATCCCGTTTACCATTGAAAAGATTCCCGCCTATAACGGGGCTCAAACCCGTGATCCCTAGATCAGCAGGCCAGCCGGAACTCCTGACCGCCAAGTAAAAGGGAGGAAAAAGGTAAATGATAAAGTTTCTTCCTCTGAAAGCGTAACCATACACCTTAACCGGTTGTAGCCTGTCGTTTAATGAATAATGAAGAGTCAAGCTTTTTGCACGGAATATCTATGAAGATTAGGCTTAAAAGTGTAGAAGAATCTTCTAAAGCCTGATTTTAGGTCAATTTACATTAAAAAGTAAAAAGATAGGCAATGATCAGGAATAAATAAAATCAAATCCCACAGCTCAGTGGCTTAAGCGCTGACCTACGACGGTGCTCCTTTGCATACAGTCTTTCATTATCACTGGGCGCGCAACCACTTAATTGGTTTTGTCGTGTCCCGGCTCAATTATATTGTAGTAAAACATCACAAAAGCACCGCCGTGTGCACAACTATCGCCCTGAAGTCTACAGTAGTTTATAAAGATACAATTTATTCGATCTTTTTGAGGGAATTCTTGCCCCAGCAATGCATTAAAACAATATATACATCAGGATTAAACAGTATGATGAAACAAAATTGAGCACTTAACATCGAGAACAACACTGAAACTCTGGAGCAAAATACGTCCAACGAATGAACACCGATAGGCCAGCTCCAGACAGCTGATTAAGCCCAAACCAACTCCAGAACCAACTCTGTTGTAAACCCCTGGGGCCATATTTATAAAACGGCTTAAGTGGTTGCTATGCTATGAATTTCTATAAAGACGATTCCCTACAAATATGAAATTTGCTCTGGAGGAACAGTCTTTTTCAGACTGTTCCTCCAGATCAAATTTCATAGTTGTAGGGAATCTCCAGCATAGAAATTTAGCCTTAGCAACAGCATAGCAACGACTTAAGTGGTTTTATAAATACGACCGCTATTGTGCGGCATCTGTCCTCTCATTGTTTTAAATGGCTGTATTTCCGTGTGTCCATTGCTAAAGATCCCAGATCCTGTACATGATAGCTTGGGATAATAAGTGAGTAGACTAGTTTAAATAGCGCTCGACTATCAACTATAACTATACTAATAGTCAGGACGCTGAACCCGAAAAAATACAACATTAATGCCCCGGCGATTCGAAAGGAAATTTTTTCCATGTTTGATAAATACAACATTTGGGATTTATGATAGGGTATGATGTGGTCTGCAAAACAGGATCCTGTGCGTTACATAACAATTTTTTTACCCCCCCCCCCCCACCCCTTTTCACCCTTATTGTACTCAAAATGAAAAATAGTCCTGATTAGTTCATAAATTGAGTTATTTGTATGCACACTATCAGCTTTTCTACTTATTCACAAAATGCTTGCATAGAATATTTAGGAAACCGGTGTATATACATATTTTACTCAATGACAGTTTATCCTACCTAGAGTTGGTATTCGAAAATGCTAAATTTCATTTTTAGTCTCTATTTTTCATTCCTCATCAAATAGCGCTCGGAATTACAAGGCTACTGAAATGTCTTTGCAATCTGTATTTCATAAAACATTTTTTCTCAGGTGTCTAAACACCGCCTAGGCTCCCGTTTTCTTCAGATGAACATTTTTCAAAAGATGTAGCTTATGAAACGTGTCCTTGCACTCAGGAGTTTTCTCAAGAAAACCAGCCCTACGACCTCTGCGACTGTAACGATTTTAAACAGCTGATGCATCTACACTTATAAGCCCTTTGATGACTGGCCATTCGTCCTTTACGGCTTGTTGCCTACGTTACTTGATACAATTTAGTTAAAAAAGGAATTATGAATGCAAACGATTCAAAAAAGTATAAAGCTATATAGAAAAAATAGTGTAATATTTTTTTCTACTGCACTACAGTGGATTAACTGTACTTTGCATAAGGATTTGAAAAGCTTTCATTGCTAATACTACTCATAGCATACGTTACTCATGTAAAGGAAATCATAAAATGGAATTTTATTTCGACCTTAAATTATTTTTCTGCTGAGTATGTTTTTAAAATAGCGTTTTCAAGGTTTGTTCCTTGCTTTGAAAGCAAATTTAATAATTTAACAGGTATGCAATTTTATAATTGATATTTACTGCGTTAATGATGTATTGCAACAGTCCCTTTCGGCATATTAAGTTTGGATTGGCATAGTGTAATGATGGAAGTATCAAGACTGAAAGACAATATTCTAAGGAGTATTTGCACTGACTGTGAGGAGAAAAAAAAATGAAAGGCTTTCAAAGTAGTTTTCAAAAATGATCAAACGTCATGATTTGTAGGTAATTGCAACGTAAAAGACTTTAATGTCAAAACAGCTATCACATATATATGCAAATGGTAGATATTCGCAGAGCTCTGGGATCACTATTTCCTCACGCTAGTGGATAATACCATTGAGAACTGAGTTACTTTCCAACTTAGTTCCTCTCTCCTGAGAATAAAAGTTTTCAGTTTGACCATCTCAATTTTTTTTGTTATTTTACTATAATATATATTTATTATATTAGCCTCAGGCCCAAAATTAAGTAAATGGAAAGTTGAAAACAAACATAGAAAAACTGAAAGGATATTGCCCAGGAAGGCCACACTCACAAACGTAAACCATCCAAGACACAGAAACAAGGAGGAAGAACCACATGCGATAAAACAAAATAGCACATCCATGATAACTGATATACCTGTCCGACACAGAAAATCGTTACATAGTACTACTAAAACAAAATTAATAATATAATAAAACGAAATAAAAAAAATACTAAAAGAATAATAAAATAAAATAAAAAATATAAAATACACAAGTAATAACTATAAAACATCAATTTTACCTATTTCTATATTTTAAATCAACACAAAACCGGAAATAAAGTGGACTGCTAAAGAGGCGATCAAAATTCATACTTACCAAGACACACAACATACGGGATCTGGGATAAAAGTTCGAACAAAGAGTAGCTTCAGCTAGAGGGGGCTTAGACCAGTTTCATGCGCTCAAACTCACACTTCCTGCTGATGCGCCCGTACACATGATTCTTCCCTGTTTAAGAGATTTAAATACGCAACAAAAAGGTTTAAAACAGCCCAGTCAGTGGTTATCAAAGATAAAAGATACATGTACATCACGTATAATACAGATATAAAACCACCAGTAAAGAATCCAGTAGCCGAATTAGTAAAAGATATGAAAGACTGTACATGCGGGTCTTACTAAGCAGCAGCTATCATTCAAAAGCTCACGGTCTTTTGCATACTGGTTTGAAGCAGTGTGTATAGCATTTAATATATCAGTTGCTTTATACAACTGAAAGCCATATATCACACCGGGTAGGCGGCAATCCTGAACACTCCCGGCAATCATGAACGCGGGTCAAAAATGTACGCGGCTGTTTAGGGTAAGTCGACAAAACTTCTTTTTACAGCAGGAAGAATGAGTTAAAAATCAAGGTAACTATGTCACGACTTCTATATATGTTCAAAGATGTGCCTCACAAATTTTAGATGTTGAATCCCAATTAAGTTGCCTGTAGTTTAGGCTTAAACGCAAAATCTGTGACTTTTAACCCCCAAAACAGCAAAATAGACCAAAATGTTCAAGTTTGCTACACATTTTCATCATTTCCACCATATACAGATAAAATTTAATGTATTCTAGATAGACTGTGCGTATTCAATTGACACTGTCTTATGCACGAATGAAGTTACATCGATTTGAAAACAATAGGGTAGAGAACGGTGGCAATCGAAAACGCTGTTCATGGCAATCGCCTAACGTCAAACAAATATTTGAAAGGCAATCGATGAACATTTATAGCTTCAGTAGCTTTTTATTCAAATTTAGCCATGAATCTGTAGGATTTTTTTTTATTTCTTAATTTATTTTTACATAATGCTCCAGACATTAAACATAGAACACATGTACACTTGGAATAAATCCTACCATTGTGGTACAGATAGATAATTTAGATAATTTATTTATTAAAAGTCTGACTTTTGTACATATAAGATACATATACACATTAAAACATTCATGTGAGATGTACAAAACCACTCAATCTGAGTTATGAGAGACTATGATTATGAAAGATAAAAGGTATGAATGTACAAGTAAGATATTTACATCAAAACATTATATAAACATGTTTAATGAAAGAGAATGTTTCTCCGTTCTAAGAGAATATCACTGCAGGCCTTGGCACAGTACTTCACAATATCACGATCAGACATCAGATATCTAAACTTTTCCGTATCATTATATGATGAGAAGTTCACATTTAAACTTACTGCTTTTTCAAACAAGACAGGCCTTATATTTTGATAAACTGGACATAAGATGAGGACATGGATTTCATCTTCGACTAAATTCGTACAATTGAAACAAATACGTTCCTGGTTGCACTATAACGACCAGTCTCTATTTTCAAAGGAGCTACGCCACACCTAAATTTTGCCAAAGCGCTCCTTTGGCATCTACTTAAAATTTGTGTTTTCACATATGATTCTGTTTCATAGTTTACCTTAAAAAGCTTATATTTTCTAAGTTTATTTCCATTTTGCATTCCCTTAACGGCTGTATCAGAACTGACACGGTTTAACCACTTCGTTTTATAAATTTCAACTTTAATTTAATTTCAATTTTAACTTATTTTGGAATGCATTAATAATGTGTTTAGATTCAGATTTCGTATAACTGTTATCCACAAGAAGTGATGTGTTAGGCAATGAAAGTACTTCTTTATCTATTCGAAAACACCAGTTCTTCGTTTTTTGTTTTATTCGATCAGCCCATTTAAATACAAATTTATGTACATGTTCTTTTCAAAACTGATTAACTTCTGGAATCAACAAAATAAAACAAACTTATTCAACCATCGATATTTTGACTCATTTCTCTAATTCTCCTGTTATATGATAGATGTCCCTCGAAGGTTCTTTCAAAACATAAACGGTGGTACTCATTATAACTGGCCCATTAAGGCGATTTAATGAGGACCAACCATGTATGCTTTAAGCAGAAATTATGGAAACCTATAAACCCCGACTGTCTCTGTACGTTATTGGAAAACGAGGGGTAGTCTATAATAAAGTAATGTACTGTCTGTTTCAAGATTAATTGATTCATTTGTATTCTTGTTTGAAATTCAAACTTAAGAGAGACGTATCAGGCACCAGTAAAGACGCCGTGATTCAGCCACCGGACGTCATTTCTGAATATGTCCATAGTTGAAAAACTTTGCTGTTTCCTGTCCACTGTACTGCGACAGAACTTTGTACATCTGCAAGAGAATGCACATATGTTGGCAGTATATTGTCTTTTGTGTATTTCTCACTCTCTGCTGTGTGCTGTACACTGGCTACTTTCTACTGCATCATGTCTAGTGTTTACCTATTTCCGCCTACAACCACATATTTTGGTGCATATGATGTGCATTAGCACGCAAATACATGTACATTCATGGCTTTCGCCCATGTTCTTGCACATATGAAAAATCGATCTTGCAGTAGACGTAAAATACACAGGAAGCAGTGACAATATATTATAGACAGTTAACAGGTCACAGTAGACAGTAAGCAATAAGCAGTATCCAGCAGACAGTAAAAATGACGTAAAAAGTATGTACTACCTGTGGTGTATGTCGACGAGCGTGTGTACATGCAGGCGTGTGTGAGTGCTTGAGTTTGGTTGTTGTGTTATTGTTTAACATCCACGGGAAACAGCTATGGTCATGTCGGGACGATCAGTTAACCTAACCACACTATTCCTTGGCAGGCTTAGGCATCCTAAGCGGTTAAACAGTACTAAGTGCACTTACTTTCACCAGTAACTGACAATGTTTAATATTGGATAGCATAGGATTCGCCATTAAATTTTGAAGAATATCTTTCATGGCATTTGAATCTCATGTACAGTATTGCCCAGTATTATACTGGCTATTATGTGGTTTGCCATTTGACGAATCCCGTGCATGGTTAACGATTCCTATGCATGTAATTGCCCAGCATGAGCTTGTCATTCGACGAATCCCAGCTATGATATTCAAATTTCAATCATAATATTGCCAAGCATGTAATTGCCTTGCATGCGATTTTTATGCCCCGCCATGAAATGGCGGACGGGCATATAGATTTTACCCTGTCCGTGTGTGCGTATTTATGTATGTATGTGTATATGTATGTATGTATGTATGTATGTATGTATGTATGTATGTTACCGAAATCGTGTCCGATCTATAACTTTGGATTGCATGGTGGGATTCAAAAATTATTTGGCAAAAAATTATCATTATGACAAGACAGTGTGTCGCGTGCAAGAACCATGTCGCTATCTCAAAGGTCAAGGTCACAGTCAGCACTTAAACTTTGTACATAGGCTATAATGAAATATGTTTGTGTCTGGTCCATGACTTTGTCCTGCATGCCTAATATTGGCCAGTATCATATGGGCTAGCACATGGTTTGCCATTCGGCGAATCCCATGCATGGTATTTAAATCCCATGCATGGAATTGTCATCAATGGTATTGAGCAGAGTATGGTTTTTCTTTCGGCGAATATCATGCATGATACGTATTTGATCCATACATGGCATTGTCCAGCATGGTATCGGCTAGCATGGGATTTACACTTTGATGAATTACATGCATGTTTTTTGAATCCCATGCTTGGTATAGCTCAGCATGGTATCGGTTAGCATGCAGGTCAAAATTCGATGAATCCATTGCTTTGTATTTGAAGTCCATGTATGTTATTGTGCAGCATGTTATTGGCTTGCATGTGTTCAGTGCTGGAATAACCATGCAAAGGATGCTGGCCAATACCATGTACGTACATCATTAAACAGCGATCGAAGGCTAGCAGATACGATGGTGGGCACCACCATGCATGGTATTCGTCGTATGGAAAATCCCATACTTCCTATAACATGCTGGGAAAACAATGAATGGGATTTGAATACTATATGTATGGAATTAGGCGATTGCAAATCACACACCTAGCCAGTATCAAACTGGCAATTTCATGCATGGCATTCGAATACCATATAGGAAATTCGTCGAAAGGCAAACCGAATGCAAGCTAATACCATACTTGGCAACCTCACGCATGGGACACGAATACCATGCCTGGGATTCGTCGAATGGCGAATTCCATGTTAGCCAATACCATAATGGACAATACCACGCATATGATTCAAATACCATGCGTTGAACACATTGAATCGCTATCTCCAGGCTAGTCGATACCATACTCGACATAACACATATGCTATTTGAATACCATGCATGACGTTTCTGGCATTCCTCGGATGGCGAACCCCAGGCTACCCACAATTCTACTGGGCAGTGCTTCCCATGGGAAGTGGTGCGTTATGTGCATGGGATTCGTCGACTGACAAATCATCCCATGCTAACCATAACCATGCTGGGCACTGCTGGGCTTGGGATTCGAATACGATGCATGGGGTTCATCAAATCAAGAATGCCACGCTAGCTAATACCATGCTTTATGCCTAATAATACCATGCAAGAGAGTTAAAACCCATACATGAGATTCGTTGAATAGCCAAAACATGCTTCCCAATAACGTGTTGAATGATTCCATAATGGAATCTGAGTACACGTACCGTGCATTGGATTCAGCAAATGTCAAAAAGCAAACATTCGACCCAAGGCCATGCTGTGCATTTAAATTCCATACATGGAATTCATAGAATGACAAATCCCAAGCTAGCCAATATCTTGCTGAGTAATACCATGCATGTGATTTGAATACTGGTATGCATGAGCTTTATCGACTGGCAAACCCCAGATTAGCCAATAATATGCTTTGCAATGCCATGCAGGGTATTCGTCGAAAGGCGAGCCCAATGTTATCCAATGCCAAGCAAGGTAATACTACGTATGAATTTCAAATGCCATGAATAATGAACCCCATGCTAGTCGACATCATGCTTTGCAATTTCGTGCATGGGATTTGAATACTATTCATGGCATCCATCGAATGGCGAATATATTGCTACCCAACACTATGATTGGCAACGTAATGCATAAAATTCCAATATCATATATGGAATTTGTCGAATGGCGAACACTATGGTACATGTACGCGATACCAGGCTGGACAATACCATGCATGAGATTCTAATACCTTGCATGGAATTCGTCGATAAGTGGCTAATCCCATTCTAGCAAATTGATAGGCGGAATTCGCATATTGATCTACGTTGTGTTTTTGGAGAGAGCCTGACAACAGCGATAACAATAATCATAAAAGCAACCATAATTGACTCTGTGTTATATTGGGGAAAGATGGGTATTTAGAGCAATAATACATATGTACTGCGCTTTCTTGTGTTTTTTGAGAGGCTAATTTAGACAAAGACCTGAAACAACGACAGCAATAATTACAACATCCTCAACAACAAGTCAATATCAAGAACAACAATTTCAGCGACAAAAACAAGCAACGGACTTTTACTCATATAACATATATTCGAATGTTTCAGTGCTTAACTCTTCTTCAAGACATACATGGATTTCAATGCAATCTCGTGTCTGTTGACAGAAACACTCAATCTTGAAGGTGCATGTCATTAGATGAAAAATAATGCAGCAATAACTCAATCTAGAAACAGTTTGTTTGTACAGTTGTTTTGTCATCGATTGCCATGCCCAGCGTTAGTCGATTGCATCCGATTTTAAGAAAAACGTTTTCGATTGCCAGAATTTTACACCCTCGCGTTTTCATCACACTCCAAGTACGGTGACAATTTAACGTAGAACCTAGAAATTTTGCAGGAGTTTAGGAAAGACATTCAAGTTCATCAGAAGACTATGTTTTAATTAATTTGACCTTGAATAATTACGAAAATAAACAAGAAATCTGAATTCAACAGTCTAAAAATTGATGGTTAAAATGTTAGTAGGCAGTGCGACATTTAGTAAAGATTTTGTGAAGTAAATTTTTCTTCAGGGAAATTTTCAAACATGCTGCTTTAGACCAGTAATAAATGTTTTACCAAAAACCGTTAGATTAAATGAAATAAAACGTGTTAAACTGAGTAACCCTAACTCGTCGGGTAATTCTTTGACCCGCGTTCGTGATTGCCTCGAGTGTTCAGGATTGCCGCCTACCCGGTGTGTATATGCTGGTGTCATAAAAACGTAGCAAAACAGTTGATCAGCTGAAAATAACCATGTACCGAAAAGTGCTGAGCTATGCTACAAGAAGAAATAAAAAGCAAAATAAGTTCTTTATTCGGTATATGTCAAGTCTTTTAACCCATTACAATTCTACAGTTTTTTCCTTTTTCATGTAGACAACGCAGCTCAAGAGACCCTTATACAACTTTGTCAACGTGACTAAATACTTCCATCGACACAACTTTTCTTACAATTGCTTAAATACCATTGTATGAGAGTTTACTGGGAGCTCATGAATGACAGTGAAAAGCAGTGAAATAGTTGAATACATATTTCATTGTTGTTATCTACGTTACTTACAGTAGTAGCAAATGCCTATGATAGCAAATGAACCAGGATGGAATTATGCTAATATTTTAAGACGATTTTAAAAAGGGATATGCTAATAAAAGAAAACAAAACGATTATGCCTTCAGATTGTTTTAATTAAGGGAATATACCCAAAGGTAACGTCTGTAACCGAATATTACGGGCTTACGTCAATATAGCCAGAAAGTTTATGAGTGTCAATTGGTAGCAGTATAAAAGGTATTGCGACTTAAGACTGCTACTTGCTTGAAACGCCGCTGAAAATGACATAAACACAACGAAAACGATAGTCGGGCAGGTTTTAGCATTTGTGGGGTACCAAGTTATCTCCCTTAATTGCAGCACCCGGATCCACTTTTCAGGACCACATCATACCTAAAATCAAAGCTGAGATAATAAACTTTTATAATATATTAAATTCATCCTTTCGAATCCTCGGGGCATTAAACTCGAAATATAGACCCTTTTTGAATTTCAGCATCCTGACTATAAGAACTAAGACTATCGGGTGGCGGATTCACACAGGATTTATTTTGATTTCTAATAACATAGGTAGCCTATGGTTTAATGGGTTTCAATTCAAGTATGTGCCTTGTGAACATTCACATTTATGTGTATGGAGACAAATTTGTAAGAAACGAAGAATTCATTTAATAATAGGCTGAGTCTATTTACAGTTAACTGCCACTAGCCAAAACACGTTAAAATGGCTATTTACAGTCGACTGTAAATAGCCAATAAACGTTAAAACGGCTATTTACAGTTAACTGTCACTAGCCAAAAATCGTTAAAATGGCTATTTACAGTTGACTGTAAATAACCATTTTAACGTTGTTTTTTTTTTTTTGGCTATTTACAATCATTTTATTATTTTAAGCGTGACATCAAGGCCATTGCTGGTTGCTGCTCAGTTATAATAATTATGTCCGGTCGTGCTGGCCCAGGGGTTAAAGCTCTAGATGCGGGATCGACGAGTGCAACCAGATCGTAAATTTATCTCCGGCCTGAAGATGATTTTATCCTTATAATCATTCGCTTCCTCGCTTCTCACCAACATCGGTTCGAAAAGCCTGAAATACCGTTGAAAGAGATTGATTGATTGATTTATTGCTTAACGTCCACGGTAAACAACTATGGTCATGTCGGGACGGTCAGTTAACCTAACCACACTATTCCTGGGCAGGCTTAGACCTCCTAAGCGGTTAACCAGTACTAAGTGCACATACTTTCGCCAGTAGCTGACAACTGCCCTTCTTGAATCAGCGGAAGGAGAAACGAAAGTATGTGGCCAGACCAGGTTTCGAACCCAGGACCTCTGACTTATGAGTCAGGTGCCCTACCGATTGCGCTACGCGGCCCGGCACCGTTGAAAGAGAAGTTTTAGATTCATCTCTCCAATTACTGAAATCGAACCCAGGACTACTTATTCAGCAGGCCAGCGCTTAACCTACTGAGCTACCGGGGCTCTTCTCTTTCCTTGGTTTAAACATATTTATTTCTCTTTATTTTAACTGCGAAAAATACTGAAAGCCCTTGTGATCATTTCTTTATCCTTATTTCTTCCCAGACAGAAAGATAAACAAGCACCCAGACACATTCACGAAAATATGCACCAGCCTTACTTAACACTAGAAATTTGTGTTAGTATTGGGATACAGATTTAGATAAGTCTGTTGACTTTTTTCTGAATCCCATTTGCATATATTACTTGTTGTTTGTAATAGTACAATTGCTGTTTGTATGTATATGCGAATAAAATATTGTTTAAACTAACACTAGAAATTTAACCTTTTATTATCCCCGACTGAAAGGTCCGGACGGGGTGTTGGGGGTTGGATCGTATAGCGATGAGCCTAGCGTCCATGACATTTTTTTTCGCCCTCCTTATAATTTGAATACCCTTGGAAGTCTTTTCATGATACTTCACTGTTATGTAGAATGTGTTGGGTACAAGAATGCTAACTTTTGCTTTCATATTTTACTAATTATCTCCTCTTTTGTGCTTTTTGCACACTCGTGTCCGCTGTGTAACTTGAATATCATCTTGAAACATTTTCATGTTACTTCACAGGTGTGTAGAACGGGTCATGAAGAAGAAGAAGAAGAAGAGTTTATTTGACTAAAACTATACAGTTTCTCATCATGACAAAAATACATAATGTAAAGAGTAGCTGTCAATGATGACATATTTGAGCAATTAATATACAATGAAAAAATAGAAAATTGCATTTTGACAGAGAAATCAGTAACTTTACGGTTATAAGGTTTTTCTTCTTTCAAATGCTTCATGTAAGTACTTTGCAAAGTTCAATAAGTCGGTTTTCCCTCTTGTTTGCAACAAATTACAAAACTTAAACATACTTCTAGGCATAAAGTAACACCTTTCAATATATTTTAAACGTAAATCTCTATATGCCGGACAGACACAGACAAAATGATATTCATCCTCTATGTCTGCAGTATTACAAAAGTCACAATATCTTTGATTTCGCTCTATCCGGTTTCTACCATATCTACCAGACTCTATCTTAAGATTGTGACTAGATAGTCTTAATTTTGATATATATCGTCTAGGATTTTTATTAGGAATAATATTCATGGGTTTGTCGTAGTTGAACGATGTTGCTGGGTAATTTTCAGTGCCAGGGCGTCCAACTGATTTGCAGTAAAGAAGAGCAGCAGCCCCGGTAGCTCAGTAGGTTAAACGTTGGCCTGCTGATCTAGCGGTCTTGGGTTCGACCCCGCCGTAGGCGGGAATCTTTTCAGTCGTAAGCGGGTTTACATTGCACACAGTCTTTCATTATCACCCACCCATCGTCCTGATATTACTGAAATACTGCTAAAAAGGACGTAAAGTCGCAAGCCATCCATCAGTCCATCTTCAGCAGGGTAAGGACCTACTGTGCTTGTAGTAGGTGCGGCGGGGGGGGGGGGGGGTGAGGGGGATGGATGGAGGGGGAAAGGGTTGGTTTGTTTGGACAGACTGTGTACAGCATGTAGTTCACTGTAGTCTATATTCCATGGTTCAGTGATTTTGCCTTATATCTTGAGCAGTAATGAATATGAATGTCTGACAAATACGAATGACATCATTCTATTTGTAGATTAGTGCAACCTACATGCTAAGTTTAACCGATTTTGTTCATCATGTTTTGGATGGTGGGACACCCAGACACTGCAACCGACCTGGTATTACTTGTAGGGCAGTGCGACATATTTCATGACGCACCTTTTGTGTTGGAATAGAATCTCTATCCCCAATTCCTGGTAGTACGGTTTGAGCTGGGATGTTCATATTTGACATACTGCTAGGAGCTAAGATGTAGAATACCTGATTAACTTTTGGGATATTTTGGTAAAAGAAAATGCCTGAACCATGCCCCTTTGTTGAATTTATCTTTTCCAACTTTTGAACCGTTTGACCTAGAACCCTAGTTTTTGGAAAACTATTAGAATTTGCTAATGAGTTTGATGATAATTACGTTTTGTTGCATTCACTATTGACAGAGTTATGCCCATTTTCTGATCTGATAACCGCTGGGGCCTTGATGTCAAATAGGTGGATAGACCATAGAAAAGTAGAAGACTCGTATTATTTGGTCTAATATCTATCTGATTTTGGCCCGTTCGTCACTCTGTCCATCTGAACGACATTTGTTTACTTTTCTGAAAACTCGAATATGTTTAAATACTGTAATTGAATGTTTGGCAAAACCACCTTTGAAGTCAATACAATATTGCTTTAATCTTTCTTTAAGATAAGATGTACAGAAAAAAGTTTCTACCTTTTCGTGATGAAGAACTTTGCAGGACAATGACATGGTAGAAAGATATTTAAAATTGATATCAACGCTTATGGAAAGAAACTTAGAGTCTCATGTAACTTTTGGGAAATAACTAACTGTCTGCTGGCTTTTCACATCGAAGGAAAATTGAAATGAAGTAATGGATAACTATCCAATCCAAGTTTTTAACAAAACGAACGACGACGTCTTTGTGGCGTTATCAGCGACAAGTAGAATACCTATTTCGGCTGCAAGTACCATACTGTTGGCAGCAGACGACACTTCTCTGACAGCAGCTGACGATCAAGTGGGCGCCATGCTGTTTGTGTTGTCACTGTATGTGTTTATAGTCTCGGAATTGTGGCATTTATTGCTAGTCATTTATATAAAAAAACATGAAAGAAAAATTCAGGATATGCAAATCTCGGATTACCTCGCATCAGTTCGTTCACTTTCCTTAACAAGAAGTGAAAGAATGGACACCATCAGGCACGTGCAATATAAACTTCCGGCGGAATATAGGAACTTAAATGAGCAGAAATGTTTCCAAACTGAATATGTAACCAGTGTAGGAAGGAAAGAAAGGTTAAAGTGAGCAGTCAG
The DNA here is from genome assembly GCA_963989385.1 of Ctena decussata. NCBI lineage: Eukaryota > Metazoa > Mollusca > Bivalvia > Lucinida > Lucinidae > Ctena > Ctena decussata. The sequence goes on from OZ022501.1 coordinate 89,087,763, forward strand.
AATCACTGTCACATGAAAAATAACCTTAGTTTAAGCTGCAGTGAAGATAGGAGCTAAGATGTAGAATACTTGATTAACTTTTGGGTTATTTTTATCGAGCCCGCTTGCGGAGAGCGAGACATAGTTGTTACAACTTCAGTTCGGTGTTAGTGCGTGAGCGTGCGTCTGTCCGGATTGGATTTGTCCGGGCTATTACTTCTGCATGTGCATGTGGATTTCAAAATAATTCGGCACAATTGTTCTCCGTGATGAGTAGAAGTGCCATTGGAAACATTTATTCACGCAGGTCCAAGGTCAAGGTCACACTTGAAGGTCAAATGATAAAATGGCCATAAATTTAGCTTGTCCAATCCATTACTTCTACATTTATGCATGGATTTCACACTTGAAGGTCAAATGATAAAATGGTCATAAGTTGAGCATGGATTTCAAAATAGTTTTGTACAGTTATTCTCCTTGATGAGTAGAAGTGCCTTTTGAATCATTTAGGAAGGTCAAGGCCGCACTTGAAGGTCAAATGATAAAATGGTCATAAGTTGAGCTTGTCCCAGCCATTATTCTACATTTACGCATGGATTTCAAAATAATTTTGCACAATTGTTCTTGATGAGTGGAAATGTCAAGTGAAGTATTTGTTATGCTATGTCCAAGGTCAAGGTCACACTTAAAGGTCAGATAATATCATTTTCATAAATAGAGCCTGTCTAGGTCATCACTTCTACCTATTTTCCTTTGTGAAAATGTAAAAAAAAGAGCAGAAACATGCTGTGTAAGCATTATGTTATTTGGCTTCTTTCTAGAGTGAAATAGTAACCTAGTTTTGACATAATTATAGGTCACTATGGTAAACAGCGGGCTCTACAATTTGTCCCTGAACAACCTTCTCGTTGTAAAAGAAAATACCTGAATCATGCCCCTTTGTTGAATTTATCTTTTCCAACTTTTGAACCGTTTGACCTAGAACCTTAGTTTTTGGAAAACTATTAGAATTTGCTAATGATTTTGATGATAATTGCGTTTTGTTGCATTCACTATTGACAGAGTTATGCCCATTTTCTGATCTGTATGAAACATATTATGGGTGGTCTATTTCTCAAGAACTATAACCGCTGGGGCCTTGATATCAAATAGGTGGATAGACCATAGAAAAGTAGAAGACCCGTATTATTTGGTCTGATATCTAGCTAATTTTGGCCCGTTCGTCACTCTGTCTATCTGAACGACATTCACACGTCAGGATGGTAGGTGGTATCGATTAATCATGACACGCGACATCGATTACCGAATATACATGATAACTGCAGGTGTGATATTTTTAACGATGAGTTATAAACAAATGCACAGAGCAATTTAGCTGTCTTTAATAGGCGGGTTGGATATACGGAAAGAAAAGTAATTCATATTTGAGTCTTACGAAAGGTATAAGTATATATCGAAATTAACATGCACGACTGTTTTAATCAATTAATTCTTTTGGATCCTAAAAACCGCTTACGGTTAGGAGGGTTTCCGTCTCCAGCTGGTCCCGAAACCCGTGATGACGTCGCATCAAAATCAATACGACGTCATTTTGACGTCATGTGCCTGCTGGGAATACGCACAAACAAACATTCCATCATGCTGGTAATTGTTTTAGATTCAGGTCAATCTCAAGGTTAACCGCGGTCCATTTGGACAGCTCAATCTTGAAATAGGTTATTGTCGCTATCCAGTGTCAAAATTACGGTTGCGGGTGCCTACCGATATAGCTCACTTGAGTCATATTCATGAAAGTTATTGTCAACTCTTCACCTAGAGTCATATTACAAAACGCACTTCCATTTAATCTGCGCCGATTATCTTTTTTTAAAGAGTTTTCTTGTTTAAATTGTGCCCGATACAAAATATTAAAGGAGCTATACCAGTTGACACTATGTGTATTTTATTTTTATACATCACACCTTTGTCTAATCGCATGCGCCTAATTTAATCGATATCATATGCTATATAATCGATAATCCGATCAAAATCAGTCAATACACCGGCATATAATAATCGGATGAACATTATGACATTTATGAGCAAGAAAGAATCTGATCAGCCTGTACAACGAAAAAGTATAAGCCATTCTAAATTCATTTATTTCTATGCAGATGTTTGACTAAAAAGACTATTTCTGAGATCAGTAACAAATTACGGCAATAATATTATTTTTCATAATATGGAGAAATGGTAGATAATTCAATATAAATATTTAGAGAGAGAGGTAAATTAGTTAAATTACTTATTTCGACCCGAATTTTCCTCTTTGGAAATTCCTGTTTTTTTTTTTTTTTTTTTTTTTTTTTTTTTTAAATCTGAAATTTTCTGATTCTTTTCTAAGGATAGCCAGGGAATTTTCAAACAAGCTGTTTGCCGAAGAATTTAAAGTAAACTCTATACTATTTTTTTTCTGACAAAAAAAGGAACTCAAATGAAAGCTGATTTTTATACTTTTACTTATACGTACTATATTTTTCCTGTTTCTAAAGCAACGTTAACTTTGTTCAGGCCGTGTAATACAGTTATTGTAAAATAATGAGATAATAATGAAAACAAAAATAATGAAAATACTAAACGCCTTTCATGATTATCTCAAATACAACCACGCCCCCTTTTAAAATTTAACTTTTATTGGTCGCGTGTTTAAACAGCTCCAACAGAATACTTTGATTAACATAAAGCCACGCCCATTTTGCTGGCTATAGAGCAATTCATGTCCTTCATGTTTCATAATTAAATTTGATTGGTTGCGCGGGAAATGTATTATATTGAATTGCACCCAATGTTCACTTTGTTGCTCGCGGTTTTCTTTATTTTCTAGTCTAGTCCAGTCTATCCTATAATCTCGCAATGTCGTTTGACTTTAAAACAACTTCCTACCCATTCCTGTCTTCAGCTGCTGTAGTTGTGCTGGCAAAGCTGATCCCTGACCACGATATAAATTAAAATCTTTAAGACTGTCTTAAAATTGTCTTTCAACGGCCACGCATCTTCTCCTGTCTTTCTGTCTACTGTGCCACAACCGAATCACAGAAGAAAATAATCATGACGCGACCGAACTCGAACCGAGGGCCCTGCGAACACACTGCCATATGACCTACCAAGCCACATGGTCGATGCAGTAACGATGTGTCTCTCCTCTCAAAATTTGCCCGGAGTCAACATGGCACGCACTTGAGATGCCTATTTTAGGTTCCCACAATAGCTATCAGTTGATATAGCGGAAGAAAGAATCTTATCCTACCTTGGGACTCCAACTGTATCGTGGAAGCCCTCTGTTAAATAAATGTGGGAAAACATAAAGTTCTGTAAATAAGCATATTATACTTACAGTTAACTGTAAATAGCCAAATATCGTTAATATGGCTATTGACAGTTAACTGTAAATAGCCATTGTAACGTTATTTGGTTATTGACTGTTAACTGTAAATAGCCATTTTAACGTTTTTTGGCTATTTACAGTTAACTGTAAATAGCCACTCCGTTTTTAAATATGTAGTTCCTGGTTGAAAGCATTTCATCGATTTTTAAATTCCCATTGACTCACATGTTTTTACTAAATCTTACATTATTTTTTTTTTGTGTGGATTAAGTACTGAAGTTATCGTGATGAAGTTTATATGGTCAGAAAGCAAAATAAATACATTGAAATGTAGTTTTTCAAACTTCATATGTAATACAATTTAAATTTAGCTATTTGAAAGTCATTAAAATTTTCGAAATACTTCTTTTGCTTTTGTTTTCTCTTACCCTCTCACTATTTCCCTCTGGTAGTATAACCACTACAGTACTAGACTCTCTCTCAGACAGAAAATGTACTGACCTCTCTCTTTTTCTCTGTCACTGTCTCCCTATGGTGGTATGCTGCTACGGTACTTGCCTCTCTCTCGAAGATAAGCGAAATAATCTCATTCTTTCCCTCTCACCTTCTCCTGCTGGTGGTATGCTGCTACAAAATGTGCCACTCTCCCTGACAAAACGTACTAACCTCTTTCTGTCCCTCTCACTGTCTCCCTCTGGTGGAATGCTACTAGAGTACTTGCCTCTCTCTCTCTGACAAAACGTACTAGCCTCTTTCTGTCCCTCTCACTGTCTCCCTCTGATGGTATGCTACTAGAGTACTTGCCTCTCGCTCTCTCTCTGACAAAAACGTGCTGACCTCTCTCTTTCCCTCTCACTGTCTCCCTCTGGTAGTATGCTGCTACAGTACTTGCCACTCTCCCTGACGAAACGTGGTAACCTCTCTCCCTCTCACTGTCTCCCTCTGGTTTAATGCTGCTACAGTACTTGCTACTCTCCCTGACAGAAAACGTGCTGAACTCTCTCTCTTTCCCTCTCACTGTCTCCCTCCGGTGGTATGCTGCTACAGTACTTCCTCTCTCTGTGACAAAACGTGCTCACCTCTGTCTCCCTCTGGTGGAATGCTGCTACAGTACTTGCCACGCTATCTGCCAAAAAAATGCTAATCTCTCTCCCTCTCACTGTCTCCTTATGGTTTTATGCTGCTACAGTGCTTGCCTCCCTGACAAAAGCGTTCTAAGCTCTTTATTTCCCTATCATGGTCTCTCTCTGGTAGTATGCTGCTACAGTACTTCCTCTCTCTCTCCCTGTGACAAAACCGTGCTCAACTCTCTCTCTCCCTCTGGTGGTATGTTGTTACAGTACTTGCCACGCTTTCTGTCAACAAAGTACTAACGGTTAAACCTTCCTCGTCTCACTGTCTCACTCTGGTTTAATGCTGCTACAGTACTTACCTCCCTGACAAAAACGTACTGAACTCTCTCTCTTTCCCTCTCCCTCTTGTGGTATGCTGCTACAACACTTCCTCTCTCTCTGACGAAAACGTGCTGAACTCTCTCTTTCCGTCTCACTGTCTCCCTCTGGTAGTATACTGCGACAATACTTGCCACTCTGCCAACCAAAAACGTGCTAACCTCTCTCCCTCTCACTGTATCCCTCTGGTTTTATGCTGCTTCGTTACTTGCTACTCTCTCTGGCAAAAACATGCTGACCTCTTTCCCTATCACTGTCTCCCGCTGCGCTGATGTCATACTGATACAGTACTTGCCTTTTTCTCTCAAAACCGTGCTGAACCTCTCTCTTTCTCTCTCACTGTCTACCTGTTGTGGTATGCTGCTACAGTACTAGCCTCTTTCTGTGACAAAAACGTGCTAATCTCTCTCTCTCTCTCTCTCTTTCCCTTTCAGTCGCTGGTGCTATGCTGCTTCAGTACTTGCCTCTATCTCTCTGACAAAAACGTGCAGACCTCTCTCTTTCCCTCTCACTATCTCCCTCTGGTGGTATGCTGCTACAGTACTTGCCTTTCTTTGGCAAAAACGTAATGACCTCTCTCTTTCCCTCTCACTATCTCCCTTTGGTGTTATAGCTGTTACAGTACTTGCCTTTATGACAAAACAACGTAATGACCTATTCCTCCCCCCCACCCCCCCCCCCTTCACAATGTCCCTCTGGCAGTATAGCTGCTACAGTACTGGTCAGTCTTTCTGGCAGAAAAGGAGATTACTGTCACTCTTTCCCTATCACTTTCTCCCTCTGGTAGTGTAGCTGCTACTGCACTAGCCTCTCGTTATGATGACTCTTTTCCTCTCTCTGGTAGTATAGCCACTAAAGTACTAGCCTCTCTCTCTCCCTGATGACCTGTCTCTTTTCGTATCACTATCTTCTTCTGATAGTATAGCTGCTCCAATTTAAGCCTTTGTCTGATAGCTTAGACTACCTTACTGTCGTGCTCTGTTTACCCTCTCTGATAGCAAAAATGTTGATCTCTCTCTCTCTCTCTTTCTATTTCACTATCTCCCTTCGGTTGAAAAGCTGCTAAAGTATTAGCATCTGTCTGATAATTTTCTCACTCTATCCTTTCTCCTTGATAGAAAACCTGATGCCCCTCTCTTTCCCCCTCACTCTCCCATCTGGAAGTATAGCTGCTACAGTAATGGCCTCTGTCTTATAGCTTAGACTACATTTCAGATCTCCCCCCTCCTCCAAATCCCACTCCAGCTCACCTCTGTCTCTCTGTTAGAAATCTTGATGACCTCTGTATTTTCCTATCACTATCTCTTGCTGGCAGTATATCTGCTATTAGTAATAGAGTCTGTCTGATTGCTTAGACTACCTTTCGCTCTCTTCTTCCTCTCTCTCCTTTTCTATCTCCCTCTCTCTCTCTCTCTCTCTCTCTGATAGATAATTGATGACATCTATTTCCCTGTCACTACCTCCTTTGACAGGTTACTACTGCAACCTCTAGCCTCAGATACTTTAGACTATATACGAAATACTTCTTTTTAACTCCTCATAATATTTTTAAGTATTGGGATTATTCTCGTCTGCAATTAAACTGCTCTTACAATATCTATTTTCTGTAGTCTGCAATTACGCTGATCTTCCTTCTGTCCACTGTCTCTCTCTGGTAGTTCATCTCTCTCTCTCTCTCTCTCTCTCTCTCTCTCTCTCTCTCTCTCTCTCTCTCTCTCTGTTACACTTCATACTGTCTTACTGTATTGTAATTAATAGAAACAAACCTTTACACCACCCAAGACCTCCTTCAACTTGACCGATATTTTTGGGAAATCTAATACTTGACGATTTTGGGTAATTCGAAAGTACAAAATCTGGAAATCCCCATTAGTTTTTCCCACTCATTTCTTATTTTCAAACGAGACTCCTTTCCTCGACAAAAAGAAAGATAGAGAAAAGAAAAACAGGAAAACAGCCTGCGACTACTAAACTTTTAGATTAATTGCACAGCTAAACAGAGTCATGGCTGGGAGATTTAGTAAGTAAATGTTTTAGGATTTAGATCATAAAATATTTCAACATCTAGTTTCATTTTCATTTTCATATGAGACTGTCGAAAGAAAAGGGTGGATTGAATTTATAAAACTGCCAGTGTCTTAAAAAACTTAACGTAACGTGCTACAAGCAGCATTAGTATTTAAGATAGTTGAGCCGCGACACGAGAAAACCAACAAAGTGGTTGTGCACCAAGCGCAGACTCAGATCAGCCTGGGCATCCGCCCAGTCTGATCAGAGTCTTCGCTGTCCGCATGGAGGTAGTTTAGACACTTAACTACCCTTTAAGCGCTTAGCGAAGACTCTGGTCAGACTTGGCGAATGCGTTGTTTGTTTTCTCGTGTCGCGGCTCATACATGTATAAGGATACACCTTTATGTTTGTCCGCCATTTTCACAAAGGGGTTAGACCCATTCAAAATGGGGTCATAGGGAAGCAAACTCGTGTCTGTAAGACGACCTTCATTAGCGCACACCTCATAAACGCTGACATTATCATGTTTGCCTCTCTTCTAAGTGGAGAAAGTTATTTTAACTTATTTTTTGCAAAGACGAATTATTGATATCCATAATTTTAAGTAACGTTAGTCATATTCGTAATTAGACAATATTATTGATATCCATACTTCGAAATATGGACATAACACATTTGTATTTGGGATATCCAATGATCTAAATGATTAATGGATATCAATTTTTCGAATTATATATATCAGTTATTAGATTTATTGATATCCATAATAGGCAGAATAATGAATATCTATAATTCGAATTATGGATAGCCATTCGAATTAGGGATATCCATAATCATTTAGCTTGTCGGATATCAATAGTTCGAACTATTTCCAATTATGGATATATATTATGGATAATCATTATGGATATCTTTAATTAAGAATAAAATAGTAAACCGGCACCCCATAAACGTTACTGCCCTTGGAAGTGCAGCCTTTGGCCAATACTGTACACTTCTGATCACAGACTACAAGTTTAGACCCTGTTTAACTTTTCAGCACGAAAGTGTTTATTTACATAGGTGGCTGATAAGGAAATGTAACTGTTGCATATTATGGTTAAACTGTTTGAAGTCAAATATTTAGCGGTCTGTATGAGAGCTTTATGAATTCCCATACTATGGCCCGTTTCATTATTGCGCGAAATAGGACTGACTGGAATGTGTGTCTTTTCAATCTAAATCAGACAGTCTAACGGTTTTCTGCGCTACTAAAGTGCAGGTGTCCTTTACGCAAGATAACGGTTACCGAGGACTGATTATAACTGTCAATATCAATGCTCTTAGCGTACTGCCCATACGTGTACAGGTAATGATGAGGATATGATTGGACGGACACACGGCGCCAAGTGCGTGCAACTATGGTTATGTACCGCTCAGCCACTTGGGGAACGTCGATAAGAGAACTGAATTGAACTGAACTGATAAGGATGCGCAGACAACAATTGCAAAGTCTGGTCTGGTCATTCACAATTTAGCAGAAAACAATACCAAGTAGAGCAAAACAGACCGACTGACTGATTCATTCAAACGATTGTGGAGTTGATGACCCTTTGAAACAATATTTCAGTCTATATCTGGCAGCCTGCCAGAGAGAGAGCGAGAGAGGAAGGGAGAGAGAGAGGGAGAGAGAGAGGGAGAAAGAATGAGAAACTAGGATAGACGAGAGTCTAAGAAAGAATACGGGTCTTCGCGGCCTGGAGCTTCAAAGCGCTTCCGACTCATTAGGTCTCTCTAATCTGAGGGTTCAAACCTCGGCCGGTAGACATGCTCGAGTTTTCGACCACCTTTACTAAACGATCGGCTTTATATGTCAAATATTCTTGAAAGGGCTATGATAAAATCTCATCAGAAACCGAACAGATACGATCGATTGTACAGGCTGTGCATGAGTATACATGTAGCTCTTTATGATGGATGAATGAATGTATGATACTGTGTTTTCATCTCTTTCAACAGTATTTCAACAAATCGGGACGATGATTGGATGAGAATAAAAGGTTGTACACGCAATAAAGGGGGGGGGGTGCCTATAAGGCCCTTTTTCTGCCCAAGAGCAAAATGTTTTATTTTCAGCTGATGATTAGACTATAGCTATAGTGTCCGCTATACTGAATCAGTAGTGGTTAAGCTCCGTAAGCCCTACTTTTGGAACAATGGGGTTATTATAGTGGGTGGGGTAAATCAACATGAACCAGGGGTGTCATATTATAAGCTTTATTTCTCCTTCGAATTTAAAGGCATTCATAAATACCTTCCTTTATAAGTTGAAGTAATGTCTTTGGTGACATATTTTCTCAAATTCTGTCTTTTAAAGTAAATTCTTATGTCTGCAGAATTTCTTTTAGAGACACTGTCAATTTTCATTAATTTTGGTACTTTGAATTCAATATATTCTACCATATCTCTAGAACCAATGAATGACTTCTTACCAAACTAGCATGGGTTCACCCTTGGGAAAGTACAAACTGTTGATTAAATTTTGGTGACCTTGCCCTGTGTTTCAAGGTCACAGTAAGACTCATAATGTCAATTTTAAATCACGGTTTGGCCATTGTCTACACAGTAGCTCCTAAACTGATATGAAATCATGACCAAAGTGGCCTAGATAAAACATTATGAGGAGTTAGAGCACTAGTTATGATTAAATGGCCATGACATCATGATTAAATGGCCATGACATCATCTTCAAGGTCAAGGTCATGGCTAGACTAAACAGAGTTTAATCATAGATTTCATCAATCAGGCGGCAGAAATGTTACAAATCTGAGTGTTTTCATTTGAAAATCAATGTTTACTGTGCACAGAATGACCTTGACCTTGGTCTGAAGGTCAGTATTAGCCAAACATGCTGAAACAGAATTGGGTTAAACTTAAATGTTATAGAAAAGTCTAATGTAAAATAATGGACTTCTAAATGTATTGGTGACCTTCAGATCAAGGTCAAGGTCATTATATGCATAGTAAGCATTGTTTTACAAATAGAAACATACATATTTGTTAAATTTCTGCTTACTAGCTGTGTGAGATCTTTGGTCAAACTCTGTCTAGTCTAACCGTGACCTTGACCTTGAAGATGATGTCATGGCCATTTGATCATAACTAGTGCTCTAACATCTCATAATGTTAAATTTAGGCCACTTTGGTCATGATTTCATATCAGTTTAGGAGCTACTGTGTAGACAATGGCCAAACCGTGACTTAAAATTGACATTATGAGTCTTACTGTGACCTTGAAACAAAGGTCAAGGTCACCAAAATTTAATCAACAGTTTGTACTTTCCCAAGGGTGAACCCATATTAGTTTGGTAAGAAGTCATCCATTGGTTCTAGAGATATAGTAGAATATATTGAATTCAAAGTACCAAAATTAATGAAAATTGACAGTGTCTCTAAAAGAAATTCTGCAGACATAAGATTTTACTTTAAAATAGAGAATTTGAGAAAAGATGTCATCAAAGACATTACTTCAACTTATAAAGGAAGGTATTTATGAAAGCCAATAAATTTGAAGGAGAAATATAGCTTATAATATGACACCCCTGGTTCATGCTGATTTACCCCACCCAATTTAATAACCCCATTATTCCGAAAGTAAGGCTTACGGAGCTTAACCACTATTGATTCAGTATAGCGGACACTATAGTCTAATCATCAGCTGAAAATAAAACATTTTGCTCTTGGGCAGAAAAAGGGCCTTATAGGCATCTCCCCTTTCCGTTTACGGTTAGAAACGATTTCAACTTTGGCAAGATCCAAACCCGCCAGCTAAGCAGGCCGTAGCCTAACCCACTGAACTTCGGGGCTCTCTCTTTAGTGGTTTTACAAAACCCTAAAATAACCTTGTCATTCACAAGTGGTACGTGACTTTCCTGACACTGATCTGTCTAAAGATATGAAAAGTACATGATCGTATTTGTTCGGTTCAAACATTTTATTGACAAAAGTGTTCATTCAGAAACTATTCTGAAATCGCGGAGTAGATCTATATAATTTCAACTATACTACGGAAAGTGCGAACCGCAAAGACTTAGATCAGCCTGGCCATTCGCGCAGTCTGATCGGAGCCTTCTCCATTCGCATGAACATTCTATTGAAATATCAGTACGCAAAAGCGAGTGATGCTTCTTATACCATTTCGCAAGACATTTTTACACCCAAGATTAAGTGACCATAGAATAATAATTCATGGCTTTTATTTAAATGAAGCCTTGCTGTTTAATTTATTGTGTTCTCAGTTTAATCCTTCTATCATAAAAATAGAAAATAGGTAAAAATAATTGTTAAATGTTTTTCATATAATTTGCTTAGTCCGTTGTAACCCGTCTGTTGGTCTAAATTATTTAGTTCAATAAAGATAGCTGAGTTGCCATCTATTTGGGAAAAAGCTGCTGACTCGGCTTATCACTTGTAATTTATTGTTTGTTGGGATGTCTTTGTCAATCTTTCCCTTTGATGTTGGGGATAGGGTTTGGGATCTGATTCAGTCAGTTCCTGAAGTGTAGTTACTCTTTAAATTTGCATAATTATGTCGTAAGAAATTTACATCCGACGCTTCAAATACAATAGTTATTGTTGAAATCTGTTGGAGGTCAAGTGGTTCAATCATATTTACTACCCGAAGAAAATAAATCTCAATTAGGCAGCAGTTACTTAAAACATGAAAGAAACTGTAATCTTCAAACGATCAAAGGCATAAAGGTTCAGCCCAGAGTCCATTAAAATCTTGCATAAATTTAGTATTAAGACGTGCTATCATTTGTAATTTTAGACCTGTAATAAGTAATAGTAATTCTGATGTAATTTATCTCATTTTTACAAAACATACGTTGATGAATCGCTAGATGTGTATCTGAGTTGCCACGACATGTGTTTTCAACGCATGGCTTTCTAGCGAAGGCAGCCGGCGGCCGTGCGATTTTCGTACGGATTCATTGCCGCCGTGGTTTCTAGGATTCTGTTAATTGAAATGCATGGTGACAAATTACTGTCTAGCGTAATTGTGGATTGGTTGAAATAATTTACGTAGCAAAAGGTCAATTTCTTTAGTGAAAAAAAAATAAATAAATAAAAACAATAGTAATACTAACCAAGCTTACGATGACACTTCTACTTTCCTTATATCCAATGCTTATGCCAGTGTCCCAAATTTCAAAATGTTCTTGAGGGCCTCGGGGAAGATTGGACTCGCCAACCGAGTTACCCTCACTAAATAAAGACATTACTTACTTTACTTACTTACCTACCCAAACAAGATCCAACCGGAACTTCAATGACAGCAAACATTTGAACCTTTCTAGGTATTGGACATAATAGAAAAGAATAGAACAGAAACACGCGTTAAATAACAGAAAGCAACCGACACTCCGTTGTTTGCCCCTTCGGCAAACAACTCGTATGTTGGTTGCTATAAGTACGGTAACAGGAAATAATTCAAGCATCCTTTTCTTCTCATTCCTGCATATGAAGCTTTCGCACAACTGGTAAACGCGCAGTTTCATTCCCATCTGGAAATCCAAAATGAAAACTTGTTCCGCTATGACATGTAATTTCAGCTTTGTTAAAGAGAAACTGATGGAGTTCACACAAAACTCCTGAAAGTGGCCAAACCGAAATTTCTGTTAGTTACCAACTTTCAGAAGTTCTGTGAGAACTTCACGAGTTATTTTGTGTGCGCTAATATGCTTTTTTACGAGTCGATTTTGGCTATATTTGTAAGAGCTTGAATATTTTTTACTTATTTATTTTTAGCGGAATGCGCACGTTCGCAAAAGAACATGCAGAACGACAGTTGAGAAACTGAGATCGCAAAAGAAAATGTCTGTGCCGTAGCCGTCCTAACAAAATCTGTATGAACGCTTGTTCAAACTGAGAGCACCAACCTCAGTTTCCAGTACAATTTCCTTCACTTACGAAACATCGTCCCGTGTTGAAATTTACAAGGAATAAAAGACCTCAGAACCCAACCGATCTTCTACCGAGTATTTGCGAACACTTTCTCCAGGATTGACCGATTGATTATTCGGATGCGCAGGCTGATCTTGTCTTCCTTGTTCGCACATGCTATACCTCCCATCTACTTGGGTAAATTATATAACGTTACGCTCCATCGAGAGTTTTATTCTAACTGAAAATAGTAAATCCTTTTTTCTTTTTCTTATACCTGCGCACATGTCCAGTTTTATATCAAACTACGCATGTCTAGGATAGCTTGCGCACACGCGCAGTCTTGTCAGGGCCACTTGGACTGAACATGCGTAAGCAGAATGCGCATACGCCTGAATACAGTCACTTACATGAGATTGTCAAACTCTAAAATTTCGAGCACTGACTTACACAATAATGTCTAAAATACAGCAAATATTTTTCTTCTGAGCGAAATTCGTACCGCCTACTCTTACATTCAGATTGATTGACATCTTCGACAGCAATAGCTGGACAGAATATAGGACTTCCCCTCTCACCAAACCTTCCAATGATCACGAACAAAAATAAGAGCGGTCGGTTCAAACAGCATCCGACCGCAATCTAATCTCTTTGAAATCGATGCCGCTTGTCAAATTTTGACAACCAAACTGTTATAGATTTGTGAATGAGCTTAGGTGAAAAAGTCAATAGATTTCGGAACTAGTAGTATAGGCTTTCGAAAAAACTTTGCTGCTCTTGATGAAAAAAATATGACAAGCTTTTCAAAAGTTATTCACATGTTTTTCTTTTTGGAGCAACACTCTTGATGTTACCGGGATGCTTTGAACCACCTGGCCCTGGACGTAACCCAGCAGGAAAGAAATATCGAAACAGCGTCATATCAACGTCAATACAACGTCAGGGTTCGAGGTTATAAAACTTGAGAATAATCTCAAACTCAAAATAAAGCACACTGATTGGCTGCTTCCGAGCATGTGCTCGGAAGCAGCCAATCAGTGTGCTTTATTTTGAGTTTAAGAAAAATAAAGCACACTGATTGGCTGCTTCCGAGCATGTGCTCGGAAGCAGCCAATCAGTGTGCTTTATTTTGAGTTTGAGAATATACTCAAGTTTTATAACCTCGGGGCCTGGAATAGTTACATTGAGATCAATACGACTGTGTTTCAACGCTATGTGTCTGCTGGGAACTTGACAGTGAGCATATAACTGCAAGTAGTAAGGATCACAATACTGCCAATGAAAATATATCTACGGAATAACTATGTTATTCACATGTTTTTCGTTTTGGAGCAACACTCTTGATGTTACCGGGATGCTTTGAACCACCTGGCCCTGGACGTAACCCAGCAGGAAAGAAATATCGAAACAGCGCCATATCAACGTCAGTACAACGTCAGGGTTCGAGGTTATAAAACTTGAGAATAATCTCAAACTCAAAATAAAGCACACTGATTGGCTGCTTCCGAGCATGTGCTCGGAAGCAGCCAATCAGTGTGCTTTATTTTGAGTTTGAGAATATACTCAAGTTTTATAACCTCGGGGCCTGGAATAATTACATTGAGATCAATACGACTGTGTTTCAACGCTATGTGTCTGCTGGGAACTTGACAGTGAGCATATATATCTGCATGTAGTAAGGATCACAATACTGCGAATGAAAATATATCTACGGCATAACTATGTAAAGTTAGTTCGAATTTTCTTCTTTTGTTGTAGCTATAACTAATTTCAAATGGTGGTGAAAAATGCTCGCATTTCATGATAATGGGACCCCCAAGCTCAAGCGTGAACCGGGACAAAATATAAAGGGGTTGTTAATCTTGCCGAACGTAAAAAATATGTGTCAAAGTACAAATGTATCAGCATCTGAGCAGCGCGACGAGAAATATAAAGCTGAGACTGACATATCAGCCCACTCATATTTGCTCTACATTTTTCCTTGACTCTCAAATGAGGACACGAGTAACGCTGACAAGACAGGATGATCTGAGTCTTCGCTGTTCGCACATGTCCTAATGCACTCCCTTGATTATACTTACATTCAGTTTGTAATCCGAAATAGTTTGCGAGTTGTATGAGTTTAAACCAACTTAATTCAGTTCATGGAGTGAAAATTAGCAGAATATTTGCGCTTGAATAATGAAATTTATTAGCTTCATCCATTCTGAACAAAGTGTTATGTCTGTCTTGTAACGTATAATCCCAATTTAGTTATTTTGTTCTGGCACCATAGGTACTCTATGTATACAAAAATGATTCAAAGCACTTAAACCACCTGCAACGCGTGATCACTTTTCGTGTTTAGAATTGATTATTCATTAATCATAGCTTAGTTGTCTGCAGTTTTTTGTGTGGCATATGGCCGAAATCCCTCTTAAGTATTAGAAGGTCATTTTACATTATTGACCTGTCAATGTTATACATATATTAATGTGTTCAACCGTAAGAAGCTGACTGGACTTTTATCACTAATTTATTACTATTAGCTCACTTTTTGAGTATTCAGTTAGTTATTTATTACCCCAAATGTTTCGTAATACGGTACATTTCAAGTATCAAATAATTGCATATGATGCACACTGATTGAAAAGAAATCGTACATGTACCAGTTCAAACGTATTTTTTTGTTTGAATGAACAGACTAAAAATCAGCTTTGGGCAGGTACAGGCTTAGCTGAGTCCCTGCCGTTCGTTGATGTCGCACAATCGTCTTTCTCGTGACATCAATTATGAACTAATTCGAACTAACGTAACAGCGACGAGAGTCCTTGTAGCGAAGAAACAAGATGGGTGAGCCGGAACAAAAGTAAAATTTTTCAGTATGGGTACAGGTGATATCAAATTACTCTCAGAAGAATTTCAGCAGTAACAAAAGGCCGTACAAAATACATTATAAGATCAACTCTTAACCAAAACAAACTGGCCAAATAATGTGGATCCAGACAATACGGTTCTTCCCAAATGGATTTAAAGTCTAGTTCTTTTGTTGTGTGCAAAGAACATTTACTGACCGTTCCAAGGCGGTACTTCCGTTGTGGTTCTTCAATTTTACGTGTTCTTAGGCCCGCTTGTCTGTGGTCTTCTAGCAATATGGTCACCTGTAAAGCTTCCTACTTTGCTCGCTCGCTCTCTCTCTCTGTATGTGTGTGATTTATAATAAAAAATGGGTAAAATTAAATGTTACTGTTGTTTTTTGATGACCGCCTATTTGGGAAAGAGCTGTTCACGTTAGTGTAAAGAAACTATAATAGATAAGACGATGCAACATTGGGAATAACATCACCTGAAACTGAACGTTAAAACGAATTGGGGAATAGGGAAGGTAAAGATCAGCCAGCGCTTCCGCTCAGTCTGATTGCTTAGATAATCTGATACTGGGGAATAAAAGTGAGGATTCAGTTTGATCAATTTACACAGATGTGAACACCGGGATGCATACCGTGATGGCATAGCTTGCATTTTCAGGCGAGGCCTATCATATCGCGAGTGTGTTGTCCATAGTCGAAGTCATCAGTTTAGCTGCATGCAGTCATGCATCAAGAGGTTATTTTTTTTACTCTGGGTTGACAAAATTTTTCAATCGTTGGCCGGGCCGGGTTTGAAGCCGCGACTTTCTTTGCAATAGCTATGCGCACTAACAAATGGACTACGGCGTGACACACAAATCACTAGAAAACTGTGCAGTCCAAAAGTCTGTAACTCTGGTAGCACACGTTGGTTGGTTGTTTTGAGTTTAACGGCCCTTTTAGACAGTATTTCCGTCTATATCGGGCCGTCTCCGAAAGAGAGGAAGAAAGAAGAGAGATGTGATAGCGTGAGAAAAATGTCCAAACAGCCCCACCCGCACCTACTGCAAGCACAGTAGGCCCTTGCCCCACCATTATCCAAATCAGTAGGACACCACAGAATTGGAAGTTATACCCAGCACCATCGCATCACCCAACCACCCCGGTAACACACGTGAGAGTCGTCAGGCTAACAGTAATGCTTTAGCTGTTGTGCACAAAACACAGGTTTGTCCGAGTCACCAATGCCCACATATGCCCTAACGCCCTTTTACGCGTCGGTAAAAGGGACGATGGGAAATTAGCGAGCTGCCCAGTCTGGGATTAGACTCTGCATTCGTACATAAATCCCGGGCTCGAGACGCGTTGGAAGCAGGTATCTTTTCAGTCATAAACAGCCTTTCATTATCACCAACCCATCGTCCTGAAATGGCTGAAATTATGTTAAAAAAGGCGTAAAATCGTGATTCATCCACCATCGACAAAAATTAATAGGTTTGATTTTCAACACATTAATCTAATAAAGGTAGCAGATCCGAATTTGCTAGCTTGTCAAAGCAGCTAAACATCTTTTCAAGCGCAGAAATTGATTGACACTTCCGGCTACTGATTACATCTCTCTACCGTTATATTGTCATGTGTACTCAATACAAGAGTCACAGGTCTTTGAGATGTTACAGTTATGTCTGTCACTGACCCGTTAAATCGTCTAGAGAAAGTAAACGTTGTAGACGCTCAGATTTCGTCTATTTATGAAATTTGCCATATTAGAGGCTAGTTAACAAATAAACATAAATTTGTTGGATTCTATTTTTCAAGGGACTAAGGCGAGGCTGTAACATATAGTATGTAGTTAATAGCAGCCCCGGATCAGGGGGTGGGCTCTGGGGCTTCAGCCCCGCCACCTGAACCCGGTAAGATTAAAATATATGTTGTGAGATCTCATTAGAATCGCCTCGATGAGGCGATTCTAATGAGATCTCACAAGATATATTTCAAGGCAAAAAGACACCAAAAATTCTCATCTAATGGATCCCTTATTATGTCATATATTTTCAAGCCTCACCCCCTCCCCTCCGCCCTACCACCCCTTCCCCTCCCACTTCCCAAATATATCTCGGCTCTCGGCACCTCTCAGCCCCGCCAGTTATCAGTTATCCAGAGCCCCACCAGTATCTTATGGTCTGGACCCGGGCCTGAATATCTAACAAAGTCTCTACTTAAAACATACTTCCTTGCTAAACAGCTATGAAATGATATGTGTATATATTTACTCGTGTAAATCACAGTACTTGATTAAGCGACTCTTTCTTTTACAAGTGCCTGTGCCTAAATTGATTAAAGTGAAAATTGTACATTATTCAGGTGAAGTAACTCTGCCATTTTCAATTTTGCTTCAAATCTCAAAGGGGATCAAGTCTTAAGAAATAACTTGTTCTCTTAGAAGTAAATCCTTTGATCCTATTTAGGCAAGGCCTCCGTCGTCCATGAAGCAATCAGGCCAGTTAACTATAGAAGCTATACTGTGGTAACATATAGGTGTACTCATTCTCCTTAACCAACCTGTGCAAAGACGACAAGACTCTGACCAGCCACAGCCTGTACCTCCTTAAGGGCTGATCACACACTTCGGTTGCAATTATGATCTTTATAGGCTGAATGATAATTCTTGCGCATAGACATGACTCTGGTCAGATTGCATGGTAACACAACCTTAATGTGTGTGTTGTTCTGTCTTGCTGTAAGAATGCATTTATGCCTGTGTGGTATACTTTTTTTTTTTTTTTTTTTTTTTTTTTTTTGCTTATTACACCATTTAATGCTTCATTGCTTACATCAGATTGCCAAGGTATGGGTGCCGTTTTACTATTTGTTTCCTATTAATAAATATTCATAATTATTAAAGAGTATTCATAAAGTGTAGTAGTGATATCCATCATTCGAATTAGAGGTATCCATCATTATTTATGGATGTCCATAATTTGGAATTGTAGATATCTATAATTCGAATTATGAAAATCCAATGATCTAAATGATTGATGGATATCATTAAATAGAAGGATGGATATCACTAGTTCGATTGATGGATATCAATAATTCGAATTAGGGATATCCATAATCTGCCCATTTACCGATATCACAAATTCGAGTCATGGATATCAATAAAAAGAATGTGATATCCATAATGCGATTTAGTGATAACTAGTTATGATTAAGATTATTAGATATCCATAAATCGATTATTCGAATTATGAATGTCAATTATTTTCCTGTTTATGGATATCACTAAGTAGAATTACAGATATCTATAATTCATATTTTGGGTGCCGTTCTGCAATATTCCCTATTTATAGATATCAGTGATTGAAATTTTGGATATCATTTATTGAAATCACTTATTCCAATCATAGGTATTTATAATTCAGCCCAATGACAGATATCCATTATTCGAGTTGTGGATATCCATAATTCGTTATTAATATCAATAATTCGAATAAGTGATATCCACAACCGGGCTGAATTATTTAGATCTTTTATTCGATGGCTATTCATCATTCGATAAAGTGATATTAATAAATTGGCTGAATTATAAATATCCTTATTCGAATTATGGATATCTATACATCAAATTATCTATAAATACGGAATAAATGGTAAAACGGCACTCCATACATGGGAGCCAGTGTTGTTCAGACCACTTTTATCATGCAGCGGTTCAATGAATGTATGGATGACTTGCGATTTTACGTCCTTTTTAAGTTTTTTTTTTCAGTTATATCAGGACGATGGAAGGGTAAATGGCTGTCCGCAAATGAACCCCGTTTATGATTGAAAAGATTTTCGCCTCCAGGAATCGAATTTGGGAACGCTAGCTCAGAAGGCCAGCGCTGATGCCACTGAGCTACCGGGGGTCCTGCAGCGGTTCATCTTACTTTAGCCGACGTTTCAGAAGTCCCCATGAGCTTATACGGTAGTCGGGTTATTCGTCTGTCGTCATCCGTCCGCTAACAATTTCAAACCACTTCTCCTGTGAAACCATGGGCGATTAGAACTTAATTTCATATGGCGCCTCGTGGGGTTGGTGGAACGAAAGTTTGTTCATACGGTCCTGGACCCGAGGCTATGCGCTTTACTTACGCTCAGCTGAGGTTGATCTCAAATTTTAAGGAATACGAAACAAGGTTTTAAAGTGTTCAGATATCAAGAAATTGGTGAAAGACGTGAACTAATAAAACCTCTACATGCTATGCTATGCCGTGGTTATTATCTGTCTCCGCTTTGATCGGACAGCGTGTTCTCCCTAAGTTATGTCCTGAGCACGTGAGTGTGTTTGAGTCTATCTACCAAATAAATTGCAGCTTTGGCTTAATTTGGATTTAGGATGATGCACTTACAGGGCCTACTATCAGGAAGTATAACTACTCGTACTTCACATTCATTAAAATTACAGACTTCAGGAAAAAGGTATGCCAGTAAATAAGTTTAAAGGACAGTGATCTGAAAAGTCCTTGATTTTATATCTTTTGCAACAAGAACTGGCATCGAGGTTATAAAACTTTAGAATAATCTCAAACTCTAAATAAAGCACACTGATTGGCTGCTTCCGAGCACATGGTCGGAAGCAGCCAATCAATGTGCTTTATTTTGAGTTTGAGTATGTACTCAAGTTTTATAATCTCGGGGCCTGGTAGGACTAGGGCAACACTTTTTTGAAATCAATTTAAGCATAGATAAATAAAAAAAGTAATAATCAGATTAATTATTTCTAGAAATTGTTTTTATTATTTTTGTACTGTTTTGTAACAATACAATTTAATAGACAGGCGGAAGCCCCTTAACTCTTTGGGTTAAACGCTGCTGTGCTGAGCCAGCGGTTCCAGGTTCGATTCCCGTTGTAGTCTGAAATCACTTCATCCGTAAATTGGGTTCCTTTGCACACATCCTTTCGTTATGCCCCCCTCCACCCCACAACACACACACAACCCCGCCATCGTCCTGATGTGACTAAAATACTCTTGAAAGGACGTAAATGTAGCAAGTCATCCATCCATGTATTTCAAGGCCTTAATCCACTCATAGTTTTGCTGACAAATACCAAGGGGAATGTTAGATTTGTTTGAATTCTTCTGTAGTATCGTATCACCGTCATCACAAATTGGCATGTCCTTTCAGACAAACAATGTTGAAACAACATCGACTACCTCTGCTCGCTATTCGTCTGCAGGGAAATTGGGTTGATTGTCACTGCAGCTAATAACGAGTTGTCTGCATTGAGATGAATACCTAAGCTTTCGGGAAAACAACTCTGCCATTTTCACCCCCTCCCCACCACCTTATAGATTTGGGTCAACTATTATAGACAAGAGTTTGCTTTCTAAATACAAATTCTTTCACCCCAGAGTAGAGTAAACTCCATTTTGGGAAAAGGTCTTCATCATCTAGAAAAGTTAACAGGGCACAAAAGTTGCTTCCCTTCGCAAACGTAGTGGGAAAACATGCACTGTACCCATGCACCTAAAGCCAGTCATTTATTACAGATGTTCTGACCAGACTGTCATAGGCGGATCCAGGAATTTTGGATAGTGGTTTCAAATTTGCTGAAAGGGGGAGGGGGTGCGGGGGCGAGGGGTATTTTTTAAGACTGCCGGTTCCTATCAAACCGTTACTGTTCCTTATTGTCTAACTAGTGTAACAACCCTGGTTAAGTATGTATAAACAAGGGCTTTTACGAAACGAAAAAAGCTGTTACGAAACGAAAACGAGTCATAGCTACCACACGACGTGATGACCAGGTCGTTTGGTAACTCTGACTCTTTTCCGTTTCGTAACAGCTCATTTTCGTTTCGAAACATCCTTTAAACCCTACAGGTGTGGCAAATATGCACAGTGAATTTGGATTTGCTGAGCAGTGTATAAACTGATTTGCTTCAACAGCCTCTATGTCTGATTCGCAATCTGAGCAGCATCTATAACATTACTCTAGATTCATTCATAATTGATGCGTACAGGAAAGACTGTGATCGGACTGCGCGGATGCGCAGACCATTCTCAGTCTTTGCTGTCAATTGCATTTATCATGAATCATCTTTTCACGTGATTCGGAACAAGAAGTGTTGGGTTTTTTTATAATTTACATTTCATGTCTAATTTCTGTTATTTTGTCTTTATATTAACAGGCAAGTTTGACATTCGTTCAGAATTTCCAGCCTACTATAAACCCTTATCCCGACGGCTGTACAAAGTACTGGACGATGTCGGCGCTTCCGCTGCAGTAAGAGACATGAATGTGAAAGTAATGACAACTCAAGAAATAATCCTTTCGTTTTTTTTCGATACCAGCTTAACCATGGTTAGATCTCATCAAAGAACAGCATCAGGGTTAAATCTACAAGGTTCCAATTATATATTTGGAAGCTCATTCGAAGGAACAACAACACCTGGTCTAGACTCTGATACGGACATTTTAGCTGTAGTGGAATTTTTACCTGTGGTGACAAATATCTCAGAATCTCAACAGTACGAGGATTGCCTTCTCCTTATTCAGGACCACTACACACCACCTGGATATGCCAAGCTACAACATGTACGGTACGGTGTGCCGCAGACTCGATCACTGTTTAGGATGGATAATGTAGATGCAGAAAATAGACTCGTTTACTGTATACCTGATGAGGCTCGGCTCCCTGGGACAATTTTAAATGGCCCCGCATCAACAATTGAAGGGTCAGACACGACAAAGGACAAGGATTTTGTACCTGCGTTGAGATGCAGTACATGGCCTGACTGTGCCTCGGAGTGGTTAACAAGAACACGACACAACAGCTATCCAACACAGGATCAAATTAACAAATGTAAAGACCTTGGCTTTTTCCTTGTTTACGTCGGCCATCATAACAGCCGAGAAAAGCGTTTACAATGGAGAATATCGTTTTCACTGCAAGAGAGATTGTTGGTCATTAACTTTAATGCTGTCCAGTTGAAGTGCTACGTTCTCGCTAAAATGATGAAGAAAGAGTTTATACATAAAGCTCTGGGGGAAAAGTCTCTATCGTCATATCACCTTAAAACTTGTTTGTTTTACTTGATAGAAGAAACGCCTGCTGAGTTTTGGGTGGAGCATAACTTGCTTTATTGTCTTTGGCACATTCTTAAAAGGATGCTAATTTGGGTTGAAAGAGGAGACTGTCCAAACTACTTTATTCCTGGAGAAAACATGTTTGGAGGGCGAATATCTGAGGAGATGCAACTTAAACTGTGTGATCTGTTACGACGAATTATTGATGCAGACTTTAAGTATTTGGTGACTATCACATCTGACCATCTTGGATTTAGGTACCAAGAGGCCCTTGACTCAGGAGTACTGGCTTCGAGATACCGTCCAGTTGGCAACTTTCTCTGTAATAGTGGTATGTATAATCTTGCACGTCAAGTATCGATATGTAGGCGCTTTTCATTTTGCGGCTACACAGAAAACCAATACAATCAAGCAGCTGCAGCTGCTAAAGGACTATATGAGCTAAAATTAAGATTGCTCATGACTGAAAGAGAAACTGAACACACTGTTGAAGAAGTACGCCATGCAGCTTCTTTACTTGTACCTTATGTTGATATACCACTCATGTCACTGTTGGTAGTTCTAGCCAAACGTATGTCAAAAAGCAGAGCCTTCATATTCAACCTCCTCACAAGTGAGAAATGGCATGCACTCAGTTTAGAATCAGACATGTTCTCTTCCAAGCTAAAACAAGCATCTTTGCTGTGTATGCTGAATTATTATGAGATGTCATTAGAGGTCCTAGTTACATTGCAGAACCAGATGAGACAGAAGATATCAGTTTGCGGATGTTCACTGGAACTTCCAGCAGATAGGTCGCAATTAGGAAGGCAACTTTCGTCTTTAACAGTGTCTTCATATGAAGACTTTTTACATCGACACGTGATACCATGTGTGGTATTTCTGCCAGCCGAACGACTTCTGATACCTCCAGCTCTCTGTTACGAAATGAACAGATCAGATGATTCCCCGCCTGACAGCAAGAAAGACTGGTATGACTGTGCAGTGGTTGATGGGAAAGTTCTGCTCTACTACCTACTCTACCTGAATCACAGCCGGCTAGGCTTGGACGCAAACGCGTCAGCAGACATAGACAACATTCGGTGGCTAATTAGAACAGATGGTCTCCTAGGTCACAGAGAAACAGCTTTAAATCTTCTTGGTTGGATATACAAGGAACAAGGACTTGTCCACAGGGCCGTTGAATGTTTCCGGGAGTCACTTACCATACAACCTTCACATAATGCAGCGACTCTTCATTTGCAGGACATATGTCGGAACAGAGCGCGTACATGTTAAATGGAGAGAAATTCATAAGCATTGATTACCTGAAAGCAAAATAAACGTTTAATCACCATCCTCTCATAAAAGGGATTTATGCAAATAGTATAGACCCAGACCAGACGCCACAGAACGGGGTGTCTCATCAAAGGCTACACATTTTGCATCAAACACGGGAATTTCTGAGAAACAAATAATCCCATGCAAATCAGACACCAATTTTTAAAAAAAACTGTGCGGTAGAAGAACTGCACCTACAGCCGATATTCTCACTAATTGATGTGAATGAGCAAACTTTAAGGGGAAGCAACTCTGCCATAGTCAGTTGTGTCAGCTTTTTTTTTCTTGGCTGCCTTCTAAATGTGGGTCAAATCTTAAAAGAAAGAATTTGCTCCCGTAGGGGCAAATTCTTTCCTTTAAGAGTAGACTCATTTTGTGGGGCTTTATCATCATAGAAAGTAAACAGAATGTCACAAGTTTCCCTCTCGTAAAACGGCGTAAAAACATGGAGATATACCTTAAATGTGAACTACATCGTCGTGCCAAAACATGTTTCCGGACATATGCGGGAAGCGCATGCTCAGACCGCTTCTTCTCGTGTGCTGTCTTGTCAGATCACGCGCAGTGGTACAGACAGTAATTGAACAGTGTTTAAATCAAAATGCAAATAGAGCATTATTTATCGCACAAGCGCACAGAGCAGTTTTAGCATGCGCAAACAGAATGAGTTTTTAAACTGGTCGTACGACAGGGCTCGTGTTAATCATCACATACTCTTACTGGTCTTGCGTTCATAACAGGCAACGAAGACAAAGTACAAGAAAAAACATGAAAATTGCTATTTTCTCTCATCAGGGTGAGTTTGTAGTCTCACGGACCATCCACTTCCAATTCTTGAAATAGGTCTCAGAAGTTTTCTGAATTGGTTTGCATATTTATGAAAAAGGTTAATAGCAATCTTCGGGCTAATGCGTCCACGACAACGAATTGATGAAATAACTTAATTTAAGCATTTTCTTTATACCAGACGGAATGCATTCGAAACGCTGTTCTGGCTCAAAGGCCAAACAAACTGTAGGGTCCGTAAGAATTTGAAATGAAATTAGGTATGCGAAATAAAACGAGGTTTATAATCAGAAAATTTTGTTGGAATGTACGTTGCTTCGCGTCGCCTGTTATGAATCCCACACAAGTATGATACTGTTAGTTAAAGTTTCTGTTTTTATCTAAGCAGTGGGCGAGTACGCTCGGATTTAACGTCCCACATTGTAAGCCGCTTTTGAGAGTCTACTCTTTGAATGAACGTGCAATTTGAACAGTTGAAAAATCTTGGTCATATTTGAGAGAAGTGCGTCACAATCACATACATAGAAGGTACTAAGATTTCTCTTGGAGATTGTGGGAAGTATGATAGTTTGAAGATAGAATACTTGCCTGCATGGATAGCGTACGCCGAGAACGTACAATGAGTGCAGACCCAGAGTACAGGTAGATACTCGCAGCACACAACGTCATATTAGCCATGTACGCTATATAGATTGTCGTAAGGGGAGGGCTGTTACTTATGTTGTGAGAGCCTGTTGCCCGACCCCATTGCTACTACTTGAAATATAAATATGTTTAGACCATCAGGGGCTACATCGTTTTTGATTAGATAAAACACCTGTTATGATAAAAAATAGACCTGTCCAGATTATTAGGTATTCGAATCCATAGGCATTAATTTGATTTGTTAATTTGGAATATAAATAAGTTCTGAATAGTAAGAACCTTTGGAAACAAGGAATACATCAAAGAGCAGAAAATAGCAGTCTCGGTTTAATTGAGTCTGTTGAGGACAACTTTTGACCAGCAATGAAATGTGCGACACCAGCCACGCCCCCTAGCACCGGCTTAAGCGGTACTCTATTTTCAAAATAACTCAAATGAATTCAATGATCCCAAACGACCAGAAAATATAATCTGCACTATGATGATGTACGGGGCGACATTTTATGGCCGCCACACGGCACAAACACCAGCTGCAGTGAAGATCATTAAGTTCTGAATAGTAAGATCCTTTGGAAGCAAGGAATACATCAAAGAACAGAAAATAGCAGACTTGGTTTAATTGAGTCTGTTCATGACCAGTAATGAAATGTGCGACACCAGGCACGCCCCCTAGCAAAGGCTTAAGCGACGGTTTCAAACCGCCACGGCATATAAGGTAAGATAAGGTGAAACAGTGATTGCCTCCTCTTGCAGCATAATTATTTTCTTACTGCATTGGTTTAAGTAAAGTAGTTACACCTCTGAGCGAAAGGCCCGGTGAACTTAAAGGGTAGGCAGTCTTTTGTCTGTCAGTCCGTCAACAATTTAAAATACTCTTCCCCGCTGCGTTGATTCCAACCGAAAATGTTATGGAGCATTCTGGGATCAGAGGCTGAAAGTTGTGAAACGACCAACATGCCCGACTTAATGTTGTAAAAGTCTGAAGTACTAAAACGTTTGTTCAAATGATGATCCTGGGTATGAAGTGACATTCCTTCCTGCTTCTTTGTGCTTTTATGTGATTCTGATTTCTAAGGAACTTGACGGTGTTCCTCAAAGAGAGGACATTCTAACAGAAAACAGATTTTTTTTTTTCAAATTCACATTCTACACTGTCACACTAGTTGGTTCGTAATCATTTAAGGTGTATGGGTACACCTGCCTGTTTCCTCCATTTTTATAATAGGAGACAAAGTTTATGTCTACGTGGTTCCTTTCCTGGACGTGGAAGACCTTCTAAAATGGGGACTACTCTTAAAATAAAAGAATTTGCTCTAGGGGAGAGTCGGGTAACTTCGGACAGGCGGGTAAATTCGGACAAACCATTGCAAACAGTGAAAATCCAGATGAGACGGCTCATGATGAGCCGTCTCATCAGGATTTTCACTGTTTGGCCAGTTACTGTTTTGTTTCAGTTCCAGATAACTGACATATGAAGAAAACATGTCACTGTCCGAATTTACCCGCTGTCCGAAGTTACCCGACTTTCCCCTATGAGTGCGAATTCTTTCATTTAAGCGTTTATCGCCCTTAAAACAGGGAAGCAAAAAGTAAATGGTAAAGTGTCTTCCTCTGGAAGCGTATCTATACACAATTACCGGTTGTACCCTGCCCTTTATTGAATAATAAAAGATCAAGCGCGTTTCCTCGAATATCTATAACGAATAAGCTTAAATGTGTAGAAGGATCTACCAGAGCCTGATATATATTTTAGACGCCACGGTAGATCAATGGTAAATTTCTTGCTTGCGACGGGTTCCATTGTTCACAGTCTTTCGTTTTCACCCTTTCATCGCCCTGAAATATGACTAAAATACTGTTGAAAAAGAAGGAAAAAATTGCAAGTTCTTCACCTATCAAATTTAACATTATTGCCAGCTTGAGATCACTTGACAACTTTTCTAAATGATTTTATATCTTGAACACTGACTATAGAGGTTTCCAAAGCATGTGCAAAATAGATGAGGCGACATTGAAAAGAAATTGACACAATCACTGATCACATCCTGCCCTAAACACCTATGTGAAAGGAAAATATAAAGACGGCACAAAAATTCTAAGTATTGCAAAAAAATGTAAGCAAACAGTGCAAGATCATACTGCTCCAAAATGAGCTCCTCTAAATAATGCAAAAAACAGCTAAAGACTAAAATCAAGCAGACCAACAGTGACAATATTAGTTAAATATAATAAACAACCAAAAAAGCATTGTCTTGGAACGGCCAGTAATAAATTCGGATTGGGGGTATGGGGAAGCTGCAATCGACTTTACATGAAATGGAAAAGATGACAAACAATGACAATCATAGTAGACCACAAATCCAAACAAAAAGGACCGTCCTTTAGAAAAGTAGGTCAATTGCATCCCTTAAAATCTTTTACTAATTGCACTGATATAGCAGAAGGCATAGCATAAATAAAATACATGTAGGTTGGTAAACGGGGTCTGGTGTGCTAATTTATATTTATTCATTACTATTAACCCATTATTCTTACGTCCCATATAAAAGGACATAGGCAAACAGTGCAGACCCAGATCAGACGCCGCTGTACACGGCTTCTGATCAAGGTCTACACTGCTTGCTTTAATACTTGTCCTATTCACCGGGATAGAAGAGTTAACAGATAGCGGGCAATGGTCAGGAGTCCACCTGGCGTGTAAATGAGTTAAGAGTTAACAAAAACAGAAGATAACAGTGGGAACGCAGACTCATCACATTTGAGTAATTCATTTTCTGAATGGTCGTCTACGCACAAAAAAGTAATCCCTTTTTTCGCCGGAGAAAAATGGCGGGAAATTTTTGTCAGAAACAGCCCCAAAATAAGGCTCATTTGAAAAGATATGCAGTCGTGGTTTTCTGACGGACCAGATCACAATGAAATTTTATGTTTTATTATTGAAATCAGATGCATATCGGTACCTCAATGCAGTTTGCACACCCAAAACAACGATCACAATTTGACAACCGTTTTTCAGAAAATTAAAACCCTAAGACAGTACCCCAAAGTTATTTTGCAAAGAAAATTGTCCCAAAAACCAAATTAGATGCCATTATAACTGAACCGTAGTTCATACATTCGACTGTCTTTCAGCGAGGTATATCTACGGGAGAAAGTCTATTTACGTTGAAAATCGATAATGAAGTTGGTCATTTTTACAGCACGTGCGTTTGTCAACACACGGACATTTTTCTGCTGGATCGACTTGAGCCAGTTGAGGAGACCAACTGTTTCTTCATTTATGGTACAGTAAAGTTTGTAATCATTTAGCATACTGTGCATTTATTAAGATTTTGCGTAAGTCTGCCTGCCTGTGATTTTTTGGGCTTCTGAATTTAGGCTACACGCCGAGAACGAACGAGAGAAAGCAAACAAACACACTGGTACTCGAGTAAACCACAAAGTTTGACAAACGAAAAACATTGAGTGACTGACCGGCTGTTTTTTTAATAGTGGAACAAGAAAGAGCAAGCGGAATGATAATAAATATTTCAAGTGAAACCTACATGCTTTAGTCGAATTACGGACAACTCGCCCCAAGACAACTCGCCCCACAAAAATCTCGCCCCAAGACAAGTCGCCCCTCCTTCAGGTGACAACTCGCCCCACATTCTGAGACAACTCCCCCAGACAACTTCTCCAAAGACAACGCGCCCCACATTCTGAGACCACTCGCCCTTCTAAAGAATTCTGTCCCGGACGACGCCCCCCGCCCCGCCCCCCCCCCTCCCCAACACACACTTACCCTTTCAGAAGGCATCCCACAAAAATACAAGAGACAGCTTGCTCTTACTCATAAATCTGTCAAAACCCTGTCCCGTTAGACGCTAAGGGACCGACCATTTGATATTCTGGGGGGGGGGGGGGGGAGGGGGGCTTTGGATATGCAAGAAAAAAAATAAATTAGCTCATGAGGGGATTTAAAAAAAATCAGACATCGAAAAACAATGAAAAAAAAACCCTGGCTCCACCCAAAATTTCTTAAGAAAAGTCTGCAGATAATTCCATTTGAATTGAGTTTTTAAAATGTCACTGGCTTCTGGGGGCGCAGACTCCCCATATTTATAGTAATGTTTTAATATCTACAATTTTTTTTTTTACACCAGCACCCCCCCCCCCCCCCCCATACACATATCATATGTTCATACATTTTACCAAAAAATCCTATACAACATTCACATACATGTATTATTGATCAGCCGCATTACGAAGTAAATGTTTCTACTAAATAAAACTGAATTGCAAAAGAGTCTCTAGCATGTGGGACACAAAGCCATTATGGCAAAATAAACACTCTAAAAGGAGGCAAAATTCCTAAAAAACAACCCTTTATTTCTTTTATCATCATTCCTAGTTTTGCTCTATTTTTTCCAATCTTAAAATTGCCATTAAAATTGGGAAATTGCTTTGGCTTCTAGGGGGGGGGGGGGGGGCGTTGCCCCCTAGACCTCCTTTGTTAACTTCTTAGCAAAGAACTTTTAGCCATTTATTAACTTGCATTCATTTATAATGTGACTCTATCAATAAGTATTTACAAGTAGCACATCACACTTGTGTGATAGGCTCTTGGTATTTATCAAACTTTCAAAAGTGCGAATAAAAGCATACAGGGATGTTTGCATCTGTACCATAGATGAACAGGGTAACATGCTCCAGGCACTGGTTTGCAAATGCAAGCTAACCCATGCCCTTATTCTTATGATCGGTCCCTAAAGGGGACAACAAATACTAATAAGCATTAATGCATGATTTTAGCATGCCTCCCAGCCACAGTTTGATAATTACTCTGCAGCTGCAGAACCCTCAAAACCTCGCTGCTCAGCCCCTGGGTGTACCAGGTTATCGTTGAAGTGCTTTGGGTATTTAATGTATTTACCAAGGTCCACCCATTCACAACCAGGGTCACGGCGAAGCTCTTCCTTTTTTTTTTTTTTGGGGGGGGGGGGGGGGGGCACAGGGGTGGGGGGAGGGGGTGAGTTGTGTTCTGCATCGGGGACAAGAACGTAGATATTCTAGTAAGGTGAGTGTCTGAGAATATGGGGCGAGTTGTCTTCTGAAAGTGGGACAAGTTGTCTTCTAAAAGATGCAGTTGTAATGACAAACAGCGTAGATCCTGCTTCGGGATCTATCGCACTTTCATCGCACTTTCATCGCACTTTAATCACTTTTTTCATCAAATTCGATAATTTTCCTTGAAGGAATATGGAGGCTTCAATTCAATTCATTTCAATTTAATGTATAATTTAACATTGATTCAACACTGACTCTCAACATTTTGCTATAACAGGTTTACCCAAGGGAAGTCAGTTTCTGTGCACAAGGCAGTAAGTATCTGCCATATTTTTGAATAAGTGGGTCAAATTTTACCAAACTTCCATGGATATATCGTTTGGACAAGCCAAATAGCATCTTTGCAAGTCAAGGGTACTAAGGCCACTTTGTTTCTTATGTATGTAAGGAACAAAGTGGTCTTAGTACCCTTGGATTGCATAGTGGTCTTAGTACCCTTGGTTTGTAAAGATGTCTAAAAAGTTGATTAGGTTTTGGTGACTTTGACCCCATTTTCAAGGTCACAAGAGGCCTTAGACTTGACCTTCTGTGGTCTGCGTCAGCATGACAATTGCTTGTACCCACAATATTTCTTGAACCAATTTCACCAAACTTGCATGTATATATCATTAGGACAAACATAAGAGCATAATAGATTTTGATCACGTTGACCTTATTTTCAAGGTCTTCGGAGGATTTAGTCTACATATGTGAAAATTTCACTTATACAGTATGCTGTATATCTCTTCAGCCCCCACTTTCAATCTCTTCAGTAAGGGAAAAAAGGAGACCGTGTTTGGCAACACATGGGAAGAAACTCGTGCAGAAAGAATTATAATAGTGATTTGAGAAGTAACTTCCCTTATATTGAACTGGCTGACGTACCATAAAGTCTCTAAAGATTGGAGTGAGTGAACTCGGATTGAACGTCCCACCAACAATGAGGTCATATGGAGACGGGACCTCGGTTTAAAGTATACGAAAGACCGGAGAAGCGGGGGATCGATCTTGCGACCCCTGGATTGGTAGTCCGAAGTCTAAAGATTGGAATTAAAGGTAGGTTCCTGTACATTGGAATGCATCATAATTTTGATGATCTTTCATCTAAGTTGTTGGAAAGCACTTATAAAAGGGAATGAATAGGTTTCACTAAACAGAGTAAATCAAAAAAATATTAGAAAAGTTGTTTTGCAAGGGATTTCCTAACTCTGCTTCGCACACCAGTTAGCGCTATTTTTAGTTCGCGCCAAAAATAGATAACGCAGCTGACGCCATGCTGCATTGCATTTTGGGATAGTTTTAACCCATCCCCCATGCCAGGACCTCTAGGAGAGCTCACGGGAAGGGAAAATTGACCGTTGGAGAATGGCATCAGAAATCACGCACTGATAGACATAATAAACATAGTTATTTTTAGAACTGGAATTCCAACGAAAGAAAGTAAACCAAAAGGGAAAACGACTATTTTCTTCAACATCTGACGAGTTTCTCAGTAGCAACAAATTCAGAAAAATAAGAGAATTCAATACTGCTCAGAAAAAAGACAAAATTATATTGTGGACATAATTGTTATCGCTAGTCCAGGAACCTACCTTTAAGCATAACTGTCTTAAAACTGATGTTTGGTTTTTCACTGCTGTAATGCGTCTAAAGATGCAGATGGAATGACAAACAGCGTAGATCCTACTTCGGGATCAGTCCGACCAAGATCTGAAGTGTTTGTCTCTATATTATATTACTTTGTATCGAACTGCCCAAATGTACTCACGAGGCTAAAACTTTTGCGAATTTGTTAATGGAGTATTGAGGCTTCAGTTCAATTCAATGAATAATTCAACATTGATTCAGCACTGACTCCCAACATTGATTCAGCATTGAATGTCTGCTGGGCCTTTAATACTTCTGTATTCCATGTCAGTCCATTGGCTATCACCCCATGAATGCCATAGGGCCTAACCTATTTTGAGTCGACATTTATTAAAGAGAAAGTCGACTGATCAAGTAAATTTTACCGGCGAGACTCCACTTGGCAGCTGCGCTACCGAGACTCTTTGGACTGTAGGAGTCGGTATGAGCCGAACAAGAGTTGCAAACAATGTTTGGTTTGTAGATTCAGACTCTAGAATGGGTTGAGTTTTCATACGATTTCTAGAATAAGGAAATTACAAATTTGTAGATCTTTGTAATCGTGTCTGTTCCGCGTGTTGTCGCTGATGACATCACACCAAAAACACACATACACATACTTTTCGATATTTGTTTTATATTTGACCTGAGAAAAGGTGCAGACTTGTCAAAGCTGCCAGGCGACAGAGTCGATTCCCCCTACCCCCCCCCCCACCCACTCCGCCTCCCCGTTCCTCTCACCAACCAGCACACCGGGCCTGTACGACGGAGAGCGGAGGGTGCACCTCCCATAACCGAGCAAATTACATAAAAATACATGCAGTTTTCTGCCAGAAAGCGAGTTTACACCCCTAAACTAAAGCTCTAAAAGTGTCCTTAAAATCTGGATTTTCTTAACTTTCTTACCCCCTTTAACCCACCCCAACCCCCACCACCCTAGGGCACCCGTCCCCTCCCGCCACCTCCCCACTCACACTGAAATTCGTTCCAGCCACACCTTCTTACCCTCCGCCCCTAATCCCTTGGCAAAAGTATGTGTACGGGCCTGCACAACCATTCCATTTGATCCTTCAGATGTAAGACCCATTAAGTTTTCTCTCCCAAAGTGAAAATTCACGTGCTGTCTTAATTGAATAGTTGTTTAGTAGTCTTGCTTTAATTTTTCAAACAGGGTCGCGCGATATAGCATTTGAAATATTGGCACACTGGCTGTCAGCCGACTCACAAGTTAATATCAGTAATACAATCAATTTACTGTTTACGTCACAATTTCATGACGTAACCAGCACTACTGAGCTAGCTTCCTTGTTTACAAACTCTGCGGGTGGGTATGGAATTGTGGTTATTTGTGAATAAAATATAAAGATAGACTTCTGTCATGCATTGTATTTTTAATAAACATATTTAATTTAATCGCGCTTGGTATTCTAGCAATACATGGAATAATGATTCTCTCGATTTTGTCGCAAACGTTGAAATGCATAGCCGGGCCAGTGATGTAAACACTGTTGTCCGCCATTTTGTTGAAAACAACAACAACAAATTGCGTAGAGTACCCGAAGATTATTTTGCAAAGAAAATTGTCCCAAACACCGAATTACTTGATTTTTGTCACAGGGAAAGGGCGAATACCATGGTTTTTCCTGGCATATGTCCGCCGGCGGGAGAAAGTCGAATTGTTTTGAAAATTGCTTTTGAAGTTGACTTAAAAAGTCGTCTTTCGACGAT
This sequence comes from Ctena decussata, assembly GCA_963989385.1. Lineage (NCBI taxonomy): Eukaryota > Metazoa > Mollusca > Bivalvia > Lucinida > Lucinidae > Ctena > Ctena decussata. Next base: position 89,121,588 of record OZ022501.1, read on the forward strand.
CGTGTCAACTGCTCGAATGCCGAGTATCTCGGTGTTCTGTTCGGATCTCAGAGAACTAGGAAATTAAACTAAGATATAAGGAATAAAACCGTGTATTATTTTCGGCTGTGTGTAGTTTGAATAGCCGACAAAGCAGCACTGAAATTGCGACCCGTTCGTCGATTGAATCTGAATCCGAGGAATTTCGAACGTTTTTTCGTTGCTATCTGTATAAAAATATCACTCCGCCATGGATACGCGTTCCCACTGTAATCCATGAAAAGTAAACAATCGTTTATGTAAGACAATGCAGACACATGCTAGAAGATAATCCATGAAAAGTAAACATTCGTGGACGTAAGATAATGCAGACACATGCTTAACTATACCACTGACGCACAGTTCTTAGGTTGAATCACTGTAGAAAATGAATTGTTATTCAAATTTAAAATTCAAATGGGATTTTCGGCTTGACAATGTTAAGTTGCTGAAATCGGCATAGTGACACCAAGCCCTGAAATAAGACTTTTTTCATACTGATAGTCTATGCTGTCCTGAAAAGTTGTCTGGCATTATCCATGAAAATTATAGCTTCATGGAATTTAGAATTAAACAAACACTCAGTAACATGTTGCGAGTTGATGACTGTTACAACCAGTCGATGGAACAAGTGCACCATTGACCACGAGATCTCCTTTTATTAATCATTGTTGCCATAGGCTCAGAGTGAGCTATTCTGGTCAGTCAGTGTCCGTTGTCCGTCGTGCGTCGTCCGTCATGCGTCGAGCCGTGCGTCGTCCGTCGTCAACAGTTTGCTTTAAATGACATCTTTTCTTGAATCACTGGGCCTAGGGCTTTGATATTTGGTTTGATTATCTAGTAAACCTCTACAAAGACTGTTCAAATGGTGGCCCCATGGTCCAAAATGGCCCTGGGGCAGGGGGTCTTGGTTTCAAAACTCAAATATACTTAAATATCTTCTTCTCCAGAACTGCTTGGCTCAGATGCTTGGAATTTGGTATGTAGCATTGCCTAGTCTTCCTCTACTAAGTTTATTCACATGGTGGCCCTAGGGTCCAAAATGGCCGTGGGGCAGGGAGTCTCAGGTTGAACCATAGAAATACATAGAAACTATTCAAATATTTTCTCCTTCAGAACAGCAAGGCTCAGATGCTTGAAATTTGGTATGTAGCATTGCCTTGTAGTTCTTTATCAAGTTTGTTCAAATGATGATCCTAGAGTCCAAAAAGGCCCCGCCCCAGGGGTCCTTGATTTGAATATAAACGTATTCATACCTAATTTAGTGCGACAGACGCGCGTTTCTGTATTTAGCTTCTTCATTGTCGCTAATCCCCAAAACTTTGATAGAAAAGACCATAGAAAAACATAGAAAATATTTAAAAAAATCTCCATCTTTAGAACCCCAAGGCTCAGATGCTTGAAATTTGGTCTGTACCATTGCCTAATAGTCCTTCACCAAGTTTTTTAAATGGTGGCCCCAGGGACCAAAATGGCCATTGGGCAGGGAGTCCCAGGTTTGAACCATAGAAATAAATAGATATTATTCAAAAATCTTCTTCAGAACTGCAAGTTTCAGATGCTTGAAATTTGGTATGTAGCATTGCCTAGTGGTCCTTTACCAAGTTTGTTCACATGGTGGCCCCAGGGTCCAAAATTGCCCCGCCCCAGGGGGTCCTGGGTTCGAACCATAGAAATACATGGAAAATATTCAAAAAATCTCTCCTTTAGAACCCCAAGGCTCAGATGTTTGAAATTTGGTATGTAGCATTGCCTTGTAGTCCTTTTTCAAGTTTGTTCAAATGATGGCCCCATGGTCTAAATGGCCCCGCCGCAGGGAGTCCTTTCTTTGAACCATAGAAATACATACATGCCTAATAGTCCTTCACCAAGATTGTTTAAATGGTAGCCCTAGGGTCCAAAATGGCATTGGGGCAGGGAGTCCCAGGTTTGAACCAAAGAAAAAAATAGACATTTTTTTTTTCAAAAATCCTCTACTTCGGAACCGCAATGCTCAGATGCTTGGAATTCGGTATGTAGTATAGCCTGGTAGTCCTCTACCAACTTTGTTCAAATGGTGGCTTCAGGGCCGTAAATGGCCCCTTGGCAGGGAGTCCAAAGTTTGAACCGTAGAAATACATAGAAAAATATTCAAAAATCTTCTGCTTCAGAACCACTTGGCTCAGATGCTTGACATTTGGTAAGTAGCATTGCCTTGTAGTCCTTTATCAAGTTTGTTCAAGTTTAATGATGATCCCAGGGTCTAAAATGGCCCCGCCGCAGGGAGTCCTTGGTTTGAACCATAAAATTCATAGAAAAATATTCAAAACTCTTCTTCTTTAGAACCACTTGGCTCAGATGCTTGAAATTTGGTATGTAGCATTGCCTTGGAGTCCTTTATCAAATTTATTCAATGATGGCCCAGGGCTCAAAATGGTCCCCACGGCAGGGAGTCCTGTGTTTGAACCATAGAAATTCAAACACAAATATTCAAAAATCTTTTTCTTCAGAATTACTTGGCTCAGATGCTTCAAATTTGATATGATGCATTACCTGGTTGACTCCTACAAGGTTTGGGTTCGAAATCAGATATACTCAAAATCTTTTTTTCCTGAACCCCTTAGTACAGGTGCCTGAAATTTGGTATGATGCATTGCCTAGTGGTCATTTACCAAGTTTGATGGTGCCAGGGTCAAAAATGGCCCTGCCCAGGGGGTCCTGGGTTTGAACCATAGAAATACATAGAAAAATATCCAAAAATCTTCTTCTTCAGAACCACTTGCCTTAGATGCTTCAAAATCGAGTATGTAGCTTTGCCTAGTGGTCCTTTATCAAGCTTATTCAAATGATGGCCCAGGGTCCAAAAATGGCCCTGCCCCAGAAGGTTCAGGGTTTGAACCATAGCAATACATAGAAAATATTTAAATATCTTCTCCACTTCTCCTTCAGAACCATTTGGAAATGGTTGCAAACTATCAGGTTTGTTCAAATGATGACCCTAGTTTGACCTATAACCTTTTTGCTCAGGTGAGAGATTCATAGAAAAGGTACCGAGAGGGAAATTAAACCTAGAAACACTGTAAAGTGCAAGAAATTAAATATATGTGGATTGTTTGTACGATATATATAAGAGGTGTAACAATTTAACCAGCAATTCCATCTGTGGATCGAAGCCAAATAGCCGCAAAGTATTTGATGGTGCCCAATTATGATGTTTACCATTATGTTTTGCACAAAGAAACCCCATGCAGATAAATCAGCTTGCGAGACACATCTTTAACACCTATTGTAATTATCGGATATGACACACGAATGGCTGACCTGGATCTGGCCGGTTCGTCACCGTTAAACGAAATTTCCTACCATAAAGCCGACAACTTACCTCCCCAAATGCCAATTTTCAGTACAGTAATCCCCTTATTGTCTTCATATATATTTCAACAACGTCCTATAATTTGAAGAGAACATGATAAATGGAAAGAATGTCCGCAAAGACACACAATACAAATAACCGAGAATAAAAACCTGACGATGCCGCACTCATTTAAATAGCAAATACCACCCAATACACTGAGCATAAAGACAATAGGGTAAGTGCCATACGCACGTGACTTTAACTATTTGGGTACTCCTCGAAGTTTTTTCTCTGTCATTTTACTATTACTGCCGTTTTTACGCTGGGGAGTCTGTTTTCTTGCTTGCTTTCTCGGGAAAAGAATCCTTTAAAAGTGGTCTACTCTTAATGGGGGAAATGCTCCTATAGGAGCAATTTTTTCCTTAAGAATGGACCTCATTGAGAAGGAAAACTTTACAATAGCAGTGTTGCTGATGGTGTCCATTCTTTCAATTCTTGCTAGAGAGAGTGAACGAACTGATGCGAGATAATTCGAGATCTGCAAATCTTCATTTTTTCTTTCATGATTTTTTTATAACTGACTAGCTTTAAAGGCCACAATTCCGAGATCATAAACACAAACGGTGATAGCAGTTTAGTTTAATTTGAATCTTAAAAAGTTCCTTCAAGAGCAGAGAATACATACAGAAAGAGGAACATGGGCAGGACTACGTAGTTTTGGCTAATAAAGCCTCGTCAGTGACCCTGACGATATCTGGTACGAAACCAGAAAAAAAGGATACTTTAATTTCTTAATTTTAATTGGGCAGTCGATTCAAAGACTGATTAGTTTTAAAAGGATCCAAATAATAAAAGACGATGATCTAGAATAATAGTCTAAATCGATCTCCAATTTTAGATTTCTCAGAATCTATCCTCTGACCTCAAAGGATGTAAATGAAATATAATCTGCACTATGGATGATGTACGGGGAGACGTTTATAATGGCTAGGATGATAGCCACTGGCTGATAGATTAGACTACCTTTTTGTAGCTCTCTCTCTCTCTCTCTCTCTCTCTATCTCTCTCTCTGATAGAAATTGTGATGACCCGTCTTTCTCTCTCCCTACCACCCTGTGACAGTATAGCTGCTACTGTACTAGCCTCTGTCTGATTGCTTAGACAACCTTTTTGTTGCACTCTCGCCACTACCTGATGGAAAACATGATGACTTCTCATATTACCTCTCACCCTCTGACTATCTTCTTCTGTTTGTATAGCTGCTGCAGTACCAGCCTCTGTCAGGTAGCTAAGACTGCCTTCCTCTCTCTCTCTCTCTCTCTCTCTCTCTCTGGTAGCGAAGATGTTGACCTCTTTGCTTTCCTGTCACTATCTTCATCTCAGCCCTTGTCTCAAAGTTTCGACTACCTTTTTGTAACGCTCTCATCTCTCTGTGAGAAAAGTGATGACCTCTCTTTCCCCCAGTATCTCCCTAGGGCAGTTTAGATGCGACAGCACAAGCTTTGTCAGAAAGCTAAGACTACCTTTCTGTCGTGCTGTCTTCACTCTCTCTGATAGGAAACGTGATAACCTTTTTATCCCCATCACCGTCTCCCTCTGAAAGTATAACTGCTGCAGTACTAACATCTATCAGATAACTTAGACTGTCTTTCAGTTGCTCTCTCTCTCTCTCTCTCTCTCTCTCTCAGTTATATAATTTGACTACCTTTTATTTTTCCCTGTCACTATCTCCCCCTGGTAGTATAGTGCTAGCCTCTGATTAGTAGCTTAGACTACCTTTCAGTCGTGCCTTCCTTCTCTCTCTCTCTCTCTCTCTTTCTCTCTCTCAGCTCATACTGTCTTATTTAAATGTCATTGTCAATAACTTAAATAAGTATTTCTCGTGCTACTTGACCCATCTTATTTGGAGAATACTTTACAATGGCGGGAAATTCGAAAGTACAATATCTGGCAAATCCCATTGGGTTTACCTATTCATTTCTTGTTTTCCAAACAGGTCGGGCATAATGACAAAAGGCAAAAGAAAAAAAGAATATGACAAGAAAAAAGGAGAACAGCCTGCTACTAAATTCTTGGATTAATTTCACAGCTTATTCTAAATCATGTCTGGGTGATTTAGTAAGTAAATGTGTTAGGATTTAGATACAAAAACATTTCAAACAATAGTTTCACTTTCATTTATAATACGAGACTGTCCCTAAATAGGGTTGATACAATTTATAAAATTGCCAGTCTCTTAAAATAATAACTGTAACGTGCATGCAGGGTAAAAATTTACCTTGACATTTAGAATCCATGGATACACTTCGATGTTTATCCGGCAAACCAGTAATGGTAAATTACGAGGGATGTTCAAAAAGTTCTGATCGTGACGTCATATTTTGCTGAGCATCATAAAGAGAGAACTTCTGATAGCGAAAAAATATAAAGCTGTGATATGTCAGGACAATTCCTTAAACGCATCTTATATTTTCTAAAGGGCACATTTTTGAAAGTGGTATACCCTATGGCCACTGTAAGTTTTTACTTTAGAAGGTCATAATTCATATATGCGCAGTCTTTAAAAAAAATTAATCACTGCTACTTAAACACAGTCCCCAAGCAACTGTGTCCTGTAAATATCGCGGAAATTATATTTCGTCTAGGTTCCATACAGTCCTGTGAATTTAGATTATCTGCATTTTATATACTTGCAAATTCCCCCTTTGTACTAAAGTATCATAATTTTATAATGCAAACAAATGCCCGTGTATCCAAAATCCTGTCAGGAAGAGCTTTTGCATGTATGAATTCGGAATTGTCGAAAACTTAGAATTAATATGAAAGACAAAGTTGCTACAAGCTTCAAAAGTGACGTTGATGTCGATTTCAATAACGTCATAAGAACTGCGCATTGCTTTGCGAGCAATGAATTGGTAACGTTTGCTACACCTAGTGTTGGGAATCGGACTGGAAAATCACAATCGATTATCGGAAGAGCTAAACCGATTGATTATCGATTGTACAATCGGATATCCTGTCAGCCAAGTCAACCAATATATAATGATAGCTAATGCTCCATAAAAGTCTAAATCTGTACTTATCCACCAACATAAAGAGCATAATGCACAGAAAAGAGCATTAGACATCATTACTCCTTTGGCATCAACTAATTTTTGTGCCATACATATTTCATAGGCAGATAGAAGGCAGTGAATGTGATCATACTGGCTAGCAGCTGAATCTTGTGACAGATGAGGGCAACATACCTATGCACTATAATGCTATCTTAGATGGCCATATCAGTACTGTATATATATATTTTTCTTTTATTTCTGCCAGCAGTCCCAGCACTGACTGACAATAACAACAGATACAGTTGCCATTGTTGGTAAAATCTTTCTTCTCAAAGTATTCACCTTCTCAGATAGGTCCTTATGCAGTATACATTGAGACAACTAAGAAGTCGATCACTAAACCTGCCCCTCTTAGAGGCCTTATAGATGACCAAAAATTGAAAGTGTAACCATCTGTACTTTGTTAAAATCAGTAAAAGCTAAGGGCTATTTGGAATCAGGGTCTATATATGTTATTAAGAGCAATCTCAAACTTTTAGCCAAAGGTTGCAATGGTCAGAGTCTCAAAACGCTTGTTTCGTTTTCATATATTCCAGAGTGGGTGGGGGGTATCAATACACAACCTGTATTTGCGTATTTTTTTTTGCATAAAATGCATATGCCAGATGTCATATCCAGGTTAGATTTTGTGGCTGGTCCCTCTTTTATCTTTCTGAAGCAAAAATAAACCCCAAATCGGGATTTGCTCTTCCCTGTATAGGGAAAATGCTCCATGTCCGGCTCTGATTCTTATCTGGACGCCATGACAGTCATGTTTGGATTACTTCCCTTTAAATGCACGAAACAACCAGAAATGAACCGAAACTCACCAAACGGTCTGTGCGACGTTTTTGACCTAATGACTTTGTTTACAATCGATAGTCACAAAATTACAATCGATTGTCGCCGACGTGAGCCTGAACGATTAGTTTTCGATGTTCAGCGACTATCGGGACAACACTAGCTACACCCCTAACTTTTAAAAGGATATTGAAGGCATCGATTGACAAAAGCTGATAAAAATTCAATCTGTATTAACAATGATCTTTTACTTGAATGACACACTGAAAATAAATGCACATATTAACTTAACCCAGTGGCATGACTTGGGCCTGATAAAATGTAATGTAACTCAAAAAGAAAATGTATCTTTGTATATCGATTGGTATCACTGTAAAGGCAAAATGTAGTGCATTCAATACATGCAAAGCATTTGTCCCCAGCATGCCGCTAAACAATGTTATGCGGCGGGAATCAGAACTTTATGAACAACCCTCGTATACTATTGTTCCTGACGGTCACGAAAAATAGTGTACAACTTACCGTTCCTGCTATGCTGTCGATCAAAATACCGGAACCTGGTACAGTACAGTTTGATCGACAGCTCCGATAAGCAAATTGAGCTCGTGATGACTCGTACAAGTCTAAATTGACCGTTGACTCGAACTGAGCTGACACTGCTGTTTGTTGGCTCACCTGAGCCAGCGGCTCCGGGGGAGCTTATAGGATGGGAAGGCTCTGGGGCCGTATTCATAAAGCCACTTAAGTGGTTGCTATGCTGTTGCTAAGGCTAAATTTCTTTGAAGGAGATTCCCTACAACTATAAAATTTGCTCTGGAGGAACAGTCTTACAAAGACTGTTCCTCCAGACCAAATTTCATAGTTGTAGGGAATCTCCTTTATAGATATTTAGCCTTAGCAACCGCATAGCAACGACTTAAGTGGCTTTATGAATACGGCCCCTGGCGTCTGTCGTACAACGTCCGTCAGTCCACACATTCAAAACGACTTCTCCTCTGAAACCACTTGGATGAGAGTAACCAAATTTTATGTAGAGCCTCTATGGGACGGGGGAACGAAAAGTTGTTCAAACGGTCCTGGTCACATGACCACCATGGCCGCCACGCCCATATTTAGTAAAAACCTTTAAAAATCTTCTTCTCCAGAACCAATGGGCCAATGGCCTTGAAACTTGGTATGTAGCATCAGGTACACGAGTACTACCATGATTGTTTGGGTTGACTTTGACCTTTTTTAACGGTAAGGTCAAATTCGCTTTCTTGTTCTTTTATATGGCAAAATGCTAGAACATAAGATATCTTGGAACTGTTGAAGATTTTGGTCTAAAACTTGATATATACAGTCATCTTAATGAGAACATGAAGATTAATAAGTATGACAGGTCTAGGTCATCCTTTGAGCTTTGACCCCGAACTCTCATATTTTAATAATTTCAATCATCTCCTCAAATGCCACTTGACCAATTGTAACCAAATATCATATAGGGTCTCCAGGGTTGATGAAACAAAACTTTGTTCAAACAGTCCAGGTCCCATGACCATATATGGTCCAATATGGTCACCGCGCCCATATGGTAAAAGCATAAAAAGTCTTCTTCTCAAGAACCAATCGACCGATGGCCTTGAAACTTGGTATGTAGCAAAAGGTACTGAAGTGCTTCCAAGGTTGTTCAAACGATGACCTATGGTTGACCTTGACCTTTTTGCGGCAAGAAAATATGGAAAAATGCTAGAACATAGGAATCCATGGAACGTTTTTAAGATTTTGGCCAAAAAGTGGTATATACAGTCTTCTTAATAAGATGATGAAGGACTGTGAGTAGAAAAGGTCAAGGTCATGCTTTAACCTTTGACCCTCATCTCTGATATTTTGACATTTTCGAACATTTCCTCAAACGTCGAAGGGCCAATTGTAAACAAATTTCATATGTAGCCTCCAGGGGTTGATGGAACAAAAATTTGATCCAACGGTCTAGGTCACCTGACCAACATGGCCGCCAGGCCCATATATGGTAAAAACATAAAATAGCTTCTTCTCCAGAACCAATAAACCAATGGCCTTGAAACTTCCTGTGCAAAATTTAAAAAAAAATCTATATATGTGCCATTTACGTATTCTTGACCTTAAATGTGTTATACCTTAAATGTGAACTACATCGTCGTGCCAAAACATGGTTTTGGATGTATGCGAAAAGCGCTTGCTCAGACCGCTTCTTCTCACGGCATCATTACAGACAGTAATTGAACTGCGTTTAAATCAAAATACAAATAGAGCATAATTTATCGCACAACCGCTCAGAACAGTTTCAGCATGCGCGAACAGAATTTGTCTTTGAATTGTTCATATGACTGGGCTCGTGTTAAACATGACATACTCTTGTCTGGCATTCATAACTGGCAACGAAGTCAACGCACAGAAAACAACTTGAAAATTGCTATTTTTTCTCATCAGGGTGAGTTTGTATATTCTCACGGACCATCCGACTTCCAATTCTTGAAATAATTTTACTGAATTGATCTGCATATTCATGAAATGCTTAAAACTAATCTACGGACCACAGTGTCCACATGTTCACAAGCCGAGGATACTAAGTCCACTGTGTTGCTTGTGTACGCAAGGAACATGATGGATTGGTGTAGAAACTTAATTTTTGCACTGTGTTTATACCAGACGGAATTCATTCGAAAACCTGGTCTTACTCAAACGTATAACAAACTACCGGGTCCGTAAGAATAATAATTAATAATTTGAAATTAAGTATGCAAAAAAGAACGAGTTTTATCTTCATAAATATTTACGGAGTGGCTAGTGACAGACGTCTGTCAGCAGCCAATATTCGTAAAATTTGCTAGTGACAGACGTCTGTCACTACCGACTAATTGTGTGCACCGCGACGGAGGGTGAGGGTGAAGGTTTGGGTCCAGTAAAACCGATTTAACCCCCCCCCCCCCCCAGTAGCTATTAGTGACCGTCCCAAGGCAGTACTTTCGTTGCCGTTGCATTTGTTTTATGTTCGGTGCTGTTTGGTTTATTGTGTTATCATTTTAACCCTTCTGTGATAAAAATTGAAAATAGGTAAAAATAGTTGTAAAATGTTTTTCGTATAATTTGCTTAGTCTGTTGTAACCCTTCTGTTGGTCTAAATTATTTAGTTTGGTAAAGATAGCTGAGTTGCCACCTATTTGCGAAAGAGCTGCTGACTCGGCTTATCATTTGTAATTTATTGTTTGTTGGGATGTCTTTGTCAATCTTTCCCTTTGATGTTGGGGATAGGGTTTGGGATCTGATTCAGTCAGTTCCTGAAGTGTAGTTACTCTTTAAATTTGTAATTATTTAAAGATCGCGTAAATTTTTAGAAAACCCTGTTTCCATTGACGTCAATGGTGACGTTAGCAAAATTTACCGCAGGAAAATAGCTAACTGAGGTTAAAGTCGTGCCAAATAGAAACTATAGATACCAGGAAAGCAAGAAAATTAATAATGTAGCTAGACATTGGTGCAATTTTCATGTAAATATCTTTTATACTTTTCTCACAATATTTTTTTTCGCTAAAAGAGATGCATTAAAGTCAATGGTAACGTCACCATTTAAAGAACACTTCTGTCCACCCTCTGTATGTTTGAATTGGTAGTCTAGTGCATTAATCACTATACTACCGCCACTCCCTGGTTAAGGATACAGAATTTTTAAAATGCTTTGGAGACGTCACTTCTTTTTTAACTGTTGGTATATTGGTCATATTTGAGAGAAGTGCACCGCAATCACATTCTAATGATTCTCTTGAAGATGGAAATAGTTTATTGTAAGGAGGATAGAATACTTACCTGCATGGAACATCGAGAACGTACAAAGAGATAGAGCACAGCGTCATGTTAGCAATGTCGAGTGTAGAGTCTAGGCCCATACTAGATACCACAGCAAACAACAGCGTGATGTTGCTGTTGTATAGTATGTTGTAGCTGGAGGTCTGTAACTAATATGAGAACTTGTAGCCCGAACACTGTAATAATATTTGAGCAAACAAATGTGTTTAAACTATCAGGGACTGCACCGTTTGGCTAAGATATAGTACTTTCTAGCGAAAATCATATGAGACACACGTTCTCATAAAAACAGACCCGTCCGGATTATTAGGTAGACGAATCTATAGGCACATTTAATTTGTTAATTGTGAATATAAGAACGATTTCAAATCGCCACAAAATACAAGGAAATACACTTTACAATATGTGCAACCAGCAAAGACTTGGATCAGCCTGGTCTGATCAAGGACTTCACTAGGGTCATCGACAATATATTGACCATAAACATTCAATGAATTGAGAATCGAATATGCTGAGAAGATTATGCAGGCTGACTTGAGTGTTCACTGTCATACATACTGTACATAACCTACGTGTTCTAATAACGTTACTAAAACACGTGTCGCAATGTAGATTACTTCGCTTTGCCTCCTTTTGCAGAATAATTATTTCTCTTACTGCACTGGTTTTTGTATCGTAGTTCAACCTCCTTAGCACATCTGAGTCGAAGGCTCCGGGCCGCTTAAAGGTAGGCAGTCTTTTGTCCGTCCGTTGTACATAGAAAGAAGTCTGAAATTATAGAAATTGTTTCATATATGATTGGCTGTATTTTGTAAACACTGAAGAATTTTATGTGTTGGCTTCCCTCTTAATACTTATAAAGATTAAAATTACATTTAGAAATAAGGCTACAAAGCCAATGGTACCGCCTAACAAGACAAGACCACAGGGGGAAAAGATGATGAGCGACGAATAGCAAAACAAGTATACAACCTTTTTCAAATTTAAAGCCCAGTATACAAGATCATTTTTCTTGCACAACTTTTTCTTGTACAGAAAAAGTGACCAAGAAAAAAAAAGATTGGTGTTTACACAGTACAGGATTTTAATAATCAAACATGGTGTTTGCCTAAAATAATATATAGTAAGTGAAAATATAGCCATCAAACATGTATTTTGTAAATATTTTGTGTGAAAAGATAAAAAGCAAGTACTGTTTTTACATTATGACCGGAAATTATTGAGCATTGCCTATTTCACAGTCTGTTAATCCTAGTAGGAGAGAGTCAGGTAACTTCGGACAGCGGATAACTTCGGACAGTGACATTTTTCCTTTATATGTCAGTTGTCTGGAACTAAAACAAAACGATAACTGACCAAACAGTGCAAATGCTGATGAGACGGCTCATGATGAGCCGTCTCATCTGGATTTTCACTGTTTGCAATGGTATGTCCGAATATACCCACATATCCGAAGTTACCCGACTCTCCCCTAGTTTCAGTAAATCATTTACATGATGGAATATTATGACAGGAATGTGATAAATAATTTCTAGCTATAATATTTTGTTTTACCAATATTTTCAGTAATTTATGGCAATTTGTTGGACCAAAGGATCTAAAATGGCAAAATAAGATGGATTTATGACAACTTTTCAGAAGTGTTAGTCTTCGAAATGGCGGCACTCTCGCCAGTGTTTGCAAGGAACAAATTTCCCAGCGGGCACATGACGTCGTAATGACGTCGTACTGACGTCGACGCGCCGTCATTACGTCGCATCGACGTCAGTTCGACGTCATTTCAACGTCGTGTGCCTGCTAGGAAGACTATTCCGCCATTTTTTTTTTCATTTCTGCTCTAAAGACAAAGCTGATAATATGGAATTATAAAGAATGACTATGGATTTCTACATTGAGGAAATTCTTTCCTTTAAAAATAATGCATAAAGTATAGAATCGCCGAGCAGGGCGTATCACATTTCATTGCCCGAGTAGTTACAGATAATTCAAGCTCGTGAAAGCTGTCAAATCCAATGGGCAAGATAGAATTTTCCAGCATCGCTAAAAATAGAACAAACTCTGTCAAATCCAATGGGCAAGACAGAATTTTCCAGCATCGCTAAAAATAGAACAAACTCTGTCTTGTAGGTAAGAAAACTTCTCGAGCATCGGATAAAACACAGGTCTTTATCTGGTATGTAAGAAATGGAATTCCTTACTCTCCAAACCAAGCCACAAGGGCATTGGACCTTTGGAAGCATCACCTGCTTATTATAATGCACCCGCCGTATCTATGTATCAGTGGAAAAAGTGAGTGAAAAAGAAAGTCCGGTATTTAAAAGCTTAACTCAGCTTAGGCTAAGGCCATCAAATCGGAAATTAATTTAGAAGCGGCCACAATGAAGGGGTCAACGAGGTCATGGTATCTCCCCGAAAACGTTTTAACTGTCGACACAAGCTTTACTTTCTGATAACCCTGTGCCAACAGTTTACGGGTGAGCAGCTTCCCTCTTTCAACAAAGTCTTGATATTTGAAACAGGCTCTAGGGATTTTTACCATATATGGGCGTGGCTGCCATCTTGGTCATGTGACCAAGACCATCTGAATTAACCTTGATGGACCGGCATTCCTGGTGCTACATACCATGCCACAATATCATTGGGTCTTTGGTTCTCGAGAAGAAGATTTTGAAGGGAATTTACCATATATTGGCATGGTGGTCATCTTGGTCATGTGACCAAGAAAATCTGCGCAACTTTTGTTCCCCTGACCAAGTAGAGATCCATATGAAATGTGGCCTCAATTCGCCCAGTGGCTGCAGAGGAGATGTTTGAAAATGTTGACGGGCCTTAAAATCTCAATGACCTTGAACAAAAGTCAAAGAATGACCTTGACCTTTAGCAACATGATACCTTCGCTTGGTCACTGGGCCTTTGGTTCTGGAGAAGATTTTCGAAGGGGTTTTTAACATATATTGGCATGGTGGCCGTCTTGGTCATGTGACCAAGGCCTTCTGCGCAAATTTTGGTTTCTCTGACCCAGTAAAGCTTTGTATAAAATATGGATTCAATCCGCCCAGTGGCTTTAGAGAAGAAGATGGTTGAAAATGTTGATGGGCTACAGAACCTCAATTACCTTGAACAAAAGTCAAAGAATGACCTTGACCTTTATCAACATAATCATTTGCTCATTTAGCTTACCATATACATGTATACCAAATTTTAAATCTTAGACTTAAACACTGGTTGGGAGCGTACAGTACATGTGCACCGTTGTCCGATGTGTATAGTGGGCAAATCTTTGTCCGTTGTTATGACCTTCAGGGTGTGTTTGTGTGAAATATGTTTTCTTTTATTGTTTGGATGTAAACCACTTGGTAAGAGTGTTTTCTCTATTTATGTTTTCCATTATGGTCATCTTTGGAGATGGCTAGATGTTGCTTTCTTTGCTCTAAATTCGTATTTTCAACTGCAAATCACTGGTGTTTGTAATCAGATCACGTCACGTGTAACCAGAAAATCGGCCGAGTTAGCGTTTTAATTCGAAAAAAATGTTAGTTAGTCCCTTTTTAAGATAGATTAATGATCTATTAAGAGATTTACCCATGATAAGTATCCTTTAAGTACGGGACGAATCCACAAGACAAGCAAAGCTGAGCATCCCCAAATTTTTCTGACTGTATGGGATGTCTCACTGACAATCGGTTTTACGACCCACGATACAGAATAGTGTTTGACCCCTCTTTTGTTTTCTTTGAAAATAATTGCCCTTACCTAGCATGATATCTAACAAGATTAATTAATCCTGAACCTAAATACACCATAAAATATTTCTAAAGAAAACACGGTTATTTCATATACAATTGATGGCCAATTTTGAAGAAATGGTACCGGCGCAGATTTCGATATCGAAAGTAGAGTAGTGATTTTCTCAAATTAAATGTGAAAATAAAGCATATCATAACAATTTACAGAAAATTAAGGTGACATGTCGAAAAGATCTGTATTAAGGCTTGTCGAGCAAGCTGTTCTACCTACACTCAATGATTTTAAAACACAAAAATAAACAATTTTGAAACTTACCCGACATATTGGGACAAAGATGCGTCCACTATACAGATCGGGACAACCGGTCACTTGTACTGTACGCTCCCACCCAGTGTTAAATAGTTTCTGAAAAATCCATTGTTTAAGCATTTTCCCATAAAAAAAAAAAACATAAAGTACCAAAGTTGATCTTGCCACAAATGAGGCTCGTAGGCTATTTCGCCCAAGAAAATTTGCAGCTTCACAATATAATTGCAGCTTTTGAAATTTTGAGTTCATGGACAGTAGTTGCTTATAATATTTGTTATTTCTTAGAAAGAAAACTGGTAAATAGCAAGATTTTCATAAAATGAGCCGCGACACGACAAAACCAACAATGTGGTTGTGCGCCCAGCGCAGACTCAGATCAGCCTGGGCATCCGCCCAGTCTGATCAGAGTCTTCGCTGTCCGCATGAAGGTAGCTTAGCCCCTTAGCTACCGTTTAGACTCTGATCAGACTAGGCGGATGTCCAGGCTGATCTGAGTCTGCGCTGGGCGCACAACCACATTGTTGGTTTTCTCGATTCGCGGCTCAAATGGTGTTTAGACTCTCAAAAACTACATGAAGCAACTCGGAACAAAAAAACTGAGCCTTAATTAGTGTTAAATTGCACATAAAAAACAAAACATATTTCTAACAAAAAGACGTACCCCTTACTCAGAAAATCGCTATAATTTCGCCTATGGGTTGGTTGGTTGGTTGATTTGATGCTTAACGTCCACGGTAAACAACTAGGGTCATGTCGGGACGGTCAGTTAACCTAACCACACTATTCCTGGGCAGGCTTAGACCTCCTAAGCGGTTAACCAGTACTAAGTGCACATACTTTCGCCAGTAACTGACAACTGCCCTTCTTGAATCAGCGGAAGGAGAAACGAAAGTATGTGGCCAGACCGGGATTCGAACCCAGGACCTCTGACTTACGAGTCAGGTGCCCTACCGATTGCGCTACCCGGCCCGGCTCGCCTATGGGAACCCATTGTATTAACAAACGGAAACCAACCCATCTCATGAATAATTTTGGTCGAAAAGATGTTAAACACGGTTTTTATTCAAAATTAATTAAGACCAGATGATTCAATCCATTTCATCACAATTTTTAGATTGCATCACCCAAAGGTCGTCAAACAGAAGGAATTCTATATTGCTAGAATGCCATCATGTCGTGATTGTTCAGTAGCCGTGCAGACGCCACTTTCCTGCTCGATCTCGGAACTCTCATGACAGTTATGGTAAGCTGTAGACAGCCGAACCAAGCATTCCCTATGGCACAGTAGTTGAGCCTAAATGACCCACTCCCAAAGACTCAAACATGACTCAATCTATCGAATGTCAACAGTTTTAGAATAACCAATATATCCTTTAATTCTTCCTAATGCGTACCTTGTAAACTAGTGGTCAGAGTTCGGACCCCGCTGTCAGTAAACGTGGATCTAATGCACACAGCTTTCACTGTCAAACTTCCCATTTTGAAATACTGTTAAAAAGGCTCGAAAACCTCAAGTTTTCAATTTATCTGTATCTTCCGGTACATTGTGCTACCTAGTGGTGCCATATGTAGTTCTGTGGTGTTTCATTTGACCGCTCATGACATCTATGCAAACAGCTTCTATGTTAGTTAAACTCTCTTATATGTGAGAATAATAAAACCGCATGATAAGATAATGTCAGGTTAGCGTCTACCAGTAGAATTGTCTACGACCATGGACGTACTCAATAAATACGTATAATTTGAATGCGTGAGTAGTCTGGCCAATGCACGAGTATGCATCTCGCTACTTTTCACCACTGCAGCACAGGCTCAATTCAAGGTGTGGGCATGTGACAGGGTAGAGACCACCCATCCAAGGTTGGGTTTTTTTCTCCGTTATCTCATGTTTCACCACCGTGTAAGTCCACATAACGGTACTCTCCGCGTTTTCAAGAGAGCGTTTAAAAATTCGCTGAGCTATCTGCGTATTCGAATATAAAATGATCACAGAGGCAGAAATGGATATCCCAAACAGGAATGAATCACGACAAAATTAATGTTCAGGGAGCGCACAAAATGTAGCTCCCTGAACAATGACCTGTTTCTTAAAAATATTTTAGAATCTCCTCTCTGCCTCTGTGGTAGTGTAGAAAATACTGAGCACTACCTTATGCATTGTCAGATCTATCAAGCGCAACGTGCAGAACTTTCACAAACAGTATCTCAGTTCTCTCCCTTTTCGCTACAAATACTTCTATACGGAAATGATACTCTCCCATTACATTTAAATACTCTAATCTTTGACGCTGTTCAAAAATACATAAAAGATACAAAACGGTTCTAGAATATTTTGGGAATATGACAGTCTAGTTTTAACAGAGAACTAAATTATTTGAGGAGAAGTTGTAGGTTTGAGAAAGTCACATTTTTCCTATGTATGAATTTCAGGTACCGTCTCACTTCTTATTCGATTACTTTTGGCACTGGTGTCTACAGGTGATGTCGTGGAACTGTAACCAATGTAGCTATATAATAACTAACTGTTGTGATTAGAACCTTTGGCCGAGTGGGGTTAGTTTGACATGAATATGAACTCATAGTTTCTATGGCGATGCAGCCTTTACATCCGTGTCTGAGGGGTCATGCATGGTTTGACATGCTGTACCATTTTTTTAATGCCATTGTAAACTGAAATTCTTTCGGCGAAGGCTCCAAATTAGCTTAAACAGCAATTATTCTGAAGTCATTTAATTCCACTCAAATCAGCTAATACACATTTCCTAAAAGTTGGATTCTTACGGGATATTTCTGATATTAATCTGACATTTATCCCCGACCTGCTCACTCTTATGCTTTTATGTTACGCGTCATATAAGAACTGTGTAATTACCGATGAAGTACCTTGCTATTTCTTAGATTTCATAATAATTTATACTATATAACATTCTTGGAACTGGGACACCATAACGAATGCAATAAAAGTCTTAGAAATGAAATATTTGATTTTCCTGTGTGATGTTGCGTACTTAGATGCAGTTGGAATGAAAATCAGTGTAGGCCCTGACCAGACTGTTCTTGATCTTGGACTATACTGTTTGCTCAATCGTGTCTGTCCCAATTCTTAGAACTTTTGCCGTCTTTCTAAATTTACCACCTATTACAGTATTCTGTTTCAACATAGTAATGCATAAATAATCCGCCATTTCATGAGTAATGTCAAGTTCGTAAGGAGAAGAACTAAATAAGCTACTAGCTTCCGTTCTCATCCTAAGTAGTATTGTATCTTGTAAAATATTGTATATCTATAGTTTGTTGAAATAAAATATGTTTAAACTAAAATTAATTGATATCTGTACTCTTATTTCCTATTACCCACGTGTGGCGAGTGAGGCAATTTGGACACTGGTTCTGTCCCCGCCTCGCTCTTCTCTCCCTCTTTCTCATCCTGAGATTTATGGTCTGCTAAGGTCGTGTTTCTGAGATTGTACAAGGCAAGTTATATTTAGTGCGGAGCGGAGGAAGTAGAGACAAGGGGAACTATATATGAGCCGCGACACGACAAAACCAACAATGTGGTTGTGCGCCCAGTGAAGACTCAAATCAGCCTGGGTAACAGCCCAGTTTGACCAGACTCTTCGTTAAGTGCTCAAAGTGTAGCTAAGGGTCTAAGCTACATTCATGTGGACAGCGAAGACTCTGATCAGACTGGGCGGATGCCCAGGCTGATCTGAGTCTGCGCTGGGCGCACAACCACATTGTTGGTTTTGTCGTGTCGCGGCTCATATTTCCTTTGCAGTACGAGTATGAATTAATACTGATTTTCTCACGCTGTAGTTTGTCTCATCTGTAACTGATATGCGGTGTTAGGTTAATGTTTTATGAGGGCAAAAAATAACCTCACGCACAATAACCTGCCCAGACATTAATTGGGACTGAAATACATGAGCAAACAGAGAATACCTAGATCAGAATGCTCCTCATAGGAACAGTCTGATGTAGATCTTCAATGTTTGCCATTCCGCGAACACAGTCTTATCACACATCTCCGTTTTACCCGTAAAAGCAGCTGCTTCAAACCTTAGACTAACTCTAGTAGTTGAATGGGACTTCCAAATATCTAGTGCAGAAATAGATACGTATGAATCGCGACTAGACAAATCTAACAAAGTGGCATGTGCGCCGAGCGAAGACTCAGTTCAGCCTGGGCATGGGCAGCCGCCCAGTCTGACAAGAGTGTTCGCTGTCCGCATTAAGCTAGCTTAGACCCTTAGCTACCCTTAAAATGCAAGTGATGACTCTGATCAGTCTAGGCGGATGCCCAGGCTGATCTAAGTCTTCGCTGGGCGCACATGCCGCTTTGTTGGTTTTGTCGTGTCGCGGCTCACATGTCACGACTTAATATCACAATTGCAACATGTCCTACGTGTCCTTTAGTTTTTATATTATCCGATGAGTGGCCAGGAGATTTTCTTAAGATGGTAGGTATTTTTATGTTTATTCGTCAGTATTGAAAAAAATGATATATAAATACAACGCATTAGGCGACATAATGACACTAGCGTTGCATGTAGAGAGCTAGTATCATGTTAAAGCCAAATTGAATATTCCAGTAGACAAAAGGTCGCAGTTTAAACCATTAACCTTCCCTCAGTTGATTGATTGATTGATTGATTGATTGATTGATTTGTTGCTTTACGTCCACGGTAAACAGATATGGTCATGTCGGGACAGTCAGTTAACCTAACCACACTATTCCTGGGCAGGCTTAGACCTCATAAGCGGTTAACTAGTACTAAGTGCACATACTTTCGCCAGTAACTGACAACTGCCCTACCTTCCCCTCAAGATGAAATTATACACTGCAATGTGTAACTGTCTGCCATGTTGTCACTGCCTTTACATTTTAAAGTGTTTATTTATGGAATGAATTTAATTTTTCTGAGGTTTATCGAAGTGTAAACTACATTGGGTCACGTGCAAAGTGAATAAACCCCGAAGGGGTTCATGTAAACTTTGCTAGTGACCCAATGTAGTTTACACTTCGACAAATCTCAGAAAAATTAAGTTCATTGCTTATATATGCAGCGACACGAGAAAACCAACAATGTGGTCGTGCGCCCAGCGCAGACTCAGATCAGCCTGGGCATCCGCCCAGTCTGATTAGACTCTTTGCTAAGCGCTTAAAGGATAGCTAAGGGTCTAAGCTACCTCCATGCGGACAGCGAAGACTGATCAGACTGGGCGGATGCCCAGGCTGATCTGAGTCTGCGCTGGTCGCACAACCATATTGTTGGTTTTGTCGTGTCGCGGCTCATATTTACATTCATTTCAATCAAAACCTCGATGAAAAATCTTATATCAGCGCTAAAATAGAAACAGTAAAACACGTACACGCAGTTTTACTGCCAGCAGCGGAACAACGTCAATGACGTCATGGCGTCGCCGACATCCAATCAGACTGTAGAGTGTCATTGTTTATTTTGACGTCATTGACGCCGCGTGGCTCAATGTAATTATTGGAATGTAAACTACATTAGTTTCCAATGGTTTACTATAGGACGTTTCAGTAAATACACGAAGAATGTAAATATTTGTCAATATTTACATTCTCAGTGCACTTATTGAAAATCCCTATAGCAAACCATTAGAACGTAATGTAGTTTAGACTTCAATAACTACATCGGTTCACGCGACATCACATCCCGTTTAGTGACGTCAAAATAAACCTTGATTCTCTACATCTGATTGGACGTAGGCGGCGTTATAATGTCGTTAACGCTGTTCCGCATTTAGTAGAAAAACTGCGTATAAATGTTTTTCTGCTTCAACTGTAGACCCTAACGCAAATTTGGTGTCAAGTAATAGATAGAAAAGAATGTAAATATAAGCAATGAACTTAATTTTTCTGGTGTTTATCGAAGTATAAACTACATTGGTGTTCACTTACTTTGCACGCGACCCAATGTAGTTTATACTTCGATAAACGTCAGAAAAATGAAATTCATTCCTTAAATACTAAGGTACAAGTGAACGAAATTTCTTGAAACTGAATTAATTTCAACAAAGTTACGGCCTGTTCAGCTTTATCATTTTGGGCAACTTTTTTTACACTAAAAATTATCGAGTTCGTGTAATCAACTCCTTATTGCAGTATTCAGTGAGTTCTTATCAAACCTTGTGCTCATGTTGAAAGCATAATGAAAATTTGCATCTGGCATTAACTTCAGATATAATATATTTTGACAGAATTACGACCTTTTGAACTTAGTCACTGTGTGCAGTTTCTCTGTGTCATAGTGAATTGAGTTTGTGAAATCAACTCTTCCCATACTTTCTGGACTTTGGCAAACTTTGGATATACTGAAGGTGTGCATCAGGATTTTAATAGAGTTACATTTAATTTTGACATAATATTAGCGTTCTGAGCTTGGTCATTTAGGGCAGCTTTTTGTTCTAGAGGGTACTCAGTAAACCTTTACCACACTGATGTTTGGGATATAATGAAACTATGCATTTGGCTTTTAATGTAGATAAAAATGATTTTGAGAGATTTACGGTCATTTGAACTTAGTCATTATTGGAAACCTTTATGCATATTTAGGTGTGGATCTTGTGAATACATCTCCTTTCACACATTCAGAAGATTTGAAGTGATTTTTTGACAGTTGCATATGCATTATGGACAAAATGTAAATATGCATGTGACTTAATAGTGTTTATTGATAATAGATAATATAGTTATGTACACAGCCCTTTAACAAGCACCGCAAGAGGGCATCATACGAGCATTACAGACGCAATGTCTAGGGTTTTGTTCTTCTCATTTTCTTTTCGGTAATTGGTTATGATAAATAAACAGTAATGGTCGAAAGGCAACTTTTTTCTCAATAGAAAGGCGGAAAGTCCAAGGTCGAAACATAAATAGCTATGCAAATGAAAGTGCATTGCGCAATATGTCTCAATTTCATGAAATGTAATATAATACATTTTTTTTGAATTAGGAATAAACTAGTGTTAAAATTGCGCTCTGAGTTTAAAAGAAATAACGGATGTTATATTTATATCTACAATTCCTTCTTTGCCCCGAGGTTATAAAGCTATTTTCGTGCTCAGCTCAGCTGAGCATGAAATTTTCTCTGCTGATAAATATGAAAATCCCAACTAATGTTGGCATTTTCATAATCATAAGGAGAGAAAATTTCATACTCAGCTAAACTGAGCAAGAAAGTAACTGTACTTATCAGTAATTTGCTATTTATTAGCAGATAAAATTTCATGCTCAGCTGAGTTGAGAATGAAAAAAGTTTTATAACCTCGGGGCTTTGTTCTTTATGTTAACTGCAAAAATGCATTCTTACATTATCAATAAAACTTTTTCCGTATCATGAAAGGTTATGTAGGTTATCGGGCACTGTATCTATTCAATAATTTCCTTCCGAAACAATCTCAAAGATTCATAGCTGAATTACACAACATATGAGCCGCGACGCGAGAAAACCAACAAAGTGGTTGTCGGCCCAGCGCAGACTCAGATCAGCCTGGACATCCGCCTAATCTGCTCAGACTTTAAGGGTAGCTAAGGGTCTAAGCTACGTCCATGCGGACAGCGAAGACTCTGATCAGACTGGGCGGATGCCCAGGCTGATCCGAGTCTGCGCTTGGCGCACAACTCCTTTGTTCGTTTTCTCATGTTGCGGCTCATATTTTCAGTAATTTTGGAAGGGTAAACTCATATTTGAACCGTGACACGAGAAAACCAACAATGTGGTTGTGCGCCAAGGGTAGATTCAGATCAGCCTGGGCATCCGTCCGGTTTGACCAGACTCTTTGTTAAGTGCTCAAAGGGTAGCTAGGGATCTTAGCTACCTCCATGCGGACAGCGAACACTCTGATCAGACTGGGCGGGAGCCCAGGCTGATCTGAGTCTGCGCTGGGCGCACAACCACATTGTTGGTTTTGTCGTGTCGCGGCTCATTTATGGTAAGGTACAGAATGAAGTCGCTAATGTTCCAACGTTGTGTTCCTATAGTACTAAAAAAGCAAATAAACTCACCGAAACTTTATATTCAACAGCTAAGTTTTATTCAAGGCATTTATAAAACTTGCTTTTCTTCTGTAGAGCAAGATAGTTATATGTATCTCCGTTGGTTGTGTCGCTATGGTTGCTTTGCTGTGTGTTCCACAAGCTGCAAAGAGCCAAGAGTTAGAAACAAATCCGAATGGACCCACGCGTCATATTCCAGGTAAGCCGGTTCATATTGAAAGCCTGGTCCCGAGGTTATAAAACTTTTTTCATGCTCAACTCAGCTGAGCATGAACTTTTACCTGCTAATTAATAACAAATTACTGATAAGTAGAGTTGTTCTCTTGCTCAATTTAACTGAGTACGATTTTTTTCTCTCGGATAAATATGAAAATGCCAACATTAGTTGGCATTTTCATATTTATCAGCAGAGAAAATTTCATGCTCAGCTGAGTTGAGCTTGAAAATATCCTCGGGGCCTGATCTAGTTTCAGCCCATTGAAGTCATAATTTGTAAAATTTAGAAAAAGTGAAAAGATAGGCAATTATCAGAAGTCATCCAGTATTACTGTTTTTATTACTGCGGAACGCCTGGCCTAGCGGAAAAATATGTTCGCCTTTCACACAAGGTGTCTCTACATCCAGTCATATTTTCATCTGGTTGTGATTGCAAAGTCCATCTTTCTACTCTTGAATAAACTGTCTTCCTTTACCACTTCCTTGTCTTTTTTTCTGTTTTTCTTCTATTCCTACCCTGTAAGATTCTCTTTGCTATGCAAAAAGCCCTTGAGATGGTGCCAAACGACCTTAGTTTACATACGACCTTAGTTTGATATACTTAATTTATCTATTCTGTTTGTGATCTGGTCAAATATTATTTTTCATGATCTTAGTCAAACATTTCTTCTGTGTCTGATCTATATTTTGTCAGTCAAATCTCCATTTATTGATTTATTTTATTTATTTATTTATTATTATAATTTTTTTGCAACTTGGTCGAATAGGATTATTTATTTGTTTGTGATTTTGTATTTACAAATAACTGATTCTGTTTGTGAATTTGTTCAAATCCATTCTGTTTACAATCTTGGTCATATATATATATATATATGAGCCGCGACATGACAAAACCAACAATGTGGTTGTGCGCCAGCGCAGACTCAGATCAGCCTGGGCATCCGCCCAGTCTGATCAGAGTCTTCGCTGTCCGCATGAAGGTAGCTTAGACTCTTAGCTACCCTTTAAGCGCTTAGTGAAGAGTCTGGTCGGACTGGACGGATGCCCAGGCTGATCTGAGTCTGCGCTGGGCGCAAAACCACATTGTTGGTTTTGTCGTGTCGCGGCTCATATGTCATATACGTGTCTGTTAGGAATTTTGGTCATGGTTTATGACGTTTTGTGATCTTTATCAAATATCTGCTCTATACTATCGACGTTCTAGATTAATACTCCTTATCAATGTGCTCTAGCTATTCATTTTTTTTTTGTTGTTGTTTTTGTAAGACCTCGACAATAGCCACCTTGCAAGACGGTTCTAGATTTTGACATGGTTTTGGAACTTTTATTTAATTAAGACCTCTGTCAAACAGTATTTAATTCGATATCGAAATATCTCCCAGTGAAGGCAAGATGGAGCAGAGAGATAGGACAGATAAGAGAAAAATATCCAAACAGCCCAACTCGCACCTACTGCAAGAACAGTAGGCTCTTGCACTTCCTTAATCCAATAAAAGTAGGACGCAACTTGATGCGTGGAGGTGCATGTTATGGCTTCGTTCCCTTGAGCCTCCCGGGAAACAGTATGAGAATTGGACCGAAAAATCAGTTCTTCTTCCTCATCTTATCCTTCGTCTTTGCCACCCACTCCTCCTTCTCATAGAATGAGATACTTACATGTATAACACGAAATTAAATAACCTCAGAATAATTATTTGTTTGAGAAAATCTGAACTTTCTACTTAGGGAATTTTAGTTTGTAATGAATTGACTGTACATTATATGACATGCACCGATTCCAATGACGCCATAGATGTGTTATAATAGCAACTAACACTTTATATTGATGTCAAAGTTATGTCATTGAGACGTCATTCTGCCAAGGTACTGAGCACAATTGTTTGTTATACCATAGTTGGTATGGTAACAGATGCATGGCATCATCTCACTTATTATTCGAGAGGAACATGACATACAGTATATGCCATGCTCCTCAAGAATTATAAGTGAGATGCTACCTGAACTTCATACAATCGAAAAATGTAATTTTTTAAAACCTATAATTCGTTCTCAAGTATATGAATTTTCTGTTGTATATAGTTTTATATTTATCAGCTAGATAGAGTACAGTATGCTCTTCTGCGTTCCGCATCTATTCGCTTATAAGACTGATTTTCCCCTTCTAAAACCCTCCAAACATCTAGATCCGTCTTATAAGACGGATCTAATTTTTTGGTTGGTTTTGGATTTCATCTTTTAGCTGAATTTCACAATATAAGTTTACATATTTAGAGAAACATAGGACGGGGAAATATTCAAATATATACGGTTTGTTGAACTCTAACTGCCATTTCTATGAATTTTAAGGTTTCTCCACAGAACACAGGAGGAAGCGGTCAGCAAAATTGCTTACTTATTTAGGTAAGTTTACTCGCTCTGTTAACGTAAAGCTTCAATACTGTTATTCTTATATATATTAGGACAAACAGGTTTTAACAAACAGTGTAGACCCAGATCGGCAGTCTGATTAGTGTCTACACTGATTTTTGTTGGGGAGGGGGTGGGGCTAGGCGGCCCCAAGACCCCTGGCCTCTTATAGATGACTCGATTTTTTGTTTAATCTCTTTATTTCACTCTTTCTCGCAACAGTAAAACACAAGGGATAACAAGTTATGTTGTTTTTGCCTCAAATGAATGTTTAGATATACCCAAAACAACCTAATTTTTGCAATACATTTCTTACATTTTCCCTATATTATTCCTACTTTTATAACTCTGAAGCTCCTACTTTTTTCTTACTTTCTGATATGAATGCACTGGAAATTTAAAGAGTAACAACATTTCAGGAACTGACTGAATCAGATCCCAAACCCTATCCCCAACATCAAAGGGAAAGATTGACAAAGACATCCCAACAAACAATAAATTACAAGTGATAAGCCGAGTCAGCAGCTCTTTCCCAAATAGGTGGCAACTCAGCTATCTTTATTGAACTGAATAATTTAGACCAACAGAAGGGTTACAACAGACTAAGCAAATTATACGAAAAACATTTAACAATTATTTTTACCTATTTTCTATTTTTATTATAGAAGGGTTAAAAGGAGAACACAATAAATTAAACAGCACCGAACATAAAACAAATGCAACCGCAACGAAAGTACCGCCTTGGGACGGTCAGTAATAACTACTGGGGGGTTTAAACCGGTTTTACTGGGCCCAAACCTTCACCCTCACCCTCCGCCGCGGTGCACACAATTAGTTGGTAGTTCGGTTCGTATGGAGGTCCCCTAACTCATCAGAGAGTCATCACGGTCAACAATTAAAATCAAGGAAAGACCGCGATGAAGCAAGAATGAGGACTCGACAGCCAAAACGTGTTAAGACACCTGGAGATCCCTGGGGCGTCAGCAACACCACTGGAGCGCTGGAGCAAAAGAAGACCACCAGTTGAACCCCGGTGGGCCAAGAAACAGACAAACATCCGGCCCCAACCAACTAATATATAGCTTTATGAAGGGGCTATCATAGAGTCTGAACCCCGACCTACCGGCGTGCAATTAAAGAGGACAGCAAAGTTGTCAACCGTGATTGGGTTAACCACTAAGCATGCAGACTGTCGCATTACATCTATGTTATAGCCAATGCGTTTAAATCGTATGATAATTTTCTTAAATTGATCAGGAAATTCTGTTTTCCCTACGATTTTGCGTAATTTATATACTAAGTCACCATAAAATTCAGGTTCCGATAGGCCTTGTTGCAAAAGTGACCTTAACCCTGTATTATATTTAGAAATCAATTCAAAGTGTCTACGATAAAATTTAGAAAAAGCTTTCCGAAGTTTATGATACCGATACCCCTGCTGTAAAAGCTTGGCAGTCAAACTTTTATTACGAGCATTGAAATCAGCCAAATGACTAGACACCCTATCGAAGCGAATAAGCTGAGAAATGTAAACACCATAAGAAGTGGTGCGGGGAACATCACCATCCCAAAAACGGAAAATTAACAAAGTCGAAATCAAAATCATCGCGTTTGTCATAAATTTTAGATGAAACAAATCCATCTAAAATTGATAAATGTAAATCCAAAAATGGGGCCTCGGTATCAGAAGTATTTGCTTTATTTAACTGCAGTTCAGCAGGATAAATTTGACTAACCATTCCTTCAAAATAAGGATTGTCAATATTTAAAAGGTCGTCCAAGTATCTAGACGTTGAGTTGAATGCTTCAATGACATGAGCTTGAGTATCATCAGAAAGAGACATAATAAAGTCTCTTTCATAGCAAAATAGAAACAAATCTGCTACAAGAGGAGCGCAGTTAGTACCCATCGGAATTCCTATAATTTGTCTGTGTAACTTAGTACCGAATCTGATAAAAATGTTATCTAGAAGATATACTAAAGCATCACAAACATTTTGGCAAGACCACATTTTAAACCTTTTTTGGTCATCGGAAGTAAAAAAAAGCATGTTTATCATTGCAAGCAAGATAAAGAGCACCCTCTCTCTGAAAAGTAGTCTCAATTAAATTTATTAGTTTCTTTTTTATTAAATTACGGGGCAAAGTTGTATAGAGTGTAGAAAAATCGTATGTAGACAAACCAGACGCGCGATATCCTCTAGACTTCAGTTTATCAAGAACCTCGGTAGAATTTTTAATTGACCAAAACAAATTTTTTCCTGACCGTTCGTAAACTTTTTCACAGTACCTAATTACATGAATTTTGATAGCGGTAAGGCAATAAGTTAATAATTTGGGAAGTTCAGTAGTGGTACAAGCACTAGAATTAGCAATAAACCTGGCTTTATATGGTCGTTTATGAAGTTTAGGTAACCAGTACATCGTAGGAAGCTTGTCCTGTCGTTCCTCTACATTTACAGAAAACTTGAGGGCTATATCATTACAGTGCCTAAAGACAACAGACTTTTCGTCTTCTGAAGTCTCTTCATAGGCCTTGGTGCCGCGCCAAGTTCTTGTTTCAATGTGTTAATATAGTGTAACCGTCAAACAACGACAACGTTATTTGCAGCCTTGTCTGCTGGAACCAGAACATACTTACTATGAAACTGCTGGATACCTAACTTCAGGTGACGGAATGTTGATTTAGGTTTAGGCGGTAAAAGATTTGTGTTTTGGGAATAGAATTTAATACGTTTATCCATTACATTAAAAATGTTCACCTTCCATTCCTTTTCCGGCATCAGACTCAACATGCTCCCGCTTGCACCATCGATTACCAAAATCAGTTAAAGAACAGGCTATATCTTCCCTACATTTTATAAAATCAATACGGTTAGGAAATCTATATTTTGGTCCCTTCGAAATAATGTTACGAATTCTTGAATCTGAAATAATATTAAGATTCCCTGTAATGACATGGCCAGCGGCAGGTTAGATAAATTTGGAGTCTATACAATCTCATGTATCGGGGGTATTTGTGTGAACATCAAGATCTGAGACCAGTTTATTAAAGTTAAATATAGTGTTTCTTATTGGTTTGTTATATTTATAACATATGATAGGTGGCTCCTTATTCACAAAATAATCCGGGATCAATGCAGTTACAGACCGATCCTTAAAAATACTTTGTAGGTCAATAAAATCAATTCCTTTATTTATAAAAGGAATTTTGAGAAAATGTCTTTTATGGTTGATCTCAGATTCGATTAGTGGACGAAGAGCATGTTGAGTATAACATCTTGTCAGGAGTGCGGCCTCGTACAGTTGATGACCTTTATCGTAGAACTTATTAGCCTCATTATCTAAAATGCATTTAACAGAAACCGGAAGAGAACATAAAAATGAGAGCATAGAATGTCGACCTTAGAAAGAGAGCATAAAATGAGAGCATAGAAAGCCTGCATCGAAAAAAAAGTGCTCAATTTAAATTTAATTACTGTAATCAATTTAGGTGCCCTAATAATTTGAATTGTCATGGCGATCCAATTGGAATTTTGAAAATTATTTGATAAATACAGTCAACTTTCAATATCTCAAAGTTGAAGTTCATCCTAAACTACTGCTATCTCAAAGTAAATTTTCAGGTCCCAGAAAAATTACTTTGAAATATCTGTAGTTTGAGATAACAGGAGATGAAAGGTGAAGAAAATAGTGAATGTGTTCAAACGATATTCTTTGATAGGAGGTACTTTGATATATCAATATTTGAGATATCGAGAGTTGACTGTAATCAAAATAGTAAAAGAAACAGGAATTTGAAGATGTAAAGCAGAAGGCGGTTTATTCCAGCTTTTTTTTTGTTTTCCACTTTTTAAACTTGACACCCTGTAAGTTTCTGTATCGTCAAGGAATGTTTTCTATTATTAAATGTGGTTCAGCAAAGTCAAGCTGTTGCATGATAAATACAGTAGGTAATAGTTATACCATGGTTTGTCCGCCTGTACGAGGAGATAATCCACGAGCTTTAACTATTTTATACCACCCTTATCAGTGTAGACCTTGCTCATAGCGTAATATTTCGTGTTTAAGTTGGCGTTTTCAGGTAAGGGTGGTATAAATCCTTTTTATACGTCGTGGGTTACTCCAGCACAGCGTTGTAAACATAATTGAGCCGCGAAACGAGAAAACCATCAAAGTGGTTGTGCGCCCAGCGCAGACTAATATAAGCCTGCTAGTCAGATCAGACTCTTTGCTTAGCGCTTAAATGGTAGCTAAGGGTCTTAGCTACATCCATGCGGACAGCGAATGCTCTAATCAGTTGCTACACTGGGCGCACAACCACTTTGTTGGTTTTCTCGTGTCGTGGCTCATATAGTGTAATTAAGGACTGCACTACAAGGGAATATTTTTTTTTGTGGTAAATACAAAAACCTGAATAAACCCATAAAAATTGATATATCTCCCTGAATGTCAGCAGACTTCTTATTTTTGTTGTTCTCTACAGTTAAGAATACATAAATTTAAATAAATAACATCGTTATTGAAAATATAATTAGCTTTAAAGGCACTTCATTGCATTAAGAAGAGCGTCCTAGCAATAAATTTTTTCACCTCTTTCCTAAATTGTGAGGTAGAGCCGAAGAAAACAGTAGCTTTTTCTCAAAAGCTCGACCATGTATATGGTGCATGTACACTTTATGCATTCATCAAGTATAGGGTAGGCAAGTATACATATATATCACATACAGTATAGGAACTACATTACTGTGACCAATACAAGTGTGAAAGGGAAATAGTTCAATCTTTTAAAATAGGCTACCCTGTGTTGTTTATTTTTTTTTTTTTTTTTTTTTTTTTTTTTTTTTTCTTTACATTTTTTTACGCAAACTACTTCTATTTTCATCTGCTCAGCCTGATAATACGTGAAAGAGTTGGAAAAAATTATTACATTATTACTGGGACAGCCTTCTTAATGCATAGAAGTATATTTTCAGACCTAAATACATTTTTAAATAAAGATCGTTATTTTTTATTATTTTTTTTTGCTCATGAAATTACACTTTGATCTTTTCTTATAGAAACCCGTTTAACATCAACAAGTCCTGCATTTTTGAATTCTATATTGTGAGACACACCATAAAGAAGGCATCTGCTCAGTTTTGGGAAGATCTGTTGTACTTTCAGTATATTATGCACATCCTTGTCTTCCCCGCAAATCAGTGATAATCACAACCTTAAAACCTTAAATGAATTATTTTCTTTGTACGGTAAGCGGTCAAAGTATTATGTGCTTTTGTGACATTGCTGTGTAAAGCACTGCGTTTTTTTTTTGTTGTTTTTTTGTTGTTGTTTTTTTTTTTTTTTTTTTTTTCGTAAGATATTTTACAAAAGATCATACATAGAGCTGCTGTAAAAGTTGTATTTTTAATTAAGCAAGTAGGCTAAAGCAATAAATGTTATTTTACATAATACTTATTCCAATGGGGCAGTAGTTCCGGCGATGTTAACATAGATGTCAGATGGATTCCAATTTTTTAAACATCAATCTTCAAATTAGGAAACCGGTTTCTCCATAAATTAAAAAATAAATGGGTTTTGATAGAGTTTTACTTGCCTAGATCAATTTGCTAGCCCGTTATACATACATCATATATCCTCGCGTCGTCTTAGTAATGATTTTTTTTTTCAAATTTTACATAAATACACTAAGGTAATGGCAACCTGTCCACTTTCTGTAGTTTAGTCGCAATTGTAAGGTAGTCATGATAACATTATATCGAAAATATCCAATTAATGGGAAGCGACCTGTTAAAGCGCTACTGGGTACATGTGAAAATAGGCACGTTCGGCATAATAACTTGGGTTAATCCGAGCAATACCAAGGTACTCCTCAGGCTACTCGCAGATATACTTCGAGTAGCCCGAGGAATACCTGGGTCTTGCTCGTGTTTACCCAGGTTATTATGACGAACGTGCCCACTATTTTTAGACGAGTGTGGTAACTTCGGACAGCGGGTTCGTTGGGACATACCATCGCAAACAGTGAAAAACCAGATGAGATCAGGATTTTCACTGTTTTCCCAATTATTTTTGTTCTATTTCCAAACAACTGACATAGACATGAAACAATGTCACTGTACGAATTTTCCTGCTGTCCGAATTTAACCGACTTTACCCTACTACTGCAGGTAGGCAAGCATGGAAACTACTTAGAAGTGGCGCCACAAGGGTCGATTCCAAATTGGCAAACGTCAGGGAGTATGAAAAGAAGGGAAATTACCAACTCGCAGTAGACCAATTCCTGGCCCTTGAGCCGAAAAAAGATATGAAATTTGTATCAGACATGAAAGGGGTAAGTTAACTACTACACCCAAGCTTATTAGAGGTTACGGTGTCACGACCGACCCAAAATGATCCACACACTCATCTGACTCCGATCCGATCAGATCATGTAACGATCTGCCGATCCGATTATTTCTGACATCCATACCTTTTATACAGATCGGACCTTTAAAAGATTCTTGAAACGATCTCACATTAATCGTATCGTAGCTGCTGATTATAAGATGTAATGTTTCCGTTGTAATAACCTTCAGAGCACAATTTCATTTTTATTTCATTTCAGACAATGACAGGTATGTCAGCCCAAGTAGGGGACAGGACAGTGACACTGAAGTTTCCGTCTAACAGCCAGTTCCCGGGCACAGTTACCATTCAAATCTACAAAACAAATGACAGTGTTAGTGGTAGACTCATCGATGTAATAAAATACGTACAATGAACTCGTTTAAGGAATGAATTTTATTTTTCTGAGGTTTATCGAAGGGTTCATGTAAACTTTGCTTGTGACCCAATGTAGTTTACACTTCGATAATCCTCAGAAAAATAAAATTCATTGGAAGGGTTCATGTAAACTTTGCTTGTGACCCAATGTAGTTTACACTTCGATAAACCTCAGAAAAATAAAATTCATTGCTTATATTTACATTCGTTTCAATCAAATCTTTAATGAAAATCTTATATAAGCGCTAGAATTGAAGCAGTTAAAGATGTACACGCAGTTTTTTTTTTGTGCTAACAGCAGAACGGCATGCATGACGTCATGATGTTGCAGACGCCCAATCAGGTTGTAGAGAACCATTGTTTATTTTGACGTCATTGACGTCGCGTGTCTCAATGTAATTATTGGAATGTAAACTACATTGCGTTCCAATGGTTTACTATAAGACTTTTCAGGAAATACACCAAGAGTGTAAATATTAGATTATAACCATTGCTATGGAGGAGGCATAAACTTTTGAAATAATTGCTTTTATCATATGACGTCGCTGTTATTCAGTGTTCAGTAGATAACTTCTAGTCATAAAAATCTTATGACCATACGTGTAATAACACTAGGGTGTGCATGCAATGTCATTGACAACATTCATGTCAACAATGCGTTTCCTTATAGAAATAATGTTCAGTTTAAAGGTCATAATTATGTAACAGAATTTTACATTCGTGGTCATTTCATATGAAATTAATGAAACTCGCCAAAGGCTCGTTTCATAAATTTAATATGAAATGACCACTCGTGTAAGATCCTCTATTTATCGACCATGCAACGCGTAAATGCCAAACGTTGTGTCAAGATCTGATCACGGTCATATTGAAACATTGTTTAAGTTTAATTCAATTTATAATAATTATTATGTGTGGCAATGTTTTTCGTGCTTTCAGATTAGAACCTGTCGGTAGCGTATTTTTTTTTTCCTGGAAGATAAAAGAAAAACAAGAGGACCATGATGGTCATGTGTTGGTCCCCTAATACATCTACTTATATCAATTAAGGGTGTGGCCAATATTTGCATAGTCGCACTGTGAAGAACCTTAAAACATTCGTGCTGGGAGGTTCTTATGTACAGTTAAAATCAATTAAAACATATTGTTCAGAATCAAGGTCTTAGGATACATACATGCACCGAGAAGGAGCTTGAAATTATCCAAAGTTGATAAGTCGGTTTGGAAATGGCAATACTGATGTAAATTATGGAAAGGGATGTGTTGCAGCAATGGCACCTACATAAAGTTTGTTTGAGATCCGACCGGAATGATTTTAGCTATTTCATATAAGGAGGTGTCCCATATTCTTTCTGCATATAATAACCCAAATCGGTCAAGTGATTCTGAAGAAGTCGCTTGAATGTTTTTACCATATATGGGCATGCCGGCCATCTAGAATTTCGAATCATGATCATTTTAGCTACCATATAAATGCTAAATATGACATTTGATTACAATTGGCTGCCTACTTTCAGAGAAAATGTCATTTGCCATGTAATTTTCATGAAAACTTCATGTACGTTATCAGTAGATTGTCTTTAATAATCTTGTGAAACATTAGCTTCCTAGCTCTAAGGGTCCATGCATCTGAAATTTTACGTAATTTTCCCAAATTTACCTAACCCACTGAAGGGCTGTTTACGATCTAACAGGAATAATTAAGCTATTTTATATGGGGTGGAGCCCCATATGCTTCCTGCAAAATATCAGCCAAAGCGGTCAAGTGGTTCTGGCAGAGAAGTCGTTTAAATGATTTTTATTATATATTGGCATGGCGGCCATCTTGAATTTTGCATCATAACCATTTTAGTTAGTTTTCGTTCCCTCAACCCATGAATGCTCTCTACAAAATTTGGTGCAGATCGGTTCAGCAGTTTTGGAGAAATCGTTTACAACTGTGGACGGATAAAGCATGACAGACGGACAACGGAGGCTGCCTATCCAATAAGTTCCCTTGAAGCCTTTGGCTCAGGGGAGCTAAAAAGAAAGGGAAAAAAAGCCAGAGTCATTCCATTTCAGTATTCAAGTCGATGTAGCTACTGACATTTGTCAATAAAACAATGTATTTAAAAATGCCTGTCCAATATGGCTTAAATTAGGTTAACAAAATGTTCTTCTTTATTTTTCTTGAAGAATTATTGTCTTTGCCTTTTATAAAGTGGCAAGAATTCAAATTTTACATTTTACATCGAATGCATAGCTTTACCAAATTAACTGTGACATAAAGGTTACTGTGTTTAACTTCTTCGCTGTCGCTTAACCCCAAAAATTGAATAGATATATGATGGCAAGGTTTTTGCCGGCAACAGACATCCCCCATCCGAGCAACACTTGTTGACGTAATCAGCGAGACAAGGCAGTCGAAGACACCAGGCAAGACATGCCTGCATCGCCCCTCAGATCAGGTGTCTTCCACCAAGCCACCTCAACCACTAGGGCCTAAGACGACGTAATGTTAGGGCAACAGCAAGGAGATGTCTGATGCAACGACAACCCAAAGTTTTTAAACACCACAAAGATTTTTGTTGCTTTGACAAGCCAGATTTACTTCTTGAGTAGTTTAGACAATTTTACCAGAAATAGATCAATAAGGTTATTTTAACTCAGTATTTTACAACAAACGTCTCGGGAGACAAACAGAATTCCAGCTCCGCGGCCAAACACAGGATGAATCAGAACTCTAGATAAGAGGGGTATTTGATGATAATTGAGGGATAATTTTCTTTATTTCTCATTGAAACCATATGTTGTGACCCCTCATCTGAACCGTCTCGTTGAGACGGTTCAGATGAGGGGTCACAACATACATTTTGATCCAGAATTAACAAAAATTATCCCTAATTATCACCAAATACTCCCTCTTATCTAGGGCTCTGATGGTTCTTCGGCCTTTAAACAATATTTCAGTCATATCAGGACAATGAGACTGTGCTAATAAAAGGCTGTGTGCAATGGAATTCTGTTTACAGTTGAACAGATTACTGCTTCCAGCGGAAATCTAACCCAGGACTGATAGGTCAGCAGGCTAGCGCTCAACCCACTGAGCTATGGGGCTCCACTCACTGAAAGTGAATAGAATCTCGGGGTAAACGACAGTAATGACCTCACCTGGTTCACCTGTGATGATACAAGAGCTTAAGTATCAAGCACAAAGGGGTTCTTGGTCAACGAATTCGGGTGAGAGCCAGCCCTACCAGTACTACGGTCAGGAACA
Organism: Ctena decussata; assembly: GCA_963989385.1. NCBI lineage: Eukaryota > Metazoa > Mollusca > Bivalvia > Lucinida > Lucinidae > Ctena > Ctena decussata. Next base: position 89,157,386 of record OZ022501.1, read on the forward strand.
CAAATTTAGATTAGCTTTGAAGAAACCTTGATTCAACAGCATGACGTTGAATAAACGTTGATTCACTGCTGATTCAAAGGTATGTGCCTGCTCGCACTAAAATACAGGAGGTACGAAGTATACAACGGGGCTTGGTCAAAATCAAAATCAAAATCGACGCTGATATTATACGTACCGCTGTGTCCCAAGGACTATACTGGGGACTGGAACAGTCTACCAGGCTACATCACTGATGCAACTACCACGTAGGAGTTCAGTCGTAGTAGGTCTTGCCCTGTCAAAAATCCATCTATAACTCATAAAAGCTGCATTTTAACCTGTTTGGAGTGGTGTGTACGTTTTCATTTCAAGTGTCAGACAGAGTAGGCTTTCTTGCACAACAGACAAGGGTTTCTGCGTGTTTCATCCGTACCGATAATTTGGATCTCACCGATGTTATCTCACTCAGGACCGGACAAAAATCACGTGTAGTCAATGCATTGGTAGTATACGAGGAAGTCACGTACTTGCGGGGTCAAGTGACGTTGGTATTTAAGAATTAAAATTTGATTTTTCAGCGTTCATCGTGTGATGAAGCCAGTGGGCGGAGCTAAAATTCCATGAAGCGCGAAGCGCTTCTTGTAGAATTTTAGCTACGACCACTGGCTTCTTCACACGATGAACGCTGAAAAATCAAATTTTTATTCTTATATTTACACTTTATTGGTGAACCTCTCTGTGCCGTTTTCGTAGTAATCTGGTGTAGAAAAGGCAAAATATGGGACGAAGAAAAGTAAGTAACGACGTGTTCGGCCATGACGTTAAACAGCCGTCGCCCTGACGTAGCGTCAATCAAACGTTACAAGAACCAATCAAGACGTTTGTTTACATACGACGTCGCTTGACGACAACGTCACATGGTCAATTGTCCTTCATCGGTGTATGAAGCCAGTTGCTCTAATGGGGTCACCAATGTGAAGTCAGTGGCAAGTGTAAATATTTTGAGATGAATACGTCAAGAAAACGGCTAAATGACATCAGTTTGTGTAACACGGGACGTCCATGTAAATTTCTCGTTGATAGCGTGGGTTTCTTTTCGAATTAAGAAAAAAAACTGTGTAATACTAAAGCTATTCATATTAAGAACACGATGATGCGTTATGAGTCAAAAATGCCAGACAAATGTATTTTTTGTATCTGTCATGGATGTGAGTTTCGGATAGAAAACTCCATCACTTGCGACAGCTGTTTAGCATCATTCGGCAAGCCTCGTGATACCGAACAGTTACACTCTTGACGGATGTGCAAAAAAATTGGTCACGAGTATTACGTTACTGTTCGGCATCACGAGGCTTGCAAAGTCATGCCGAACAATTTTGGTTTAAACAATATTTATTCAATATAAATTACATATTCAGACATAATACAAAACATAGCATGGTACAGGATCTGACGGTAAGCGAATCGCTTATATGAAAGTCATCTTCGAACAGTTACACTCTTGACGGATGAGCGAAAAATTCGTCACGAGTATTACGTTACTGTTCGGCATCACGAGGCTTGCAAAGTCATGCCGAACAATTTTCCCGAGTGAAGAAATTAACTTTTATGAGTTATGGCTGAAAGGTCGACAGGGCAATACCTACATCGACTCTAAACTCCCACACGGCCGTTGCATAAGTGACGTAGCTTAATAAGATTCCAATCCCCAATATGTGCTTGGGAGAAAGGAATTTCTATATGAGCCGCGACACGACAAAACCAACAATGTGGTTGTGCGGACAGCGCAGACTCAGATCAGCCTGGGCAGCAGCACAAATTGACCAGACTCTTCGTTAAGTGCCCAAAGGGTAGCTAAGGGTCTAAGCTACCTCCATGCGGACAGCGAAGACTCTGATCAGACTGGGCGGATGCCCAGGCTGATCTGAGTCTGCGCTGGGCGCACAACCACATTGTTGGTTTTGTCACGTCGCGGCTCATATACATCTCACGCCCATGAAAGGTACTAATAGTCTACATGTATGTCCCTCTTAACAGTCAAAAGCATACTCAGTTATGACTTCCTGATCATTATCTTAAAGAAATAGAAACAACATTATGGTATTGTGTCAATAGTAACGTACGTGGCCCTAAGGTCGTCACCTCAGTGCATTTAAACGAATACCTCACGCATATGGTGACAGCTATTTATAGTTGCGTTATGGTACCAGCAGGACAAGCCATTCAGAAGGGATGTTCAATAAAGAAACTGGTCAATTTAATGCAGAAAACATCGAAAAACAGACTCTTAACAGAGGAAGGGTCGGCCTGACGACCTTAGGACCTATGAGACCTTGAGTCGTCATCAGTACGGCCCTAGTGTCGTCATGGGGTCATATTGTCTTTTTTTACGTTTTTAAAGAAAAGGCTCATGTCAAGAAACAAATTAACAAATATTTATTTATTTTGCCGTTAAATGATCATCAAACAGAAAGAATTTTATAATAATGTTGGTTTAAAAACCAGATTGGCGTGTGCAAACCCAGAGTCTGGTCTGGGTTCTGGTCAGATTGTTTTCCTGTAGCAATGGTGGTATATAGGTATATGTTTTAAGCTGTCAAAAATATGGTCATTGAAGATCCCGATAAGACTGCACACGTTATCCATTGTTTTGGGATACATTCTTGTCAAAAGTTCTTAATCATTCGATAGATAGCATTGTTGTCGGCGGAAATGGAATATAAAATTATTGGGATGTGGCTGACCAACTGAATTATTTGAGATCTCATGGTATCGAAGATTCTTTTATTTTATTTTAATTTTCTATTTTCATTAACAAAATACTTGAGTTGCACAACGATAAAATGTGTTTTCGTATTTCTATATGAGGTTTATAAGTGACAGTAAACGGGTAAAAGCTGTATTTCGGGAACATTTGCTAATGGGTAATTTGCTGTTTCACACCAAATGCGGCACAACTGAAACTGTGCCTGTTTTATAGACAACTTGCTAAAATTTTCTGTCTTTAGATTTAAATCATTTTTGTTTCATTTGATTTTATGAAGACAACCCAACATAAAATTGTTAATTTATACGGAAATAATCACAATATATGCTTGTCAAACTGGAGTGAAAGAAGAGCATATAAGAAGTGGAGAAATGATTTATTTTGTTGTCTAGTAGTATGTGCCCTAGAGTCGTCAGGTATGACCTAAAGTCGTCATCTCTGTTCTTTGATGTCTGTTTCTTTTAATTTCCTCTCTGACCACCAAAGGTAAGAAAATCTTAATGGTTTAATGTTTATTGTGTTTGGGCGAATGCAAACATACATCTGAAACTTGAATCTAGCGTGACAATCTTGGTTCGCCAGACTGATATCAAAACTAGCGTGCTCTGTCGACAGACTTGGAATTTCAAGTAAAAACGGGTTACCTTGTTGTCTCTTCGTTATTTTGAAAATCGTTTAAAAACAGCTTAAAATTTAAACTGCATAACAAAATTAAGATATTTATCTCCTGAATTTCGCCCGCTTCTAGACATTTTTATGACACAGATGGAAAATAATGAAGCTAAAAGAATGATGACGACCTTAGGACCCTGACGACTTTAGGGCCACGTACGTTACTGTCGACTCTAGCTATCTCAGATTCGAATATAATCTAAAACTACTGATATTTCAAACTAAATTTTCTGGTCCCAAGAAATTCACGTTGAAATACCAGTAGCTTCAGATATTCGGAGTTGAAATTTAAAGAAAATATAAAATATGACTTAAATACAATCTTTGATATAGGATGTTATTTTTAGATATCACTGACTGAGATAACGAGAGTCTGTTGTTCCCCTTTCTTAGACTACAGGTGTTTTACGTTGAGTTTGTGTCGTCTTCGTTTCTCTTTTCTTCTTTTTTCGATGTTCTGACCGTTCCAAGGCGATACTTCTGTTGTGGTTCTTCATTCTTGTCCTTGTGTCTTAGTTAATTGTTTATGGTCTGTTAGCATTGTGGCCACCTAGTAAATCCGCAGCTGCCCGCTTTGTTTCCTGTTTTGTTTTATAATAAAAGATAGAAAATAGGTAAAATAATTGTTAAATGTTTTTGTTTGATTGAACCGTTGCAGAAACTAAGGGCGAGGTTTTGGTCTGGTAAAACTAGTTAAAGCCCTAAGTCGGTACTTCTGTTGGGGTTCTTTGATTTTATATTGTGCTGTGTCCGCTTGTCTATGGTCTCTCGCGGTTTGGTCACCTGTATTGCTGTCAAATCTGCCTTCTGTTTTGCTTTGATTTGTAATTTAAAAAAAAAAAAAGTAGATGTTGATGCTGTTAATAGGGTAACTGAATGACCATCTGTTTGGGAAAGAGCTGCGCATTCGGTTTACTGTGCGTGTCTTTCGTAAGCTGCCTGTGTGTATGTGCTTCTTTCCCTATTGGTTTTGAGAGCGGAATGTGGGATTTGATTGTATTAATTCCTGATCATTGCCTATCTTTTTACTTTGGTTGGACTGTGGTTTTTGTGTGGAACCTTTTCTTTACATTTCAGCATTTTTTTTTCCAAATTGCTTTAGTAGGTTCCCTCACTATCACATAGAAATAGTTATAACATTGTTTGTCCGTCCGTACGAATTGATGAGCCTCGAGCTATAGCAGTGGACTATCTCCTGCACACGCGAATGAGCAACGGCAGCCCTATTTTATATCACCCTAACGGAGTATACCTTTCACATTTCGAAATAACTTTTGCTTACGTTTATTTGGTCTGGCAAGGTGGAACAATAACGCATACGGGACGCTATAAGTTTCAGCCATAAAACACCACATTGAGAACGATCTGTATTTGCCGTGTTATATTCTGTCTCACCCTCATTATCGCCGCCTAGTCTGATCTGAGTCTGCGCTGGGCGCACAACCACTTTGTTGGTTTTCTCGTGTCGCGGCTCGAGAAAACCAACAAAGTGGTTGTGCGCCCAGCGCAGACTCAGATCAGTCTGGGCATCCGTCCAGTCTGATCAGAGTCTTCGCTGTCCGCAACCTTTTTGTTGGGTTTCTTGTGTCGCGGCTCACTATCTGAGGCGGGGGAGGGGGCTTAAATTGATTTTACATGTATCTTTACATTCGGAGTTCTGTTCGGCTCTTGTGAAGATTTTTTCAAAGAATCATCATGGAAAGATGAAAATCACGGATAAAATCCTATTTAACATAAGCACTCGAGTGGTACAATGTATTGCAAAACTAACTAAAGATCCCTAGGGTGTCAAACAACACCACTAAAATACAGGAATAAAAGAAAAGCATTAGTTGAACCCAAAACTGCCAAGCAACAGACAAGACAAGCTTCGGCCCCAACTAACTAAAATATATGGCTTATGTATAGGCTAATAAGGATCATCATTAATTCTGAGGCTCGACGTGCAATTAAAGAGGGAACAAGTTAGTATCCGTAATTGGGCAACACATTAAGCTTGCAGACTATAGCATTGCATCCATCATATCCATGTTAAAGCCAATACTTATATGTAACATATGCTAATATTTCTTAACAGAAAACTCAGCCGTATTTACATTGTTTAAATTAAAAAGTAAAAATATAGGCAATGATCAGGAATGAATACAATTAAATCCCACATCCCGTTCTTAAAACCATCAGGGAAAGAAGCACAGACACGACAAAAAAACTGACAAAGGTTCACGAAAGACACGCACGGTAACCCGAATAAGCAGCTCTTTCCCAAATAAGTGGTCATTCAGCTACCTTAATTAAAAACAGCAGTAACATCTATTTTCACCTATTTTATATTAAATTACAAACCAAATCAAACCAGAAAGCAGTTTGGGCAGCTATTCAGGTGACCAGACTGCTAGAGATCATAGACAAGCGGACATAACTACATGTAACACAAAAAAGTACAACAGAAGTGCCGCCCTGAAACGGTCAGCAAAAGATTACTAGGGGGTGGGGCTTAAATTTGTGTTACTGTATCTTAACGTCGCCCTCTACTTCTGTGGTGTTCGAAACATTAATTATCTGTTTGGTTCGCATGAAGGTTTCCTAACATCAATGAAACAACGCAGGAAACAAACAAATCACAGATAAGACCTATTATGAATCAGAAATGAGGAATCGACATAAACAACGAATTGTGACACCTGAAGATCCCTGTTGTCAAACAATACCACTAAAATATTGGAACAAACGAAAATCATCAGTTGAACCTCGAATTACCATGAAACAGACACGCAAGTCCAGCCCAAACAACTGAACTTAATAGCTCTTCACAGAGTCTGATGCACGACCAACCGGTGGGCAATTAAAGAGGAAGCATGATTATTAACCATGATTGGGTCAACCTCTAAACTTGGAGACTGTGGCATTACAGTTATGCTATATACAATACGTGTGTAATGTATGATAATTTTCTGAATTGATCGGGGAAAAATCAGACCTACTTACGATTTTTTTTAAATTATCGACTAAGTCACTAAAAAATTCTGATTCCGACAGACCCTGTTGTATAGTCCGTTTGCTCCCAAACGCAAACGGCATCCCCAATATTTTCTCAAAATTGGTGAGATGTAAAAGATTTTCGAAACGCTCATTCTTAATTTTCATCCTATACATAACAAAATCATAATTTTGCAGAAATGTGAGGTTTTGCATAAAAAAGTTTCTATACAAAAACAGGACATAAAATATGTCATTTTCACCTCTTAATTACAAGGGAGTAAAAGTTGGCTGTTGGAATTCCCGTTTAGTTCTACGTGTTAGAGCATGTGACCAATGTATGCTATCCCTAGAACAAAATTTGCATAATTAATTGAAATTTTATTCTAAATCCATTTTTTCTACTTTTTCGTTTCACCCATGCATCATCAAATTTTAAAACATACAATTTTTACTTGCAAAATAATATATTAGTTCAATATTTATTTACAACATAGTATCACCTGACCAGTGATACCATGCGTTACGCGTGCGGACAGGTGAATACATTTTACTATTTCATTCATATACGCCCACACCTGTAGTAAACTACGAGTTTACGCTATTGCCTATCAACAATATTTTGGCTGTTCTAACAAGCATACGACGCCCTTTAGTGAAACTGCTCAATTTTTGCATTAAGGTCAATGGATAATATTTTACAAAAGCATCCAAAAATTTGGACTTTCCGTATTCTGTTATGTATAGTTGTAGGAATCATTAGGACATTGGAACATTTGATGGAACTTTCATCGTTTTCGAGAAAATAAGCAAAGCCCCGTTTGCACTTGGGAGCAAACGGACTATAAAAGATTTTAAATCCGACTTTCAATATCAAAACCAATTCATAGTGTCGACTATAAAATTAATAAATAGTTTTTCGAAGTTTTTGATACTGATAGCCCTGTTATAAAAGCTTTGTTGCTAATGTTTTATTACGGGCATTGAAGTCAGTCACATCACTAGAACCTCTAGCAAACCAAATAAGTTGAGAAATGTAAACCCCGTAAGCGGTAGAACGGGGAACGTCACCATCAAAAAATGGAAAATTTACAATCATGTCGAATCAAAGTCATCGAGTTTATCCTAAATTATGGATGAAACAACCCCGTTTGGAATAGATAAATGCATCGGCTGCATCATCTTAGTTTAACAGTAGCTCAGGTGGATAAATTCGATTCACTATTGTCTCGAAGTAAGGCTTGTCTATACTTAAAAGATCGTCTAGATATCTGGAAGTAGAGTTTAATGCTTCAGTAATTTCAGTTTGTGTATCATTAAAAAGAGAAGCCGTGAAATCTTTTTATAGCAAAATAAACTTGAAAATTGTGTTTGTAAGACACTAATGATGCCCCCGTGTAGCGCCTGTCACATGACGTGTATATCCATAAAGCAACTACAAAGAATCCATTGAAAACATACCCTACCATGTAAAATATTGCCCAAAATGACTAAGTTAAAAAGGCTGTGATTCTGTCAAAATTAATTCTAGATCTATCAAAATGCCTCATGCACATCTTCAAATAAGTCCACAATATGTAGACTAGGGTTGAAAAAGATACATTGTAAATTGTGGAGCAAGTTGATAACACAAACTCCATACTCTACAATGCAAAAAGTTCCCTAGAATGACGAAGTTCAAAAGGCCGTAATTTTGTCAAAATTTATTTTAGATCCAACAAAAACCCACATGCACATCTTCAATACATTCACAGTATGTATGCAAGGTTCGAAAAAGATCCAGTGAAATCTGTGAGAGGAGTTGATTACACAAACTCTATACCCTACAATGCAAAAATTTGCCTAAAATGACTAAGTTCAAAAGGCCGTAATTCTGTCAAAATGAATTCTAGGTCCAACAAAAACCCACTTGCACATCTTCAATACATTCACAGCATGTATGCAAGGTTTAAAAAAGATCCATTGAAAACTGTGGAGCAAGTTGATTACACAATCTGTATATCCTACAATGCAAAAATTTGCCTAAAGTCCAAAAGGCCGTTATTCTGTCAAAATTAAATCTAGGTCCAACAAAAACCCATATGCACATTTTCAATATGTCTTAAATATGTATGCAAAGTTTGAAAAAGATCCATTGAAAACTGGGGGAGGAGTTGATTACACAAACTCTATACCCTATAATACAAAAATTTGCCCACAATGACTAAGTTCAAAAGGCCTTAATTCTGTCAAAATTTATTTTAGCTCCATTTAAAATCCACATGCACATTTCAATATGTTCACAACATGTATGCAAAGTTTGAAAGCCTACATTGACTAAGTTCAAGCTGTAATTCTCTCAAAATTAATTTTAGTGTGTGCAAAGTTTAAAAAAGATCCATTGCAAACTGGGGGAAGAGTTGATTACACAAACTCTATACCCTACAATACAAAAAAAATGCCTACAATGACTAAGTTCAAAAGGCCGTAATTCTGTCAAAATTAATTTTAGCTCCATTTAAAATCCACATGCACATTTCAATATGTTCACAACATGTATGCAAAGTTTGAAAGCCTACATTGACTAAGTTCAAGCTGTAATTCTCTCAAAATTAATTTTAGTGTGTGCAAAGTTTAAAAAAGATCCATTGCAAACTGGGGGAGGAGTTGATTACACAAACTCTATACCCTACAATACAAAAAAAATGCCTACAATGACTAAGTTCAAAAGGCCGTAATTCTGTCAAAATTAATTTTAGCTCCATTTAAAATCCACATGCACATTTTCAATATGTTTCCAACATGTATGCAAAGTTTGAAAAAGATCCATTGAAAACTGTGAGAGGAGTCGATTACACAAACTCTATGCTATAAAGCGTGACGAACAGACAGACAGACAGGGGCAAATCTTAATGCCCCCTGACTATCGTTACGGGGGCATTAAAAATCCGCTAAAAGAGGAACACAATTAGTATCCAACGGAATACCAACAATTTGTCTGTATTACTTAGTACCAAATCTCATGTAAATATTGCCTAAAGGATATCTTAAGGCTTCATAAATATACTGAGCAAAACATGAAACTTGACGGTTGATAGCTTGTCATTGTTTTTGGAACACCAACAGTTTGGGGAACTTTAGGTTCATACCAATAATTTGTGATTTGAAACTGATCAAGTAATCTTTCCTCTCAGTTGTGGTAAAGGGTAATCGCACTTGAATTGAATTGGAAACGCTAAAAATTATTCTAGAAAAGACAGGGGTCAATTTAAAAAAAAAAAAAAGGCAAACTTGAAAATGAAATGTACCAATTTCATTTTAAAAGCAGTACAATAAAAAGAAAGGACCTGGTATGATAAGGGCCGTTTTTGGCCCCCATTCAAATTCTCTTCAAATTGCATGGTTTCTATTGCTTATTCTTTGTGCGTATGGAAACAAGCAGAAATAATATGTTTCGTGTTTGTTAATTCTCAGAAAAACATGATTTCTGACATGCCTACGTTGTTTCAATAAAACGAAGGAAAATTGCGAGAAATTTGAGTTTAATACATATTCCTTTAAAGAAATAAGTCAGTTACAATAACTTTTGAAAGCTCTTAACAACCGGCTTTTGATGAAATGCTTATATGTAAGATTGCACTGCTAATTACCTGTGCACTGCACAAGGCCTCTCCAGGTACCCCACCCACTCAAGTTTGCAAGTCCAGAGACGCTAACCAAAAAATTCCGACAGATCAAAATGAAATGTATACCAGATTATTCCTTGTGTTCTAAAATTCGAAAAATGAATACCCACAACATATGTTTATTTTGTCTATGAGCGGAGATATGGGCGTTTTTATGTTGAGAACGCTGGGAAAATGTTCCAAACGCTGCCAGTTTGGTAAAAAAAAGTTAAAAATAAACATTGAGCCCGGTCTCCAGCACATTTAATATTTTCATGGCATGTAAATATATTAAAATTTTATCTGTATACAAAATATTAAATGTGCTGGAGGCCGGGCTCATATATTTTGAAAGCCACAAAGGCTACCAAATTCGTCATTTTCGTCAAAATCCGCTGGGGGTATGGGTATGTTCCGTACAAATAAGTTATCACAAATATTTTGTGCAAAAACTGGTTAATTTTGTGTTTGCTGTTACATTCAAGGTTGGAACTTTCATATGAATACATTTTTATTATGGAAATAAGACTTTTGAAAATGAGTTTTCTGGGGGCCAAATATGGGCCTTATCATACCAGGTCCTTTCAAACAATTTTTATTTCAACTGTGAAATTGACGTTTGATTCTGAAGTAGCGGTAAATAAACGTACTGCGGGTAACATTTCTTTATTTTCTGTTTGTTTGTTTTCTTGACAAAATTCAATGTACCTGGTTGTCGGAAAAAAGGTTTCTGAGATTAATGGTTGAGTAACGATGGCAACTGAACGTCTAATGTATTTGGCGACGTTACGTCAGTGCACAGAATCACAATTTCAGTTTTCCTTTAATTTTCAGATGAGGATAACATTATGATAGTAATGTAGAAATTGAATTTTTTGCAGAATGTACTTTATCCTATCCATATAAAGTATCTACAAAGCAAACCGCTCACAAGGTTACTAGTGCACAACTGCGCACGTGCTAAACATGCCAAAACATGTAAATGAAGCATAAAAAGACTTTATAGGCTCAGTCGAGGAGAGACTAAGTGCACATGGCGCACATTTTCAACAGAAATGTAGTGATATATAGATCATTTGTCTGATTTCTCAAAACCCATGAAATGGCAGAAATATAAAAAGTAAAAAGACAGACAATGATCACGAAATAATCCCACATCCCGCTCTCAAAACCAAGTGGGAAAGAAGCACACACACAGAGAAAAATTTACACAGTCAAGTTTATGAAAGACACGCACGGTAACCCGAATGAGCAGCTCTTTTCCAAACATGTGGTCATTCAGCTACCCTAATCAAAAACAGCATCAAAATCTATTTTTAATCCTTTATCAACTTACAAAATAAAACAAATCAAAAGGTAGATTAGGTAGCAAAACAGGTGACAAAACAGCCGAAGAACATAGACAAGCAAGCGGATATAGCACAATGTAACATCAAGGAACCACAACAGAAGTACCACCTTGGAACGGTCAGCAAAAGACTACTGGGGGGACTTAAACATGTTAAACTGGATCCAAACCTCGCCCTTAGCCTCCGTAATGGTTCAACCAAACCACACAACTCCAGTTCCCTGAACAGACCAATGAATGCAATAATGTGGACAATAAGAACAAAAATACAAAAAAAAAGTCAACATCTATTAAATGTTTACTACAAAGCACGACGGGAGGCAAAGTGGGCAGCTATACAGGTGAACAGATTACTAGCGGACCAGGCAAACATTCACAAGAACAACAGCGAAGAACCACAGCAGAAGTACCGCCTTGGAACAATCAGTAATAAATTACTAAGGGGCTTGATTATGATTCACTGGATCCTAACCTCGCCCTTTGCTTTTGCAGTGGTTCGAAACATTTAGTTAGCTGTTTGGTCCGCATTTACGTTTTCTAACCCATCAATGGATCGTCAACGAAAACAAACAAAGCACGTATAAGACCATTGATGAATCAAAGATGAGGCCTCGACGGAAATAACGTATTGCGACACCAGGAGACCCATGGGAAGTCAAACAACACCACTGCAATACCAGAGCAAAAGAAAACCATCAGTTAGACCCCGAATAACCAAGCAACAGACAATTCAACTCCGTCCCCAACCAACTAAACTAAGTAGCTTTATGTCGGGCCTATCGCTGAGTCTGATATCTGACCAACCGGCGTGCAGTTAAAAACGGAAGCAAAGTTATCAACCATGATTTGGTTAACTACTAAACATGCAGACTGTAGCATTAGATATATGTTATATCCAGTACGTTTGTAACGCACTACAACCGTCAAGTTTCCAAGTTTTCTTCTCTTTTTTTTTTCTTTGTTTTCCCTTCTTTTCAAGTTTCCGTTTTGTTTTGTTTATTTTTTGTTGTTGTTTTTTGCTAAGTATATTTTGACATGATAATGTTTATCGGTTTTGGTGTTAAAGACTAAATCACTATTAACATCTGGTTCCGATAGGCCTTGCTGTAAATCGTGTTTTTAATCCAACAATGAATTTAGAAGCCTGTTTATAATGTCTGCAGTTAAATTAATTATAAGCCTAAATAAAAAAATTCTGTCATGCATGGCTTCAGATGCCAAAAGGAAAATTTATGATTGGTGGTTATTTTGCATAGTGAATATAAACGTAACCAAAGTTAGCGAACAGTAGCACTATTTCTCTATTTTACTTCTTCGGTGTTGCAAGACCGAAATGGTCGAAATAAAAAGATTATGGGCAAGTCTCGGATGGCAACGAACACCCCGCTTCCTCATCCTTCTGAAATGAATATATTGTTGCTATAGCTTTGGATTGCCGGTACTGGTGTGTAGTTCTGCTGTATTGATACTCATGTTACATTTATGCAATTACGTTTTGATAAACGTTTTGATATAGTCACAGTATCCGAACGCACTGTACCAGCTCTTCCGGTTTTCAGAGTGTTGAATCGAGAGTACAAACATTCGCTTATAACCAGTAGTCGGAAATCATACTGTTTTGAGTTTTTATCCGGAATCTGCTGCGTCATTTATAGTTATTCAGCTTCGAAAATGTAAAGAGGTAAGTTTAATATAATTTGCTCCTCGGTCTTTTACTTTATTGCCCTGTACAATGAAAAACTCCTTGCCGTCACAGAAATTTTATTCCGAACAGCTGAATATAACACCAGCTTGTGTCGTGCAAAACCTGGATATCATCCTACTATCAAAACTAACAAACTTTAGAATGATAATGCCTTCCGTTTATTTTAAAGATTTTTTATAAAACATGTAAGAAAAGGCTCAAAATGGTTTTAGAATCATGCCATGGGCGATTTGAATACTGTACGCATTACTATCCACCCAGTGTACGCCTGGCTAAGAGGATAATGAAGTTAGCTGACTTCAGATGAGATTTGTCTTCATTGTTCAGACTGTAAATTAACTTATCAGTGAAGGCCCTTATTAGATTCCTGGTTAGTTCGTACTTTATTTTGAGACTGGAATATGTCCTACCTTTTAACGTGTTTAAAATCACTTTTTGGCTGCTTTATTTATTTATTTGTTTATTTATTTTTTGTCTTTTTAATTATGTTAATTCCAAAAAAAAAAAAAAAAAAAAGACACATTAATTTAAAATAGAAACATTAGGTTGGCATCCTTCCGTCATCCATTGTAAGAACTTTCAAACCTCTCTTGAGTCTCTCTGTTGAATATGCAGGACCGATGGAAGGTACATGTGTAAATTGCTTATTGGCACTGAACCTTGGTACATGACATTGGACACTTAGGCTTATCAAAGTTCATTCAAATGAAAATCCTGGATTATCTGAAGGTCAATTCTGCTTCCTTATGCGTGCTTCAACTCTAGATGTTTTTAGATTTTTTTTTAAAGATTTTGCTCTTGCCTAACTGCCTTTTGCAAAATTTGTAAATATTCATGGTCAAGGTACTTACCTGACCTTTGTCCAAGGTCGCTGAGAATCAGACTTCAATACTAAACATCTTAGAAGACTTCGGGTTGCTATGCTAAATAACCAAGATGGCCGCCATGCCCACATGTTTTAAAAAAAAGCTTAAAGACTCCTCTTCTCCTTAAACAAAAGTTGAATGAGCTTGAAACTTGGTATGCAGAATCGAGTACTTTTCAATATAACCAAGTTTGCATAAATTATGAACCTGGTCTGACCTTAATTTATTCTAGAGCAAGATCAGTTCTGCCTCTTTAAGCTTGCATATGGGCAAATGCCTTAACAGAAGACTTTTAGAAACATTTTATGATTAACTTGACTTGATGCCGTTTGCAGTCTCGACAAGATCTTATTCCTCGACCGTTTTCCAAGGTCACGGAAAGTTAAGCTATACTCAGCCAAACATGAAAGTATCATCTAAATGTTATTTTAACCAGGCGAATAAGAATGAAAAGGCTTAACTGTTTAATACAGTTTTGAAAAGTTTGGATACTTGGCTATGCTACAATTCAGTAATGTTTGAATTTAATAAATAAGACAGTTGTACTGTCATCTGTGCAATAATTTATTATGCTAAGTTTAAAAAAACGGTACATGCACAACCTCCTATGAGGACTTTGATACTCAAGATACCCAGAATCTGTGCACTTTGGTAGTATTTGAGCCCCAAAAATATTATTAAATTCCTTACGCTAAAAGAGAATCTATAAAAATTACCCGATTTTCACCCAAAAGCAATGTGCATTTTTGTTCTATTCTATTCCATTATCTTGCAAGGTCGTTGGGGCACCACAGATGGCTTTGCAACAATCTCTTTACATCTTGGCCTGTTTTCTGCTGCCTAGATGAGCTGGCAAAGTCCATCCCTATCCACTCTCCAACGCTGTCCCACTAATCCCGTTCCTGTTTTCCCTTCCACTGTCATCGGATCCCGCGAAATAGATGAGCTGCCTAGTGCCCCGGCGACAGAGCGTCTGGTAGCAGCAGGACCTGGATGCCAAGTATCTCCGATCGGATAACAGTCCTACGAATTCGGAGGCAATGTCATGATGTTACTAAAGCAGGAGTCGCTGAGACGTGGCCAAATCACCCCAGCCTCCATTCCCTGACCATGGTCAGGAGCTCATCATATTCTCCAATGGCAGCATGGATCTTTCGGCAAACCTCCTCACTGACCATGTGGTCCTTGTACGTAATATTCAATAAGTTTTAGTAGCAGCTCATCCCAAAGGCCCGCGTTTTTGCTCCAACTCTGCTGTCATGGTTCACGATTCAGACATAAGACTCATGGAAATGACATGGAAGCGCATGAGTTCAACATTTGATCCAAGATTTTTTGTACATCTTCGAATTGGCTTCAGCTTTGGCTTTGTAAGAACTGCAATGGATTGTGCAAGCTCCAAGAGAACCCCCGGTTTCAAGCCATCATCCAGATTATCCAAGACAAATGCTCCAAGTTATCTGGTTTGAAGTTCGCCACGGTATCCAGCTGCCATCATCCTCTGCCTCACCTCAACTCCACCCCCCCCCACCTACACACACCCCGTCGAACGCCACCGGCGCCTCCAGCCACCAACCCGGTATTCTCACCGATCTCTATTCCACACCGTGTGCAGATCCTGTCAAGATTCTCAACCACAGACTGCAGTACCTGTTTTTCCACAACAAAGAGCGTCTATGTCATCGACAAACCGCAGATTAGTAAAAATTTGCCGCTTAGGCTTACCTTTTCATCATGTTCTTCCTGAGCATCAGTAATGATCCATTCGAGTAGAATACCAAAGAGTGAGAGACAGAAGATATCCCTGCCTGACTCCAACTGTTATTCCGAATCGTTCTCCCGTGCTGTCATTCACCTGCATTGCACTTGTAGCCTTGTCGTTGAGCTTCTCAGTGGTGGGAACTAGACCCACACCGACATTGCACCCCTGCATTGCGGCCCACAAGGCTGTTTTTTTTTTTCAAATGAAAACTTGATACAGGCTTTTGCTGATGTCGGTTGAAGATCTGCTTGCTCCCTCCGGCTACGACCCCAGCCCGTTACCCAACGATTATCTCCCCGGCTTGGGGTCCGAGCCTGTTCAAGGCGATCCTCAGCACGACCCTGCCTGAACCACCGACGAGGCTGATCGTCCTGTAGTTCCGACAGAGCTATAGGTTGCCATTTTAGTGAGTGTAATAATCAGTGACTGAGCCCATGGTGTGGGCCAATACCCGTTCTTCAGATCTTGTTACAGATCTCTGTTAAAACACCAGTCATGGTCTGTCCGCCAGTTTGAACAAGCCATGCTGGCATATCATCAGATCCGGCAGTCCTTCCCTCCTCTACTGCCGCCACTGCAACCCCCCCCCCCTCTCTCGAAGTAACGGCTTTAGATCCTCTTCTGGGGGCTGATTGCAGTCCAGAACTGCACTGTCAATACAACTCCCATGGCTGCAGAGATCTGAGCAACACTGAGTCCATCCGCTGAGAATCTTTTGTTCTTCTGTAAGACACTTCCCAGACGTGTCCTGGACAGTTGCGGATCAAACCCTATTTCTCCAAAGCCAGACTCTTCATCAACTGGTACGCTCCACTTCTGGTGTTTTGTTCAGGCCAGCCTCGCACCGAATACCCTTCCAGTCGCCCTTTGCTTTCTTCACCGCCTTACAAATCCTCTTGTTAGCTTTCCTGTATCCTTTAGCTCCTTCTGCTTCTCCTTCAAATCTCTCCTCTCATCACAGAGGTTCAGAACATTCTCTGGTGACTCAGGTTTTTATTTCCTTCTCAAGTATGTCACTGGCTTTTGTCAGAGAGTAGCTTTTCCCCCCTTGTAGTCCCCTATATAGTAGGCTATATAGTAGAATTATCCCCGCCCCACGGATATATGACAATATAGCCAATTTTCCCCGGGGAAAATCTACTATAGTATACGTGTTTTTGCATAGCCGTTTTCCCCTCTATAGTGGAATTTCCCCCTGGGAAACAGAAAAACACGTTACATAGTGGAATTTGCTTCTTCTCCAATTATAATAGTGAGGTTCATAACTGAAACAGAAATACGAGTATCTGTCCGTAAAATATCGATGATAACAGATGCTAGAACCTCGTGCATGTGTCCATCAGTCTGTCTTATTTTTATTTTTGGGAAAACAAGAAGGCATTTTGCTTTTCCATGTTAGCCAAAAAACGGCGTGAACGTGTTTGTGTGCATAAATTTGTATAATTTTGCATTTGTAGAATCGTTCAACCGTGCGTGCGCGCAGCGGAGTGCCTGGACTAGTGTTCTCCTTTCATTCAGGAGTCGTGGGCTCGACACCCATCGGGACACACGTCCGATTATTATTTTCAATGTAATAAACTCTCTAGAGAGGGCCGTAGTCGAGTGGTTAGAGTGGCTCGGTTATTGTGCAGAAAGTCACCGGAAGGTCGCGAGTTCGCGGCTCACTGTCGCCATCCGATGACTGGAAAACTCTCTCTGTCGACCCAGCAGTAAATGGGTACCTTTTTCGAATTAGGGAAGCCTAAGGCAGCGAACGGAGAGAGATGGGCTCCGCCTGTCATCAGCTGTGCCCCCACTGCCCCTACGGCTATTAGGCTATGGGAACCTTTACCTTTACCTTTTAAACTCTCCACAAAATCAAAACACTCGTTCGTACATCTTCCAATAAGCTTGCATGCGTAAAATATCTGCGATGGGAAGAAACCGCACCCCGCTTGTTCCTTAAATCAGTCATTATTGATTATTATAAAATATGGTTGCTAAATTTGCATATTGATTTTTTTAATACCTCCCCTGAAGTACTGATACATTTCTTACGTGAATTATTCCATAAAATGTCTCTGCTCCATTCCGTTCCGTCTTGTTCCGTTCCGCAAAATACCAATAACCATACCAAATTCACTAATAGCCATTACCCGGTGGAGGAAAAAGATTATTGGGAGAAAGTGGCTCTATGTATGTAGCCGTCCTTCCTATAGCCATTTTTCCGGGGGGGGGGGGGGAGGGGGGGGTTGGGGGGGGACTCTCTGACAGTTTCGCCAGTCACTATCTTTGTGTAGACCATTTAGACCATACAAAAGAATTTTTTAAAGTTTCTCAATGAGCCCCTGAAAACCGTAGGAGAAGTTGCACACACACAGAATCTACTCAGGTAGCCTTTGGAATAAGAAAAATAAGTTACTTAAATAATTATAATAACAATAATAAATAATGAAAAAAATAATTCTTCATAAATAAATAGAATGAAAAAATACTAAGTTCATAAACCAAAAAAAAAAATAAAAAAAATAAATAAATAATCGAAATAAACAGGCATCCTAAGGTTAAAGCGCGTTTATTATTTAGCAGTTGATGGCATGAAAAAGTAAGCTACGTCAACGCAAAAAAAACTCAACAAGTTTACATGAAAACTTCGCGAAACTAAAAGTGTTTTATTTTTTTCTTTATTTTTTTTTTTTCGATAACTCTAATATCATCTATGATGGGAAAATGCTTATAAAAAGCTATATTTAGAAATCATCCAGTTTATGATTTTGAATTAATGACTTTTGTGTCAATATGTCAATATGTGAGAATACTCAGTGTCAAGGTTATCATTTAACATTTGGACAAGGTCACTAAGAGTCAACTCAAGTACTTTGATCAGGGACTGATATAATCGAACTCATTACATCATGCCTAGAAACCAAACTACTGAGCCTACCTATCTAAATATAATTACATATGGGTAGATTCCCAGGCTAATCAAAGTCTCCCTGGGAGCACATACGAATTATAAGTTCGCCATGCGGCGGTACATGTACAATCGAAACCACATTATGGTAAATAGTACAATATACTGAGTCGAAAAAGTTCCGATACATGAAACTCCTTGTGTTACCACGGCAACTGCGGAAGTTATGATCATTCCGTTTTCACTGACTTCAAAAGAGTATCCGTTTGTCTATTGGACAGATTTATTCGTTTTGGTTTCTTAAGACTCACATGCCACAGTGGTCGTTTGACTATGAAAGGGGTGAATTTTCATTTTCACAGAGTAACATCGTAAAAATTGCTCAATTTTAAAGTCATTTAAAACTGGTTTATGAAAACTGGTTCCCAAGATTCTGCGCTCCATACACTAGAGCAGGACTTAGGCAATGCTGCATGCAAAAGAAATTAAAATTTGACCCCTTCTGAAGCAAACATTTGATCCACAACTCCGGGTACTGTGATTCCTTCAAAGACTGTCTAAATGTCACTTTCAGTGGGATTTGCATAGAAATTCGAAATCTCAACGGCCAGTGGGCGCGTAACGATTCTTCCAATTTTGTCATTATGCAATTAAAACAATGACATAACACAAATGTTAATGAAGAAACTTTGAAAACAGACGGACATGTACATTAATACTGATGCATTGAAAAGCGCTATGTTTTTAATTCAAAGGGAGATAATCTGAGATTTTGAAGAATTTAAAACTCGCATGAAAAGCCTGAGTACAAGATATTGGACATTTTGAGTTTTTTCGAGGTTCATGCATTGTGGACTTTTCTACGCATTACAAAATTTATTACTGCGCATGCGCAGTAATGATGTGCATTCAACTTAGGTCTTATCGAATATTGCCAAATAACTCGTATGATGAAAAGTATGGATTGACGATTTTCTGACAATTTTATTTCTTGGCGTTTCCTATCACATACATAAGCCTCAGTTAAAGGTAGGTTCCTGTACTAGCGATAACAATTATGTACACAAAATAATTTCGTCTTTTTCTGAGCAGTATTGAATTCTCTTATTTTTCTGAATTTGTTGCTACTGAGAAACTCGTCAGATGTTGAAGAAAATAGTCGTTTTCCCTTTTGGTTTATTTTCTTTCGTTGAAATTCCAGTTCTAAAAATAACTATTTTTATTATGTCTATAAGTGCGCGATTTCTGATGCCATTCTCCAAAGGTCAATTTTCCCTTGTCGTGAGCTCTCCTAGAGGTCCTGGCATGGTGGATGGGTTAAAATTATCCCAAAATGCAATGCAGCATGACCTCAGCTGCGTTATCTATTTTTGTCGCGAACTAAAAATAGCACTAACTGGTGTGCGAAGCAGAGTTAGGAAATCCCTTGCAAAACAACTTTTCTAATATTTTTTTGATTTACAATTTTTAGTGAAACTTATTCATTCCCTTTTACAAGTGCTTTCCAACAACTTGGATGAAAGATCATCAAAATTATGATGCATTCCAAAGTACAGGAACCTACCTTTAACTCAAATAAACACTGGGTTCTTTGAAAATATAGCCAATAGTTGGTATCGTTACTTTTTTTGACTGAGTATATTTTGCTATCACAAAATAGGTTTGTTTGTTTGTTTTTTTTTGTTGTTTTTTTTTTTTTCGGAAAAAAATCACCCTTCTTTTCTGATATCATCAAATGCATTTCCTGTTGTCAGAAAAATAGTTGTTTTTTATGGTGTCGCAAAATGGCCTTTCTGATATTGCAAAATAGATTGTCTAATAGCATAAATTTAAATAGATTTTTTTTTGTTGTTGTTGTTTTGTTTTTGTTTTTTTTTTTATAAAAAAAAATCACAAAATAGATTTTATGATATCACAATTTTTTTTTTTATACAACAACGTTCTCGTGAAGAAACAGTCGCATGATTGTTGAATGGTATTATTCTACGATCCAAACGAATCTGTCATCACAGTAAAGGGTAGAGTAACTCAGTAGTAAGGAATACACAAAAACGATAGTAAGGCGTACAGTTACCACTCCAACCCCTCTTCATATTAACATGAAACTATCCACCAAGTTCGCAAACTATAACAATAAAAAGTAAATGTTAATGTCAAAAGATGACCTATAATGACATTAGAACCAAAAAGATGCGTAAACAAACATTTTCAGACATATACAGGCTGATAATTTGCCCAACTTTGTAATATACACAATGTGTTAGAAGGGAGTTAAACAATAAAATAATAGAACTATTTACAGCACTTCAATAAAATTTCATTTCTTACCTCTGGAAGTTTTACTAAAACTAAATTATTATAAATGAAGCAGCATATGCGAGACAAAGCCGCAAAAAGTAATGATTTCCGACTACTGGTTATAAGCGAATGCTTGTACTCTCGATTAAACGCTATGAAACCCAGAAGAGATGGTACAGTGCGTTCGGATACTGTGATAGTGTTCGATATGAGTGTTGATACAGTGTTTTGTAACGCCCTTTGGTACAGAGTTTAAATATGCATGATTGTACAGTATAATGATATGCGTGACGGCCCAGTGTTTTAAGCTTGTATTTTGATATGCCTGTTGGTACGGTGTCTTGATATGCCTGTTTGTACAGTGTTTTGATATGCCTTTTGGTACAGCGTTTTGATATGTGTGTTAATACAGTGTTTTGATATGCATGTTTGTACGGTGTTTTCTTATGTCTGTTGGTACAATGCGTGTTAGTACAGTGTTTTGATTTGATGTGCATGTAAGTACAGTGTTTTGATATGCCTGTTGGCACAGTGTTTTGATATGCCTGTTGGTACAGTATGTTGATATGCGTGTTGGTACATTTGTTTTAGATGACCGTTAGAGTAGTGTTTTAGGTTGCCAGAAAATTCAGTGCTTTGGTGGTTTTTATATGCCTGTTGCAGAGTTGGTATGTAGTGTTTTGCACTATTGTAACATATTTCAATGCGATAATATTGAGAAATAATTTTGGTGTGCAAGTATGTGTATAACCGGTTTTCTGTGCAAATACTGCTCTTGCAGTTTTTGTATGCAAGAACTCACGTTACAGTTTTGGTGTAGAAGTAAGAGTTTCGGTGTACCAGAGCAGTGGCTAGTCTGGGGCCGTATTCATGAAACGACTTAAGTCGTTGCTATGCTGTTGCTAAGGCTGAATTTCTATAAAGGAGATTCCCTCAAAATATGAAATTTGGTCTGGAGGAACAGTCTTTGTAAGACTGTTCCTCCAGAGCAAATTTCATAGTTGTAGAGAATCTCCAACATAGAAATTCACCCTTAGCAACAGCATAGCAACGACTTAAGTTGCTTTATGAATACGGCCCCTGGTCTTACAAGCATTAAAAAATAAAGCGAAAAGAAAAAAGAAAAACAAATGACTGCTATGCGTATAAATATCCTCATGTTCAAAACAATGTTAGATGCTAAACAGCATCATGAGTGTAAATACAATATGATACAGCATGACATCATCATTAACAGTAAACAATAACTTACGGTAACAGAAAAAAATGGGTGTTTGTATACCCAGTTAGTGTAACAAGGAACAGGATACGAAGACGTGTTGGAATCTCCACGTGGTATGATCATGATCAGCCCAAGTATTTTATTTATTCTAAAACTGTGAAAAAGTTACTTTGAAATTGAATCTGCTACTTTTACAGGCCAGTTGTGTGTCAATTAAATGTTGACGAAATAGGATACCGTAAAGACTCTGATCCGACTGCTTAAAAGGGAGCCGTCTGGTCTAGGTCTGCGATGTTTGTTCAACAATTTCTGTTGTCACGGTACTCAATGAATAAGTTAATAAATGCATTTTGCTCTGCCTTGAAAATTAATATTCTGAATTGACGTTTGTTTTTTCAAAATGAGCATTTTTCAGACATAGATAGTTCATAGGTTAGAAATTGTGTCCAACTGACCCATTCTCAAATTTAAACCCAACACTAGTGTAAAAGCTTCTTAGTTATCACATCTCTCAGGCTTATCTTTCGTTTTCATATCGAGAGCCTGAGGCGTACGGATATCTATGATGGTACTCATTTTGTATTTCTGCACTATGAAACTAACCTTTTTATATATATGAAACCCTCCATAAGTGTAATATCTTCTTATTTTTCATAACCTTTCGGTCGCCTCTATTTTTACATCATTGGCCAGACTCACCAGGATAATCACTTATGACGGTAATAATTTTATATTTTATAGGCAGCCCGCGAAAAGGGATCTGCCAAGGCTGATTTGAATATTTACGATGCGCACATTGTGAATATTAAAAATCAGCCTTGGTAGGCACAGAGTCTTTAAAGGTCAATATAACATACCTCTGGATCCATAGATTGTATTTAAATAAATGGAAGATCCTGATCAAACTGCGTGGATCTGTTTCCTGGTCTCGCAAGCCGTAAGGTTTTTTTTTCAGGCTACGTCAATCGTTCACATACATTGAAGCTTCGTACACACATCGATTAAATCAGTTAAATGACAGTTTACCGTTCAGCTTCGACGTTATGTGATATTTATGTCATGGGTAAGTCATTGAAAAATGTTCAATAAAATATAAGTATAAGTACGGCTGTTTCATATAAATAATAAACAAAGTGCTTAAGGACTTTAATGTATTTTTTTTTTTCAATTTAGTCGGCTTTATATTTGTGCGGAATTCTAGCTCCGCTCACTATCCTGCCTTTTACTGATTTTGTTTGACGGTCAGCAACTAATCCTTTACAGACTGGGAGAGCTGTTCGTTGAATTCTTATTATTGTTATTATTATTATCATTATTATCAGTATTATCGAATAATAATAATAATAATAATAGTCATTACACTTAAAACGTAACTTTAATTGGCTAATTCTTTCGGTAGACTTGACCCCGTTGCAGAGATGTGATCAGATATTTAGCATTGGCAAATCCAAATATTTTTCAATAGACTGGACCCTGTAGCTAAAAGAAAAAAAAAGACACGATGCCATCTTTAGAAATGCATTATCCGGAAAAGCCACATATTTTTTTGAGTTCGATTATGTAATGGTAAGGTGGAATAGGAGAAAATCAAACAAATCAGCTTTCTAATCAAACAATGTACCTTCAAAAGGTCCAATCTTTTGTAAATCACTGACATGACTTTCTTATGAGCATGAAACAAATAATTGAGCCGCGACGTGACAAAACCAACAATGCAGTTGTGCGCCCAGCGCAGACTCAGATCAGCCTGGGCATCTACCCAGTCTGATCAGAGTCATCGCTGTCCGCATGGAGGTAGCTTAGACTCTTAGCTACCCTTTGGGCACTTAACAAAGAGTCTGGTCAATTCGTGCTGCAGCCCAGGCTGATCTGAGTCTGCGCTGTCCGCACAACCACATTGTTGGTTTTGTCGTGTCGCGGCTCGTATTTCCTATTTCAGTGACGTCGAGAGACTACGATGGTTTGACGTTTTTTTAACAAAATAAACAACACTCAGACACCCTTATTAATCGACATTGTTCTGCAGTCTATTAATTGATATGAATTCTATGCCAAAGTATGTTACGTCTAGTGTATAGTTCCTGCTTAATATCTACGCATTATGTGTCAGTTGGTGCACATACTACTTTTCATTTGCTGTCAAAGCTGCAGTGTCTGTAACTTTTGATCTTTTATTTTTCGAATTAATGGTTCTAATTTTCAAGAACACAGCAATATAACTAAAATTCGGGTATAAATTTCACTAAATTCGTAACCTTAACAAATTATCACTATCAAAACAACAGAATTTATGTTAAAAATCAACTGTCTAGAATTTCTGGAGGGATGTGAATAATTACCAACAAGAGAAAAACACCTGTGCTTGGTCCACCGGGGCTCAACTGGTGACCTTCTTTTGCTTCAGATTTCCAATGGGGTTGTTTGGCAGGACAGGGATCTCCACCTGTCAGACGGCCCGTTGTATCTGTTGAGTCCTCGTCTTTGCTTTTTCATGGTATTGAAATTTGATTTATGTGTTTACCGTGATGATTCATTGACGAGTTAGAGGGTTATCATGCGAACCGAACAACCAACTAAATGTTTTGTACCACTTCAGATACTGAGGGTGAGGTTGGGCCTGTAAAATCGATTTAAGCCCCCCCCCCCCCCCCCCCCCCCCAGTAATTCATTACTGACCGTTCCAAGGCGATAGTTCTGTTGTGGTTCTCTGTTGCCTGTTTTGGTGTCAGAGTTTCTATGATGTTTTACCTTATGTATGTTCTTATTATTTTTGGTTCGGTTTGGGTTGCTGAGTGGCCACCTTTTGGGAACAAGCTGCTCACTCGGTTGGCCATATGTTCTCTGTATCTTGATTATTTGTAATCTTAGTTGTTTCCAACTATGGTTTGAGGGCTGGATTCGGATTTTGATTGTTTCAGTTCCTGGTCTTTGCATACTTTTATTTTTATAAAGGCTATTCGCTTTTCCATGGATTTTTCAGCTGTAGTGAACAGATTGATTGTGGAAGCATAACTTAATTCTACTTTTACAAATGATTTAAAAAGATTTTTTTTTTCGGAAAATGGTCATAATTGCAGACTTAGTCAGTTTAATATTTGCCTGTTTTCCCGTAAAGGATGAAATAAAGAAAACATATATCTCAAACTTTGTATTGTTTTAATGAATGTGATTTCAGGAAATTGATGAAATTATATTGGGATTTTCTCGCGTTATTATTTTTCCAAATAAATGTTTTAATTATAACCCTAGTTCAAATAAAGTCGGCTCTTTAAGCATCCAATTCAGAAGATGCTAAGAGCTGTTTCCGGCCTACTTTTATTTTTCGTAATCTGCCAAGCATAGCTACCTTTAAGCACGAGTTAAACTCAGATCTAATGAAAATACCTTCTTTCTATTTTGACGGAATGAGACTTGGGCAGATTTATCATGCACGGTTAAGAACAACTTGTAGTTCTCTCAATCAACATCTCTTTTCCAAAAATATAATAGATAGTCCACTTTGTGTCTGTCAAGTGGTTGAAGATACCAGTCATTTTTTGTTCAACTGTGAACGCTTTCATAATCTCAGACAAGAACTCTTTAATAAAATTACTCCTATTTGTCAGCCTACTTTAAATATACTTCTTTTCGGTAGTGAACAACTAACTGATATCGAGAACCGACAAATATTTATAGCTGTACAAGAGTTTTTGATAAAATCTAAACGTTTTGAAATTGCATAATATCTAATTAGTAATTTGTGTGTGTGTGTGTGTGTGTGTGGCAATATGCATGATATACAATCTACATAGAATTGCCGTATCCTTGACCCAAATTTCCTCATAACACTTTCTTGGTGACTACGTATTTTATCATCTTTACAGACAAAGTAGAATATACGATTGTAATTCATTTTCCATTCCCCGTGGAGCTTCAAGAGATCAGAAACATTAATTCGACATTTTATTGAGAACATGTTAAGAATATGATGTAAACTTACTAGTATGACTATTTATGTTTGAAAATGCTTTCATTCAGTATAAGTTTTTCAATTTTCCTAAATTTGTTTAGACTATTATGCTGAAATATCAATCGACAGTAGTACATGTATGCTTCAAATCATTTGTTATATACAAATATACAGTAATTTCTGGGATACAGATCATATAAGTCGTAAGACTTTCTTCTGAATCCCTTTCAAGCTACTGTATTGAGTATTGAGTTATATTCTTGTGAGATTGTATTGTTTGTATTTGTTCAGTATTTTGAATAAAATATTGTTTACACTAAATTTCAATAATACATATCAAAATTGCACATTTCTTTTTTTCTTTTTCTTTTTTTCTTCTTCTTTTTTCTTCTTTTTTTTTTTTATCTTATTTTGGTTTGGTCTTTTGCTTCTTCTCATTTTATATGAATACTATTCAAAACCAAATGAAATGGTCTGTTTCAAACATTTAGCGAAAAGATTCGGGAAAGTATTTACATGTCTGTAAAGACCTCTTGACGGCACGCACTTTTGGATGATTTTTTTTTTCGTATCCAAAGCAGAACAAATACGAAAAATGTGTATTTTCGAGCGCTTTTTACTTTTGCATAAGAAATTGTTAATTCCTTGCAATTTCGTGATGTCATTGAAAGAAAAGTGTTTTTCATTCAAAAGTACACCAATTTGTTATTTACAAAAAAACTAAACGTTCTGAGTATTAAGTTTTGGCTTGAAACAGATTTTTGGGTCCTATTGCGCCTCAGAAAAGTTTGGTGGAGATAAACGTTTCATATGTATTGGCGATCCAAATTCTTTAGTTGCGAAGTGTTTTCTTTCTCATTCTAGGCATTAATATGTATATCTGTAGGACATCTGATAAAACCACTTTTGATCCATTTTTTTTTTTGTACTTAAATTTACACATTTTGTTTAGTTCTTCCAAAAAGGTTAATCCTTACCTTTACTGATAATATCAGAACCCCGTTGTCTTGTCTTTCTAATAACGTTATTCCCCACTTTGATTGAATACAGTTTTAATACTCAAAAGGAGGGTTGACTTATTCGATTCTTTAATATTTCTTTTCCTCCTGACGTAACGTCAGATGTTGGTGACAATTAGCGTTACGTCAGAAAACATCAGATTTTGAGCTCTGTTGCCAGTTCAATGCAATGGCCACAGCACATTTCTTCAAATAGTTTCCTAAATAAATACTCATTAAATATGAGTTTTATTGTCAATTGCAACTGGTAGCAGAATATATTTGGAAGGTATTGATTTTTGGGACAGTTTACAACTTTGCTCGATTTAAATAGAGAGACGCGCGGTAGTTTTTGCGCTGGCCTGCTGACCTAGCGGTCCCGGGTTCGATCCCCGCTTGAGGCGGAAATCTTTTCAAACGAAACCGCGGTTCCACTGCACACATCCTTGCCTTATCATCTCATTGTCCTGATATGACTGAAATACTGATGAAAATGACGTACAATCGCAAGGCATCAATCCATCCATTGACTTCAATAAAACGTAACCAACGTACAAATACAGCTGCGGACAAAACCGCTAGATTTGCTTATTCGTACTTTACATTGGCTCTCAGAAATGAATTCCAAAATCATTCCTGGTAAAGAACTATTCGGAATAGGTATTTCATGTCCGGCTGATTTAAATTTACTTTGTATTACTTTTTGGTACGATTTTTATGCGCAGAAAATAACACCTAGTATGCAAAATAAAGAAATCTGGCGTTGCGGACAAAACTGCTAGATTTGGAAAATTTGGTATTTTTTTAAATCGGATCATACATTCCGAGGTCTGATTTTACAATTCAAACTTCACAGTAGGTATTGTGTGCCAGTAGTTTTTCTATTCTGCTTCTGCTTCTTATTGTATATTAGTGGTGCCTTGATCTTCGTCGGTTGCCGCTTTTTAGTGCCAAAAATCTGAAGTTTACTTTTTTCTTGAATCGCTTATTCCTAAGTTTTCTTCTAGACGGAAAAACTGAACTTCTTGGCGTTCCGACGTTAATTTACATTACTTCAGTCGCATCGACGGTGAAAATTGTGTCGGTTCTTTACCTCTAGTTTTCAATTTAAGCTGAAATAACCAAAATGCATTGCGAGTGCGTTGCTGAGACGTTCTCAGTTAAGCTGGGCCATTAGCTATTATTTTTGTCCTTCGTATTACCTTTCTTTAAATTACAAAATAACGGTCCTGTTTACCCTCTGACAAGTAGCCCTCTGTCTAAAGAAGTAGATAAAAGTACCAAGACATGCATGCGTTTTGTTAGACATGTTTAACACTGGTTCGAATATAACTACACCCTGGTTTAAAAGGCGACGTTTTTAAATGTCGCAGTATTGCCGTTGCATAGATACGAACGCCGCACGACTAAAAAAGATAAATCACTGTTTAAAATCGAATTCCATTATTAAACTCAGGTAATTTCGTACACATTTCCCCGCTTAAACAATATCTAAAGGGTAGTTTTTTCTACGAAATGAGACTGGGAACTAATGTCGCAAATTTTATGTAACCTACGTCACAGCGGTAAATTCATGTTACATGTATTAACTAAAATGGCCCGGCATCATAAAACTTACAAGATCACACGAAGAAATATGTGTTCCTCAATATTTTATATCATTTGTGCAAATTTGCTCTATTTTGTATATTTTACTCGACTTCAAAATACATTACCCCAGCATTTTTCTGTAAGAATGTAACCATACGTCACGGGCTTTTTTTAAAACTTAGCAAAGCAATCGCTCTGCAACTCATGTGTTAAATCCTGCCTAGTAACAGCTACAAGATGGTGTGCTTAGATTTATGCACTGAGACATTATATGGTATAAAAGCGTTAGAAAGTGTGTACTGTAACCTACGTCACACGTAGCCTACGTCACAACGTCACTAAAATCACGCTTTGAAAGCGTTGACGTCATTGGATTAAGCAGCGCTGCATAGAAAACCCCTTTCTTCCAAAAACGCAAATAAAACATTTTAAATTGAAACCAGCCAAAATACTCAACTGTTAGTAGATTAGTAAACGTGCAATGCTACGCATGCCAAAGAAATCGTATGCAACATCGTCCTTCAACGTATCTAAATAACGTCATAAAATACGTCATTCTGGTTGTTAGGGTATGTCTCTAAACATGGTTGGTATTCCATAATCTAAAATTATTATCTGAAAATATTTTAAAGCTTTGATGCAAATTCAATGAGCATTATGGTCGTGATTTTTTTTCGATTTTTGGCATGGTTATATATATGGCCAGATTCATCATAGACCTTATCCGTGATTGATTTGGTTCCTGTGATGTTTCATTGATGGTTGAGACCTTCATGCAGACCAAACAGCTAACTAAATGTTTCGAACCACCGCTGAAGCAGAGGGCGAGGTTTGATTTCAGAAAAACTAGTTTAAGCCCCCCCCTCCCCATCCCCCCCACCCCCCCCCCGTTATTTTTGTTGTTGTTGTTTTTTTTTTTTTTTTTTTTTTTTTTTTTTTTACTTTTCTGACCGTTCCAAGACGGTACTTCTGTTGTGGTTCCTCAGTGTTACATATTGTTATGTCCGCTTGTCTATGGTCTCTAGCAGTCTGATCTACTGAACAGATAGCCGTCCATTCTGTTTAATTATTTATCTATTTTAATTTAAAACAAAAAATAAGTAAAATGATGTTGCTGTTGTTTTTAATTCGGGTAGCTGAATGACCAACCGTTTGGAAAAGAGCTGGGCATTCGGTGTATCGTACGTATCGTTTGTGAACTTTGGTAATTTTGTGTATGTGTGCTTTTTTCCTTTTGGTTGTAATTATTCCTGATCATTGCCTACCTTTTTTACTTTAGTCTTTTTTTTTCAGAGCAAGATGATTCTAACCATTGGTTGTGTTGTTATGGCAGCCACATGCTGCTTAATCCAAGTTGCAAAAAGTCAACAGATTGAATTCCATAAGAATAATGAGGTCGACGACGATGCTGTTCAGGAAATTAAAGGTTTGTATATTGGTTTTACCGCATACTTGTTGCTGAAAAGTATTATTTAGATTATATATACTATGAAAACCCAGGGATATTCAGTACAGAAAACTTTCAATATCTCAAACTTGAAGTTCATCTCAAACTACCGACATCTCACAGTAAATTTTCCGGTTCCAGAAAATTTACTTTGAGATGACAGTAGTTCGAGATAATAGGGCAAGCTTTGCTTAAGCTTATCCGCTCGTTGAATTGTTGCCTAACAGTTTCTGTTTGCATTTTTTTTCTCTTTTTCAACGCGATGCAATCTACAAGCTTGGTGCATAAGTAGACACTGAGTTTTATACAGTGGGATTGGAAGCTGGGTAATTGATTTACATTGTCCTTTGTTGTTGAGGTTTAGCTTCCCCCCCCCCCCCCCTGATCATAACACTGATCTAGTACCATTTACCTCATGACGTACAAAGGCTTTTAACTGTTCACTCGAAGCGAGTGTCGAATTTGTGTGTTCTCAAAACTTCGAAGTATGCCCATGTTCCTACTTTCGAATGTGTTCTCTGCTTTTGAAGAAACTCTTTAAGATTTTAATTTGGGCGAGATCTTGGGTAGTTCTTTTTCTTTCTCTTCTGAGAACTGCTCTCAGAAATCTTATTTGCCCTCAAGTTTGTTAATTTATCTTTCTGTCCATATCCCCAACATTAAAATTTTGTGCCAGACGTTTTTTAATAAATGACAATTTAAAACAAAAAAAAAAACTTGCTGTAAAAGTGAACTTAGAGATTTTGTATTGGTGGATTTAGAACCAGACTTCAGATGATTTGATTATTTCCACTGTATTAGATGGCTTTAATTTTCTGTGCACGTTTTTAGCATACTTTGTTGTAGATTTAACATTAGTTTGAAGCGGTTTCCATGCCTTTGAATATACGAGGTTGACAGTGGTCTGTTCTCTTGTAGGACAAAATACAATCTTTAACCTTGATTATGTTTGTTTCAGATTATACTGTGCGCTTTTTGAGAAGACAAATTTAAGCTGCGACGTGAGAAAACCAACAAAGTGGTTGTGCGCCTAGCGCAGACTCGGATCAACTTGGGCATCCGCTCATCTGATCATAGTCTTCGCTGTCCGCATGAAGGTAGCTTAGACCCTTAGCTATCCTTTAAGCAGTTAGGGAAGACTCTGCTCAGACTAGAGCCCCGTTTACGATAGAAAAGATTCCCGCCTACGACAGGGCTGGAACCCGGCGCCGCTAGATCATCAGGCCAGTGCTTAACCTACTGAGCTGCCGGGGCTCCTAATTCGAACAGCATTATTATATTTTGGGCTATCCATATGTCATTATTTTGGGCTATATATATATATTATTATACACCCAATTTCTTTTGTTTTTAAGTTCATTCTTTGCTATGCAGAAGAAAAAGGGTGGTTGCAGGAGCAGCTTATCAATTAATTATAAAAGGTAAGAACAGTAATACTGTCATCTCTTGATATCTCGAATCCTGATATCTCAAAGTATCCTCTTATATCTAAAAATATATATGGACTAATTTCCTATTTATATTTACATTTCAACTCCTGTAAATTCAAACAACTGATATCTCAAAGTAAATTTCGGGGACCAGAAAAATTACTTTGAGATATCAGTTGTTTGGGATGAACTTTGACTTTGAGATATCGAGTTTCGATTGTACAGTCTCACCCATTTATTCCCAATGAACTCTTTTACCGTGTTGAAAAGACTGGCCCATTCGCAATATAAAGAGCGTCAGTATAGTCTAGTCTAGTCTAAGCTACTAATCTTGCTTGGTCGGTGGGGCACCATAGATGGCTGTACAAGAATCTATTTCCACCTTGTCCTGTATTAAGCTGCCCTACACTGTAAAAATCGCGCTTAGCTATAAAACACAAGTGGTTACATGTTTAGGAATATGTCATATAGTTAAACATGTACGACTTTTCTATTATTTTCCCGGACAAAGTCTGCTAACCACGTTTTATTCTGTTACGAGTTTTGGATGAATCCATTCTCTCTTTTCCCCGTTGAAGAACGAAAAAAAAGAGACGAAAATGTTGACAGAGGAAATTTTTAAAATAAAAGGTAAATATAACCAGTTTTGTACATGTTTGATTTCTTAACATAAACCTAAACATGTTGTAAATTGAACATGTTACTATTTAAACAGTAACATGTTCAATTTACAACATGCATCCTAGCTTAAGGGGTTCAAAAGTTGGAAAAATGCCAAATTTGAACAAGGGCCATAACTCCATCAAAACTTTTATGAAATTCTCCCAAAAGTTATTCAGGTAATCTACTCTTCATACCCAATCAGTGTACCAAATATCAAGGCCATAGCTCAAATACTTTCTGAGATATCTTGCCAACAAGAGTCATCTCATTTTTCAAAAAAAACGGCATAACTCCAATATGGGGCATAATTCGGAAAAAAAAAGATATGTGTCAGCTATTTTTCCATGAGGTATCCATATATAAAAATTTTAGATCCTATGCCCAGTGGTTCTGGAACTCAGAAGCTGCATCAATCGGAGCACGCTCGGCCAATTCCGTGAATCAGACCTCGGGCGTATGTACGGCGGAGCAATATGCAGCAAAATCCAACATTTTGTTCGCCCGAAAAGTATACGCCGAAGCCGTAGCTCTCTATGTCTACGAATAATAATTAATTCTCGACCTGCGAACTTTTTCAGCTGTTGCACGGATATTCATTTAATGCTTTGCTGTTGTTAAAACAAAATAGTCAATTATTAATGCCGAGATAGAAAATACATTTGTTTCTTTTCATTTTATTATTAACTCGGTGCGACAGTGCGGCCATCTTTGTTTATGTCGTTGCTCCTAACAATAGTCGTGTGACGTAAGTAGTCCCACGTCATACATCCGAGGTTGATTCACGGAATTGTCCGAGCGGTGTTCCGATTGAAGCTGCATAAGTACTGAACATCAGGGGGAGTAACTCCATTATTGATATATGCAGAGTTACCTAACCTGTCCTAAAGTATTTAACTCATCAAGAGCTACTACTGTACCAAAAATCAGATTCCTAGCTTAAGCGATTCAAAAATTGGAAAAATGCCAAATTCAAACAAGGGCTATAACTCCATCAAAATTTTACGGAATTCTCCCAAAAGTTAATCAGGTAATCAACTTTCATACTCAGTCAGTGTACCAAATATCAAGGCCATGGCTCAAATACTTCTTGAGATATCTCGCTAACAAGATAGTCATCTCATTTTTCTAAAAGGGGCATAACTCCAAAATGGGGCATTATTTGGAAAAGAAGAAAATAAGTATCAGCTACTTTTCCATGAGGAATCCATATATGAAATTTCAAGACCCTACCTAGCAGGGTTCCAAAGTTACAGCAAGCATGAAAAAGTGTGACGCACGCACGGACGGACGGACGGACAAGCCAAAAGCAATATGCCCCACCAACTTTTTCAAAGTTGGGGGCATAAATATGGTCTGTATATGACAAAAAAATGCCATGTTGTGATTTTTCTTCACTCGTTTAACTGCTAGCGGTGAGCAGTGACAGTTGGCACTCAGCACTCTGTTTTTTTTTGTCGTAGACATATCAGAGCATGCATGACCTACATCCGGGTTTTTATTGTATGGGGGATAATAAACACAATCTACCATTTGTGAAAAGAAACAGTTTTAAAATGACGTTTTATGAATATAAACTTTATTTTGGCTTCGTTTCCTTTTTAATTTAATCGCCCTTATTTGCGGATAGACGTGTTTTATTCAATAATAAGGAATGACGAAAAGTGTATTTGCAAATTTCATGACCCGTTTGAGCAGCCGTAGATCAGGCGCATTCGAGTTTTCCAATCGTGTATTTAAAGGTCTAGTATGAAAGCCATAACCGGACCGCGCTTCCGATCTGCCGCGCCAGAAATCAGTCTTCTTTAACAACTGATGTATTTCTAACTAAAATTACAAAAAAACAAACAGTTGTTCCACTAGTGGAAGTCTGGGGGTCTGTGACTTCTAAAACTGAATGCCAGGAAGTCTGTGACTTCCAATTTTTATCATAACCTACCATTTATAAAGTGAATATTGACTTATATAATGAGTTAAATTTGTTGTAATAATGGTGTTTCGCCCACCATTAATGAAGGAGAAAGCAATATAAATATGGACATTCTGGAAGAAACCAAGTCTATCCTTCAGCATGACTTCCAAATGACAAACCTTGGAAGTCATATGACATCCTGATTTTGATGGTTAGTGCTAGCACTAAACAAAATACAATGAGAACAAAAAACTACTTTTTCGAAGCTGAACAAAAAATCAGACATACCCCTTATCTTTTTGAATTTGTATACTAAGTCATCATAAAATTCTGGTTCCGATAGGCCTTCATGTGAAAGTGATTTTAACCTGACATTGAGTTTTGAAACCAATTCATTGCATCGGCGATAAAATTTTCTAGATAAGGAATTATTTCGATGCAGGCTTATCTTGATACTCGTTCGCTCAATTGCACACACGCTCACTCTCTCACAAACTCACGAATTCACTCGCTTAGCAATTTGGCCTAACGAAGTCAGGGAAAATCATGAAAATATGAGGCAGAAAAAGCTTAGAAATAGACTTTTAATAAGTGTTCCCCCGGTTACAGCTAGCGCGTGGTGAGATATCGGTATTTTTGCAGTTCAGTCATGCCATTAAATCTTACTTGTGGCAAATAAACTAGGATATCGAAGTTGTATGAACATGAGTAAGGAAAACATCAGTTTTGGCCATGGTGCCGCATGCTTATATATCTATGCGCCAGGCATTTGTATCCACAACCCCCACCTACAGAAACGGAATTTTTACATTTCAGAGACCTGTGATGATTAGCTGATGGTAACAACCTTGCTCTTATTTCGACCCTATACTACAGAAAATCTCACAGGGTAGAGGACCCCAATCTTAAAACTCCGGCACTATGGAAACAATTAAAATATAATTGCCCTGCACCTTGGTCCGGCTATCCCAGCGCCATTGTATTATTGTAGGCCCGGAACGTCCCGTTACCATAGTCTAGCTGCAGTTGCAGTTATCCGTTGAGGGATTATTGGATTGCCCTCTATATTAATTCATGTTTTGTCCACCATTTTGAAGGACTTCTTATTAAATCAACAACCCAACAAACTCTATTCGTTTATTGTGTTTCCGTTCATTCCTGGCGCAGCCCATCTTCGTAGGATGGGGCGAGGATGCAAATGACAGCAGGCCGAATTGACCCGGACGAGTTGAATGGCGGCCGAGTTGACCCAGGAGCCGTGAAGACCCCAGGCTTACAGAAACCAGGCCGAGTTGACCCGCTTCTTCCATGACATACTATCGCCAGACAATAGTTGTAATCGAACTCGACCAAGGCTGATCACGATAATCCTCACTCGGGAATTCATGTTTTGTCCTTGAACAAGACAGTTACTTTAAAAAAGTACTGATAATACCCAGGAAGCGGTGGATCCGTCCTGACATTTTCTAAAAAGTTGTTCTTTAAAAACGAATTTCATCTTCGACAATTATCTTTTTTAAAGATGTTTCTTGGTGTTTTTTTTTGTGTTTTTTTCTTCTTTCTTTTTTTTTGTTTTTTTATTTTTTTATTATTTTTTTTTTTTTTTGCTAATTTGATGTTCGTCAAAATAGCAAACAATAATGTTTTATAACGGCAGGCATGCAGGCTTGGAATGAACTGATGTATGGCGCTACCAGAGTCAACTCTAGGTTTAGAAACATTAGGAACTATGAAAAACCTGGCGGTTACCCAGCGGCGGAAGAACAATTCCTCAAACTTGGACCTCAAAAACTTCATTGGACTGCAAAACCAAGTGGGGTAAGAGCTCTGTAGAAACAATGTATTATGACATTCCCCCACCTCCGGAGGTGTGTGGGGGAGACATATTGTTTTTCCTGTAGTTGTCTTTCTGTCCGTCTGTTTGTATGGCCGTTCATCCGTCCGTCTGTCCATCACAAATCGTGTCCGCTCTTTAAGTCTGAAACCGTCTAAGACATTTCACAAAACTTGGTATAAATATGAAGCATCAGCAGGCAATGGGCAGAAAACATGAACTTTAACTACATCCACCCTTTGAAAGGAAATGAGCCTCGACACGAGAAAACCAACAATGTGGTTGTGTGCCAAGTGCAGACTCAGAGCAGCCTGAGCTTCTGCCCAGTCTGATTAGACTCTTCACTAAGCGCTTAAAGGCTAGCTTAGAGTCTAACCTACCTCCATGCAGACAGCGAAGACTCTGATCAGACTGGGCGGATGCACAACCACATTGTTGGTTAGACAGATTCTGTGATACTTGACACAAAGAAAAAGAAGCAAGAGGAAGGTTCAGCCATTCCATCCTTCTGTCAGTCGCCAGCGATATGTACCAATTCAAAAATTCTTAAGATTCCTTCAAGAGCAGAAGACACCTTCGAAAGAAGGAGTGTGGACCATACTTCGAAGCTTCGGCTACCTAAGCTTCACCAGTGAACCTGATATGATTTTGTGACGCCAACCAGAGAAAACACAGTATACCTTTTTGGATAATGATTATGTTCTTCACAGAAATTATTCATCTTTATCCCAGGATGGGACACAATGCTAAAAAAGATAACTACTGATTGAGTTGTATTCCGTGAGTAGATGTACGTGTCCCCTTTTACATATTTTTGGAAATTCATGAAAGCTCACACGTATGTTAACCTCGCACCAATTATGTACTGCGTTCAGTAATTTTGGAAGCAAATATTTTCTGCGTATTGAAAGGCAAAAATGATAACACTTGCTTGATTTATCTTCCTTTAACTCTTTCAGCACCAGTGACGAAATTATCAGAATTTGCAAACAGTGTTGATCCTGATGAGGCGGCTCATTTTGAGCCGCCTCATGTGGATCTACACTGTTTGTCCTCTAGTCTTTGAAATCTCAATATGAAATGTCTTGGACAAGGCATTTTTTTGAATTTTTGCAGATGTGAATTTTGTCGTCTGCTGTTTTGATGCTTAAAGAGTTAAGAGTATACGCCTCTTTAACTATAGTTATCCAAGGAAGCAAACAGGAAGTCAAATGAGTTGTCTCTCTTTGGAGAATGAGTTCCAAGATGTGACACAGGAAAAAGGTAACTATTGATTGAGTTGTTTTCCCTGGGTTCATGTTCCTGTCCCCTTTTACCTATTTTTGGAAGTCCATGAAAATGTCCCGGTATGTATACCTTACACCCAACAATGTGTCGCGAACTGATTTTGGTTGGTTGATCTGATGCTTAACGTCCACGGTAAACAACTAAGGTCATGTCGGGACGGTCAGTTAACCTAACCACACTATTCCTGGGCAGGCTTAGACCTCCTAAGCGGTTAACCAGTACTAAGTGCACATACTTTCGCCAGTAACTGACAACTGCCCTTCTTGAATCAGCGGAAGGAGAAACGAAAGTATGTGGCCAGACCGGGATTCGAACCCAGGACCTCTGACTTACGAGTCAGGTGTCCTACCGATTGCGCTACCCGGCCCGGCCGTCGCGAACTGAAATGCAGGAATCAATATTTGTTTCTATGTATTCAAAAGGGAAAAAGGTAACTCTTGCTTGATTCATCTCCCCAGGGCTAATGTTCACGTACTCAAAGCTCACCCATATGTTCACCTTACACCAATAATAGGAGCCCGGTAGCTCAGTAGGTTAAGCGCTAGCCTGCTGATCTAGCGGTCTTGGGTTCGAGCACTGTTGTAGGCGAGAATCTTTTCAATCGTAAACGGGGTTTCATTCCACACACAGCTTTTCATTATCGTCTATCCATCGTCCTGATATGACTGAAATACTGTTAAAAAGGACGTAAAATCGCAAGTCATCCATTCAATTCAGCCCCGTATCCAGGGGTTAGACTTTAGGGCTTCAGCCCCGCCACCTGGGCCTGGTAAGATTAAAATATATGTTGTGATACTCATCAGAATCGCCTATTACAACATATATTACAAGGAAAAAGGGACATTATCGAAAATTCTCATCAAACTGATCCCTACTTATGTCATGTATTTTCAAGTCCCCTCCCCTCCACCCCCCCCCCCCCCCCCCACACACACACACATACATCTCCACATTTTCCTGCCCCACCATTTATCCAGAGTCCCACCATTAGGTGGTGGTCTGGATCCGGCCCGGCATCTATATACTAATAATACCCGATATTTGAGGTGAGTGGGAACACTTTCAGTGGGAAATAACTCTGCCAGGGCATTTTTATTTTGCATCCTTTCTCAATGGGGGTCTTTTTACGACAGGACCCCCTCTTTGAAGAATAACATCGTCAAAAGAAGCAACCGCACGTTGTGTAGACCTACGAGGGATGTTCAGAAAGTTCTGATCGTGACGTCTTATTTTGGTAACCATTATAACTACAGAACTTCTGATAGCGAAAATATATAACGGTATGATATGTCCGGACAACTCTGCAAACGTGGTGCATATTTTCTAAGGGAAATATTTTTTAACGTTTTTGAAAGAGGTTACCCTACAGCCACTGCAGATTTTCACTTAAGAGGGTCATAGCTCATATATGAGCAGTCTTTGAATTGTTTTCATCATTGCTACTTAAACTTATTCCCCAGGCAACTGTTACCTGTAAATATCGCGGGAAATATATATAATCTAGGTTCCATACTGTCCTTTCAATTTAGATTAAAAGCATTTTATATAGTAGCTAATTCTCCCTTTCTACTAAAGTTATAATGATTTTGTAACAAAAACAACGGTTTAAACATTCAAAACCTTGTTAAGAAGAGCCTTTGTATAGGCCAATTCGAAACCGTCGAAAAATCAAAATTGATGTAAACAACGAAGCCGCTACGAGCTTTCGAAAATGACGTTGACGTTGTTTTCACTAACGTCATAAGAACTGCGCATTGCTTTGCAACCACTAAATCGATAACGTTTGCCGCCCTTCTAACTTTTGAATGGATATTGAAAACAACGAATGACAAGAAGCTGACAAAAATTAATTTTGTATTTACAATGATTTTTCACTTGAATGACACACTGAAAATAAATTCACATAGGCCAGTGGTATGACTGGGGCCTTATAACATGCGTTGTAACTCAACAAGAATATATATCTTTGGATAGTGTTAGGTATTATTATGAAGACGAAAAGTAGTGCTTTCAATACATGCTTAGTATTTGTCTCCAGCATGCCGCTAAACAAAGTTATGCGGCTAGAATCAGAACTTTCTGATCAACCCTCGTATTTACGCGCGCGTATACAATGGGTACACCTCCAAGGCTTTTTGCCATTGTAATATAGCGAGACAACTTTTCTGAATTCCTGTTTGCACGATGTGTAGGCCGATTTACGTATGAGAAAGTATTAGTTCCGAGACATTGCGGGAAACTGCGCGTGACAGGTAAACAACTTTTTGCTGACAGTTTTTTCATAAATATGTCTGCACAGACGCCAAATATCACAAAGGGGGGAGGGGGGTGTCAATAAGTTGGGTTTTTTTGCATCCTACAGAAGTTTTTTTTTTCACTCATGGTATACTCCAGTGTGTCTTGTTTATTGAACCATATGTGACTTTGGTCGGAAAGCCCTAGTTACTGAGCTATAGGTCCTCAGAAGTGGGTGGGGTAATTCAACATGCTTTTTTTTGGTCTTGTAAAAATGGTCTCATTTGGTAGAAGAATACAACAGACAGACAGGATTTGAAAAAATGATTAACCAAACATCTAAAATGTATTTCCATATTGTTTTATTTGGTTTAATTTGATTATATGTTGTCAAAAAAGACTTCCTTTGGCATTCATGCATTTTTTTTACATTTTTGTCCTATATTTTCACTATTTCTTGGCATCAAAGCTAAATAAACTGACCAGTAATCATCAAACTCATGTCTAGGAAGCACATTGACCAGTACTATTGGATGATGTGACCAGAATTTCATAATGACCTAGTTTTTATGGTTGACTGAACAAATAAACTTGCTTATAAGAAGGATATATTCAATTTTATGACCTAGAATTACGAAACTTTGGTCAAATTAATATCTTAACTGCTATATTATGCCCCACACCTCCGCCACTAAAGGTGAGAGAATACATACTGGCTTCAGGTCACATGAACAACATGGCCACAATGCCCAAATATGGTAAAAACCTTTAAAAATCTTCTTCTTAAAAACCAGTTGAACGATGGCCTTAAGACTTGGTATGTAGCATCAGGTACTCAAATTCTTCCAAGATTGTTCAGATAATGACCTTGGATTGACCTTGACCTTTTTTACGGCAAGGTCATATATTGGAAAACGCTAGAAGATTTCATGGGAAGTTTTGAAGATTTGGGCTTATAAATGGGTATATACAGTTGACTTAATGACATGGCCACAACATGGCTACAATGCCCAAATATGGTGAAAACCTTTAAAAATCTTCTTCTTAAGAACCATGAAATGATATGTTCTAGCATTTTCCCATATTTGACCATGCCGCAAAAAGGTCAAGGTAAACTCAAGGTCATCATACGAATAGTCTTGGTAGTACTCTATTACTCCATCCTACTTACCAAGTTTCAAGGCCATAGGTGTATTGGTTCTGGAGAAGAAAAATATTAAAGATTTATACCATAAATGGGTATGGCGACCACGTTGGTCATCTGACCTGGACCGCCGGTTGAACGAATTTTTATTCATTTTTTTCAATCAACCCCTGGAGGCTCTATGTGAAATGTGTTTACAATAATTATTGGCCCTTTGGCTTTCGAGGAAAAGTCTGAAAATGTTAAAATAAGAGAGACATGGGTCAAAGGTCAAAGAATGACCTTGACCTCTTGTACTCATAATTCTTCATGACCTCATTAAGACAACTGTATATTCCAATTTTCAAAACTTCCCATGAAATCTTATGTTCTAGCATTTTCCAATATTTGACCTTGGCATAAAAAAGGTCAGGGTCAATCCAAGGTCATCATTTGAACAATCTTAGAAGAACTTGAGTACCTGATGCTACTTACGAAGTCTCAAGGCCATTGGTCAACTGGTTATATAGAAGAAGATTTTAAAAGGTTTTTTATCATATAAGGACATGGTGGCCATGTCATTAAGTCAACTGTATATACCAATTTGTAAGCCAAAATCTTCAAAACTTCCCATGAAAGCTTATGTTCTAGCGTTTTCCAATATTTGACCTTGCCTAAAGAAAGGTCAAGATCAATCCCAGGTCACCGTTTGAACAATCTTGGAAGAACTTGAGTACCTGATGCTACTTACCAAGTCTCAAGGCCATTGGTCGACTGGTTTTAGAGGTTTTTTACCATATATGGGCATTGTGGCGATGTTGATCATGTGATCTGAAGCCAATATGTATTCTCTCACCTTTAGTGGCGGGGGTGTGGGGCATAATATAGCAGTTAAGATATTATTTTGACCAAAGTTTCGAAATTCTAGGTCAAAAATTGAATATATTCATCTTATAAGCAAGTTTATGTGTTCAGTCAACCATGAAAACTAGGTCATTGTGAAATTCTGGTCGCGTCATCCGATGGTACTGGTCAATGTGCTTCCTTGACATGAGTTTGATGATTACTGGTCAGTTTATTTAGCAATGATGCCAAGAAATATTGAAAAAAGAGGACAAAAATATCAAACAAGAATTCCGCGGAACGCTATGTCGCACCTGCTTAACACCTTCACTTAATGAACTTGATAAAAGTGTCATTTTGAAACATATTTGGTCAAAATCCATTCAGTAGTTTATGAGATATTATCGTTTTCATGTTTTTCGCTATTTTTAGTAACGGTGGCAGGGGCCCATCTTGGATGGTCTCCATTCGCTTAACTTTCAAAGAACTCCATTTAAGGACCATTCTGGCTAAATTTGACCTAAATCTGTTTAAGGTTTTTGAGATATTGGCGTTTTTGCAAACTCGGACTAGTAAACAGGAAGTAGGTCACTGTGACCTAATTCCGCTACAGATTTTTTTCATTTTGATAATTTTTAAAACCAAGGTCCCATTAATGCTCCACGTAAAATTTCAGCCAAATATACCAAGTGGTTCTAGAAGAAAAAGTGATTTTATTGTTTTTGCTATTTTTAGTAACAGCGGCCATCTTGGATTCTGGACCAAGCTGAATTTTGTCATTCAGAAGCCCTGCAGTCTGGTCAAGCAGCATGTGAAATTTGAGAACCATGGATGCAATGGTTTCAGAGAAAAAGTCATTTGAATGGACTTAAAATGTAGGGTCGACGTAAATGTGAACGGACGGACGGACGAACGGATTGACGGACAGACGGAAAACCGGACGCCTATATCGCACCTTGCTAAAGCAGGTGCGACAAAAACGCTGAATGCCAAAGGAAGTCTTTTTTGACCATATTTGTTCAAATTAAACCAAATAAAATGATATGGAAATACATTTAAGATGTCCTGTTAATCATTTTATCAAACACTGTCTGTCTGTTGTACTCTTCTACCAAATGAGACCATTTTTACCGTAAAAATGGTCTTGAAGACCAGCTAAAACCATATTGAATTACCCCACCCACTTCTGTGGACACATAGCTCAGTAACTACGGCTTTCCGACAAAAGTCACATATGGTTCAATAAACTAGACACACTGGAGTATACCATCAGTTAAGAAAATAAAACTTTGGTAGGATGCAGAAAACCCACCTTATTGACACCCCCTCTTTGCTTTTATAATTATATTGGGCATATTTTCATCTATCTATAAACATTTGGAAGCTTCTGCTACACTTACAATATCAAGCTTGGTTTTAGAAACATGCAGATTTTTGCATTTCTCTAATTTTTCCTCGGAAAGCAGCATGTATACTCTTTATTCCTTTGTCTTTTCCAAAATTGTACTCATAGCGAGTGGCCGACTAATACTTTCGCCTACGTACCGTGCAAACAGGAAGTCACAAAAAGTGTCTCGCTGTGTTAAAATGGCAAGCCTGGAGGTGGGTACATACATCTTAAAACAGTGCAGGGTTTCTTAGCCACGAAACGACAAAACAAATAAAGTGGCATGTGCGTCCAGCGAAGGCTGTCCAGTCTGATTAGAGTCTTCGATATGCGCTTAAAACGTAGCTATGCGTCTAAGATACCTACATGCGGACAGCAAAGATTCTGATCAGTCTGGGCGGATGCCAAGGCTGATCAGAGTCTTTGCTGGGCGCACATGCTACTTTGTTGGTTTTGTCATGTTGCGGCTCATTTATTACAGTTTGGTTCTTTCTTCAGAATTCCGCATGGAGTGGCCAAGTAGGCGACAGGACAATAATCTTAAAGACATCACCTGACAGGGCCCCTGGTAAAACCTACATCCAGATTTACAGGAACAACGGCAGACCAGCGGAGAATATCATTGACGAAATAAGATACATAAAATAAACACAAGATAAACAAGAGCAAGCCTCTTGTTTGTGACCTATTTCGAGGACCTGTGAATGAGCTGATATAATAACGACAGTTAATAACGAAAGTTATCCCTTCTATATTAAATCAAAATGTAGACTAACTAAATGCTTCCATTTGGTAACAGAGTAAAAAGGTGTTACAAAAATGGCCGCCACTGGTCGCAAGTCAGTAGTGTCGACTTAACTTTGCGAACTCAGCAGAGCGTAAAATATATGTCAAGTGTGGACATTAGTGTTACTTTACTTGAGACCGTTCTAAGAAGAAAAATTATGCCAGTCTTATGACTGTAAATATAGTTTGAGACAAATGGACTTGGCGGACCTGTAGACCTACAGACAGAAAATCGAACTCCTGTATCGCACCTTGCTAAAGCAGGTGCGACAATATACCGGAACTTGTTTTTGGTATATCCGTCATCAACCAATATATTTTTTAGCCGTAACATCAGAAACGGTGTCACTTGACTCACATGCAAACATCTTGCCGTTCGCTACAGAAGTCTATATAGCAAAAGGCGAACTTTCAGCGGAAGCACAGACGGATAGTAACATGTCTTAACATGTGAAACAACTCTTCTGTCCTCCTTGACGAGGATCAACTCTTAACTCTCTAAGCACCAAAAAGGAGACGACATAATTTACGTCTGCAAAAAATAAAACATGCCTTATCCAAGACATTTCATATTGAGAATTCAAAGACTAGAGGGCAAACAGTGTAGATCTAGATGTGGCGGCTTATTATGAGCCGCCTCATCAAGATCTACACTGTTTGCAAATTATGCTATTTGCGTCACTGGTGCTTAAAGTGTTAAGTATAATAATTTGTCTCCAATTAACCGACTCGCTTCTTCATTTTGAAGGGCAACATCGTCCAAGGATACTGAGTGAAAAGTCGCAAAGTTAGTCTCCTGTATAAAATGGGGAAGAAAAATAGTTGTATACGCACATCTAATATTGTGATAAAACGTCCGACCCTGGCACCAAAAAAGACAATACCATTTGTATAGATGGATGGATGACTTACGATTTTACGTCCTTTTCAACAGCATCTCGGTCATATCGGGACGATGTGAGGGTGATAATGAAAGGCTGTGTGCAATGGAACCGCGTTTACGGTTGGACAGATTCCCGCCTCCGCTAGATCGGTAGGCCAGTGCTTAACCTACTGAGCTACCGGGGCTCCGAAACCAGTTGTAAACAAGATCAGAGAAAATCTGACTGACGCCAAAATCTAAGCTTGGACTTTATAAGCTTACAGCTTTCGTTCAGATCCTCAATTTCGAACCGTGTATATCTTATACCATGCATGTTATTTTCTTGAATAAAAATTGTTTAAACCAAAATCT
This sequence comes from Ctena decussata, assembly GCA_963989385.1. Classification (NCBI taxonomy): domain Eukaryota; kingdom Metazoa; phylum Mollusca; class Bivalvia; order Lucinida; family Lucinidae; genus Ctena; species Ctena decussata. The sequence goes on from OZ022501.1 coordinate 89,202,233, forward strand.
AAGCTTTTGAAAAATTGTTGTTATCATTTTTACTGTCTACTTGAAAAAAAAAATACTTTTCTGGTGAAAATATAACAATTTCACCCAGTTTCATAGACAAAAATAATATATAAATAAAAAATAAGTATATTTAACATACTTTACAGTATCCATAGATATATTCAAGCTGGAATCAATAAACAAAAAAGTTGAAACCATTTAACCCTTAAAGCGCCAAAAATTAAAATTGTTGAATTGGCAAACAGTGAAGATTCAGATGAGGTGGCTCATAATGAGCCACCTCATCTGAATCTACACTGTTTGCCCTCTAGTGTTCGCATTCTCAATATGATATCGCTTGGACGAGACATTTTTTGAAATTCTGCAGACGTAAATTTTGTCGTCTGCTTTTTTGGCGCATTAAGGGTTAATAGTAGAGAAAATGTTTTCATCTTCAAACTGGAAAAGACACGAACAGACTCGATACCAAAAGGTACATAATTGAGCCACGACACGAGAAAACCAACCAACAATGTGGTTGTGCGCCCAGCGCAGACTCAGATCAGCCTGGGCATCCGATCAGTCTGACCAGAGTCTTCGCTATCCGCATGGAGGTAGCTTAGCTACCGTTTTAGCACTTAAAGAAGAGTCTGATCAAACTGCGCGGCTGCCCAAGCTGATCTGAGTAATTGCTGGGGCGCACAACCACATTGTTGGTGTTCTCATATCGCGGCTCAATTTCCTGAAAAACACAGATATGAGATTTTGACCAAAAAATACCTAGCATCCCATAAACAGGTATTGGCAAACAGTGCAGACCCAGACCAGACGCCGCAAAACGCGGCGTCAGGGTCTACTTTATTTGCATGAGTCAAATCGGTATTTTGCCGTAAATGAAATACTGAGCCGCAACACGAGAAAACGAACAAAGTGGTTGTACGCCCAGCGCAGACTCAGATCAGCCTGGGCATCCGCCCAGTCTGATCAGGGTCTTCGTTGTCCGCATGGAGCTAGCCTAGACCCATAGCTACCCTTTAAGCGCTTTAAGCGAGGAGTCTGATCTGACTGGGCGGATGCCCAGGCTGACCTGAGTCTGCGCTGGCCGCACAACCACTTAATTATCTCGTGTCGCGGCTCAAATGATAAAAACTCAGCAAAACCAGACACCCCTTAAATGAAAATGAACTCATTCAATTTATAAATTAAAGCTAGTGAAATGTATTCTTCCCTAACCAGATATGGACAACAGCTTTTTTTGCTTTTTTTTGTGGTGTTTTTCATTATACTGGAGTCAGGAAACACGATCAGAAAAACAAATACTCTTTATAGAAGGTAATAAAAGTTATTTCTATTTGTAGAAAAGGATAATCAGATTAACATATATTTCATTCTTAAGAATGACGCGGAGCAACTACTTTATACACTGCTCAAAATATTTAAAGGAACACCTAATATTTTTCCATAGACGACAGTGCAACACATCCTCACTTTGAGGTTATATACTTTCGATCGATAAAGACACGGATTTTCCATTTATTTTGCCATTTTTTAAAGAGGGGCAAGGTTACTGACTGCACAGTTTTTGATCCAATATTTGTCCTGCCCTTGTCCATGGACAGATTTAAGTAAAACTGGTATTTTGCTAAAATTTGCAATTTTTCAAAACGGGTGAAAAGCGTGAAAATTCAACCAAAATCAAAAGAACCATATTGTCTATGAAAATGAATGTCTTTCAAGATGCCCCTTATTGAGAAAATCCCTTTGAACTGAACTTTATGAGATTTTATAGACTTCAGCAAAACTACCCAATTTAAGAAAATAAGAAAATTGCAAAACTTGTACCATGGAAATGAGCAGGGCATCTATTGTGTTGAAATTCTGGTTGTCTTAAACTTCCATTCTTCTTAAAAGTGCTGAAAAAAGATGGAAATTCTTGCCCACTGACGGTCAAATTTATTGGCCGTTAAACTGGGCATGTGTTGTAGTAACATCAATTGGAAAACACCTGCTGCTCCTTTAAATATTTTAGCAAGTAACAAATTTTCTAGGAACTAAAAAAAGATATGGACACTGCTCTATTTGATCTTTACGATGAAAGGGAGGCTTTCAGGGGAAACGACTCTGTAATTTTAATTTTGCTGTCGTTCACAATGCGTGCCCACTTATAAAAAATTATTTCCTCTCAATGGCTCAATGGGCAAATTCTTTCCCTTATGAAAATACCCCACTTTGGTAAGACTTCATCGTAAACGCAAACAAACAAAAATCACAGTTCTTAGTTATTTCCCTTTGTAAAATGGCAGAAAACAAGTATATACCAACTTAACAGCATCTTTGAGCGTGTTCATTCATGGTGCATTAAGAGTCATCCGAAGTAATAAGATGCACTGTTCCCAGCAATGATTAACCATTTGGGAAGCGACACGACAAAACCAGCAAAGTGACATATATGCCCAGCAAAGATTCAAATCAACCTGTGCAGCCGCCCGGTCTGATCAGAGTCTTCGTATAACTTAGTGCGTTTAAAGCGCAGCTAATGGTCTAAGCTAGCGCCAAGCGGTCAGCCAAGACTCTGTTCAGACTGGGTGAATGTCCAGGCTAATCTGAGTCTTTGCTGGGTGCACGTGCCACTGTTGGTTTTGCCATGTCGCGGCTCATTTTAAGAAGAAGAATGTATCTTAACAATCCAGCTATCTATTTGAGCTATCAGGGTCAAGGTCATCGCTGTCTGCTTTTTCTGTGTAAGCTCCAAATGGCATATCATTGCAGGACGATACATCGGTTGATGACGTTGATAAACAGGCAGACGCAGAAACGTCATCTTGAAAGGTATAAGTTTGGTCCTTAATCAAGAACCTGGAACTATTTGGAGGTAGTGTAGTAGCTTCTGGTATACTGACTGTCGATTGAGAGGGTGTGTTTGACACGCTACTGTTAACAGAACCTGTGATATACCCATTTTCCTTCATTTCAATCTCCTCAAACTTGAATTTTTCCACCTCGGGAACATACACTAGAGTAAATCCCATTTTTTCTACTAAACTATCCAGTCGCGATTTCCCCTTCCTTTTCTTTCGGTGCTTCTTCTTGGAACTTTTACTTGTTGAAAAGTCCGAAGTCGTAACAGCTTTCTGCAGTTCAAGCAGACGAACTCGTCCATCTGTCTCATTTAGCCGCTGTTTTGTTCTCTCGCACTCAAAAGAAAGCTTCATTTTGAAACCGTCTTGTTTGAGATATTTTTCTTGTTTGAGATACTTCTGAATGTGCTCATCCTGTGTGTGCACGGTGTGGCTCTTCCGGTTGTGAGATCGTTTGATTCTTACAACGAGAGTGCAGCAGACGCCAATGGTGGAGTAAACCAAAATGGTGGCAACAATAAAGTGCATGGCACCTACGTGATCATATTTTGCTGTTTTGCTGATTTCTGCGGATGAATTCGAAAATGTCTCATTTTCCATTAACGTCATTGTGATGTTTTGCATGGCCCTGAGTGTGTCAGCTTACTTAAAAAGCTTCTAGGTGTAACCTCTGAGTACAATACTGCCACATGAAACACCCACTATGCCATTTATGACAGCTGAAACACTTTCCTTTAAGAAAGAATGAAAACTGCAACCATCATTCCTCGATTTGTATGACTGCGTATACCCGACGATGTTTACTTAGCAGTACCTTGTGTACAAAATACACCACCACATCCTCCTAATAAAAACAGGCCCCGAGGTTATAAAACTTTTTTCGTGCTCAACTCAGCTGAGCATGAAATTTTCTCTGCTGATAAATATGAAAATGCCAACTAATGTTGGCATTTTCATATTCATAAGCAGAGAAAATTTCATACTCAGCCTAACTGAGCAAGAAAACAACCGTACTTATCAGTAATTTGCTATTTATGTGCAGGTAAAATTTCATGCTCAACTCAGCTGAGCATGAAAAAAGTTTTATAACCTCGGGCCCAGGACTCCTGGTGTCTCAAATAAAATTCCTCATTCTCAGGTCATACTCCTCAAACACATACAATCATATTCGAGTTATACACCCCTCAAATACACAAATTGCGCGTTTTTAACTGGTGAAATAAGCTTTGTAATTTCAAATACCCTTACACAAGCCTGAAATGAATTTATAATCCAAAGAAAGTTTTTGTTTGTTTTTCGATTCACACAACACATTCAATATGATGTACTGAAGGCTAAATACTATATACAAAGGTCATTTTCAATGTTATGAAGGTTTATTTTTATATCGTAAGGTGGTGTTACAGCTTATTTAATCACAATCGTTTGGATTAATATTTTCTTAATGCAAGACCAATCAAGTTAATGTTCTTAATAATGCTAGTATACTAAAATGTGTGTTACTGGTACTTTCACAGGAAACAACAGAGTCAGAATCATTCAAAGGAAAAACTTTGCTCCTGTAGGTGCAAATGCTTTCCTTTTAAAAGTAGATCACATTTTTAAAAGGCTTTTTATTATCAAGGGAAGTTAACAAGGGTAATAGGGGTTGTTCCCCTTGCAAACAGGGCTTGAATATCAAAAAGCCGGTTTTTCTGTTCAAGATTTTTGAAATCCCGTTCAACATAGTAATTTTATAACCTGTCATTAAAATACTAACATAAAGGCCCATTGCTTTATCAGTGGTATCTTTATCGCAAGCATTTTAAACAAATAAACATCCTAATCCAGGAGTTTCACATACAAAAGTGTTGAAAGATGAGTTGGGTCATTTATGTTGGCAACCAAAAGGCCATTTGAGTTGGCAACTTAGCCGACCTACTTTGAGATCATAAACTTGAATTAAATGGTAAAAATACAATGTTCAGGCGTTGGGCCTCATTCATTGTCCCGCTGTTGTATATATTGCACTGCTCGAAGGGGAACCAAAATACCAAATGTATTCTTTCGAGCGATTTCTCAGTTTTCAGTAACCATTTTCCCGTATCTTCCGTCAAATATCCACATCAACCCACACTTTATCACCAAACGTGAAAGATTGACCCGCATTTAAATTCCATAATGATTTGTGCTTAGTCACAGGGAGTTCTGTGCACAGAACGCCTATGTCTACGCACAAATCATTGAGACTCTAACTCTGTTTGAACATTTTTTTATCTTAAAATGCTCGCTTAATTTAAATTCCATTCGTTTCATTAAACCTATGTATTCAGAAGTAAGACAAAATTGACATATCACTCTCTTCAGTCGCTTGCTACATTTTAGAATCGAGATCCCGAGGAGTAGGAAATCATATAGATGTGGCTTAATTACTGTAATTTTTCCAACTTTGAATAAGACATTTTGACAAGCTTTGTCTAACTTGCCAGGGGAACTACTTGTGCATACCCGGCTATGACTCTACATCTGGGTTTACAATGTTTTCTCACGTAATTCTAGCCCAAAGTTCTGGGGCATTTAACGGTTAATTTGGGATTGCCTACTGATTAAGAGCAATTTTTGTGAAAATTATCTAAATCCAAGAAATCAAATGAATTTTGAAGAATCGCGAACCCGCGCGCTATCGAAATCGCCTCATCGAATATAAATTAATATACTCTGACGTCACCAGGGGCCTGTTTCACAACGAATCGTACGATTAAAATTCGTCGTAAGATGATCGTACGAGAATCTTACGACCAAAAATCGCTTTCATGAAAAAAATCTCTGTTTCACTATTGTCCTCGTAGAACTCAATTTACGATCAAATCTACGACACCTAAAGGGCAGTCGTAAATTTCACTTTTTCTCCTCTTTCACCGCTCAGCATACTCATACTTAACTTTTGAATAGATTACATTTATCTACTGTCTTTCTGAAAAGCACATACCAAGTTTTGAGCAAATCAGCCAATTAACAAAATTCTAAATTTATGATAAATCATCTAAGGGTGATTTTGAGTGAAGTTTTTCCTGTACGATTATCGTACGATTATCGTGCGATTCTTGCGGGATAATTTACCTGCAATGTATCAGAGACTATTCTCAAAATCATGGCGGCAGCATTTGTTCAAATAGAGAGAAATTATCTTACAAGAAAATGGGAGGTCTTAGGACTGTTTGAACCCCTAATTACGTGATCTCTTGTCTGAGGAGACTGCATGTTTGTGTTCAACGGTATGGCACGCCAAATGCACAATAAATCTTTAAACTAGGTTTAAGAAATTTTACCATAAGTTGAGCTTCAAACCTAAGTTTCAGTTCAGTTATAGGCTTCAAATCTGACTTCAATACCCGGACTTGTAAAAACGGTTATAGAAAATTTCAATTTTCAAAAGTTAGTTTTGAAGTTAAAACAAAGGATTGAAAACTTAACACCTAAAATTGAGAATGTGAAATTTGTCTTGCTATACAATCGAATTATTGCGCTGACCACAACAAGGTTCTGCAGTGCAAGTCTGAAAGAGCTGATACAAACACAAACAGCATTTGGCAAAATAACAAGACCCGAGTTTAATTCCTCGGAACTTCTATCTCAAAACTGTATTTCGAAAATCGAGGAAGGACATGGCAAGCCAATGCACAATGAATTTCAAAACCCTGAGTTTCAGCCTTGTTTCAGAGTTTCAGTCCTAGGTTTTGGATATCCAATCCCCACTTTTGTAAAATGAATTTATATAGGAATTTTGTTTTCATATCTTGGTTTTGAAGATCTGCAACTAAGGATAAAAAACTTTGAACCTTGGATTGAAAACTTCCCAGGTGCGATCCTTCGTGTCTTTGGTTAGGTGTCGTCCATGTTTACTTAGAATCCACCGGTAGCTCAGTGGTTTAAGCGCTGGCCTGCTAATCAAGCGGTCCTGAGTTCATTTCCGGAGGCGGAAATCGTTTCAGTTGTAAACAGGGTTCCCTTGCAAATAACCTTTCATAATCACCCTTCCACCGTCCTGATACGACTGAAATACTGTTGAAACGGACGTAAAATTGCAAGCCATCCATCCATCCATCTTCCTTACTTCAGTGAGAAGGGCTTTAAACTCATTTGAGGTCCTTTTGACCTTTTTCTTTGACATGATTGCGTTGTAGTACAAATCGCTACTGTTTGTGTTTATAAAACCCAATACACATCTGTCAAAGCTAATACACATCACGTCTGCGATCCATCGTATAACTAAAATCCTACGAGAATCGTACTATCTGTCGTACGATGTTTTTATGAATCGATCGTGCGAGAATCGTGCGATTCTCGTACGACCAAACGTACGATTATCTCACGATTCATCGTACGGTTAATTTTTGTGAACTAGGCCCCAGGGCGTGCACAAAACTTAAACACTTTTTTCTAAACTTTAACAATGGATTTAGATATGATTATATATAGACCTTGAGCTGACCATAGACCCCCCTCCCCCCCCCAGGAGGAGTTTTGTACGCTATAATTTTCTGAAACTACATTATATAAGAAACAAAATGACACATGTTAGCCCTCTGTACGTTGGGGCGTTAACGTATGACGTCAACGTCAATTACACTACCCAAATTTACATATTCACGTTATAATAGAAGATACGCATTGTTGTACACATGCTAGTATTCGCCCTAAATAATGTTGGGCTTTGTCTGCTAGTACATAAATCACTGTGTCAAAGTTATTGACATTGTCAAGGATCAGTTGACTAGCCTATATAACGTAGTTTACATTGCATTTGACGTTTTTTCCCCTTCAGTGTCTAAATACATGTAATATAAGGAGCAAATTTTAAGAATTTAAGTGTAGCGAAAAGTTAATGTCATATATATGCCTGTTTCAATATTCTATTATAAAAAAGAAACAATCTTAAGTCTTATACTCGTCAGCTGTCACAATAAATATGTAACGTATATAACAAAAAAAAAAAAAAAAAAAAAAAAAAAAAAAAAAAAAAAGAATCAGACCAAATCTCTGAATTGCTGGACTGAAGTTTATACGTGCTCCATCATTCTTCTTTTATTCATGCCCAGCTTAGATAATTTAGGCGGCAGTTAAATTAGCAGTGGATACATTAAGTGGGGACAGAAACTATCTTATTTTTGAAGAATTTAACCTACAAAATGACCAGAAAAGCTACGAAAGCCAACATAAGCTGCATTTTATATTTTAATGTTATCTTTAATTTGTCTTCAGTAGATACTGTTGTATATGTAAATATGAAGAAATGTCAATGTTATGTGTCCTCAAACTATAAAAAAACATCTAATAGTGGATATTTGAAAAACAATCTAACAGTAACATTACGTTATATAATTGTAATATGTCGAGGAATAAGATATTTGTGAGTCATCTGTTATCAAAATTTAAGTTCCCTGGCGGTATGAAGTATCTATTGCTGTAGTATAAGCTTACCACTGGTAGTCAGATGGCAAATTTAGCTCTTTGAAATACACAAGAGTTCAGCAAGACGCACATAGATTGTTACAGCTGAAGCAGTTCGACCTTGCCTTCAATTCAGTCTCACTTAAAAGTGACTTCATAAAAATGTTTTTTTTTTTAATTTTATGCATTAAATGAAGTAAGTATAAGATTATATATGCTGCAACTGATTAATATTTAGGTTCTCGTTATGATGGGGATAAAACCAGTTTCGCTACCTGTGCTGTTGGCTGAGCCATTCAATTACCCTTCATACAAATATGCAACTGTGACTACCAGCCGAGGCAATCAAAAGCAGTACCAACTCTGCCAGCATGCATCAACACCATTTTTCTAAGCTGTCAGTGGAATCGTCAGCCACGAGCCTCTTTGCACAGTAACTGCTTTACATGGGTTAGCAAATATGTGTGGCTCCCGTGATCATAACTTATATGTCAATTTGTGATCTACGTGATCTGTTTATGCAGCTCCCGGCCATCAAATACATTACAAAATGTTAACAATGTGAAAATTTAAGGATTATAAAAAGTGACTTACTTTATAACGCATACAACATTCTGTCTTCAGCCTGTTCAGGGGTTCTATTTTTCATTATGTTGTTACAAATATTCAAATGGTCAGGTAATTTTGCAAACCCCGTGGCTTTATTCCCACTTGTTGATACTATGAAGGACTAAAGGTGTTACAAAATACAAATTTAAGTCAGACAATTTTCAATAATGTAACAACTAATATTCAGGGGCTTTATTCTCTAACAGTATTTAACATACTTGGACAAGGATTATTTGATAAGCAGTAAGATATCATAGATAGGCAGTTTACAACCATATTTATTGCTAAAAAGTAAACAATATGGTAATACAAGGTCACGGAGATCAAATGCAGAAAGTTACTTAGGTTAGCCCTTCCTTGGTGTGTATAGGTATGCACTATTTCTATTGTTTGATTATTTGCTCTTCAGTAATACTGTATTACTAGTTAAGGATATCGGAAATGAAGAATTCATAAACTCTGAATAAATACGTTGTATACGTTACTTGTTTGGTCTTTCTTTTTTTCCCAATATTATACTGCAAAGCATATAACTACAGTGTAGGCAAATACATTCTGAGGGGAGAACAACTAAGACTTGCTCATAAATATCTGAACAGCGATGACCAACATTAATATATTCTGTCATTTTCATTTGCCATATCATTATGTGTGCAGAGCTACTGGAACACTGACGCTGGAAAACAAAAACAAAAACATTTTTGTCCAACTAAACGTGTCTTTATGTTCTTTAGTGAATAGATTCTTTAAGAGATGATTGAGTGCAGTTAGACTCTTTAGGAGATGGTTGAATGTAGTTAGAATTTAAAGAGCAAGAAACAAAAGCATAGAAATATATATCATCTTAAACACTATAGCATTTATAGATAGCTACAGTATACAAGTTAACTGCCAGTCTCTTTTCTGTATTAAATATTTCTTATACTATACTCCAAAACTCCTGGTTGTCACATAATTGTAAGTTACATAATTGAACTAAGTAAAGCAATGTATTGACTCTACTATTAATTATTTTCAAAAGTTTGTTTTGTTTCTTAAATTGTAACTCAGCAATGTTGTTTTCTCTGGTAACGTAAAAAATACAATAGTCTTACAAAAGTAAGTATACGCTGCCAGCAAATATCTACATTAGCTTTGACGCAGAACTGTATTTGGCTTAAGCCTTTAAACTTCAGGTTACTGTTCTGCTTTAAAGTTTTTCAGTGTGCACGTAAAAGCTATAACAAATCATGTCAATAAACAAGGTGGAACTCCAGTTTGCATTGTTGATTACCGATTTTTTTATAGTTTTAAACAAAATCGCTTAGCTTTTAATGGTATCAAACTGATTGCATATCATTTTATTTGAGCCCTATATGCAAAATCAATGCTGGCTTTTAATAGCTGCGGCTTTATTATTTCTGAAGTATTTTTATTTTTTATTTTTTATTTTTTTTTTTTTTTTTTTTTGATTTTTTTGATTTTTCAGCTGTATATAACAAAATTTCAGGTATGTTACTGTGTTTAGAACTCAAATGTACAAGTAGTAAAAGAAACAAACTGGACAATGCCATTATGAAATACTTTTATCTTTGATATGATAACAAAGTAAACAGCAAAACCCATTTTACATGTGCAGAATATGTCAATGCCCTTAACATTACAATTTGAAGTATACTGTGTTTAATCACGTATAAAACACACCTCATGAATCCCTAAAAGTAATAACTGAGATAAATGTTGATAGGTCCAAGTACACAATATATCATAAGATCACTCAGACATATGTTTTATTTTTTTAATGTGACAGTGAAAAAAATCCTGATTAAAGGTATTATAATAAAATATTTTAAATGTTAATGTTATTTACGTTACTACTAGTAATAGTTTATCATAGAAAATAAACCGGAATGAATTTTTCTCTTATATTAAAAGATTCTTTTATGAAGAAACTGCTACCAAAGAAAATAAAATGATTCTATCTTCAAATTATATGATTTTAACAAAATTGGCCCTAGGTAACGTATAAAATCGATCATTATGGACGACTAAAATGCATTCAAAATACTGTTGAACTGCTCCTTGCTGTTTATATAGGCTGGCATATTCAATATTACCGTTTACTGTTGTTTTCCATTCCAACAGTGTAGTCCAAGCGCTTGAATTATACGGAAAGTGATAATTGTAATATGGAACATTCATAAGGGGTTACTGTGTTAAACATCCTATTTCTCCCAAAGTATACAAGATAGGATAATAATTTTTGTAGATCTGGAAAGATCAATAAATTTTCTTTCATACATAAACAAATATTTGGTCTAATATTAAAGGCATAACTTACAAAAAGAAAGTATTTCGGATGGAAATTGCAATTTTAATGGAGAGTCAAGAAAAACGTCACGTATACTACACTACGTAGGCTAAAGTGACGTTTCAAACATCATAACTTTTAGCTATTGGATTGTTCTATTAGACACCATTATAATTTTAAAAATAGGAAATTGACTTCTATTTTTTATAATTTTTGATAATTTTTATTTTATGTTTATTATTTTAATGGGTAACGTAATGTAACAGGCTGTTACAGCTTAACGCCCCACTCGCCAGAGGGCTAACATGCTGAAAAAAACTTCTAAGATGCTGGTCTTTAAGAAAAGTATGGTCTACAAAACTCCCCCTGGGAGGGGAGGTAAACCATATCTGGCTCATGGCCTATAAGCTCTGTGATTTTGGACTGGGTATCGCTCTATCGATTTTTCTACGCCGGCGATGACAGATTTTGGAGTAATAAATGCAGAACCAGATTAAAATACCCTGCTTGTAAAGTGAACACAGTGGAAAGGTCCGAAGACCTTTCCAATAAATTACAAGTGATAAGCCGAGTCAGCAGCTCTTTCCCAAATAGTTGGCAACTCAGCTATCTTTACTGAACTAAATAATTTAGACCAACAGAAGGGTTAATAAGTTAAACAGCACCGAACATAAAACAAATGCAACCGCAACGAAAGTACCGCCTTGGGACGGTTAGTAATAACTACTAGGGAGTTTAAACCGGTTTTACTGGGCCCAAACCTTCACCCTCACTCTCCGCCGCGGTGCACACAACTAGTTGGTAGTTCGGCTCGTATGGAGGTCCCCTAACTCATCAGTGAGTCATCACTGGCAACAATTAAAATCAAGAAATGACTATGATAAAGCAAGAATGCATGAGGACTCGACATCCAAAACGTGTTGAGACACCAGGAGATCCCTGAGGCGTCAGTAACACCACCGCAGCACTGGAGTAAAAGAAGACCACCAGTTGAACCCCGGTGGGGGTTCAAGTTTATCAGGCGACACCAGAAACAAGGCGAAACTTCCCGATCCAGTCCGACGTGTTTCTGGTCGAGCATAATAAACTTGATATCAAAAGACGCTTAGATCTACATGATTTTCTATTGAACAAGCATCATTAAAAACTTTAAATGCGTAAAGAGCGTCAAACATATGTGAAGCAAAGCAGCTTATTCGAACTTGCTGACGTCATGAATGCGTTATGACGTAAGCCGGTGATGTCATTTAACCAATCGAACGTTGTTATTACGGCCAACGTCACAAGGTGTGCATAACCAGTCGTCATACGTGTAGAATGAGATCGCTTCTAAAGGCACTACCTGATACCATTCGTGGAAGCGCAGTTCTATAGTGACATGATATCACATTATGTTATCAGGTGGAATTTGCAGCAGAGGCATGATATGCATATTGTTTACTGCAACGTTTATAGTGAACTGGTAGACTTTCAGGGGGAGCAACTCTGCCATATATTTGCCTCCCTTTCAATAGTGTTCAACTCTTCTGAAGGAATTATTTGCTCCTCTTGGAGCAAATTCTGTCTTTCAAGAGAAGACGTTTTTCGGAATGGCGACACCGTCCATGGCAAAAAAAAACAAGGTCATAAAAGTTGTTTCCCTTTTAAAAAATGGCGGAAACGCATAGGGTGTTTGTACAACTTGGAATCTAAATTCAAAAAGATGAAGTAAGTCAGCCAAACTTGGCATCGCGAGAAGAATATGGTACAGGCGAATCATCATGAAAATTCGAGCCGCGACACGAGAAAACCAACAAAGTGGTTGTGCGCCCAGGGCAGACTCGGATCAGCCTGGGAATCTCACCCTGTCCAACCCTGAAGCCGGCGAAACGGTCGAAACGCCGGTTAAACGTGTTTGTAACGCCGGTAAATGGCCGATTCGCTCCAAATCTGCAATGGAGGCGCCCATACCCGATAAGTAAATTCTTGTTTCTGTGGTGTTTTATACATGTTTGCAATAAAGGAAATGGTGCCTTCGGTGGAAAATAAACTTATTTTTATCTGTTTGAATGAAAAGCAAATTCTGTCTAATTTCTCTAAACATTAAATCCGAAATTGGTAAACAAGGTTCGGTCATAGGCCGTTCAGCAGATATGTCCCCAAACGGTTCGTACTTTTGAAAATACGGAGAAAATATTAACATTCAAGCTGCTTGCAATGACTTTTAGAGAACACTTTTGAACTCTTTTATTGATTATTATAAAAAAGATAAATTAAAAACGCGCGAAAAAAATTTCTGGCAAAAACATTAAGTAACGCATGAAATACCAGGTATCTTAATGAGAGGCTATTAAACTTAAAAGGTAGGGTAAATAAGAATCTTACTTACCACAGGAATAAGCTCCAAAAAAATCCAAAAAAAAAACAAAACATACTCTTCCAAAATGCATTATTTTGTCATTTTAATAGAATTTTAGTTTCGGAAACCCCATTCTGACCCCAATCCCCAGTGATGGGTAGTTACGACAGCCCCTCGATTTTATGCGTCAGTTCCATGGCCAAGTACCTCCATCCCCATGATCAAATTGTAGGGAAGAAAGGAATAGGGTAGGGGGAACATGAAGCTTCATCCACCAGGGCAAATTGCAGGGAAGAGAGGAATATATAGGGTAGGATAGATACGGAGTAAGGAAGACAGTAGGATTATATGCGGACAGGTATCGAAAACACGATAAGGATCGGTGTTCTCAGACAGTTCAGACAGGAAAAACATTTTCAGTCTGAATCTTCAAATCAACTGGTATTTAGAACTTGTCTTTATTTTTCATTGTTTCAGAAACTGAGTGCTTTGTGTGTGGCGAGAATTTGCTTTCTGCAATTCTCCTTTTAAAACCGTTGCTAAAATCGTCTCTTGAACTTAACATTTCAATATCACTTATGCAGTTTGTTACACATAGAGTTATCACTCAAAGTTGACAATTTTAGTTTTATATCAAGTTGTGAAGGTTTTCGAATGACCCCTACCCTGTTTGATTGAGATTCATCCAGGCATATGAAACACTAGACTGGCCCCAGTCCTTGTGTTTAGAATGTATATCAGTAAGAAAGCTAACTCTACAAGGAATAATTTTTACATCAAGTAATTGCAGAGTTACCCTAGAAACACAATGGTTGGCCATCAAACACAATAGAACCATGTTGCACATATAGATATAGTTATGTTTTATTGGTTGATGAACTTATAACCATTTAGCTGGGATTCAGGCTAATGAGACACTACAATTAAAGAATCTGTTTTTGTGCATTTGAATGGGCTTTCCTCATGTAATATTTTTCATATTATCAATTCATACGGGTTATAGACATAACATAACCCAAATATCCCAAACTCTTTTACCACACAGTGCTCAGCGCTGTCAGCATTCAGGTAGCGGTTGGAAAAGAAAATTGTAGTTTTCCCCCAAGCCGCATTAGATAAATATCATTAATCGTTTAGTGTAGTAAAATAATACATCAGGAAAAGGGCTCATAGCGGGATGGTTTCTTCTTACAGATAGTAAGAACGAAAAACAAATTGTCAAGTGTTCGTTTACCAAGCCCTTATTCGAGCAGACTAAGAGGTACTACCTGAGAGCGGGTCTCGAAATCGCGAATATGAAATAGTATACTACTATTTGATACACTTGCACTTATATTCACAAGCGGTAACATGTTAAATGCCAACGGACGGACACTCGGCGGCAGATGTGTGCAACTATGGTTCCGTACCACTGAGCCACTTCGTTACGAGAAATGAAACGGAGCAGAACTGTTAAATGCTACTTTTCTGATAGATACAAAAAGCCTGTCGTGTCGAACTGAATGTTTTAGTCAGAAGTTATCATCAAGGGTCTTTAATTTATTTTTATATTAAACTATAAAAGTGTTCAATAAGGAACTAAAATAGGCAAGAAATAAGCAACATAACCCGTATCTAATTAAACTGAAATGAAATGAAACTTAATTTCAGGTAATTCTGAACACGTTTAAACCGGCGTTACTTTATGTTTTTGCCAGAAATTTTTTATCTCGCGTTTTCTTATTTATCTTTTTATAATAACCAATAAAAGTGTTCAAAAGTGTTCTCTTAAAGTCATTGCAAGCAGCTTGAATATTAATATTTTCTCCGTATTTTCAAAAGTACGAACCGTTTGGGGACACATCTGCTGAACGCCTATGGCCGAACCTTGTTTACCAATTTCGGATTTAATGTTTGGAGAAATCAGACAGAATTTGCTTTTCATTCAAACAGATCTGGTAAAATAAGTTTATTTTCCACCGAAGGCACCATTTCCTTTATTGCAAACATGTATAAAACACTACAGAAACAAGAATTTACTTACCGGGTATGGGCGCCGCCATTGCAGATTTGGAGCGAATCGGCCATTTACCGGCGTTACAAACACGTTTAACCGGCGTTTCGACCGTTTCGCCGGCTTCAGGGTTGGACAGGGTGAATCTGCTCAATTTGATCAAACTCTTCGCTAAGCGCTTAAAAGGGTAGCTAAGGTTCTAAGCTAGCTCCATGCGCTTTGTTTGTTTTCTCGTGTCGCGGCTCAAATTGAGAAAGACAGCCTGAAGAATGCTTGAAATAAAGCAAATACTTCGATAAACACTGAACGGATAGGTAAGATTTATTTTTTTTGTTGATAAAATGATATCCTTGAGGCTGGCAAGAACTAAATCACGTGACAGGCACATGTCAAATAATGTTAGATCTACCACAACACCAGATGAATAACCTGATACAGTTTTGATGCAAAGCAATATTTATCGTTTCAATGTTAAACAAGAGGGCTATGAGGCCCTGAATCGCTAACCTGAGTATGGTGGCCATGTAGGTCATGTGACCTAGACCACTTGATAAAGTTTCGTTCCATCAGCCCCTGGAGGCTGTGAACGATATTTGCTTACAATTAGCCCTGCGGCTTTTGAGGAGATGTCTTAAATCGTCAAAATATGTGAGACATGGGTCAGAGGTCAAAGGATGACCTTGACCTCTTGTACCCACAAATCTTACATGTACTAACTAAGACGACTGTATATACCAATTTTTAGGCCAAAATCTTCTAAACTTGCCATGGAATCTTACATTATATTCTACCATATCCCTAACTTGACCTTGTCTTAAAAAAGGTCAGAGTCAGTCCAAGGTCATCATTTGAACAATCTTGATAGTACTCAAGTACCTGATGCTATACACCAAGTTTCAAGGCCATCGGCCTATTGATTCTGGAGAAGAAGATTTTTAAATGTTTTTACCATATATGGGCGTGGCGGCCATGTTGGTCAAGTGACTAGGACCGTTTGAACTTTCCGTTCCCTCAGCCCCTAGAGGCTCAACATGAAATTTGGTTACAATTGGCCCAGTGGCGATTGAGGAGATGTGTGAAATTGTCAAAATATGAGAGACCAGGGTCAAAGGTCAAACAATGACCTTGACCTCTTGTGCACATAAATTTTCATGTACTCATTAAGATGACTGTATATACCAATTTTCACGTGAAAATCTGTAACAGTTTCCAAGAAATCATATGTTCTAGCATTTTCCCATATAAAGGCTCGAGTACCCGATGCTAAATACCATGTTAGAAGGCCATCATCCAATTGTTTTGGAGAAGAAGGTTTTCCTTCAAGTTGGTGTTTACCACATATGGGGGGTGGCGGCCATGTTGGTCATGTGACTAGGACCATTTGAACAAAGTTTCGTTCCCTCAGCCTCTAGAGGCTCTATATGAAATTTGGTTACAATTGGCCCTGCGGCTTTCAAGGAGATAGGTGAAACTCTCAAAATATGAGAAGACTAGGGTCAAAGGTCAAACAATGACCTTGACCGCTTGTACGCATAAATTTTCATGTATTCATTAAGATGACTGTATATACCAATCTTCAGGTCAAAATCTTCAACCGTTACCAAGAAATCTTATGTTCTAGCATTTTCCCATATAAAGGCTAGAGAAAGCAAATTTGACATTTTGTTACCATAAAAACGGTCAAGGTCAACCCAGGGTCATAATTTGAACAATCTTGGTAGTTCTCGTGTACCTGATGCTATATACCAGGTTTCAATGCCATTGGCCTTTTGATTCTGGAGAAGAAGATTTTTAAAGGTTTTTACCATAGAGGCTCTACATGAAATTTGGTTACAATTTAGCCCAGTGGCTTTTGAGGAGATGTGTGAAATTGTCAAAATTTGATGAACCAGGGTCAAAGGTCAAACAGATTTTGACCTCTTGTACGCATATATTTTCTTGTACTTATTAAAATGACTGTATATACCAATCTTCTGGTCCAAATCTTTAATAGTTTCCAAGAAATTTTATGTTCTAGCATTTTCCCATATAAAAGCTACAGAATGCAAATTTGACCTTACCGTAAAAAAAGGTCAAGGTCAACCCAAGGTCATAATTTGAACAATCTTGGCAGTACTTGCGTCCTCGATGCTACATACCAAGTTTCAAGGCCATCGGCCTATTGGTCCTGGAGAAGAAGATATGTAAATGTTTTTACCATATATGGGGGGTGGCGGCCATGTTGGTCTTGTGACCAGGACCTTTTGAATAACTTTTCGTTCCTAAGTCCCCTAGAGGCTACATATGAAATTTGGTTACAATTGGCCCAGCGGTCTCAGAGGAGAAGTCGTTTGAAATTGTGGACCGTCGGACGCCGGAGCCTTACCATCCTATAAGCTCCCCCTGAGCCGCTGGCTCAGGTGAGCTTAAAATTCGTCCGCATGTGATTGGGTGACATATTTGTAGCAAATGTCACTGGGTTGTAAATTCGTGGATGTGTTCCGCCGCGAGATAAAAAATTAACGTACACACGTCAGTTCACTTGTTTATTATTTTCTGTTGCACAGATGCTTTTGAAAACGTTTTAGTCTAAAACAGATTACAGATAATAAAATCTATATCAGAAATAAATGATTAAAGGAAGATACCCATCCATTCAAAATGAATTCATAAAGCTCCACACTGACTTTCCTACAACTAACACATTTAAAATTATAGCGTCCATGCCTTGAACAGAACGAGTTGAAATTCACTGTATCAATGTATGGGGTATACCCGCTTGAATACAAAATAACAGTAAGCAAAGACTGTTTTGTTTGAAAATAAATAGGAGCCTGTATTCAGCCCTACTCTTAAAACATAACACTTTCTGTTCTCAAGAAAAAAAGCAGATAAGGACCCTCCGTATAATAATCAAATAAGAGAACAATTTTGCAATAAAATTTTGCACCCATAATAGGAACAACCGTTCACCAGAAGGTACAAATCAGTAATCATTGCAATGTTTTCACAGGCTGATATCCGAGATTAGAAAATGTCAGTTTTTTAGGTATGCCAAAAAAAAAAAAAAAAAAAAAAAAAAAAAAAAACCCGATATAGCAAAAGAAGGCATAAAAGCAATTGGTCAAACTTTTTTAAAAGTTTAATTCCCTATTTAGACTCTAGGCATTTGCTTTTGTTATGAAATAAAACTTTTAAACTTTTATGCATGGTTAAATATTGGAAGAATAAACAATTAGTGAAACGTCTTTTGCGCATGAATTTTATGCAAATTACTAACACCCACGAATTTACAACTCCCACGATTTTACAACCTCCATCGATAAATGATCATGACATGAACTTGTTTTTGTTTATTTATATTTTAAATGTCAGATAGTGACTGCTATACATGAATCTTTACCAGTCCCAATAACTCCTACTGTAGATTGATAACGATGGCACAAGGATGGCCGACCTGGAACTGGCCGATGTGTCACCGTAGAACGAAATTTCCAACAATCAAACCAACGATTTACCTTGCAAAATGACAATTTTCAGTACAGTTATCCTATTATTGTCTTTAAAACATGTCCTTAGATCTAATGATAATCTGAATGATAGAAAGAAGGTCCACATGGACACACAATACTAACGAAGCGACACTAAAATGCTGACGAGGCCACCTTCATTTTAAGCGCACATGCCACTCAATACACTGAGCAGGAAGAAGCCATTCGCACGTGACTTTAACTATTTGGGTACATTTCCAAGTTTTTTTTCTGCCATTTTTACGCTGGAGAGTTTCTGTACTTGTTTGCTTTCTCGAGCAAAGCAACCTTTAAAATAGTGGTCTAATCTTAATGGAAAAAATGCTCCTATAGGAGCATTTTTTCCTTTAAGAATTGACCCCATTGAGAAGGGTGACTAAACAACAGCAGTGTTGCTTCTTCGTAAAGTATACATATTCTCCTTAAGGTCATTTTTCACGTGACAGTGATTCTGACTGCTCATTTTAACCTCCCTACGCTGGTAACATATTCAGTGTGAAAATATTTCTGCTCAATTAAGCTTCTTCTGAGACTAAAAATCAGCAGTGTTGCTTCTACGTAAAGTACAATGTATGCACATTATCCTTAAGGTTATTTTTCACGTGATAGCGGTTCTGACTGCTCACTGTAACCTTTCTTTCCTTCCTTCCTACACTGGTTACATATTCAGTCTGGAAACATTTCTGCTCAATTAAGCTTCTTCTGAGACTAAAAATCAGCAGTTTGCTTCTACGTAAAGTACAATGTATGCACATTATCCTTAAGGTCATTTTCACGTGATAGCTGTTCTGACTGCTCACTGTAACCTTTCTTTCCTTCCTACACTGGTTACATATTCAGTCTGGAAACATTTCTGCTCAATTAAGTTTCTATATTCCGCCGGAAGTTTATATTGCACGTGCCTGATGGTGTCCATTCTTTCAGTTCTTGCTAAGGAAAGTGAACGAACTGATGCGAGATAATCCGAGATTTGCATATCCTGAATTTTTCTTTCATGTTTTTTATATAAATGACCAGCAATAAATGCCACAATTCCGAGACTATAAACACAAACAGTGACAACAACAAACAACATGGCGCCCACTTGATCGTCTGCTGCCGTCAGAGAAGTGTCGTCTGCTGCCAACAGTATGGTACTTGCAGCCGAAGTTGGTATTCTACTTGTTGCTGATAACGCCACAAAGACGTCGTCGTTCGTTTTGTTAAAAACTTGGTCTGGATAGTTATCCATTACTTCATTTCAATTTTCCTTCAATGTGAAAGTAGCTATCTTGATTCTCCCAGTGGTTGCCAGCAGACAGTTATTTATTTCCCAAGAGTTACAAGAGATCTAAGTTTCTTCCCTTAAGCGTTGATTTCAATTTAAATATCTTTCTACCATGTCATTGTCCTTTAAAGTTCTTCATCACGAAAAGGTAGAAACTTTTTACTGTACATCTTATCTTAAAGATTAAAGTAATATTGTATTGACTTCAAAGGTGGTTTTGCCAAACATTCAATGACAGTATTTAAACATATTCGAATTTTCAGAAAAGTAAACAAATAAAGAGGGAATAAGGTTGAATGGTACCACGATTTACCTAAATAAGAACACATTTTAACCATCTTATGTGACTATCCTAAATTTGTTTAAGTTATTTTCACTATCAGACAAGATGTCAAAATATTGTTGGAGGTAATGGTAAACAGTGCAGACCCTGATCAGACTGCTCTTTTAGGAGCAGTCTGATATAGCTCTGCATTGTTTTCCTCAGTGTCTCAGTCCAAATATGTAGGGTTTTAAGGTAAGAAATAAATGGAAAATATCCGTGATAAGTAAATTTAATTAGGCAATACTACATAATTCGTATTCGTTTTGAAAAAGAAGTGTAATGTGTTAGTAAACCTATTCGGAGATTAGTGATTTTATACCAAGTTGGTTAATAAAAGTATTTCAAAAGGTCATAAAGCCACTGAGTATTCAGTGTACCCTTTTCTATATATAACAGCGAACGATTGCATCAAATTTTATGTAATGTTGTTTTTTTTTTTGTTTTTTTTTTGCATTTTTAAATAATATTATGTAGTTCCTGGTTGAAAGCATTTCATCGATTTCTAAATTCCCATTGACTTTTTTTTGTGGATTAAGTTCTGAAGTTATCGTGATGAAACTTATATGGTCAGAAAGCAAAATAAATTCATTGAAATATAGCTTTTCAAACTTCATATGTAACAATTAAAATTTAGCTATTTGAAAGTCATTAAATTTTTCGAAGCACTTCTTTTGCTTTTGTTTTCTCTTACCCTCTGGTAGTATAACCGCTACAGTACTAGCCTCTCTCTCTGACAGAAAACGTACCGACCTCTCTCTCTTTCTCTGTTTCCCTATGGTGGTATGCTGCTACGGTACTTGCCTCTCTCTCTGACAAAAACGTAATAATCTCATTCTTTCCCTCTCACCTTCTGCCGCTGGTGGTTTGCTGCTATAAAATTTGCCACTCTCCCTGACAAATCGTACTAACCTCTCTCTTTCCCTCTCACTGTCTCCCTCTGGTAGTATGCTACTAGAGTACTTGCCTCTCTCTCTCTCTCTGACAAAAACATGCTGACCTCTCTCTTTCCCTCTCACTGTCTCCCTCTGGTAGTATGCTACTAGAGTACTTGCCTCTCTCTCTCTCTCTGACAAAAACATGCTGACCTCTCTCTTTCCCTCTCACTGTCGTCCTCTGGTGGTATGCAACTACAGTACTTGCCTCTTTCTTTCTCTGACAAAAACATGCTGACCTCTCTCTTTCCCTCTCACTGTCTCCCTCTGGTAGTATGCTACTAGAGTACTTGCCTCTCTCTCTCTGACAAAAACATGCTGACCTCTCTCTTTCCCTCTCACTGTCGTCCTCTGGTGGTATGCAACTACAGTACTTGCCTCTCTCTCTCTCTCTCTCTCTCTCTGACAAAAACGTGCTGACCTCTCTTTTTCCATCTCATTGTCTCCCTCTGGTGGTATGCAACTACAGTACTTGCCTCTCTCTCTCTCTCTGACAAAAACATGCTGACCTCTCTCTTTCCCTCTCACTGTCTCCCTCTGGTGGTATGCAACTACAGTACTTGCCTCTCTCTCTCTCTGACAAAAACATGCTGACCTCTCTCTTTCCCTCTCACTGTCTCCCTCTGGTAGTATGCTGCTACAGTACTTGCCACTCTTCCTGACAAAAATGTGGTAACCTCTCTCTCTCACTGTCTCCCTATGGTTTAATGCTGCTACAGTACTTGCTACTCTCTCTGACAGAAAACGTGCTGGACTCTCTCTTTTCCTCTCACTGTCTCCCTCTGGTGGTATGCTGCTACAGTACTTCCTCTCTCTGTGACAAAATGTGCTCACCTCTGTTTCTGTCTGGTGGTATGCTGCTATAGTACTTGCCATGCTCTCTGCGAAAACAGTGCTAATCTCTCTCCCTCTCACTGTCCCCCTATGGTTTTATGCTGCTACAGTACTTGCCTCCCTGACAAAAACGTTCTAAACTCTTTATTTCCCTTTCATGGTCTCCCTCTAGTAGTATGCTGCTACGGTACTTTCTCTCTCTCTCTCTGACAAAACCATGCTCACCTCTCCCTCTGGTGGTATGTTGTTACAGTACTTGCCACGCTTTCTGTCAAAAAAGGGCTAACGGTTAAACCTCTCCCGTCTCACTTCTTCCCTCTGGTTTTATGCTGCTACAGTACTTGCCTTCCTGACAAAAACGTACTGAACCCTCTCTTTCCCTCTCTCTTTTGTGGTATGCTGCTACAGCACTTCCTCTCTCTCTGACGAAAACGTGCTGACCTCTCTCTTTCCATCTCACTGTCTTCCTCTGGTAGTATGCTGCGACAGTACTTGCAAATCTGCCTGCCAAAAACGTGTTAACCTCTCTCCCTCTCACTGTCTCCCTCTGGTTTTATGCTGCTTCGGTACTGTCTACTCTCTCTAACAAAAACATGCTGACCTATTTCTGTATCACTGTCTCCCGCTGCGCTGATGGTTTACTGATGCAATACTTGCCTCTTTCTCTCATAAAACGTGCTGAACCTCTCTCTTTCTCTCTCACTGTCTCCCTCTTGTGGTATTCTGCTACAGTACTAGCCTCTTTCTGTGACAAAAACGTGCTAATCTCTCTCTCTTTCCCTTTCAGTATCATCGTCCGGTGATATGCTGCTACAGTACTTGCCTCTCTCTCTGACAGAAACGTGCTGACCTCTCTTTTCCTCTCACTATCTCCCTCTGGTGGTATGCTGCTACAGTACTTGCCTTTCTTTGGCAAAAACGTGATGGCCTCTCTCTTTCCCTCTCAATATCTCCCTTTGGTGTTGTAGCTGTCACAGTACTTGCCTTTATGACAAATGTCCCTCTGGCAGTAGAGCTGCTACAGTACTGGTCAGTCTTTCTGGCAGAAAAGGAGATTACTGTCACTCTTTCCCTATCACTTTCTTCCTCTGGTAGTATAGCTGCTACTGCACTACCCATTCATTCTGATGACTCTTTTCCTCTCTTTGGTAGTATAGCCACTAAAGTACTAGCCTCTCTCTCTGATAACCTGTCTCTTTCCGTATCACTATCTTCTTCTGATAGTATAGCTGCTCAAATTCAAGCCTTTGTCTGATAGCTTAGACTACTTTTCTGTCGCGCTCTGTTTACCCTCTCTGATAGCAAAAATGTTGATCTCCCTTTCTTTCTATTTCACTATCTCCCTTCGGTTTGATTTGGTTTGTTGGTTGATTTGATGCTAAACGTCCACGGTAAACAACTAAGGTCATGTCGGGACGGTCAGTTAACCTAACCGCACTATTCCTGGGCAGGCTTATACCTCCTAAGAGGTTAACCAGTACTAAGTGCACATACTTTCGCCAGTAACTGACAACTGCCCTTCTTGAATCAGCGGAAGGAGAAACGAAAGTATGTGGCCAGACCGGGATTCGAACCCAGGACCTCTGACTTACGAGTCAGGTGCCCTACCGATTGCGCTACCCGGCCCGGCCCCCCTTCGGTTGAATAGCTGCTTAAGTACTATCATCTGTCTGATAATTTTGACTACCTTCTCTGTCTCACTCTATCTTTTCTCCTTGATAGAAAACCTGACGACCCTCTCTATCCCCCTCACTCTAACATCTGGAGGTATAGCTGCTACAGTAATGGCCTCTGTCTTATAGCTTAGACTACATGTCTGTCCTCCCCCCCCCCCCCCACCCAACCCCACTCCAGCTCACCTCTGTCTCTCTGTTAGAAATCATGATGACCTCTGTATTTTCCTGTCACTATCTTCCTCTGGCAGTATATCTGTTATAGTAATAGAATCTGTCTGATTGCTTAGACTACCTTTCGCTCTCTCCTTCGTCTCTCTCTCTCTCTCTCTCTGATAGAAAATTGATGACATCTATTTCCCTCTCACTACCTCCTTTGACAGGTTATTACTGCAACCTCTAGCCTCAGATACCTATTATATACCTCTTTTTTGCTCTCCATAATATTTTTTTTAAAGTATTGATATTATTCTCTTCTGCAATTAAACTGTTCTTAGACTATCTATTTTCTATAGTCTGCAATTACGCTGATCTTCCTTCTGACCACTCTCTCTCTCTCTCTCTCTCTGTTACACTTCATACTGTCTTATTGTATTGTAAATAATAGAAATAAACCTTTATACCACCCAAGACCTCCTACAACTTCACTGATATTTTTGGGAAATCTAATACTTGACAATATATTGGGTAATTCGAAAGTACAAAATCTGGAAATCCCCATTAGTTTTTCCCACTCATATCTTGTTTTCCAAAGAGACTCATTTCTTCGGCAAAATGACGAAACACAGAAGAAAGAAAAAGACAAGAAAAAAGGGAATACAGCCTGCGACTACTAAACATTTGGAATAATTGCACAGCTAAACAGAGTCATGGCTGGGAGATTTAGTAAGTAAATGTTTTAGGATTTAGATCATAAAATATTTTCAACATCTAGTTTCATTTTCATTTTCATATGAGACTGCCGAAAGAAAAGAGTGGATATAATTGATAAAACTGCCAGTCTCTTAAAAAACTTAACGTAACGTACTACATTCTACAAGCAGCATTAGTAATTAAGATAGTTGAGCCGCGACACGAGAAAACCAACAAAGTGGTTGTGCACCAAGCGCAGACTCAGTTGATCAGAGTCTTCGCTGTCCGCATGGCGGTAGTTTAGACACTTTTAAACAACCATTTAAGCGCTTAGCGAAGACCCTGATCAGACTTGGCGAATGCGTTGTTGGTTTTCTCGTGTCGCGGCTCATACATATATAAGGATACACCTCTTTGTTTATCCGCCATTTTCACAAAGGGGTTAGACCCATTCAAAATGGGGTCATAGGGAAGCAAACTCGTGTCTATAAGACGACCTTCATTAGACAGCACCTCATAAACGCTGACATTTTCATGTTTGCCTCTCTTCTAAATGGAAAATTATTTTAACTTATTTTTTGCAAAGACGAATTATTGATATCCATAATTTATATTAGTGATATTCGTAATTAGGCAAAGTTATTGATATCAGTAGTTCGAAATATTGATATAATACATTCGTATTATGGATATCCAATCATCTAAATGATTAATGTATGTCAATTTTTATACCCCGCCACATGGTAGTGGCGGGGTATTATGTTTTCACGTTGGCCGTCCGTGTGTCTGTCCGTCCGTCGTACGTCCGTCCGTCCGTCTGTCCGTCCGCACTTCATTTCCGTTCGATAACTTAAGTATTTATCAACGGATTTTCTTCAGATTTCGCATATGCATTTGTATCAAAAATGTCTCGCTTGGGATTGTTAATGGGCAAATTTCGTTAATTTCTGACAGAGTTATGGCACTTGTCAATGTACAAAAATGGTTTCTGGCCTCTAGTTCCTTTACTACTTGGAGTATCATGATGAAACTTCACAAACATGATCAAAGTAACAAAAGCTTTTTATGAGCACAGAAATTTTATCATCTGGGGTTATCTGCCCTTGCCCTGGGGCTATATACATTTATAAAATCATGAAAAATTCCATATAAAATCAGAGTTTGAAGCAATTTTTCTGAAACTTCCAGCAAATGATCAGAGTGATGAAAGCCTCCAGTGATGCTCAAATTGACCCCATGGGAGTTATCTCCCCCTGCCCCTGGCTGTATACATGCATCAAATGACGATAAAATCTGTATAAATTCATGTGACACAGATTTTCAGAAATTTACATCTAATGATAGAAGTAATAAAAGCTTCTTGTGCTGATTAAAATTTGACCCTTTAGGGGTTATCTGCCCCTGTCCCATGGCCACATATTCGATTAGAGCGGTGATTTATCCAAAACTTATTGTAAGTTATCAGAGTAATGAAATGTCCTATCATGACAAAGACTTTTATCCGTGTTCAATGGGGTTAGGCTGCCCCTGCCCTGGGGCTATACAGAGAAACAATCGGTGTGTGTGAAAGGTTTGCAGTGGCGGGGTATTACGCAGTCGTTTCGATGCTTTTATTTGAATTATATATATCAGTAATTAGATTTATTGATATCCATTATTCGAATTAGAGATGTCCATAATGGGAAGAATAATGAATATCTATAATTCGAATTATGCATATCCATTCGAATTAGTGATATCCATAATCATTTAGCTTATTGGATATCAATAGTTCGAACTTTCTCGAATTATGGATATATATTATTGATAATTATTAAAGGTATCTTTAATTAAAAATAAATAGTAATTCGGCACCGCATAAACGTTAATGCCCTTGAAAGTGCAGCCTTTGACCAATACTGTACACTTCTGGCCAAAGTTCAGACTCTGGTGAACTTTTCAGCAGTAGCAATCTGCTGCAATATTATGGCCAAACTGTTTGAAGTCAAAGATTTAGCGGTCTGTATAAGAGCTGTATGTATTCTCATACTATTTGGGGCTAGTTAAAAAATAAACATAACAGATTTAGGGACGAGTCATTTATTATCAGGTGGGGGGGGGGGGGGGGGGGGGTGGGGCGGGTACATTTTCATATGGTTCACAAAAATTTTCCGACCCCCCCCCCCCCCCAGTCTCAACAGAATTTATTTTTCCGACCCCCCCAGATAGGTGACAAAAAATTTTATGACCCCCCTATCCCCAGTGCCAGCTACCCTTCACACACATACCATATTACCTATTTTATGTCAGACTGACCTCAATCAAAACCTAGCTGTATGAAACACAAAGAACATCTTCTTATTCTAACAGGTTAATTACATGTAATCATGGTCTGTTTAAATTTTGTCTGCATTTGTTGCACTTTTTCATCTGCTAATGGCCATCCAGAAATATTTTTGTCGAATGCGTAATAATTATAACTGTAAATAATATTAATTGGGCCTCTGGGTGGTGGGGGTCTGGGGGCTGTGTTTTTGCAGATGAAAAGGCACGTGGAGAGCTGATATCACAAATGCAGGCATTAAATTTAAGTGAGCACAAAATCATCTACTTTACATGATTTTATAGACACTTTTGTACTGTTCTAGTAAATCAATGAAAGGTTTTTTTTTTATATGAAGCTGCCCATTCTTTTTGAGTCATTTCCATAAAGACTTTTAAGTTTTAAATTGTGAGTTTGAAAGAAAAGAGTCTGAAATTTTATGAGTAATGGGGGGTCTGGGGGGCTTCGCCCCCAGAAGCTGAGACATTTTTAAAAATGAAGACTGATGGAAGAATTCTGACCCCCCCCCCCCCCCCAATATCACACTGGTCTGGCATTCAACACAGGTAACGAAGACAACGTACATGAATCTTGCTTGTTCCGCTCATCAGGATAAGTTTGTTTCAGAAGTATAGTCTCACGGACCATCCGATCCCCGGCTCTTGAAATAGGAATCAAAAGTGTTACTGAATTCATATGCATATTCAAGAAATGCTTGAAAACAATTTTTGGACTACAACGTCTATGCAACGAATGGGTAAAGGAACTTGTTCAAGCACTGCATTTATACTAGAAGGAATTTCTTCAAAAATCTGGTCTGACTAAGAGGTATAACGAACTGCCGGGTCCGTAAGAATAATGGTTTGAAATTAATCTAAGAGATATGCGAAAAAATCAAGTTTTATAGTACGTTGCCTTCGTTGCCTGTGATGAATGCCAGACCAGTGTGAATATGCCAAATAAAACATATGACCCCCCTGCTCCAAGGCTTTTTTATTTCCGACCCCCCAGTACATCACCAAAAAAAAATTCCGACCCCCCCTAAATGTACCCGCCCCCCCCCCCCCCCAGCTGACAATAAATGACTCGTCCCTTATCAGACCCTATTTTCAAGGGACTGGGGCAAGGCTGTAACACATAGTATGTAGTTAATATCTAACAATGTTTCTGCTTAAAAAATACTACCTTGCTAAACAGCTATGAAATGATATGTGTATATATTTACTCGTGTAAATCACAGTACTTGATTAAGTGAGTCTTTCTTTTACAAGTGCCTGTGCCTAAATTGATTTGATCCTCTTATCAAAAGTGAAAATTGTACATAATTCAGGTGGAGCAACTCTGCCATTTTCAATTTTGCTTCAATTCTCAAAGGGGATCAAGTCTTAAGAAATAACTTGTTCTCTTAGAAGTAAATCCTTTGATCCTATTTAGGCAAGGCCTCCGTCGTCCATGAAGCAATCATGCCAGTTAACTATAGAAGCTGTTCCCCTGTTTTAAAACTGTGGTAACATATAGGTGTACTCATTCTCCTTAACCAACCTGTGCAAAGACGACAAGACTCTGACCAGCCACAGCCTGTACCTCCTTAAGGGCTGATCACACACTTCGGTTGCAATTATGATCTTTTTAGGCTGAATGATAATTCTTGCGCATAGACATGACTCTGATCAGATTGCATGGTAACACAACCTTAATGTGTGTGTTGTTCTGTCTTGCTGTAAGAATGCATTTATGTCTGTGTGATATACTTTTTTTTTGCTTATTACACCATTTAATGCTTCATTGCTTACATCAGATTGCCAAGGTATGGGGTGCCGTTTTACTTTTGTTTCCTATTAATAGATATTCATAATTATTAAAGAGTATTCATAAAGTGTAGTAGTGATATCCATCATTCGAATTAGAGGTATCCATCATTATTTATGGATGTCCATAATTTGGAATTGTAGATATCTATAATTCGAATTATGAAAATCCAATGATCTAAATGATTGATGGATATCATTAAATAGAAGGATGGATATCACTAGTTCGATTGATGGATATCAATAATTCGAATTAGGGATATCCATAATCTGCCCATTTACCGATATCACTAATTCGAGTCATGGATATCAATAAAAAGAATGTGATATCCATAATGCGATTTAGTGATAACAAGTTATGATTAAGATTATTAGATATCCATAAATCGATTATTCGAATTGTGAATGTCAATTATTTTCCTGTTTATGGATATCACTACGTAGGATTACAAATATCTATAATTCATATTTTGGGTGCCGTTCTGCAATATTCTCCATTTATAGATATCAGTGATTGAAATTTTGGATATCGTTTATTGAAACACTTATTCCAATCATAGGTATTTATAATTCAGCCCAATAACAGATATCCATTATTCGAGTTGTGGATATCCATAATTCTTTATTAATATCAATAATTCGAATAAGTGATATCCACAACCGGGCTGAATTATTTAGATCTTTTATTCGATGGCTATTCATCATTCGATAAAGTGATATTAATAAATTGGCTGAATCATAAATATCCTTATTCGAATTATGGATATCTATACATCAACTTATCTATAAATACGGAATAAATGGTAAAACGGCACTCCATACATGGAGCCAGTGTTGTTCTCGTATTCTGTAAGACCACTTTTATCATGCAGCGGTTCAATGAATGTATGGATGACTTGCGATTTTACGTCCTTTTTAAGTTTTTTTTTCTTTTAGTTATATCAGGACGATGGAAGGGTAAATGGCTGTCCGCAAATGAACCCCGTTTATGATTGAAAAGATTTTCGCCTCCAGGAATCGAATTTGGGAACGCTAGCTCAGAAGGTCAGCGCTGATGCCACTGAGCTGCCGGGGGTCCTGCAGCGGTTCATCTTACTTTAGCCGACGTTTCAGAAGTCCCCATGAGCTTATACGGCAGTCGGGTTATTCGTCTGTCGTCATCCGTCCGCTAACAATTTCAAACCACTTCTCCTGTGAAACCATGGGCGATTAGAACTTAATTTCATATGGCGCCTCGTGGGGTTGGTGGAACGAAAGTTTGTTCATACGGTCCTGGACCCGAGGCTATGCGCTTGACTTACGCTCTGCTGAGATTGATCTCAAATTTTAAGGAATACGAAACAAGGTTTTAAAGTGTTCAGATATCAAGAAATTGGTGAAAGACGTGAACTAATAAAACCCTCTACATGCCGTTGTTATTATCTGTCTCCGCTTTGATCGGACAGCGTGTTCTCCCTAAGTTATGTCCTGAGCACGTGAGTGTGTTTGAGTCTTATCTACCAAATAAATTGCAGCTTTGGCTTAATTTGGATTTAGGATGATGCACTTACAGGGCCTACTATCAGGAAGTATAACTACTCGTACTTCACATTCATTAAAATTACAGACTTCAAGAAAAAGGTATGCCAGTAAATAAGTTTGAAGGGCAGTGATCTGAAAAGTCCTTAATTTTATATTTTTTGCAACAAGAACTGGTATCGGGGTTATAAAACTTTAGAATAATCTCAAACTCTAAATAAAGCACACTGATTGGCTGCTTCCGAGCAC
This sequence comes from Ctena decussata, assembly GCA_963989385.1. Taxonomy (NCBI): domain Eukaryota; kingdom Metazoa; phylum Mollusca; class Bivalvia; order Lucinida; family Lucinidae; genus Ctena; species Ctena decussata. The sequence goes on from OZ022501.1 coordinate 89,232,999, forward strand.
ATGGTTGGAAGCAGCCAATCAATGTGCTTTATTTTGAGTTTGAGTATGTACTCAAGTTTTATAATCTCGGGGCCTGGTAGGACTAGGGCATCACTTTTTTGAAATCAATTTAAGCATAGATAAATAAAAAAAAAGAAATAATCAGATTAATTATTTCTAGAAATTGTTTTTTTTTAATTTTTGTACTGTTTTGTAACAATACAATTTAATAGACAGGCGGAAGCCCCTTAACTCTTTGGGTTAAACGCTGCTCTGCTGAGCCAGCGGTTCCAGGTTCGATTCCCGTTGTAGTCGGAAATCACTTCATCCGTAAATTGGGTTCCTTTGCACACATCCTTTCGTTATGCCCCCCTCCACCCCACCACACACACACAACCCCGCCATCGTCCTGATGTGACTAAATACTCTTGAAAGGACGTAAATGTAGCAAGTCATCCATCCATGTATTTCAAGGCCTTAATCCACTCATAGTTTTGCTGACAAATACCAAGGGGAATGTTAGATTTTTTTGAATTCTTCTGTAGTATCGTATCACCGTCACCATAAATTGGCATGTCCTTTCAGACAAACAATGTTGAAACAACATCGACTACCTCTGCTCGCTATTCGTCTGCAGGGAAATTGGGTTGATTGTCACTGCAGCTAATAACGAGTTGTCTGCATTGAGGTGAATACCTAAGCTTTCGGGGAAACAACTCTGCCATTTTCACCCCTCCCCACCACCTTATAGATTTGGGTCAACTATTATAGACAAGAGTTTGCTTTCTAAATACAAATTCTTTCACCCCAGAGTAGAGTAAACTAAATTTTGGGAAAAGGTCTTCATCATCTAGAAAAGTTAACAGGAGGTCACAAAAGTTGCTTCCCTTCGCAAACGTTGTGGGAAAACATGCGGTGTACCCATGCACCTAAAGCCAGTCATTTATTACAGATGTTCTGACCAGACTGTCATAGGCGGATCCAGGAATTTTGGATAGTGGTTTCAAATTAGCTGAAAGGGGGAGGGGGTGCGGGGGCGAGGGGTATTTTTTAAGACTGCCGGTTCCTATCAAACCGTTACTGTTGCTTATTGTCTACCCTGGTTAACTATGTATAAACAAGGGCTTTTACGAAACGAAAAAAGCTGTTACGAAACGAAAACGAGTCATAGCTACCAAACGACCTGATGACCAGGTCGTTCGGTAACTCTGACTGTTTTTCGTTTCGGAACATCCTTTAAAACCTAATTATTCAGGTGTGGTAAATACACACAGTGCATTAGCTGTGCAGTGAATAAACTGATTTGCTTCAACGGCCTTTATGTATGATTCCTCAGTTTATGCAGCATCTATAACATTTCTCTGGATTCATTTATTATTAATGCGAACAGAAAAGACGGTGATCGGACTGCGCGGATGCGCAGACCGATCTCAGTCTTTGCTGTTATTTGCATTTGTCATGAATAATTTTTTTCACGTGATGCGGAACAAAAAGTGTTGAAGTTTTTCATTATTTAAATTTCATGTCTAATTTCTGTTGTTTTGTCTTTATATCAACAGGCAAGTTTGATATTCGTTCAGGATTTCCAGCCTACTATAAATCCTTATCCCGACGGCTGTACAAAGTACTGAACGATGTCGAAGCTTCCGCTGCAGTAAGAGACATGAATGTCAAAGTAATGACAACAAAAGAAATACTCATTTCGATAGCTACCAGCCTTGACCTGATAAGATCTCATCCAAGAACAACATCAGGATTAAATCTACAAATTTCAACTTATATATTTGGAAGCTTATTCGAAAGAACAACAACACCTGGTCTAAGTTCTGATATTGACATTGTAGGTGTAGTGGAAAGTTTTCCTGTGGTGACAAATATCTCAGAATCTCAACAGTACGAGTCTTGCCTTCTCCTTATTCAGGACCACTACACATTACCTGGATATGCTAAACTACAAGAAGTATGGTACGGTGTGCCGCAGACTCGATCACTGTTTAGGATGGATAATATAGATGCAGAAAATAGACTCGTTTACTGTATACCTGATGAGGCTCGGCCCACTGGGACAATTTTACATGGTCCCGCATCAACAGCTGAAGGGTCAGACACGATGCAGGCCATCGATATGGTAACTGCGTTGAGATGCAGTACATGGCCTGACTGTGCCTCGGAGTGGTTAACAAGAACACGACACTACAGCTATCCAACACAGGATCAAATTAACAAATGTAAAGACTTTGGCTTTTTCCTGGTTTACGTCGGTCATCCTAACAGCCGAGAAAAACATTTACAATGGAGAATATCGTTTTCACTGCAAGAGAGATTGTTGGTCATTAACTTTAATGCTGTCCAGTTGAAGTGCTACGTTCTCGCTAAAATGATAAAGAAAGAGTTTATACATAAAGCTCTGGGGGAAAAGTCTCTATCGTCATATCACCTTAAAACTTGTTTGTTTTACTTGATAGAAGAAACACCTGCTGAGTTTTGGGTGGAGCGTAACTTGCTATATTGTCTTTGGCACATTCTTAAAAGGATGCTAATTTGGGTTGAAAGAGGAGACTGTCCAAACTACTTTATTCCTGGAGAAAACATGTTTGAAGGACGAATATCTGAGGAGATGCAACTTAAACTGTGTGATCTGTTACGACGAATTATTGATGCAGACTTTAAGTATTTGGTAACTATCACATCTGACCATCTTGGAATTAGGTACCAAGAGGCCCTTGTCTCTGGAGTATTGGCTTATAGATACCTTCCAGTTGGCAACTTGCACTGTAAAAGTAGTATGTATAATCTTGTACGTCAAGTATCGAGTTGTAGGCTCTATTTATTGTGCGGCTACACAGAAAACCGACACAATCAAGCAGCTGCTAAAGGACTATATGAGCTAAAATTAAGATTGCTGATGACTGAAAGAGTAACTGAACACACTGTTGAAGAAGTACGCCATGCAGTTTCTTTACTTGTACCTTATGTTGATATACAACTCATGTCACTGTTGGTAGTTCTAGCCAAACGTATGTCAAAAAGCAGAGCCTTCATATTCAACCTCCTCACAAGTGAGAAATGGCATGGACTCAGTTTAGAATCAGACATGTTCTCTTCCAAGCTAAAACAAGCATCTTTGCTGTGTATGCTGGAATATTATGAGATGTCATTAGAGGTCCTAGTTACATTACAAAACCAGATGAGACAGGGAATATCAGTTTGCGACTGTTCCAAAAAACGTTTGCCAGATAACCTACAATTAGATCTGCAACTTTTGCTTTTAGCGGCGTCTTCATGTGAAGAGTTTTTACATCAACGCGTGAAACAATGTGTGGTATTTCTCCCAGATGAACGACTTCTGACACCGCAAGCTCTCTGTTACGAAATGAACAGATCAGCTGATTCTCCGCCTGACAGCAAGGAGTTCTGGTATGACTGTGCAGTGGTTGATGGGAAAGTTCTGCTCTACTACCTACTCTACCTGAATCACAGCCGTCTGAGATTGGACGCAAACGCGACAGTAGACATAGACAACATTCGGTGGCTAATTAGAACAGATGGTCTCCTAGGTCACAGAGAAACCGCTTTAAACCTTCTTGGTTGGATATACAAGGAACGAGGCCTTGTCCACAGAGCCGTGGAATGTTTCCGGGAGTCACTTACCATACAATCTTCACATAATGCAGCAACTCTTCATTTGCAGGACATATGTCGGAATAGATAGTGAACATGTTAAATGGAGAGACATTCATAAGCATTGCTTACCTGAAGCAAAGTAAACGTTGTATCATCATTCATTCATAAAAGAGATTTTTGCAAATAGTGTAGACCAAGATCAGACGCCACAGATCGGGATATCTCATCTTAGGCTACACTTTTTGCATCAAACACGGGAATTTCGGAGGTACAAATAATCCTATGCAAAGCAGACACCACTTATCTTAAAAGAGCTGTACCTAAAGCCGATAGTCTCACTAATTAAGGGGAATTGGTATACTTTAAGGGGAAGCAACTCTGCCATTGTCAGTTGTGTCAAATTTCATTCTTGGCACGCTTTTAAATGGGGGTCAAATCTTAAAAGAAAGAATTTGCTCCCGAAGGAGCAAATTCTTTCCTTTAAGAGTAGACCTATTTGGAAGGGCTTTGTCATCATAGAAAGTAATCAGGAAGTCACAAGTTTCGTAAAATGGCGGAAAAACACGGAGATATACCCATACATCTTAAATGTGAACTACGGCGTCGTGCTAAATTATATTTCAGACACATGCGGACAGCTCGTGCTCAGGCCCGCTTCTTCTCATGTGCAGTCTGCTACAGACATTAACTGGACAATGTTAAATCCAAATGCGAGTAGGGCAAACATGTAACTGATCGCATAATCGCACATCTAGTATTTTCAGTATGCGCAAACAGAATGTGTCTTAAGACTGTTCGTACGACAGGGCTCACACTGGACTTGCATTCATAGCTGGCAACGGAAACATCGTAAAATTGCTATTTTCTGTCATCAGAGTGAGTTTGCTTAGTCTCACGGACCATCTAACTTCTACTTCTTGAGGTAGGAATCAAAAGTTTTGCTGAATCGATTTGCATATTTGTCAAATTCATTATAAAAAAAAAATTGTCGGGCCACAGCGCGCATTACATAAAATTGGAGGAGGAACTTAATTTTTGCACCATGTTTGTACCAGACGGGATGCGTTCGAAAAACTGATCTGGCTCAAAGTTCTAATATTTTGAATGAAATTTAGTACAAGAAAAAGAACGAGTTTTATAGTCTTAAAATTTCGTTGGCACTCAGATTGCTCCACATTGCCTGATATGAATACCAGACTCGTATGATCTTGTGATTCTTTTTGTTGAAGCAGTGAGTGAGTAAACTTTGGTTTCACGTCCCGCCAACACATGGCTCATACGGTTTAAAGCCTCATCCGAAAGACCGGAGGAGCTGTGATCGAACCTGCGTTCCTATACAACCGCCGCTCCCTGTTTGAACGGAATATAGAGGACATAGAAATTTTAAAATGCTTTTGAGAGGTGACTTCGTGATGAGCGCACAATTTCATATGTCGAAGATGTATTTGGCTATCTATTAGATAGAAGGTACATAGACAATATCATGATAGTTTCTTTTGATATCAAGTTTATCAGAAGAGGTCAGAAACAGCGAAGGAATGGTAAGTCTTGCCGAGCGAGTCCGACGTAGTTCTTGTCGAGCCTGATAACTCGATATCAAAAGACACATGTTTTTCTATTTTTCAGGCTTCATTAGAAGATTTGAAGGCGTAAAGAGGATCAAGCAAATGAAAAGAAAACGTACTTTTGTTTGAGCTTTCTGACGTCGCAAATGCGTTATGACGTAAGTCGGTGACGCGATTTAATCAATCGAACGTTCTTACAACGGCCAATGTCAGTATGTTACCAATCATCTTCAGAGATCGCTTGTCAAGGCACTGCCTGATATCATTCGCGCAAGCGCAGTTCGAAAGCGACATGATTATGTTATCACCCCTGTTATCAGGTGGAATTTGCAGCAGATGCATGAGAAAAAGGTTTCTACTGGAAATGTAAATAGTTCATTGTAAAATGTATAATAGTTTGAGGATAGAATACTTACCTGCATGGATAGCGAACATGGAGAACGTACAAAGAGTGTAGAGTCTAGACCAAGACCAGAAACTGCAGCACACAGCGTCATGTTAGCCATTGTGCTGTCGCATATAATGTTGTACAGGGAGAGTAATAACTAATGTTTTAGGAACCTGTAGCCCGAATTTGAGCAATGAAAATATGTTTACACTATCAAAGGACTATATCGTTTTGAATTACAAGGCATGTAGTGTTGGTGTCGTATGTTCCCGAAGGATATATGTGTCATGTGCAAGAACCATTTGCTAGCTCAAAAGTCAAGGTCAAAGTCTGCAGTAAAACTATGATACAGGGCTCTCTGGGAAAATACCAAATCAGACACCTGGCCTCAAGGTTATAAAACTCTTTTGTGCTCAACTTAGCTGAGCATGAAATATTCTTTGCTGATAAATATGAAAATGCCAACTAATGTTGGCATTTTCATATTCATAAGCAGAGAAATTTTCATACTCAGCTTAATTTAGCAAGAAAACAACTTTTCTTATCAGTAACTTGCCACTTTATTAGCAGTTAAGATTTCATGTTTAGCTGAGTTGAGCATGAAAAAAAAAGTTTTATAATATTGAGGCCTTTTCTGATAAAAACAGACCTGTCTGGATTATTAGGTAAACGAATAGATAGGCATTAATTTGTTTTGTAAATTAGGAATATAAGAACCATTTCAAACCGCCACAACACATAAGGCAAGACACCTTAAATATGTGCGAACAGCAAATACTTGGAACAGCCCGTGTATTCGCATTGTCTGATCAGTGGCTTCCGTAGGGCGTCATCAACACTCTGTATATTATCATGAATCGAATAAGCTCAGGAATTGATGAAGAATTTGCAGTCTGACATGAGTGTTCATACATGCTGTAAAGTACGTTTTCTCACGACCTTACTTAAGAAAATAGTGTCGAGATGTGTGTTACTTCCCTTGACCATTATTGTTTTGGAAAGTAACTGTGTCATTCTCAGTTTTGCCTCCCTTTTCAACGAGGTCTACTCTTAAAAAAGATTTGCTGCTCAAGGAGCAAATTCTTTTCTTTAAGAGTAGACCTCAATTGGAGGAGAAATTCTTTTCTTTAAGAATAGATCTCAATTTGGAAAGGCCTCAATTTGAAAGGGCTTTAATTGTCATCCAGGGAAGCAAACAGGAAGTCACTTAGGTTATTCCCCTTGTAACAATGGCGGAAAAACATTTACCTGAAAATGCGGCAACTGAATTATAAAAGAAATAAAACGAAGCAGCTAATTGCCTGCTTTTGCAGAATAATTATTTCTCTTACTGCATTGGTTTTTGTATCGTTGTTCCACCTCCTTAGCACATCTGAGTCGAAGGCTCCGGGCCGCTTAAAGGTAGGCAGTCTTTTGTCCGTCCGTTGTACATAGAAAGAAGTCTGAAATTATAGAAATTGTTTCATATATGATTGGCTGTATTTTGTAAACACTGAAGAATTTTATGTGTTTGCTTCCCTCTTAATACTTATAAAGATTAAAATTACATTTAGAAATAAGGCTACAAAGCCAACGGTACCGCCTAACAACACAAGACCACAGGGGGAAAAGATGATGAGCGACGAATAGCAAAACAAGTTTACAACCTTTTTCAAATTTAAAGCCCAGTATCACACTGGTCTGGCATTCAACACAGGCAACGAAGACAACGTATAAGGAACCTGCTGGTTCTGCTCATCAGGATAAGTTTGTTTCAGAAGTATAGTCTCACGGACCACCCGACCCCCTACTCTTGAAATAGGACTCAAAAGTTTTACTGAATTGATATGCATATTCAAGTAATGCTTGAAAACAATTTTTGGGCTACAACGACCAGCCAACGAATTGGTGAAAAACCTTATTCAAGCACTGCATTTATACTAGACTGAATTTCTTCGAAAATCTGGTCTGACTAAGAGGTCTTTCAAACTGCCGAGTCCGTAAGAATCATAGTTTGAAATTAATGTAAGAAGTATGCGAAATAATCGTGTTTTAAAGTATGTTGCCTCGTTGCCTGTGTTGAATGCCAGACCAGCGTGAGTATACAAGATCATTTTTCTTGCACAACTTTTTCTTGTACAGGAAAAGTGACCAAGAAAAAAAAAATGATTGGTGTTTACACAGTACAGGATTTTAATAATCAAACATGGTGTTTGCCTAAAATAATATATAGTAAGTGAATAATATAGCCGTCAAACATGTATTTTGTAAATATTTTGTGTGAAAAGATAAAATGCAAGTACTGTTTTTACATTATGACCGGAAATTATTGAGCATTGTCTATTTCACAGTCTGTTAATCCTAGTAGGAGAGAGTCGGGTAACTTCGGACAGCGGGTAACTTCGGACAGTGACATTTTTCCTTTATATGTCAGTTGTCTGGAACTAAAACAAAACGATAACTGACCAAACAGTGCAAATCCTGATGAGACGGCCGTCTCATCTGGATTTTCACTGTTTGCAATGGTATGTCCGAATTTACCCACATATCCGAAGTTACCCGACTCTCCCCTAGTTTCAGTAAATCATTTACATGGTGGAATATTATGACAGGAATGTGATAAATAATTTCTAGCTATAATATTTTGTTTTACCAATATTTTCAGTAATTTATGGCAATTTGTTGGACCAAAGGATCTAAAATGGCAAAATAAGATGGATTTATGACAACTTTTCAGAAGTGTTAGTCTTCGAAATGGCGGCACTCTCGCCAGTGTTTGCAAGGAACAAATTTCCCAGCGGGCACATGACGTCGTAATGACGTCGTACTGACGTCGACGCGACGTCATTACGTCGCATCGACGTCAGTTCGACGTCATTTCAACGTCGTGTGCCTGCTAGGAAGACTATTCCGCCATTTTTTTATTTTTTTTTTCATTTCTGCTCTAAAGACAAAGCAGATAATATGGAATTATAAAGAATGACTATGGATTTTTAAATTGAGGAAATTCTTTCCTTTAAAAATAATGCATAAAGTATAGAATCGCCGAGCAGGGCGTATCACATTTCATTGCGCGAGTAGTTACAGATAATTCAAGCTCGTGAAAGCTGTCAAATCTACGGAACCCCGGAAGGGACACGTGCAATTTTTTATTAACTCGTGGCCACGACTTATTATGTCGTTCCAACGACTTAGTAAGTCGTGGTAACGAGTTATTATGTCGTTCCCACGACTTACTAAGTCGTGGCCACGACTTATTATGTCGTTCCCACGACTTAGTAAGTCGTGGTAACGAGTTATTATGTCGTTCCCACGACTTACTAAGTCGTGGCCACGACTTATTATGTCGTTCCCACGACTTACTAAGTCGTGACCACGAGTTAATACTGAACTCCTATTGGCCAAATTAACTCGTGGCCACGAGTTAAGAGCCATTCTCTGTAATGACTTAAATTTTTACATAGGGCCGTGGCACGCATAGTCACCGATTTTGCTCAAACTTTCCTATGTTACTTATTGTGACACAAAAACCAGATAACAACATCAGTTTCATTCCAAAGCATGCCCGTTGCCATGGCAACAGCAGCTATACATTTTGGAAAAAAATGTGCTTAAAAATGTCCTAAAATGGGCAATTTTTCAACAAATATATTAACTTTCAAATGCATGACAAGCTCTAATTTCTTTCTACCTACAAATAACTTGTTCACACTAACTTTAAAAAAGAAATTAAAAATTTATTTGGAAAGCCTCTGTGGTCATCAGGCTCAAGCAAAGTGGGTGGGGGTTTCCATATTTGGCAAAAATCCAATTTCACACGTCTTTAAGGACATTTCTAGAATTCTTGCGGCCTCGTCAATATATGTGTGCACCGTCCTCCTACATAACAGTGTTCTGTGAATATGTTTCTGGAAAAACATGCTTGGGAAAGTATACTTCCTGAAGCGTTACCATAGCAACAATAAGTGTACCGTTGCAAAAAGCAAGTTCTTAGGGGTACAGTCCTTGTAATGTCAAATCATCATAGTTTATGATCATATTTGTTTCTTTATTTTGAAACTTATTTTACAATATATTTATCTTCTATAAACTATGGGCATTTTGTTGGTTTCTCTTATCAAGGTCAAGGTCAAGGTCACAGAAACAATAAAAACTGATAAAATGCGTATTTTTTTTTCATATTATGTGTTCTGTATCAAACATATATTGCAGCAATGGCTTTGAACCTTGTCATTATCTGACATATTACAGAAGCTTTCAAATACACATATAGTTGGGTTTACTCAGGAAGCTACAAGGTCAAGGTCAAGGTCACACAAACAAGAACAAATGCTACAAATACATATTTTTGAAACATTTTGTGTCCTATATGAACAATAAATTGCAGCAATGTCTTTCTATTTGGAATTTATTTTTAATATATAACAAAAGCTTTCAAACAAACAACTTTCCTCCAGAAGCATCCAAGTTCAAGGTCAGGGTCAAGGTCACAGAAACAAGAAAAATACTAAAAGTGCATATTTTTCTCATATTTTGTTTTCTGTATCAACAATATATTGCAGCACTGTCTTTGTACCTGGTCTTTATCTAACACATTACAATAGCTTTCAAATACACATATAGCTTGTTTCATTCAGAAACCTCCAAGGTCAAGGTGAAGGTCATAAAACAAGAAAAAATGCTAAAATGCACATATTTGCAAATTTTTGTGTCATATATCAACAATATACTGCAACAGTGCCTTTGCAGTTGGCATATGCTTAATATGTTACAAAAGCTTTCAAACAAACAACTTTTCTTCAGTAGCCTCTAAGGTCAAGGTCAAGGTCAGAGAAAGAAGGAAAAAAATGCTAAAAGTGCATATTTTTTCTCATTTTTTTATGTTCTGTATCAAAATATATTGCAGAAATATCTTTGTACCTAGTCTTTATCTACTATATTACAATAGCTTTCAAATACACATACAGCTAGTTTCCTTCAATAAACTCCAAGGTCAAGGTCAAGGTCACAAAAACAAGCGAAAATGCTAAAATGCACAGAATTTCGGTATTTGTGTCCTATATCAACAATACATTGCAGCCATGTCTTTGTAGTTGGTCTTTATTTAGTATATAACAAAAGCTTTCAAACAAACAACTTTCTTCCAGTGGCCCCAAAGGGTGAGGCTAAGGACACAAAAACAAGAGGCCATGAGGCCCTGAATCGCTCACCTAAGCAATTTGCCAAGTAGCTCTTACTTATGTCTGAAATTGTCAAAATATGAGTCTTGGGTCAAAAGTCAAAGAATTACCATGACTCATAAATCTCCATGGACTCATTAAGACACCATATATACCATTTTTATGCCAAAATCTTCAAAACTTTCCATGAAATCTTATGTTCTACCATTTTCCCATATTTGACCATGCCGCAAAAAAGGTCAAGGTAAACCAAAGGTCATTATTTGAACAGTATTGGTAATACTTCAGTACTCCATGCGACTTACCAAGTTTCAAGGCCATCGGTCTATTTGTTCTTGAGAAAAAAGTATTAAAGTTTTATATGATAAATGGGTATGGCGGCCCCGTTCATCATGTGACCTCGACCGTTTGAACAAATTTTCATTCCCTCAACCCCAGGAGACTCTATATGAAAATTGGTTGAAATTTGGCTTTTGAGATAATGTTTGAAAATGTCAAAATATGAGAGACCAGGGTCAAAAGTCAAAAACTGGCCTTGACCTCTTGTACTCATAATTCTTCATGACCTCATTAAGATGAGTGTATATACCAACTTTTAGGCCAAAATCTTCAAAATTTCCCATAAAATCTATGTTCTAGCATTTTCCCATATTTGAACTTGCTGTAGAAAAGGACAAGGTCAATCAAAGGTCATAATTTGAACAACCTTGGAAGAACTTGAGTACCCGATGCTACTTATCAAGTTTGAAGGTCATTGGTCAATTGGTTCTTATGAAGAATTTTTTTAAAGGTCTTTGCCATATATGGGCATGGTGGCCATGTTAATTATGTGACCTGGATCGTTTGAACAACGTTTTGTTCTCTCAAGCCCTGGAGGCTCACAAATGAATTTTGGTTACAATTGGCCCAGTGACTTTTGAGATGATGTTTGAAAATGTCAAAATATAAGAGACCTGGGTCAAAGGTCAAAGAATGACCTTGACTTTTTGTACTCATAAACTTCATGTACTCATTAAAATGACAGTATTTACCAATTTTTCCAAATGTTCAAAACTTACCATGAAACCTTATGTTCTAGCATTTCCACATATTTGACCTTGCCATAAGAAAGGTCAAGGTCAACCTTAGATCATCATTTGAACAATCTTGGTAGTACTTGAGTACTTTATGCTACATACCAAATTTCAAGGCCATTGGTCTATTGGTTCTGCAGAAGATTTTTGAAGCTTTTTACCATATATGGGTGTGGTAGCCATGTTGGTCATGTGACCGTTTGAACAAATTTTTTATCCATCGACTCTGGGGCTTTTGAGGAGATGTTTAAAATTGTTGAAACATGAGAGAAAGAATGACCTTGATCTCTTGTACTCAGTAAGATGGCTGTACGCACCAATCTTTAGCCCAAAATCTTCAACGGTTTCCAAGATATCATATGTTCTAGCATTTTTCCATATAAAAGCACAAGGAAGCAAATTTGACCTTACCGTAAAAAACAGTAAAAATCAGCCCAATGTCATAATTTAAACAATCTTAGTAGTACTCGCTTACCCGATGCTCCATACCCAGTTTCAAGGCCATCTGCCTATTGGTTCTGGTTAAGATTTTTAAGGGTTTTTATCATATATGGGCGTGGTGGCCATGTTGGTAATGTGACCAGGATGTTTGAACAAATTATCGTTCCTAAGACTCCTGGAGCCTGCATATGAAATTTGGTTACAATCGGCCCAGGATTTCAGAGGAGAAGTCATTTGAAATTGTGGACGGACGACAGACGTACGATGGACAACAAAGCCTACCTATACTATAATCTCCCCTGGAGCCTCTGGCTCAGGTGAGCTTACCAGAGGACCATTGGTTCTGTAGCTCACCTGAGTCTATTCACCCTCAGCACTCAGGGGTAAGTAACTGAAAGGTAAATTGTACAATATGGCCTAATTTCAAATTTGACTGAGTTGTTATGCTTGTCCTAGTTAATATTAGCAAAATTGATGAAGTTACAATAAAAAAACATGTTTGTAAAACTTTATGCCTAAATATTGCAGTTACACAGAAGTAAATGCCAATTTGCACTTTGCCCAATACAAATCTATAGAAACGTTAAAATGCCATAGAAATGAAACCACGTCAGCAACAATAAAAAAAACAATATTTATGTAGTGGCTAATGTCATAAACATGTATGCAGAGAATCAGCTTCATCCCCCTATATGGTTTTGTGGGAAAGATTTTTGAATATTGTTTCAAAAATTTTCCTTTATGTTGCCATGGCAACGAATCGAATTCAGTGATTTGGACAAAATTAACATGAATCATAGAGTACTACTCAAGAGACATTTCTGTAGAAAAAATCCAAATAACTGCAGTGAGGTAGCAAAAAAAATGCCAAATTCCATTTTTCCCATTATAAATGAATGGAAACTATAAGTTGCCATAGCAACCTAACTTCTTAAGCAATTCCCATGAAAAACACTTATTCTATAGAGGCTAGTACTAAGAATCTTTCTGTAAAGTTTGAGCTTTATTTGCCACTTAGTTGATGCAAAAATGATATTTTAATATCTTTTATATTTTTGACCATTTGGTTGCAATGGCAATAAGTCAAATAGTGCAATTTGCATAAATTGAATGAGAGTGGTTGAGGACTACTCTGGGAACATTTCTATAAAATTTTGTCAAAATACCTGCAGTGACATAGCAATAAAAGCAAATTTACTTTTTTCACATTATAAGTCAATGGCAATTTAAAGCTGCCATAGCAACCAAACTGCTAAAGCAATTGCCAAGAAAAACAGTACTTTTATAGAAGAAAGTACTAAGACCTTTTCTTCGAAGTTTCAGCCTTATTGATTGCATAGTTTCTGAGGAGATGATGTTTGAATATTTTTTTCTATTTTTAACCATTCGATTGCCATGGCACTCAGCCAAATTGTGCTATTAGCATAAATTTCATGTTATTGATAGAGAGCTACTCAAGGAACATTTCCGTAAAAGATTTGTCAAATCATCTGCAGAGAAATGCAATAAATGCAAATTTTCAATTTTTCCCATACAAGTCAATGGAAACTATACGTTGCCATAGCAACCAAAGTTCTAAAGCGATTTGGATGAAAAACAGTATTATTGGTTCCCCCTGCCTATAGATGCTAGATATGAAATTTGGTAAGAATGAGCCTTGTCGTTTAAAAGGAGATGTATACTAAATAAAGACCAAGCACAAATACATTTTCTACATTTAATTTTGATACCGAACACAAAATATTAACAAAAGGTGCATTTTTAGCATTTTTCTTGTTTTTATGGCCTTGCCCTTGACCTTGGAAGATTCTGGAGGAAACGAACTGTACATGGATTTGAAAGCTATTGTAATATTCCAAATAAAGACAAAGTATGAATACACATTCTGTATTTACTGTTGATACGGAACACAAAATATGAATGAAAGGTGCATTTTAGCATTTTTCTTGTTTTTGTGACCTTGACCTTGTAGGTTAATGGAAGAAACAAGCTATATGTGCATTTGAAAGCTATAGTAATATATTAAATAAAGGCCAAGTCCAAAGACATTTGCTCTATTAAGTGTTGATAAAGAACATAAAATGTGAGAAAAATGTGCATTTTAGCATTTTTCTTGCGTTTGTTACCTTGACCTTGACCTTGGAAGCTACTGCAGGAAACAAGCTATATGTGCTTTACAAAATTATTGAAATATATTAGATAAAGACCAAGTATAAATACATTTTCTATATCTACTGTTGATACAGAACATAAAATATGAACAAAATGTGCATTTTTAGCATTTTTCTTGTTTTTGTGACCTTGACCTTGACCTTGGAGGTTACGTGTACTGGAGAAAACAAGCTATATGTGCATTTGAAAGCTATTGATATATACTAAATAAAGGCCAAGTAGAAAGACATTATATAAATTTACTGTTGATACAGGAAAAAAAATGTTAACACTAATGTGCTTTTTCTAGCATTTTTCTTGTATTTGTGACCTTGACCTTGACCTTGGCTGTTACTGGAGAAAGCCAGCTATATGTGTATTTGAAAGTTGTTTTCATTCACTTAATAAAATCCAAGTACAAAGACAATGCTGCAATATTTTGTTGCTAGAGAACACAAAAGCATAAGGAAAAAATGCATTTTAGCCATCTTTTCGTGCTTCTGTGACCTTGACCTTGAACATAGAAACTAGCAATATGTTGATATTTTATAAAAGACCAATTTACTATTAAGTGTTTTTAAAGATTTAGGAACACATATGTTTATAAGATATGATGATTTGACATTATAAGTATTATTACCCTACATTTTGGAATTTTGCGACGGTCCACTTATTGTTGCTATGGTAACGCTTCAGGAAGTATACTTTCCCAGGCATGTTTTTCCAGAAACTTATTCTTGGAATGTTGCTTTGTTAGATGAAGCTGCACACATATGCCGGTATGGCTGCAAGAATTCTACAAATAACCTTAAAACTGCCTTAAAATAACCTTTCGCAATATAGCACTACCCCCACCCACTTTGCCAAAGCCTGATGACATTACAAGCATTCCAAATACAATTCAAAGTTTTGGTGTCGACTCAAGGTGAACAAGACATTTACATATGAGAAGCATTCAGAGTATGTCATTCTTTTTCTAATACATAAATTTGTTAGAAATATGTCTATTCTAGTACAATTTTTACCTCTATTTCTGACACAATATTCAACAGCCGTTGCCATGGCAACGGGCACATGTAGGAATGAAATCGACATGGTTTTCTTGCTTTGGTGTCACAATAAGTAAATAAGGAAAGTTTGAGCAAAATCGATGACTATGCGTGGCGCGACTTTTTAAGCGGTTACAGAGAATGGCTCTTAATAAATCGCTCTGATTGGATCAATCGGGTCTGGTGTACTGTTGATAAAATCCTTTACCATGTTTTCAGATTAATCTGAATATATGGTGTAACTAAAAACAGAGATACCA
This sequence comes from Ctena decussata, assembly GCA_963989385.1. Classification (NCBI taxonomy): domain Eukaryota; kingdom Metazoa; phylum Mollusca; class Bivalvia; order Lucinida; family Lucinidae; genus Ctena; species Ctena decussata. Next base: position 89,248,688 of record OZ022501.1, read on the forward strand.
GAGTACTTGCATATTATGCGTGCGGACCTGGGTTCCGTCAGTTTCACACGCGAAACCGCAATTACTGATATTATCTAGCGGAGACACGTGTATAAATAAGGACGGATTTTGAGGATATTTATTATACTCCTGAGCAACAGATGTTGCGAATATCCATTAGAACTTCGTCAACAAGGCAGCTCTAGTGAGGGATCACGACATTTTTTCCTGAGAATTAGCCGGGCCGGGTAGCGCAATCGGTAGGGCACCTGACTAGTAAGTCAGAGGTCCTGGGTTCGAATCCCGGTCTGGCCACATACTTTCGTTTCTCCTTCCGCTGATTCAAGAAGGGCAGTTGTCAGTTACTGGCGAAAGTATGTGCACTTAGTACTGGTTAACCGCTTAGGAGGTCTAAGCCTGCCCAGGAATAGTGTGGTTAGGTTAACTGACCGTCCCAACATGACCTAAGTTGTTTACCGTGGACGTTAAGCATCAAATCAACAACAACAACAACAAATCCTGAGAATTAAAGAAACATTATCCCAAAAGCGTCCCCAACTATCCAACTGTAAACTATCAACTATCCCAAAAGCGTCCCCAACTATCAACATATCTGGACCCCTGCTTTAGTTACTGCATATTGGAATGATATTAAAGCCATAATTTATACAGAGTACTCTTTAAAAACAATTCCGTAGATTTTACGGTAGAATACTTGCCAACCAGCTGCCAGTCCTTTTCGCGTTATTTTTACGGGCGCCCGTAAACATTGGCGGAATCATCACGCAGAATAGGGTAGAATAAGAGAGGTTTTGGTTTGGTCATGTAGCCCTTCAACACTATAGCGGTCAGTTAACGTAACTCTACCATATCGAGACTTCAAACAAATTTTCTACAGGCAGACGCCCGTAAAAATAACGGGAAATGGTCTGGCAGCTGGTTGCCAATTTGCCAGGTATTCTACCGTAAAATCTACGGAAATGTTACAGTGTATAAAGATAGGCAATGACGGATGGGTGGCTGGATGGATGGATGACTTGCATTTTTACGTCCTTTTCAACAGTATTTCAGTCAGATCAGGACGATGGGCGGGTGATGATGAATGGCTGTATGCAACATAACCCCGTTTACAACTTTACGGTAGGAGAGATTCTCGCCTCAAGCAGGGCTCGAACCCGGATCAGTAGGCCAGCACTTAACCCACTGAGCTACCGGAGCTCCAATAGGCAATGATCAGAAATTGATTAAGTCAAAGTATTCTTGACAGCCCATGACACACTTAATTTAAGTTTAATAAATGGCAGTAACCATGCTGCTACCTCCACCCACGCCACATATTCAAAATCTGAAAATTCGTGAATTCATGAATGTGCTCAATATTTCCAAAACCTAGAAATGTTATTCAACCTTAATTATTTTGCATATACTTTTAATGCAGTTTATGAGTCATCCACAATATTCGACATATAATCCTTTTCCTCTCCTTAATCACCACATTTACAAAAATTGAAATCTGAAGGCGGGGTTCCATTGCACACAGTCTTTTGTTATCAATCTGTCAATCTTACAGACGGTGAGACTAAGAACAGACGGACAAAACAAGAAGTAACTTTTGAAATAGATAGACAGCGACAGAAACAAAATGCTTCTATAGAGAAATCATTAAAGTTTAAAACGGGTAGATTTGGCTGTAGCTTGTTTCTAATCTGAAACTCGCTCCAGCAACCCCATTTATGGATTGGTCCGATGTGATGAGATTGTATCGGCTGCCTTTTATGAATGAAACCGGTTTAACCATGCCAAGTCTGTACAAGTCGGATCTTGACATGTTTCAGAGCTATGAATGATGACTGGTGGTGGTGAAATGAAATACGGTTGATAATAACCACAAGTATCAGCTTTTACAAAAAAAGCTTTGGTCTACGCTTAGCACACAATAACTTAATGTGTAGTCATTGGATTGGCACCTTGGTCAAATCGAGCCTCAACCAAACCCAAGTCATTCTTCACCTCGGTCTTATCGCGCATTCTCGGTTTTAATCTAGTAGATTTCTGGTTGGCATTTCTAAGCTCATGTTTGCATGTTATTACCCTAATTCAATTAACTGGCATGTTTGGTCACCTTAGAAATCTAAGGCATTTAGTGATACTACTAGACCGTCTCCATGTCGATCCTTTTCTGGCACTTGCGGACCTGATCAAACCTGCGCAAAATATCATTGATAACCAGTCACTAGAAAATAACATTCAACCATTCATGACCTTTTCTAAAATGCTTCCGGAGCAAAATCACTTACTAAGATTTCTACGCCCGTGGGCATAGCCAATAGAATATATGAGCCGCGACACGAGAAAACCAACAAAGTGGTTGTGCGCCCAGCGTAGACTCAGATCCGTCTGGACATTCGCCCAGTCTGACAAGATTCTTCGCTTAGCACTTAAAGGGTAGCTAAGAGTCTAAGCTACCTCCATGCGGCCAGCGAAGACTCTGATCAGGCTGGGTGGATGCCCAGGCTGATCTGAGGGCGCGCAACCACTTGGTTGGTTTTCTCGTGTCGCGGCTCATATCATTTCGATTTAAGACAGAAACTGTTGGAGCGATGTAAGTTGATGCTTTATACTGTATCTGTCCCAAGTATCCCAACAACGCAATCCTTCAGTAGTAGAGTCTTAAACATGAACCAAAATTTTAAGTAAAGTGTTAAAAATAATGATCGCAGGTATTGCATGCATCGACCCTACAAGTCCGCATAGACCAGCTGATTAAGACCACTGCTTGCCAAAATATTGATGTCGGAGTAACCGGGGTAGCTACGCCATAAAAACTGGCATATATATAGGTCACTGACACAATGAAAGATTTTTAAAAATTCTTTCAGCGTGGCATAGTCTACCGGCAGATATTGCAGATTATTGACTCCTTGATAGAGCTGTTCGGTCAATCTCTGCAATGTCAGCTCAGGCATCAGTGTCCAAATATTCGAGGTAAATACTTAACACTGTACGACCATTGTCAAACATCAGACGACTTTACCCGGGAGCAGCTCAACAAGGGCGAAAGTTCAGTCCACATAAACGGTCTGAGAACCCAAGACAGTCCCGTTGTCATAATAATAATAATAATAATACTTGTAGCAGTAGTAAAATATCGCAGATGGCAACCTTGCCACTTATTTAGGACAAAGACACCACAGAAATTTAGTGAAACTGCATTGTGGAGTCAGTCGACAAACACTGGAGACCCTGATCATACTGCTCCCGGAGAAGAGCAGCGTGACGAGGATGTGCACTGCCTGCTCAGCTATTAACGTGAGCTAATGCAAAGTCAGCAAATTTAAAAAAATCAAGAGCAAGACTCAGCCAGTTAGCCAACACTGCAGAGTCCGATCAGACTGCTCCACTTGGCCAGTCCAGCTAGGGGTCCACAGATTATCGCCTTAACAGCGACATACGAAGTCTGGTAAGGGATTTTATCAATATTAAAACAGGGCCAATCAGAGCGCTTTATTCACTCGTGGCCACGAATTAATTTGACCAATTGGAGGCAGTATTAACTCGTGGTAACGACTTAATAAGTCGTGGGAACGACTTAGTAAGTCGAGGGAACGACATAATAAGTCGTGGTAACGACATAATATGTCGAGGGAACGACATAATAACTCGTGGTAACGACATAATAAGTCGAAGGAACGAGATAGTATGTCGTGGTAACGAAATGCTAAGTCGAGGGAACGACATAATAAGTCGTGGGAACGACTTAATAAGTCGTGGCCACGACTTAGAAAAATATTGCACATGTCCCTTCCGGGGTTCCGTACAAATCCAATGGGCAAGACAGAATTTTCCAGCATCGCTAAAAATAGAACAAACTCTGTCTTGTAGGTAAGAAAACTTCTCGAGCATCGGATAAAACACAGGTCTTTATCTGGTATGTAAGAAATGGAATTCCTTACTCTCCAAACCAAGCCACAAGGACATTGGACCTTTGGAAGCATCACCTGCTTATTATAATGCACCCGCCGTATCTATGTATCAGTGGGAAAAGTGAGTGAAAAAGAAAGTCCGGTATTTAAAAGCTTAATTTAGCTTAGGCTAAGGCCATCAAATCGGAAATTAATTTAGAAGCGGCCACAATGAAGGGACCAACGAGGTCATGGTATCTCCCAGAAAACGTTTTTACTGTCGACACAAGCTTTACTTTCTGATAACCCTGTGCCAACAGTTTACGGGTGAGCAGCTTCCCTCTTTCAACAAAGTCTTGATATTTGAAACAGGCTCTAGGGATTTTTACCATATATGGGCGTGGCTGCCATCTTGGTCATGTGACCAAGACCATCTGAATTAACTTTGATGGACCGGCATTCCTGGTGCTACATACCATGCCACAATATCATTGGGTCTTTGGTTCTCGAGAAGAAGATTTTGAAGGGAATTTACCATATATTGGCATGGTGGTCATCTTGGTCATGTGACCAAGAAAATCTGCGCAACTTTTGTTCCCCTGACCCAGTAGAGATCCACATGAAATGTGGCCTCAATTCGCCCAGTGGCTGCAGAGGAGATGTTTGAAAATGTTGACGGGCCTTAAAATCTCAATGACCTTGAACAAAAGTCAAAGAATGACCTTGACCTTTAGCAACATGATACCTTCGCTTGGTCACTGGGCCTTTGGTTCTGGAGAAGATTTTCGAAGGGGTTTTTAACATATATTGGCATGGTGGCCGTCTTGGTCATGTGACCAAGGCCTTCTGCGCAAATTTTGGTTTCTCTGACCCAGTAAAGCTTTGTATAAGATATGGATTCAATCCGCCCAGTGGCTTTAGAGAAGAAGATGGTTGAAAATGTTGATGGGCTACAGAATCTCAATTACCTTGAACAAAAGTCAATAATCATTTGCTCATTTAGCTTGCCATATACATGTATACCAAATTTTAAATCTTAGACTTAAATAGTTTCTGAAAAATCCATTGTTTAAGCATTTTCCCATAAAAAATACATAAAGTACCAAAGTTGATCTTGCCACAAATGAGGCTCGTAGGCTATTTCGCCCAAGAAAATTTGCAGCTTCACAATATAATTGCAGCTTTTGAAATTTTGAGTTCATGGACAGTAGTTGCTTATAATATTTGTTATTTCTTAGAAAGAAAACTGGTAAATAGCAAGATTTTCATAAAATGAGCCGCGACACGACAAAACCAACAATGTGGTTGTGCGCCCAGCGCAGACTCAGATCAGCCTGGGCATCCGCCCAGTCTGATCAGAGTCTTCGCTGTCCGCATGAAGGTAGCTTAGCCCCTTAGCTACCGTTTAGACTCTGATCAGACTAGGCGGATGTCCAGGCTGATCTGAGTCTGCGCTGGGCGCACAACCACATTGTTGGTTTTCTCGTGTCGCGGCTCAAATGGTGTTTAGACTCTCAAAAACTACATGAAGCAACTCGGAACAAACAAAAAAACTGAGCCTAAATTAGTGTTAAATTGCATATAAAAAAAACAAACATATTTCTAACAAAAAGACGTACCCCTTACTCAGAAAATCGCTATAATTTCGCCTATGGGTTGGTTGGTTGGTTGATTTGATGCTGAACGTCCACGGTAAACAACTAAGGTCATGTCGGGACGGTCAGTTAACCTAACCACACTATTCCTGGGCAGGCTTAGACCTCCTAAGCGGTTAACCAGTACTAAGTGCACATACTTTCGCCAGTAACTGACAACTGCCCTTCTTGAATCAGCGGAAGGAGAAACGAAAGTATGTGGCCAGACCGGGATTCGAACCCAGGACCTCTGACTTACGAGTCAGGTGCCCTACCGATTGCGCTACCCGGCCCGGCTCGCCTATGGGAACCCATTGTATTAACAAACGGAAACCAACCCATCTCATGAATAATTTTGGTCGAAAAGATGTTAAACACGGGTTTTATTCAAAATTAATTGAGACCAGATGATTCAATTCATTTCATCACAATTTTTAGATTGCATCACCCAAAGGTCGTCAAACAAAAGGAATTATATATTGCTAGAATGCCATCATGTCGTGATTTGTTCAGTAGCAGTGCAGACGCCACTTTCCTGCTCGATCTCGGAACTCTCATGACAGTTATGGTAAGCCGTAGACAGCCGAACCAAGCATTCCCTATGGCACAGTAGTTGAGCCTAAATGACCCACTCCCAAAGACTCAAACATGACTCAATCTATCGAATGTCAACAGTTTTAGAATAACCAATATGTCCTTTAATTCTTCCTAATGCTTACCTTGTAAACTAGTGGTCAGAGTTCGGACCCCGCAGTCAGTAAATGTGGATCTAATGCACACAGCTTTCACCGTCGACCTTCCCATTTTGAAATACTGTTAAAAAGGCTCGAAAACCTCAAGTTTTCAATTTATCTGTAACTTCCGGTACATTGTGCTACCTAGTGGTACCATATGTAGTTCTGTGGTGTTTCATTTGACCGCTCATGACATCTATGCAAACAGCTTCTATGTTAGTTAAACTCTCTTATATGTGAGAATAATAAAACCGCATGATAAGATAATGTCAGGTTAGCGTCTACCAGTAGAATTGTCTACGACCATGGACGTACTCAATAAATACGTATAATTTGAATGCGTGAGTAGTCTGGCCAATGCACGAGTATGCATCTCGCTACTTTTCACCACTGCAGCACAGGCTCAATTCAAGATGTGGGCATGTGACAGGGTAGAGATCACCCATCCAAGGTTGGGTTTTTTCTCCGTTATCTCATGTTTCACTACCGTGTAAGTCCACATAACGGTACTCTCCGCGTTTTCAAGAGAGCGTTTAAAAATTCGCTGAGTTATCTGCGTATTCGAATATAAAATAATGACAGAGGCATAAATGGATATCCCAAACAGGAATGAATCACGACAAAATTACTTGATATCTGTACTCTTATTTCCTATTACCCACGTGTGGCGAGTGAGGCAATTTGGACACTGGTTCTGTCCCCGCCTCGCTCTTCCCTCCCTTTTTCTCATCCTGAGATTTATGGTCTGCTAAGGTCGTGTTTCTGAGATTGTACAAGGCAAGTTATATTTAGTGCGGAGCGGAGGAAGTAGAGACAAGGGGAACTATATATGAGCCGCGACACGACAAAACCAACAATGTGGTTGTGCGCCCAGTGAAGACTCAAATCAGCCTGGGTAACAGCCCAGTTTGACCAGACTCTTTGTTAAGTGCTCAAAGTGTAGCTAAGGGTCTAAGCTACATTCATGTGGACAGCGAAGACTCTGATCAGACTGGGCGGATGCCCAGGCTGATCTGAGTCTGCGCTGGGCGCACAACCACATTGTTGGTTTTGTCGTGTCGCGGCTCATATTTCCTTTGCAGTACGAGTATGAATTAATACTGATTTTCTCATGCTGTAGTTTGTCTCATCTGTAACTGATATGCGGTGTTAGGTTAATGTTTTATGAGGGCAAAAAATAACCTCACGCACAATAACCTGCCCAGACATTAATTGGGACTGAAATACATGAGCAAACAGAGAATACCTAGATCAGAATGCTCCTCATAGGAACAGCCTGATCTAGGACTTCAATGTTTGCCATTCCGCGAACACAGTCTTATCACACATCTCCGTTTTACCCGTAAAAGCAGCTGCTTCAAACCTTAGACTAATTCTCGTGGTTGTATGGGACTTCCAAATATCTAGTGCAGAACAAATCTATCAAAGTGGCATGTGCGCCGAGCGAAGACTCAGTTCAGCCTGGGCATGGGCATCAGCTCAGTCTGACCAGAGTGTTCGCTGTCCGCATTAAGCTAGCTTAGATCCTTCCCAGCAGGCACATGACGTTGAAATGACGTCGTACTGACGTCGATGCGACGTAATGATGTCGCATCGACGTCAAAACGACGTCATTTTGACGTCTACCCTTAAAATGCAAGTGAAGACTCTGATCAGTCTAGGCAGATGTCCAGGCTGATCCGAGTCTTCGCTGGGCGCACATGCCGCTTTGTTGGTTTTGTCGTGTCGCGGCTCAAATGTCACGACTTAATATCACAAGTGCAACATGTCCTACGTGTCCTTTAGTTTTTATGTTATCCGATGAGTGGCCAGGAGATTTTCTTAAGATGGTATGTATTTTTATGTTTATTCGTCAATATTGAAAAAAATGATATATAAATACAACGCATTAGGCGACAGAATGACACTAGCTTTGCATGTAGAGAGCTAGTAACATGCCGTTAAAGCCAAATTAAACATTCCAGTAAACAAAAGGTCGCAGTTTAAACCATTAACCTTTCCTCAGTTGATTGATTGATTGATTGATTGATTGATTGATTTGTTGCTTTACGTCCACGGTAAACAGCTATGGTCATGTCGGTACGGTCAGTTAACCTAACCACACTATTCCTGGGCAGGCTTAGACCTCCTAAGCGGTTAACCAGTACTAAGTGCACATACTTTCGCCAGTAACTGACAACTGCCTTACCTTCCCTCAAGATGAAATTATACACTGCAGTGTGTAACTAACTGTCTGTCATGTTGTCACTGCCTTTGCATTTTAAAGTGTTTATTTGTCAATATTTACATTCTCAGTGCACTTATTGAAAATCCCTATAGTAAACCATTAGAACGTAAAGTAGTTTATTCTTCAATAACTACATCGGTTCACGCGACATCACATCCCGTTTAGTGACGTCAAAATTAACCTTGATTCTCTACATCTGATTGGACGTAGGCGGCGTTATGATGTCGTTAACGCTGTTCCGCGTTTAGTAGAAAAACTGCGTATAAATGTTTTTCTGCTTCAACTGTAGACCCTAACGCAAATTTGTTGTCAAGTAATAGATAGAAGGAATGTAAATATAAGCAATGAACTTTTTTTTTTTTGGTGTTTATCGAAGTATGAACTACATTGGGTGGCTAGAAAAGTTTACATGAACCCTTCGGGATTCACTTACTTTGCACGCGACCCAGTGTAGTTTATACTTCGATAAACGCCAGAAAAATGAAATTCATTCCTTAAATACTAAGGTACAAGTGAACGAAATTTCTTGAAACTGAATTAATTTCAACAAAATTACGGCCTGTTCAGCTTTATCATTTTGGGCAACTTTTTTTACACTAGAAATTATCGAGTTTGTGTAATCAACTCCTTCTTACAGTTTTCAGTGAGTTCTTATCAAACCTTGTGCTCATGTTGAAAGCATAATGAAAATTTGCATCTGGCATTAACTTCAGATAAAATATATTTTGACAGAATTACGACCTTTTGAACTTAGTCACTGTGTGCAGTGTCTCTGTGTCATAGTGAATTGAGTTTGTGAAATCAACTCTTCCCATACTTTCTGGACTTTTGCAATAAGGGTGTGCATCAGGATTTTAATAGACTTACATTTAATTTTGACATAATATTAGCGTTTTGAGCTTGGTCATTTCGGGCAGCTTTTTGTTCTAGAGGGTACTCAGTAAACCTTTTCCACATGTTTGGGATATAATGAAACTATGCATTTGGCTTTTAATGTAGATAAAAATGATTTTGAGAGATTTACGGTCATTTGAACTTAGTCATTATTGGAAACCTTTTTGCATATTTAGGTGTAAATCTTGTGAATACATCTCCTTTCACACATTCAGAAGATTTGAAGTGATTTTTTAACTGTTGCATAAGCATTATGGACAAAATGTAAATATGCATGTGACTTAATAGTGTTTGCTGATAATAGATAATATAGTTATTCACTCAGCCCTTTAACAAGCACCGCAAGAGGGCATCATACGAGCATTACAGACGCAATGTCTAGGGTTTTGTTCTTCTCATTTTCTTTTCGGTAATTGGTTATAATAAATAAACAGTAATGGTCGAAAGGCAACTTTTTTCTCAATAGAAAGGCGGAAAGTCCAAGGTCGAAACATAGATAGCTATGCAAATGAAAGTGCATTGCGAATTATGTCTCAATTTCGTGAAATGTAATATAATACATTTTTTTTTCTTTTTTTGAATTAGGAATAAACTAGTGTTAAAATTGCGCTCTGAGTTAAAAATAATAACGGATGTTATATTTATATCTACAATTCCTTCTTTGCCCCGAGGTTATAAAGCTATTTTCGTGCTCAACTCAGCTGAGCATGAAATTTTCTCTGCTGATAAATATGAAAATGCCAACTAATGTTGGCATTTTCATAATCATAAGCAGAGAAAATTTCATACTCAGCTAAACTGAGCAAGAAAGTAACTGTACTTATCAGTAATTTGCTATTTATTAGCAGATAAAATTTCATGCTCAGCTGAGTTGAGAATGAAAAAGGTTTTATAACCTCGGGGCTTTGTTCTTTATGTTAACTGCAAAAATGCATTCTTACATTATCAATAAAACTACAAATTTGCAATTTTTCAGTATAATGAAAGGTTATGCGAGTTATCGGGCACTGTATTTATTCAATAATTTTCCTCGCAACAATCTCAAAGATTCATAGCTGAATTACACAACATATTTTCGGTAATTTTGGAATGGGAAACTCATATTTGAAGCGCGACACGAGAAAACCAACAATGTGGTTGTGCGCCAAGGGTAGACTCAGATCAGCCTGGGCATCCGTCCGGTTTGACCAGGCTATTTGTTAAGTGCTCAAAGGGTAGCCAGGGGTCTAAGCTACCTCCATTCTGGACAGCGAAGACTCTGATCAGACTGGGCGGATGCCCAGGCTGATCTGAGTCTGCGCTGGGTGCACAACCACATTGTTGGTTTTGTCGTGTCGCGGCTAATTTATGGTAAGGTACAGAATGAGGTCGCCAATGTTCCAACGTTGTGTTCCTATAGTACTGAAAAAGCAAATAAACTCACCGAAACTTTATATTCAACAGCTAAGTTTTATTCAAGGCATTTATAAGACTTGCTTTTTTTCTGTAGAGCAAGATAGTTATATGTATCTCCGTTGGTTGTGTCGCTTTGGTTGCTTTGCTGTGTGTTCCACAAGCTGCAAAGAGCCAAGAGTTAGAAACAAATCCTAATGGACCCACGCGTCATATTCCAGGTAAGCCGGTTCATATTGAAAGCCTGGTCCCGAGGTTATAAAACTTTTTTCATGCTCAACTCAGCTGAACATGAACTTTTACCTGCTAATTAATAACAAATTACTGATCAGTAGAGTTGTTCTCTTGCTCAATTTAACTGAGTACGATTTTTTTTCTCTGCGGATAAACATGTAAATGGCATTTTCATATTTATCAGCAGAGAAAATTTCATGCTCAGCTGAGTAGAGCTTGAAAATAACCTCGGTGCCTGATCTAGTTTCAGCCCATTGAAGTCATAATTTGTAAAATTTAGAAAAACTGAAAAGATAGGCAATTCCAGTATTACTGTTTTTATTTTTGATCAAAATTTTTGATTAGTTTCGGCTTTTAGCTGAATTTCACAATATAAGTTTACATATTTAGAGAAACATAAGACGGGGAAATATTCGAATATATACGGTTTGTTGAAACCTAACTGCCATTTCTATTAATTTTAAGGTTTCTCCACAGAGCACAGGAGGAAGCGGTCAGCAAAAATACTTACTTATTTAGGTAAGTTTACTCGCTCTGTTAACGTAAAGCTTCAATACTGTTATTCTTCTATATATTAGGACAAACAGGTTTTAACAAACAGTGTAGACCCAGATCGGCAATCTGATGAGTGTCTACACTGATTTTAGTTCGGAACGGGGGGGGCGGGGGGCTAGGCGGCCCCAAGACCCTCGGCCTCTTATAGATGACTCGATTTTTTGTTTATTCTGTTTATTTCACTCTTTCTCGCAACAGTAAAACACAAGGGATAACAAGTTATGTTGTTTTTGCCTCGAATGAATGTTTAGATATACCCAAAAACCGCCTACTTTTTGCAATAAATTTCTTACATTTTTCCTATATTATTCCTACTTTTATAACTCTGAAGCTCCAACTTTTTTCTTACTTTCTGATATGAAGTCACTGGAAAGAGGCTTTCGAAAAAAAAGCTCAATTTAAAATTAATTGCTGAAAAATTTAGGTGCCCCAGTCATTAGAATTGTCATGACAATCCAATTGGAATTTGGAAAATTATTTGATAAATACAGTCAACTTTCGATATCTCAAAGTTGAAGTTCATCCTTAACTACTGCTGCCTCAAAGTAAATTTTCTGGTTCCACAAAAATTACTTTGAAATATCAGTAGTTTGAGATAACAGCAGATGAAAGGTGAAGGAAATAGTGAATGTGTTCAAACGATATTCTTTGATAGGAGGCACTTTGAGATATCAATATTTGAGATATCGAGAGCTGGCTGTAATCAAAATAGTAAAAGAAACAGGAATTTGAAGATGTAAAGCAGAAGGCGGTTTATCCCAGCTTTGTTTTTCCGCACTTAAACTTGACATCCTGTAAGTTTCTGTATCGTCAAGGAATGTTTTCTCCTATTAAATGTGGTTCAGCAAAGTCAAGCTGTTGCATGATAAATACGGTATGTAATAGTTATACCATGGTTTGTCCGCCTGTACGAGGAGATAATCCACGAGCTTTAGCTCCCGTACAGGCGGACAAATCATGGTTTAACCATTTTATACCACTCTTATCAGTGTAGACCTTGCTCATAGCGTAATATTTCGTGTTTAAGTTGGCGTTTTCTGGTAAGGGTGGTATAAATCCTTTTTATACGTCGTGGGTTACTCCAGCACAGCGTTGTAAATATAAATGAGCCGTGAAACGAGAAAACCAACTAAGTGGTTGTGCGACCAGCGCAGACTAATATAAGCCTGGAAACCGGCCAGTCAGATCAGACTCTTTGCTTAGCGCTTAAATGGTAGCTAAAGGTATTAGCTACATCCATGCGGACAGCGAATGCTCTGATCAGTTGCTTCACTGGGCGCACAACCACTTTGTTGGTTTTCTTGTGTCGCGGCTCATATAATGTAATTAAGGACTGCACTACAAGGGAATATTATTTTTTTTGTGGTAAATAGAAAAACCTGAATAAACCCATAAAAATTAATATATTTCCCTGAATGTCAGCAGATTTCTAATTTTTGTTGTTCTCTACAGTTAAGAATACATAAATTTAAATAAATAACACCGTTATTGAAAATGTAATTAGCTTTAAAGGCACTTCATTGCATTAAGAAGAGCGTCCTAGCAATTATTTTTTTCACCTCTTTCCTAAATTGTGAGGTAGAGCAGAAGAAAACAGTAGCTTATTCTCAAAAGCTCGACCATGTATATGGTGCATGTACACTTTATGCATTCATTAAGTATAGGGTAGGCAAGTTTACATATATATCATATACAGTATAGGAACTGCATTACTGTGACCAATACAAGTGTGAAAGGGAAATAGTTCAATCTTTTAAAATAGGCTACCCTGTGTTTGTTTGGGGTTTTTTTTACATTTTTTACGCAGACTACTTCTATTTTCATCTGCTCAGCCTGATAATACGTGAAAGAGTTGGAAAAAATTATTACTGCGACAATGCATAGAAGTATATTTTCAGACCTAAATACATTTTTAATAACGATCGTTATTTTTTATTATTTTTTGCTCAGGAAAATACACTTTGATCTTTTCTTATAGAAACCCGTTTAACATCAACAAGTCCTGCATTTTGGAAATCTATATTGTGAGACACACCATAAAGAAGGCATCTGCTCAGTTTTGGGAAGATCTGTTGTACTCGTACTTTTAGTATATTATGCACATCCTTGTCTTCCCCGCAAATCAGTGATAATCACAACCTTAAAACCTTAAATGAATTATTTTCTTTGTACGGTAAGCGGTCAAAGTATTACGTGCTTTTGTGACATTGCTGGGTAAAGCACTGCGTTTTTTTTTTTTGTTGTTGTTGTTGTTTTTTTTTTTTTTTTTTTTCGTAAGATATTTTACAAAAGATCATATATAGAGCTGCTGTAAAAGTTGTATTTTTAATTAAGCAAGTAGGCTGAAGCAGTAAATGTTATTTTACATAATACTTATTCCAATGGGGCTACCCACAGCAATAAGTAGTTCCGGCGATGTTAACATAGATGTCAGATGGATTCCAATTTTTTAAACATCAATCTTCAAAGTAGGAAACAGGTTTCTCCATAAATTAAACAAGAGGGCCATGAGGCCCTGAATCGCTCACCTGAACAATTGGCAAAGTGGGTTTTTCTTACGTCTGAAAGTGTCAAATATGAGTCTTGGGTCAAAAGTCAAAGAATGACCATGACCTCTTGTACTCATAAATCTTCATGTACTCATTAAGACAACCATATATACCATTTTTAGACCAAAATCATCTAAACTTTCCATGAAATCTTAAGTTCTGGCATTTTCCCATAAAAAAGGTCAAGGTAAACCCAAGGTCAACATTTGAACAGTCTTGGTAATACTCTAGTATTCTATGCTACTTAACAAGTTTCAAGGGCATGAAATCTTATGTTCTAGCATTTTCCCATATTTGACCTCGCTGTTAAATGGTCAAGGTCAACACAAGGACATCATTCTAAAAAATCTTGATAGTACTGGTGCAGCTAATGCTACATACCAAGTTTCAAGGCCATCGGTCGATTGGTTCTGGAGAAGAAGATTTTTATAGGTTTTTACCATATATGGGCATGGTGACCATGTTGGTCATGTGACCCCGACTGTTTGAACAAATTTTCATTCCCTCAACCCCTGGAGGCTCAATATGAAATTAAGTTACAATTGGCCCAGTGGCTTTTGAAAAGATTGTTTGAAATTGTCAAAATATGACAGTTCTGGGTCAAAGGTCAAAGAATGACCTTGACCTCTTGTACTCACAAATCTTCATCTTCTCTTTAAGATGACTTTATATACCAAATTTTGGGCCTTAATCTTCAAAACTTCCTATAAAATCTTATGTTCTAGCATTTTCCCATATTTGACCTTGCCGTAAAAAAAGGTCAAGGTCACCCAAGGTCATAATTTGAACAATCTTGATGGTACTCGAGTACCCGATGCTACATACCAAGTTTCAAGGCAATCGGCATATTGGTTCTGGAGAAGATTTTTTTAGGTTTTTACCATATATGGGCATGGTGGCCATGTTAGTCATGTGACCTGGACCGTATGAATAAATTTTCTTCCCTCAACCCCTGGAGGCTCTACATGAAATTTAAGGACAATAGGCCCGGTGGCTTTTGAGGAGATTGTTTGAAATTGACAAAAATGAGAGTTCTGGGTCAAAGGTCAAAGAATGACCTTGACCTTTTGTACTCATAAATCTTCATGTACTCATTGAGATGAATGTAGATACCAATTTTTAGCCCAAAATCTTCATCAGTTTCCAATATATCTTATGTTCTAGCATTTTGCCATATAAAAGCACAAGGAAGCAAACTTGACCTTGCCGTAAAAAAGGTCAAGGTCACCCAAGGTCATAATTTGGACAATCATGGTAGTACTTGTGCACCCAATGCTACATACTAAGTTTCAAGGCCATCGGCATATTAGTTCTGAAGAAGAAGATTTTTTTAGGTTTTTACCATATATGGGCGTTGCCGCCATGTTGGTCATGTGACCTGGACCGTATGAATAAATTTTTATTCCCTCATCCCCTGGAGGCTCTATATGAAATTTGGTTACAATTGGCCCAGTGGCTTTTGAAAAGGTTGCTTGAAATTGTCAAAATATGTGAGTTCTGGGCAAAGGTCAATGACCTTGACCTCTTGTACTCATAAATCTTCATGGACTCATTGAGATGAATGTAGATACCAATTTTTAGCCCAAAATCTTCATCAGTTTCCAAGATATCTGATGGTCTAGCATTTTCCCATATAGAAGCACCAGCTAGCAAACTTGACCTTGCCGTAAAAAAGGTCAAGGTCAACCCAAGGTCATAATTTGAACAATCTTGGTAGTTCTCGCGTACCAGATGCTACATACTAAGTTTCAAGGTCATCGGCTTATTGGTTCTTGAGAAGAAGATTTTTAAAGCTTTTTACCATATATGGGCGTGGCGGCCATGTTGGTCATGTGACCAAGACCGTTTGAACAACTTTTCGTTCCTAAGGTCCCAGGAGGCCACATATGAAATTTGGTTGCAATCGGTCCACCAGTTTCAGAGAAGTTGTTTGAAATTGTGGACGGACGACGGACGACGGACGGACGGACGACGGACGACGGACGGAGCCTTACCATCCTTTAAGCTCCCCCGGAGCCGCTGGCTCAGATGAGCTAAAAATAAATGGGTTTTGATAGAGTTTTACTTGCCTAGATCAATTTGCTAGCCCGTTATACGTACATCATATATCCTCTCGTCGTCTTAGTAATGATTTTTTTTTCTCCAAATTTTACATAAATACACTAAGGTAATGGCAACCTGTCCACTTTCTGTAGTTTAGTCGCAATTGTAGGGTAGCCATGATAACATTATATCGAAAATATCCAATTAATGGGTGAGTGAGTGAGTGAACTCGGGTTTAACGTCCCACCAACAACGAGGTCATATGGAGACGGGACCTCGGTTTAAAGTCTCATCCGAAAGACCGGAGAAGCGGGGGATCGAACTTGCAACCCCTGGATTGGTAGTCTGGAGTGTTATCCACTACGCTCCAATTAATGGGAAGAGATCTGTTAAAGCTCTACTGTGTACATGTGGAAATAGGCACGTTCGGCATAATAACTTGGGTTAATCCGAGCAATACCAAGGTACTCCTCAGGCTACTCGCAGATATACTTCGAGTGGCCCGAGGGATACCTGGGTCTTTCTCGTGTTTACCCAGGTTATTATGACGAACGTGCCCACTATTTATCGACGAGTCTGGTAACTTCGGACAGCGGGTTAATTGGGACATACCATTGCAAACAGTGCAAATTCAGATGAGACGGCTCATGATGAGCCGTCTCATCAGGATTTTCACTGTTTGCCCAGTTGATTTTGTTTTAATTCCAAACAGCTGACATATAAAGGCAACGATGTCACTGTCCGAATTTACCTAACTAGACCTTACTACTGCAGGTAGGCAAGCATGGAAACTACTTAGAAGTGGCGCCACAAGGGTCGATTCCAAATTGGCAAACGTCAGGGAGTATGAAAAGAAGGGAAATTACCAACTCGCAGTAGACCAATTCCTGGCCCTTGAGCCGAAAAAAGATATGAAATTTGTATCAGACATGAAAGGGGTAAGTTAACTATTACACCCACGCTTATTAGAGGTTACGGTGTCACGACCGACCCAAAATGATCCACTCACTCATCTGACTCCGATCCGATCAGATCATGTAACGATCTGCCGATCCGATTATTTCTGACATCCATACCTTTTATACAGATCGGACCTTTAAAAGATTCTTGAAACGATCTCACATTAATCGTATCGTAGCTGCTGATTATAAGATGTTTCCGTTGTAATAACCTTCAGAGCACAATTTCATTTTTGTTTCATTTCAGACAATGACAGGTATGTCAGCCCAAGTAGGGGACAGGACAGTGACACTAAAGTTTCCGTCTAACAGCCAGTTCCCGGGCACAGTTACCATTCAAATCTACAAAACAAGTGACAGTGTTAGTGGTAGACTCGTCGATGTAATAAAATACGTACAATGAACCCGTTAGATTATAACCATTGCTATCGAGGAGGCATAAACTTTTGAAACAATTGCTTTTATAATATGACGTCGCTGTTATTCAGTGTTCAGTAGATAACTTCTAGTCATAAAAATCTTATGACCATACGTGTAATAACACTACGGTGTGTATGCAATGTCATTGACAACGGTCATGTCAGCAATGCGTTTACTTATTGAAATAATGTTCAGTTTGAAGGCGTTAAAATCCCATTTTAACGGTCATAATTATGTAACAGAATTTTACATTCGTGGTCATTTCATATAAACATAATGAAACTTGCCAAAGGCTCGTTTCATAATTTCATATGAAATGACCACTCGTGTAAGATCCTCTATTTATCGACGATGCAACGTAGTGTTGAAACAACGTAAATGCCAAACGCTGTGTCAAAATCTCGATCATATTGAAACATTGTTTAAGCTTAATTCAATAATAATTACAGTATTCCTCAAAATTATTGAGAATTGCATTTTGACACACAGTTGCTAGCCATACATGCTCAACAATATCTTAAACACGTAAAATACAATAAAAGAACCTCTGTTTCAAGTTGGATATACAAAAATGACAATATGATGCATTTTTTTTCGTCAGTGGTAGGTAAGGATGGGCTAGGGTACACCCTTTTAAAAAAATGTCCCTTGATTTCGACTATATTTTTCTATACCACCTTTGCTAGAAATAGACTATCTCAGGTGAAATAATTTATTTTCTCCATTGTGCAACACCATCTACACTAGTAATGTTGCCTTTAATATTTCGCATGATTTAAAGTCACTAATTCCAGTTTCTGAGTCAGGGACTGGCTGTTATATTATAGGAAGAATATTGAAGGCATCAGAAAAAGCAAAAAACTGATTAATTAGTGATATGAACGGAATATTTTTGGCAACGTATAGATAATCAGGCCAAAACTCATATTCTTTATAGCACGTTTACTAAGCCTTACAAAAAAATGGTTTTGTGCCGTTTCCGTCGAGATGTATAGAATAAGAATGAATCAGAGCAACATACCATCCTTCAAAATTGCAATTTTTTTCCAAATTTCGGGCACTTTTTCGAAATGAAGTCACGTGTTTGAATGCCAGCAGCATCTACAGCGGACAAGCTCACACAAAGTTCTGTTTTCAGTTCGCCAACACCTTACCTCTAGATGAGAAAAGCATTCAGAAATCAACTGAATTGTCATTATCGTTTCCACAAATATCGATTTTATTTGGTAAGGGTACATAATTTTCCAGTCGGACAAAAAATATCTGGGTGGCACAATTCAAGGGGAGATAACATTTGGTACTCAAACATATGAATAATACTGGTACACTAAAAAGTTTACAGAAGGATGTTGTTAACTAAGTAAACATAGATATTAAGTACATACATGATCTGTCTACTACCAGTGCTTAATTTTCACTTTGCAAAAAATTCTCAATAATTTTGAGGAATACTATATTATGTGTGGCAATGTTTTTCGTGCTTTCAGATTAGAACCTGTCGGTAGCGTATTTTTTTTCCTGGAAGATAAAAGAAAAACAAGAGGACCATGATGGTCATGTGTTGGTCCCCTAATACATCTACTATCAATTAAGGGTGTGGCCAATATTTGCATAGTCGCACTGTGAAGAACCTTAAAACATTTGTGCTGGGAGGTTCTTATGTACAGTTAAAATCAATTAAAACATATTGTTCACAATCAATGTCTTAGGATACATACCTGCACCGACAAGGAGCTTGAAATTATCCTAAGTTGATAACTCGGTTTGGAAATGGAAATACTGATGTAAATTATGGAAAGGGATGTGTTGCAGCAATGTCACCTACATAAGGTTTGTTTGAGATCCGACCGGAATGATTTTAGCTATTTCATATAGGGAGGTTTCCCATATTCTTTCTGCATATAATAACCCAAATCGGTCAAGTGATTCTGAAGAAGTCGTTTGAATGTTTTTACCATATATGGGCATGACGGCCATCTAGATTTTCGAATCATGATCATTTTAGCTACCATATAAATGCTAAATATGACATTTGATTACAATTGGCTGCCTACTTTCAGAGAAAATGTCATTTGCCATGTAATTTTCATAAAAACTTCATGTAGGTTATCAGTACATTGTCTTTAATAATCTTGTGAAACATTAGCTTCCTAGCTCTAAGGGACCATGTATCTGAAATTTTACGCCATTTTCCCAAATTTACCTAACCCACTGAAGGGCTGTTTACGATCTAACACGAATAATTAAGCTCTTATATATGGGGAGGAGCCCCATATGCTTCCTGCAAAATATCAGCCAAAGCGGTCAAGTGGTTCTGGCAGAGAAGTCGTTTAAATGATTTTTATTATATATTGGCATGGCGGCAATCTTGATTTTTGCACCATAACCATTTTAGTTAGTTTTCGTTCCCTCAACCCATGAATGCTCTCTACAAAATTTGGTGCACGGTTCAGCAGTTTTGAAGAAATCGTTTACAAGTGTGGACGGACAACGCATGACAGACGGAAGACGGACAATGGAGGCTGCCTATCTTATAAGTTCCCTTGGAGCCTTTGGCTCAGGGGAGCTAAAAAGAAAGGGAAAAAAACAGACTCATTCCATTTCAGTATTGAAGTCGATGTAGCTACTGACATTTGTCAATAAAACAATGTTATTTAAAAATGTCTGTCCAATATGGCTTAAATTAGGTTAACAAAATGTTCTTCTTTATTTTTCTTGAAGAATTATTGTCTTTGCCTTTTATAAAGTGGCAAGAATTGAAATTTTACATTTTACATCGAATGCATATCTTTACCAAATTAACTGTGACATATACGTTACTGTATTTAACTTCTTCGCCGTCGCTTAACCCCAAAAATTTAACAGATATATTATGGCAAGATTTTTGCCGGCAACAGACATCCCCCATCCGAGCAACACTTGTTGACGTAATCAGCGAGACAAGGCAGTCGAAGACACCAGGCAAGACATGTCTGCATCGCCCCTCAGATCAGGTGTCTTCCACCGAGCCACCTCAACCACTAGGGCCTAAGACGACGTAATGTTAGGGCAACAGCAAGGAGATGTCTGATGCAACGACAACCCAATGCTTTGAATGAATGGAAGCCAAACTCCACAAAGATTTTTTTGCTTTGACAAGTCAGAGTTACTTGTTGAGTAGTTTAGACCATTTTACCAGAAATAGATCAATAAGGTTATTTTAACTCAGTATTTTACAACATACCTCTCGAGAGACAAACAGAATTCCAGCTCCGCGGCCACACAGTGGATGGATGTATGTCTTACAGTTCTACGTCCTTTTTAACAATATTTCAGTCATATCAGGCCAATGGGACTGTGCTAATGAAAGGCTGTGTGCAATGGCATTCTGTTTACAGTTAAACAGATTACTGCTTCCAGCGGAAATCTAACCCGGGACTGCTAGGTCAGCAGGCTAGCGCTTAACCCACTGAGCTACGGGGCTCCACTCACTAAAGTGAATAGAATCTCGGGGTAAACGACAGTAATGACCTCACCTGGTTCACCTGTGATGATACAACAGCTTAAGTATCAAGCACAAAGGGGTTCCTGGTCAACGAATTCGGGTGGGAACCAGCCCTACCAGTACTACGGTCAGGAACACAAATTTAGATTAGTTTTGAAGTAACCTTGATTCAACAGCATGACGTTGAATAAACGTTGATTCAGTGCTGATTCAAAGGTATGTGCCTGCTCGCACTAAAATACAGTAGGTACGAAGTATACAACGGGGCTTGGTCGAAATCGACGCTGATATTATACGTACCGCTGTGCCCCAAGGACTATACTGGAGACTGGAACAGTCTACCAGGCTACATCACTGATGCAACTACCACGTAGGAATTCAGTCGTAGTAGGTCTTGCCCTGTCAAAAATCAATCTATAACTCGTAAAAGCTGCATTTTAACCTGTTTTGAGTGGTGTGTACGTTTTCATTTCAAGTGTCAGACAGAGTAGGCTTTCTTGCACAACAGACAAGGATTTCTGCGTGTTTCATCCGTACCGATAATTTGGATCTCATCGATGTTATCTCACTCAGGACCGGACAAAAATCACGTGTAGTCAATCCATTGGTACTATACGAGGAAGTCACGTACTTGCAGGGTCAAGTGACGATGGTATTTTGAGATAAATACGTCAAGTAAACGGCTAAATGACATCAGTTTGTGTAACACGGGACGTCCATGTAAAGAACCGAACGCTGTTTGCTCGTTGATAGCGTGGGTTTCTTTTCGAATTAAGAAAAAAAAACGTGTAATACTAAAGCTATTCATATTAAGAACACGATGATGCGTTATAAGTCAAAAATTGGAGACAAATATATTTTTATATCTGTCATGGATGTGAGTTTCATATAGAAAACTCCATCACTTGCGAAAGCTGTTTGGCACCATTCGGCAAGCCTCGTGATACCGAACAGTTACACTCTTGACGGATGTGCGAAAAAATTGGTCACGAGTATTACGTTACTGGTCGGCATCACGAGGCCTGCGAAGTCATGCCGAACAATTTTGGTTTAAACAATATTTATTCAATATAAATTACATATTCAGACATAATACAACACATAGCATGGTACAGGATCTGACGGTAAGCGAATCGCTTATGTGAAAGTCATCTTCGAACAGTTCCACTCTTGACGGATGAGCGAAAAATTCGTCACGAGTATTACGTTACTGTTCGGCATCACGGGGCTTGCAATGTCATGCCGAACAATTTTCCCGAGTGAAGAATTTTACTTTTATGAGTTATGGCTGAAGGGTCGGCAGGGCAATACCTACATCGACTCTAAACTCCCACCCGGCCGTTGCATAAGTGACGTAGCTTAATAAGATTCCAATCCCCAATATGTGCTTGGGAGAAAGGAATTTCTATATGAGCCGCGACACGACAAAACCAACAATGTGGTTGTGCGGACAGCGCAGACTCAGATCAGCCTGGGCAGCAGCACAAATTGACCAGACTCTTCGTTAAGTGCCCAAAGGGTAGCTAAGGGTCTAAGCTACCTCCATGCGGACAGCGAAGACTCTGATCAGACTGGGCGGATGCCCAGGCTGATCTGAGTCTGCGCTGGGCGCACAACCACATTGTTGGTTTTGTCACGTCGCGGCTCAACATCTCACGCCCATGAAAGGTACTAATAGTCTACATGTATGTCCCTCTTAACAGTCAAAAGCATACTCAGTTATGACTTCCTGATAATTATCTTAAAAAAATAGAAACAACATTATGGTATTGTGTCAATAGTACTGTGGACTCTAGCTATCTCAGATTCGAAGGTAATGTAAGACTACTGATATTTCAAACTAAATTTTCTGGTCCCAAGAAATTCACGTTGAAATACCAATAGCTTCAGATATTCGGAGTTGAAATTTAAAGAAAATATAAAATATGTCTGAAATACAATCTTTGATATAGGATGTTATTTTTAGATATCACTGGCTGAGATAACGAGAGTCAGTTGTTCCCCTTTCTTAGACTACAGGTGTTTTACGTTGAGTTTGTGTCGTCTTCGTTTCTCTTTTCTTCTTTTTTCGATGTTCTGACCGTTCCAAGGCGGTACTTCTGTTGTGGTTCTTCATTCTTGTTCTTGTGTCTTAGTTAATTGTTTATGGTCTGTTAGCATTGTGGCCACCTAGTAAATCCGCAGCTGCCCGCTTTGCTTCCTGTTTTGTTTTATAATAAAAGATAGAAAATAGGTAAAAATAATTGTTAAATGTTTTTGTTTGATTGAACCGTTGCAGAAACTAAGGGCGAGGTTTTGGTCCGGTAAAACTAGTTTAAGCCCTAAGTCAGTCGGGCTTCCTGTTTTGTTTTATAATAAAAGCTTCCTGTTTTGTTTTATAATAAAAGATAGAAAATAGGTAAAAATAATTGTTAAATGTTTTTGTTTGATTGAACCGTTGCAGAAACTAAGGGCGAGGTTTTGGTCCGGTAAAACTAGTTTAAGCCCTAAGTCGGTACTTCTGTTGGGGTTCTTTGATGTTATATTGTGCTGTGTCCGCTTGTCTATGGTCTCTGGCGGTTTGGTCACCTGTATTGCTGTCAAATCTGCCTTCTGTTTTGCTTTGATTTGTAATCAAAAAAAAATTAAAAGTAGATGTTGATGCTGTTAATAGGGTAACTGAATGACCATCTGTTTGGGAAAGAGCTGCGCATTCGGTTTACTGTGCGTGTCTTTCGTAAGCTGCCTGTGTGTATGTGCTTCTTTCCCTATTGGTTTTGAGAGCGGAATGTGGGATTTGATTGTATTAATTCCTGATCATTGCCTACCTTTTTACTTTGGTTGGACTGTGTTTTTTGTGTGATACATTTTCTTTACATTTCAGCAATTTTTTTCCAAATTGCTTTAGTAGGTTCCCTCACTATCACATAGTAATAGTTATAACACGGTTTGTCCGTCCATACGAACTGATGAGCCTCGACCTATAGCAGTGGACTATCTCCTGCACACACGAATGAGCAACGGCAGCCCTATTTTATATCACCCTAACGGAGTATACCTTTCACATTTCGAAATAACTTTTGCTAACGTTTATTTGGTCTGGCAAGGTAGAACAATGACGCATACGGGACCGAAGGGTTTACATAAAGCTATAAGTTTCAGCCAGCAGACACCACACTGAAAACGATCTATATTTGCCGTGTTATATTCTGTCTCACCCTCATTATCGCCGCCCATTCTGATCTGAGTCTGCGCTCGGCGCACAACCACTTTGTTGGTTTTCTCGTGTCGCGGTTCGAGAAAACCAACAAAGTGGTTGTGCGCCCAGCGCAGACTCAGATCAGTCTGGGCATCCTTAATTAAAAACAGCAGTAACATCTATTTTCACCTATTTTATATTAAATTACAAACCAAATCAAAGCAGAAAGCAGAATGGGCAGCTATTCAGGTGACCAGACTGCTAGAGGTCATAGACAAGCAGACATAACGACATGTAACACAAAAAAGTACAACAGATGTGCCGCCTTGAAACGGTCAGCAAAAGATTACTAGGGGTGGGGGCTTAGATTTGTGTTACTGTATCTAAACGGCGCCCTCTACTTCTGCGGTGTTCGAAAAATTACTTATCTGTCTGATTCGCATGAAGGTTTCCTAACCCATCAATGAAACAGCGCAGGAAACAACTAAATCACAGATAAGACCTATTATGAATCAGAAATGAGGAATCGACATAAACAACGAATTGTGACACCTGGAGATCCCTGTTGTCAAACAATACCACTAAAATATTGGAACAAACGAAAATCATCAGTTGAACCTCGAATTACCATGAAACAGACACGCAAGTCCAGCCCAAACAACTAAACTTAATAGCTCTTCACTGAGTCTGATGCCCGACCAACCGGCGGGCAATTAAAGAGGAAGCATGATTATTAACCATGATTGGGTCAACCTCTAAACTTGGAGACTGTGGCATTACAGTTATGTTATATACAATACGTTTGGAACGTATGATACTTTTCTGAATTGATCGGGGAAATATCAGATTTAAAGAGTAACTACACTTCAGGAACTGACTGAATCAGATCCCAAACCCTATCCCCAACATCAAAGGGAAAGATTGACAAAGACATCCCAACAAACAATAAATTACAAGTGATAAGCCGAGTCAGCAGCTCTTTTCCAAACAGATGGCAACTCAGCTATCTTTATTGAACTAAATAATTTAGACCAACAGACGGGTTACAACGGACTAAGCAAATTATATGAAAAACATTTAATAATTATTTTTACCTATTTTCTATTTTTATGATAGAAGGATTAAACTGAGAACACAATAAATTAAACAGCACCGAACATAAAACAAATGCAACCGCAACAAAAGTACCGCCTTGGGACGGTCAGTACTAACTACTGGGGGGGGGGGTTAAACCGGTTTTACTGGGCCCAAACCTTCACCCTTTCACCCTCACCCTCCGCTGCGGTGCACACAATTAGTTGGTAGTTCGGTTCGTATGGAGGTCCCCTAACTCATCAGAGAGTCATCACGGTCAACAATTAAGATCAAGAAAAGACCTACTTACGATTTTTTTTAAATTATCGACTTAGTCACTATAAAATTCTGATTCCGATAGACCCTGTTGTAAAAGATTTTAAATCCGACTTTCAATATCAAAACCAATTCATAGTGTCGCCTATAAAATTAATAAATAGTTTTTCGAAGTTTTTGATACCGATAGCCCTGTTATAGAAGCTTTATTAGCTCACCTGAGCCGAAGGCTCAGAGCTGAGCTTATAGGATGGGAGTCGAGCCGTCGTCCGTTAGTGCGTGCGTGCGTGCGTGCGTGCGTCCGTGGGTGCGTCAACACTTTCAA
Organism: Ctena decussata; assembly: GCA_963989385.1. Classification (NCBI taxonomy): domain Eukaryota; kingdom Metazoa; phylum Mollusca; class Bivalvia; order Lucinida; family Lucinidae; genus Ctena; species Ctena decussata. The sequence continues at coordinate 89,274,547 of OZ022501.1, forward strand.
ACATAAATATCTCAGAGACCAGTTGGCCGATCGCAATCAAATTTTATCTGAAGCATCATTTGGGTGGGGGAAAGGCTGCATTAGGTTTTGGTGCCAATCAGCTCAGAACTCTGGTTTCCATGGCAACAGATAGCCCCCATAGGGTTATAATGGGGAAAATGGCGTCATCACGTTTTCTCGACTGTTTTTGATTAGATCCGTATCATACTTGCAGGTAATGATGACATACACAAGAGCTTGGATGAGTTCGAAATTTGGCCGGATTCGAGCACAGACTACGGAGTTAGCTGCCCTTGAGCGTTTGAAAAAAATCCCATAGGGTTATAATGGGGAAAATGGCGTCATCACGTTTTCTCGACTGTTTTTGCTTAGATCCGTATCATACTTGCAGGTAATGATGACATACACAAGAGCTTGGATGAGTTCGAAATTTGGCCGGATTCCAGCACAGACTACGGAGTTAGCTGCCCTTGAGCGTTTGAAAAAAATCCCATAGGGTTATAATGGGGAAAATGGCGTCATCACGTTTTCTCAACTGTTTTTGCTTAGATCCTTATCATACTTGCAGGTAATGATGACATACATAAGAGCTTGGATGAGTTCGAAATTTGGCCGGATTCGAGCACAGACTACGGAGTTAGCTGCCCTTGAGCGTTTGAAAAAAATCCCATAGTGTTATAATGGAGAAAACGTCATCACATATTTTCAGAAAAACTTTGTCATCGCTCTATTGCCTACATTTCTCAACAGATTTTAAAATAACTTCACACAGATGTAGGGCATGACAATATCTCGAGCAAGTTCGCTTTTCAGGATGCTGCACCCAAGGTCAAGGTCACTGTGGCTATTTTTAGAAAAACTTTGTCAGCGCTCTAGCACCTACATTTCACAGCAGATTTTAAAATAACTTCACACAAATGTAGGGCATGACAATATTTCGAGCAAGTTTGACTTTCAGGATGCTGCGCCCAAGGTCAAGGTCACTGTGGCTATTTTTAGAAAAACTTTGTCAGCGCTCTAGCACCTACATTTCTCAGCAGATTTTAAAATAACTTCACACAAATGTAGGGCATGACAATATCTCGAGCAAGTTTGACTTTCAGAGTGCTGCACCCAAGGTCAAGGTCACTGTGGCTATTTTTAGAAAAACTTGGTCATCACTCTAGCGCCTACATTTCTCAACGGATTTTAAATCAACTTCGCACAAATGTAGGGCATGACAATATCTCGAGCAAGTTTGACTTCCAGGGTGCTGCGCCCAAGGTCAAGGTCACTATGGCTATTTTTAGAAAAACTTTGTCAGCGCTCTAGCACCTACATTTCTCAATGGATTTTGAAATAAATTCACACAAATGTAGGGCATGACAATATTTCGAGCAAGTTTGACTTTCAGGATGCTGCGCCCAAGGTCAAGGTCACTGTGGCTATTTTTAGAAAAACTTTGTCAGCGCTCTAGCACCTACATTTCTCAGCAGATTTTAAAATAACATCACACAAATGTAGGGCATGACAATATCTCGAGCAAGTTTGACTTTCAGGGTGCTGTACCCAAGGTCAAGGTCACTGTGGCTATTTTTAGAAAAACTTGGTCATCACTCTAGCGCCTACATTTCTCAACGGATTTTAAATCAACTTCGCACAAATGTAGGGCATGACAATATCTCAAATAAGTTTGACTTCCAGGGTGCTGCGCCCAAGGTCAAGGTCACTGTGGCTATTTTTAGAAAAACTTTGTCAGCGCTCTAGCACCTACATTTCTCAATGGATTTTGAAATAAATTCACACAAATGTAGGGCATGACAATATCTCGAGCAAGTATAACTTTCAGCGTGCTGTGCCCAAGGTCAATGTCACTGTGGCTATTTTTAGAAAAACTATGTCATCGCCCTAGCACCTTTATTTCTCCACGGATTTTGAAATAACTTGACACAAATGTAGGGTATGACAATATCTCAAGCAAGTTCGACTTTCAGGATGCTGTGCCCAAGGTCAAGATCACTGTGGCTATTTTTAGAAAAACTTTGTCATCGCTCTAGCACCTACATATCTCAGCGGATTTTAAAGTAAATTCACACAAATGTAGGGCATGACAATATCTCGAGCAAGTTTGACTTTCAGGGTGCTGCAATCAAGGTTTTTGATTAGATCCTTATCTTACTTGCAGGTAATGATGACATACATAAGAGCTTGGATGGCAGGATTCGAGCACAGACTACGGAGTTAGCTGCCCTTGAGCGTTTGAAAAAAAATCCCATAGTCTTATAATGGAGAAAACAACGTCATCACATTTTCATTTTTCATCGGATCCTCTTCATACTTGCAGGTAATGAGGATATGCATAAAAACTTGGATTAGTTAGCATTTCGGCTAGATCCCACCACTGACTATGGAGTACCTGCCCTGAGCATCCAAAAAATCAATGTCGCCACTTTTTCTTGGTTTCTACTGATCCGATCCTTTTCAAACTTGCAGGTAATGAGGAAATGCATAATATCTTAAACAAGTTCAAATTTTGGCCAGATCAGGCCAACCACTACGAAGTTAGCTGCCCTTGACAGCTCTGTCTATTGTGCTCTTGATCGGATACTTTTTAAACTTGCATATATTAAATGAGGGCATACATATTGTTTTGGATGAGTTTAATTTTCAGCCTGATTGGACCACTGACTGTGGAGTTAGCTGCCCTTGAGCATCTTAAATATCCCTATAGGTTTACAATGTCTCTCAGGTGAGCAATTGTTGCCCTTTGGGCTACTTGTTGTTAATATTTTATTACGGGCATCGAAGTCAGTCACATCACTAGACACTCTAGCAAACCAAATAAGTTGAGAAATGTAAACCCCGTAAGAGGTAGAACGGGGAACGTCGATCGCCATCAAAAAATGGAAAATTTACAATCATGTCGAAATCAAAGCCATCGAGTTTATCCTAAATTATGGATGAAACAAAGCCGTTTGGAATAGATAAATGTATCGGCTGCATCATCTTTGTTTAACAGTAGCTCAGGTGGATATTGTCTCGAAGTAAGGCTTGTCAATATTTAAAAGATCGTCTAGATATCTGGAAGTAGAGTTTAATGCTTCAGTAATTTCAGTTTGTGTATCATTAAAAAGAGAAGCCGTGAAATCTTTTTATAGCAAAATAAACTTGAAAATTGTGTCTGTAAGACACTAATGATGCCCCCGTGCAGAGCCTGTCACATGACGTGTATATCCATAAACACCGAGTGTAGCCGCTCATTTGTGGAGAGGTGGTTGTGTCGCATCAGGAGCGTGTGTTTTTCAGGATATAGCGAAGGTTTGGTGAGTAACTAATGTTTTTCTACCTTTAAACGTGCATATTTGCTGGACAAGAAAAATGCACGGAACAATTTAGTTTCTTAACATCTAAATCGACTTGTTTGATACAAATTTACTGGTGTTATAACAAAACTGACGCGTGCAGCATTTGCTTGGTCGCTGTAAGTGTACTGAAAACACCAGGAAGTTGCTTTTAAATGTCAGCAAACATGTCTTTTCAAACGTTTATTTTCCTAAGCTGCCAAACATTTACCTAGTAATAAGTGAGAAAGGGATATAAAGATATGATCTGATACTGAATAGACCCAATAAAAGCCAGAAAATGTCAAAATTTCGATGTGCAGTATGTGGAATGATGTCCCTGTGCAGAATCAGGCGTGCTGCTTTGTTTCTAAGTGTTCATATGACTTTAATATGACAAGCTTTCCGGTCAATTTGCGTGAAATTTATAAGGACTCATGCCCGGGAAGGCATGCTATAAAAATTACTGATTATACGAATGAGTGTTGTCACGTGAAACTGGACATACAGCCATGTTTGAAAATAAATTCTCAAATCAGCCTTTTTAACTGCAAACACTGAAAACAATTTCAAAATTTCGAGCTTCAAATAAGGTTTACGAGTTTTGAGTAAGGATTCTTCTCGAGTTAAAATTTTTTAGTTCTGAGTAAGTCGTTGCTGAGTTCGAGTTAATTTTTTTCAAATTTCGAGTTTCAAGTTAATGTTTTCTAGTGTCAGAACAAAGATTAAAGCTGAAAAATGCACTTGATGGGAGCCCCGGTATGTGTACCGTCAAGAGTTTTCGAGGGGGGGGGGGGGGGCGCGGGAGGGAGGGGGGCAAAGGGAAACAACTTTTCTAACTTCCTGTGTGCTTTCCGTGACGACGAACCCCTAGGTTGGGATTCTTTCTATATTAATTTGTTAAAACTGACAATACTAATTTGTTAAAACTGACAATACTAAGTAGAGTGTGTATAAAGGGGAATTTTCTACCTGGGGATAAACAATTGATCTGGAGGAAACTCTCGCTAAAAATTCCTCTCGATACTAAAATATTAATTTGACGTAAAGCTAAATTGATGGATATGTAGGTTTTCAAAGTGCCGAATATTTGATAATGTTCTCTGTTATCTACAAATTCATTTGAAAGGGCGATGTTAATGATCTGTAAGAAATGTACATGTATATGGCATTTTTATAATACCAATCTCAAAGTTAGTTAGACGTCTTGAAAAAAAATCGTACAATAACGAAATAAGTCACAATGACGTCAAAGAACTTTGGTTTCTGACGTTAAATCAACCATGTGCGTGCTTATTAAGTGAATTAATGATGTAAATGGTAACGTATATTCCGTTAAGCGCAGAGTGATTACATAATGTATTGTTCTGGATCAAAACATTTCTTCTCAGGGAAAATTCAAAATGTCAGCGTATGAATTTCATTTTAGCGCGCCTTTGCGAATGCAAAGGAGAGCTTATACAATACCCAGGCGTCGTAGTCCGAGTATCCGTAGCATTAGCGTCCACGTTCGCGTTAGCGTCCTCGTCGGCGTCTGTGATCAGGTTAACTAATGTTAACTTTTGCGTTTAACTCGATGTTTAACTCTGTATCTTACAAACTACAGTAGCTACAGTCAGTAGACTTGGTACATATATACATCCATATGACTGCAGCAGCATCATAAAATTGTGTGTCCTTGACCTATATGTCACGGTTGATTGACTTTGCTGTTTGGAACTGTTTTGAAGGCAATATTTTCAATTTTCATAATAATTTTGAGAAAAGAGAGCTGATACTTGGACAAAATACATATCCCTACAATTACAGCTGCTGCAAAGCATCCATGCTAACTCCTGTGCCCTTGACCTTCATTCACGGTCTACTGATTTTGCCTTATATCTCTTACTAACAATACTTGATATATTAACACTATACCTGGCATAGTGGATCAATCTGACATTGCAAATGACCTCATACTATTTATAGATCACTATGATCCTCCCCTCCCCACCCCCACCCCACACACACACTCACTCCTTAAATCCACCCACCATCATATCCACAAGTATGAGTAAGAATCCTTGTCCAGGGTTTGGCAAGAGGTCAATATCTAGGATGATCTTGATGTTTAAGTGTTCAATTAAAGTTTAAGGCTTGTACCTCCAAACACATTCGAGGTACCTGCTTTGTATTTGGTCAGCACCTTCCCTGGAGCATTGGGTTGCAGCAGCAGCAAAGCATCCATGCAGACTTTTGTGTCCTTGGCCTTTATTCATGATTGAGTGATTTGCCTTATACCTTTAACACTATTTAATAAATATGCAATATGAATATGCATTTCTCTTCGAGCCCATGACTTCAATACCTTATATGCTACAAAGTTTAGATGTAGTGTGATACTTACCCAGACTAACATCTTTGACTTTGTGGTAGAGTTCCCCTGGGTGAGGGCAGGGGTCAGAATGTATAACAGGTCATTTTAAACACTTGCAAAATGGGAATAAAATCCTAAGTCTGGTACATTACTTGCCCTGGAGAGTTAGAAACTGGACTTAATGATCACAGATAAAATAGTTTATACGGAGACCAGGCTTTGTCAACTGGTTCAGGCTAGGGGTGAGGTTATGGGGTTATGGGGTGGGGCCAAAGGAAACATGAGAAGTCTGCAAAGGGTAAGGAGGTGTCATCAGACCGACTTAGCACTGGGTAAATGTGGTGTGAAAACCCATACTAGGAACCAGCCTTTGTCACCATGAGGCATTATAAGTTAGACTGAGTTGGTATCTCTTCGTCTGGTGCACGAGGACCCGACACTCAATGTCCTCAAAGTGTCCAGATAGTGGCATACAAGTCGGCCCTGTATGCCAAAGGGAACAACAGTTTTACTGACTTAGTCTAGCTTCTGATGCAAACTTCATTTGTGCAATAGCTACCACATTCACCCCTGTTTAACTATGTTAACAATGTTTTGAGTCAGGATACTTTGTAACCGTGAGTGTCAGGCACCCATTAGGCGCGCTTCGTTGTCTTCTGACAACTATTGTTATACCTTGCAGGAATACTCGCTGCACAGCTGTAATGTTTAAACGTGGCTTTCTATAACATGGTGTTTTTAGCATTAGGTTACACACGTTCACAGGCAACGTTTACATAAAATAATCAGAAATATTTTAGTGCGAAATAGAATTAGCAGTCTATGGCCATGTGAAATTCTTGTATAAACTTGCGGTTATTTGACATGCATACACAGAATTTCTAATCTCCTGTTCTTATGAGGTAATTCCAAACATGAGCATTGGTACTGTGACCTAGTTTATAGAGCGGAAGTCGTATGCCTTTGGATAAAATTTAATAAATAACTTCCACCATTTGTAAGAATGGTTTATACAAAAAATGAAAACAAAGAAAACAAATGAAACGAACAAAAAAGCATATTCTTTTTTACAAGTGGCTAATTAGCTCCGCTTAGGGCTTCATGTGCAGTTCATTTTCTTATCCACATCGTGACGACTAACCAACACTCCAACAATCTTACTTAAAGGACCTGGCATGATAAGGCCCATATTTGGCCCCCAGAAAAGTCAGTTTTCAAAAAAGTCCTATTTAGACGATAAAAATGTATTCATAGGAAAGTTCAAACCTTGAATGTATCAGCAAACACGAAATTAACCAGTAGTTGTTCCATGAAATAATTGTTTTTTTTTATCTTGAACATACCCATGCCCCCAGCGAATTCTGACAAAAATGACGAATTTGGTAGCCTTTGCGGCTTTCATATGTATGAGCCCAGCGTCCAGCACATTTTGTATTTTGTATACAGACAAAATTCTTATATATTTACATGCGATGAACATATTAAATGTGTTTGAGACCGGCCTCTATGTTTATTTTTAACTTTTTATTACAAAACTGGCAGCGTTTTGAACATTGTCCCTATTTTCTCAACATAAAAGCGTCCATATCTCCGCTCATAGACAAAAAAAAAAAAAAAGATGTGTGTATTCATGTTCTTAGTTAGAACACAAGAAATAATTTGGTACACATTTCGTTTTGATATGTTGGAATTTTTGTTAGCGTCTCTGGACTTGCAAACTTGAGTGGGTAGGGTACCTGGAGAGGCCTTGTGCAGTGCCGAGGTAATTAATTAGCAGTGTTATCTAACGTTTAAGCACTTCATCAAAAGCCTATTATCTAGAGCTTTCAAAAGCTATTGTAATGACTTATTTCTTAAAAGGAAAGTGTATTAAACTCAAATTTTCTTGCTGTTTTCCTTCATATTATTTAATCACTATAGGCGTATCAGAGATCATGTTATTCTGAGAATAAACGTAGTTGAAACATATTATTTTCTGTTTGTTCCCATACACACGAATGATAAGCAACAGAAACCAGGCAATTTTAAGAGAATTTGAATGGGAGCCAAAAACGGCCTTTATCATACCAGGTCCTTTTATTATTGTAACAGTTTGTGAAACAGAACCATTATTTGAGAACAGTAGCACATTTACAAAGTTTGTGGAGGCAAACATACATGCCTAGGAACATGACTCTGCAAGGAAACTGTAAGGCTTACAGGAATATCAACTGAATAAATGCGAATGGTCGACAACAGGATAGAGAAACTTATTCTAAATCCTTATTGCAGGCAGAAACCGTTATGGACGTATGGACAGACACACGTATGAGCAAATCTAAGGATTGTATGCCCTCATTTTTATCTGATATGGGTATAAAATGCGGTACAGTAAAAAGAATAAGGATAAAATTAGCCACAACATGCAGAAAGGATCTTTATGACTACTGCGAACAGCAGCTGCTCAGACCAGTTTACGCATAAGCGCAGTCCGCTCCCAGCCAATGATATTAGCCAAAATATGATGGACCCAGAGAAATCTACATGCACAACATAAAGGCCGTTGATAGACTGCATGTATTCACAGTCTGCTTTAACATTTCGCAGATGTATTAAACCACCTTGTTTTTGCGATACCGCCAGAATATATTTTAAACTAACTCAAGGGATCATATACAATACCAAAACATAAACTTTAGATCACATATGGGCCTGCTAATATCGTTTGTTATCTGTCATGATCAAAACATACATCTTCCACATACGGTACAAATACGATTTCCACATACTGCACATAGCAAAAAGTTTATTTTTAGCAAAAAGCAGAGGCGTGGTGTGTTTTATTTAATAATAGGTTATGCTTAATAGCTAATAGGTGGCTACGGATACCTTGATCAAATAAAACAACGTAAAACAAGAACAAAAACTGACAAACAAACACGAATTTTCCTAATTTACAGTACATTTACATCGACCTAGTGAATGGTGCACGCGTCAGTTTTTTTTATTACGGAAGTGTTTTTGCTTCCGAAACAGTGTTTCAATCGCTAAGAAACTGATGTGTTCCGTGCACTTTTCAAGAAAAGCAAATATGTAGGTTAAAGGGATAAAAAACATCAATTTATGACCAAACCTTCGCAATATCCTAAAAAAACACATACTCCCGATGCGACACATCATCACTCCACAATTGTGTGGCTATACCCGGTGATAAAGCACCTACAAAGAATCCTTTGAAAACATACCCTACCATGTACAAAATTGCCCAAAATGACTAAGTTAATAAGTCTGTGATTCTGTCAAAATTAATTCTAGATCTATCAAAATGCCTCATGCACATCTTCAAATATGTCCACAATATGTAGACAAGGGTTGAATAAGATCCATTGAAAACTGTGGAGCAAGTTGATAACACAATCCCCATACTCTACAATGCAAAAAGTTCCCTAGAATGACGAAGTTCAAAAGGCCGTTATTCTGTCAAAATTAATTCTAGGTCCAACAAAAACCCACATGCATATCTATAATACATTCACAGTATGTATGCAAGGTTTGAAACAGATCCATTGAAAACTGTGAGAGGAGTTGATTACACAAACTTTATACCCTACAATGCAAAAATTAACCTAAAATGACTAAGTTCAAAAGGCCGTAATTTTGTCAAAATTAATTCTAGGTCCAACAAAAGCCCACTTGCACATCTTCAATACATTCGCAGCATGTATGCAAAGTTTAAAAAAGATCCATTGAAACTGTGGAGCAAGTTGATTACACAATCTGTATATCATACAATGCAAAAATTTGCCTAAAATGACTACGTTCAAAAGGCTGTAATTCTGTCAAAATTAATTCTATGTCCAACAAAAACCCACATGCACATTTTCAATATGTTTCAAACATGTATGCAAAGTTTGAAAAAGATCCATTGAAAACTGTGGGAGGAGTTGATCACACAATCTTCTTACCCTACAATATAAAAATTTGCCTACAATGACTAAGTTCAAAAGGCTGTAATTCTGTCAAAATTATTCTAGGTCCAACAAAAATGCACATGCACATTTTCAATATGTCCACAACATGTATGCAAAGTTTGAAAAAGATCCATTGAAAACTGTGAGAGGAGTAGATTACACAAACTCTATACTATAAAGCGTGACGAACAGACAGACAGACAGGGGCAAATCTTGATGCCCCATGACTATCGTTACGGGGGCATAAAAATCCGCTAAAAGAGGGGCACAATTAGTACCCAACGGAATACCAACAATTTGTCTGTATTACTTAGTACCAAATTTCATGTAAATATTGCCTAAAGGATATCTTAAGGCTTCATAAATATACTGAGCAAAACATGAAACTTGACGGTTGATAGCTTGTCATTGTGTTTGGAACACCAACAGTTTTGGGAACTTTAGGTTCATACCAATAATTTGTGCTTTGAAACTGATCAAGTAATCTTTCCTCTCAGTTGTGGTAAAGAATAATCGCCCTTGAATTGAATTGGAAACGCTAAAAATTATTCTAGAAAAGACAGGGGTCAATTTTCAAAAAAAAGGCAAACTTGAAAATGAAATGTACCAATTTCATTTTAAAAGCAGTACAATAAAAAGAAACTTTAAAACAAGTTTTATTTCAACTGTGAAATTGACGTTTGATTCTGAAGTAGCGGTAAATAAACGTACTGCGGGTAACATTTCTTTATTTTGTGTTTGTTTGTTTTCTTGACACAATTCAATGTACCTGGTTGTCGGGAAAAAAGGTTTCTGAGATTAATGGTTGAGTAACGATGACAACTGAACGTCTAATGTATTTGGCGACGTTACGTCAGTGCACAGAGTCTCATTTTCAGTTTTCCTTTAATTTTCAGATGAGAATAACATTATGATAGTAATGTAGAAATTGAATTTTTTGCAGAATGTACTTTATCCTATCCATATACAGTATCTACAAAGCAATCTGCTAACAAGGTTAGTAGTGCACAACTGCGCACGTGCTAAACATGCCAAAACATGTAAATGAAGCATAAAAAGACTTTATAGGCTCAGTCGAGGAGAGACTAAGTGCACATGGCGCACATTTTCAACAGAAATATAGTGATATATAGATCATTTGAACCCATGAAATGGCAGAAATATAAAAAGTAAAAAGACAGACAATGATCACGAAATAATACAGTCGAATCCCACATCCCGCTCTCAAAACCAAGTGGGAAAGAAGCACACACACAGAGAAAAATTTACACAGTCAAGTTTATGAAAGACACGCACGGTAACCCGAATGAGCAGCTCTTTCCCAAACATGTGGTCATTCAGCTACCCTAATCAAAAACAGCATCAAAATCTATTTTTTAATCCTTTTTCAACTTACAAAATAAAACAAATCAAAAGGCAGATTGGGTAGCAAAACAGGTGACCAAACAGCCGAACAACATAGACAAGCAAGCGGACATAGCACAATTTAACCTCAAGGAACCACGATAGAAGTACCACCTTGGAACGGTCAACAAAAGATTACTGGGGGGAGGGGGACTTAAACATCTTAAACTGGATCCAAACCTTGCCCTTAGCCTCCATAATGGTTCAACCAAACCACACAACTCCAGTTCCCTGAACAGACCAATGAATGCAATAATGTGGACAATTAGAACAAAAATACTAAAAAAAACATTCAACATCTATTTTTACTTGTTTTCTAAATTTTTACTACAAAGCACGACGGAAGGCAGAGTGGGCAGCTATACAGGTGATCAGATTACTAACGGACCAGGCAAATATTCACAAGAACAACAGCGAAGAACCACAGCAGAAGTACCGCCTTGGAACGATCAGTAATAAATTATTAGGGGGCTTAATTATGATTCACTGGATCCTAACCTCGCCCTCTGCTTTGCAGTGGTTCGAAACATTTAGTTAGCTGTTTGGTCCGCATTTCCTAACCCATCAATGGATCGTCAGCGAACACAAACAAAGCACGTATAAGACCATTGATGAATCAAAGATGAGGACTCGACGGAAATAACGTATTGCGACACCAGGAGACCCATGGGAAGTCAAACAACACCACTGCTATACCAGAGCAAAAGAAAACCATCAGTTAGACCCCGAATAACCAAGCAACAGACAATGCAACTCCGTCCCCAACCAACTAAACTAAGTAGCTTTATGTCGGGCCTATCGCTGAGTCTGATATCTGACCAACCGGCGTGCAATTAAAAACGGAAGCAAAGTTATTAACCATGATTAGGTTAACTACTAAACATGCAGACTGTACCATTAGATATGTACGTTTGTAACGCACTACAACCGTCAAGTTTCCAAGTTTCCTTCTTTCTTTTTTTCTTTTTTCTTTGTTTTTCCTTCTTTTCAAGTTTCCGTTTTTTTTGTTGTTGATGTTGTTTTTTGCTAAGTATATTTTGACATGATAATGTTTATCGGTTTTGGTGTTAAAGACTAAATCACTGTTAACATCTGGCTCCGATAGGCTTTGCTGTAAATCGTGTTTTTAATCCAACAATGAATTTAGAAGCATGTTTATAATGTCTGCAGTTAAAAAATAAAAAATTCTGTCATGCATGGCTTCAGATGCCAAAAGGAAAATTTATGATTGGTGGTTATTTTGCATAGTGAATATAAACGTAACCAAAGCTAGTGCAACAGCACAGTTGTCCAACTCTGTTACAACGTAAAGGGAAATTCAACAACTTTTGTTACAGGAATTATCAGTAGTAAAGGGTGTCACTACGGGGACAGCCGTCCGGAGACTAAGTCCGCAACCTGGGGCAGTCTCGGGCCGGGCTGTCCCCGTAGATGACACCGCTTTAGTAAACTTGAAAAGGCTAGTTTGAAATAACTTAGTCTTTTTCAGGGTAAAAGTCTATGTTAAATGGCATAGGAGATGTCTTAAGAGGCTATACAGTAATATGCGTCTGCTATGAGTCTCTTGGCCCTGTATCTCAAGACCTCACTATACCTGAGGCATAACTCTATAGCGTCAGTTGATGGTGTGAGTTGCTGTGGCATACTCTTGTTCATTCTGTTCAATTTCTGAGGCTTTACAGTAATATGCGTCTGCTATCAGTCTCTTGGCCCTGTATCTCAGGGCCTCACCATACCAGAGGCATAACTCTATAGCGTCAGTACTTGTTCTTGGGGATTATAAAATCTTGTATCTCAAGATTTTAATGTTCTGGACAAATTATTTCTTACTAGCCTTCTAAAGCCTGACTACTACATTTGATGACGTGAAGATCTCTGCTCCCAGTGTGATTGAATTTTTGGGGTATCTAGTGAAAGGTCCACATATCCACATTGAAATTGTGGAGCTGATGTGGGTATCTAGTGGAAGGTCCACATATTCACATTGAAATTGTGGAGCTGATGTGGATGTCAAGTGGAAGGTCCACATATCCACATTGAAATTGTGGAGCTGATGTGGATGATGTGGACTTGATGTGTATGCAATGTGGAGGTTATGTGGATGATGTGGATCCACAATGTGGAGTTTCCACATGTCCACATCTACACATTAGACAAATCGGCTTACCCTGTCCCATTTCTGACAGACTGACACAATGCATCTCAAAACCTCACTGTTACAATAATAAGAACTAGGAAGAAAAGAACAATTAACAACAGTTTAAATTCAGAACAACTTTATTTGTCCCGCTCACCTATTCATTACGACAGACAGAGGATTAGGACCGTCCCTCTGTCTTCGTTTACATAATGATCATTAGTCTTTTATAGTAAACAAACTCTTTTGATAGGTTCCACTGCAGGTCTACTATTATTTAAATGATCTCAATGCTTTGCCATCGCTGAAATGGTTAATTTCAGAAACCTATCAAGAATCAATGTCACTGGGTTTCCTCTTCAACAGTTAAAGTTGGTCTTTCATATTCGTCAAGTTTTCGTTCAAGTAGATATCTTCTTTTTTTTCACTGCATACTGCATCGCCTCTTCTTCATCCTAGTCTTCATCTTCTTTCAATCTGTGAGCTGTTGATATTACTTTCTTGTGGCTAGGATCTTTTCTCAAAGCAGACCCGAGTGCCAAGAGGTCTTGATACTTGGTAACCAGCGTTGATGTGTATTTTTGTTTCAGTTCTTCATATGCCATTTCCTCAGCTGATTCAACATCGATGTTAGGTGTCTCCTGCATGGTATTTTCCACTGTTTCATCGAACTGATCTTGATTGTCTCTGTAAGTGCTTCTCATTAGTCTATCCCAAGGACTTGTCTTTTGAATTTTCCTGCGTTTGGCTTTCTGTTTTTCCTCTTTACTAGCAGACTCACTATCTGTCTCGACTTCTGACGGTTCTGTATCTGGATCGTCTGAGAGTTTACTATAATCATATTCTCCAAAGATATCATGTCCTTTCATTCCCTTCAAATATTTTCTGTTTGTAGTTACATCTGACACTTCTGAGATAGTACTTTCTTCGCTGTCAGACATAGTTGTAGTTGCTTTACAAACACCACTGGACGCATGTCTTCTCAGGCTGTCTGATCGAGCAAATTCACGGAAGCCCTGCTTGCACTGGTATCGACCCATTAACGACTGGTTGAAGAATGAAGTTATATCCTTTGACTCTTTCTTTTATAGTCTGCAATAGATATTGAAGAACTTGTGCTAAGTTTGGTAAACCACTGCAATTCTTACATTTTTACCAATTGCATGCACTTTTGTGAACTAAATGATGTAGTAAATTGTGAAAAAAATGTGTATAATTTAAAATCAGTTTTGTTTTATTAATTCTGTCAATAATTTAAATACCAACTGAATTCTAACAAACCTACATTTAGAAAACTGATACAAGTTTCCAATGTTACTCAATCGTCATAGCATTTAAAAAGTGACTAACACTTTATTTCATTGTTTTTAACTCCAGCTTGTTCCCTGTCTGTCTGTTGATATCCTCTTTAGCTTCACTACGTCTATGGCATTTCTGACCCCCAGATTCATTCTTTGTCCGTCTGGAACGTCTTAAATTTTTAAGCTTCTTGTGTTTGTATCCTTTGAGTTTGTGTTGTTTTTCTTTCTCATCACGACATAATGAACGAATTTCCGCTCTGCATAGTCGGCAATACTTTAAAGGTCTACCCTCTCTGAGCCTTTTGTCTAAAGCAGTTGACAATCGTTTCATGAGGTATCGAATCTGTCCAAAGGTAGAAGGATTTCTTTTTCTTTTCTGTACAACAGGAATGACAGGCAAGCCTGAAGATTCAGAAGTTAGCCCACAGTGTGCTTTTGTTAGGTTATTGGAACTACCAGACATTCTGCTTTCTCTCAAGATTTTACTTGAAATGGTGACAGTGTAACAGTGTGTTGTATTTATACTTATTTCCTGTTTCTTATTCAACAAGAAATCAAACAATTTTCTTTTTTTTATTTAATTTGCCGCCTGAAATGTAACTTAATTAAAGTCTTTCCAGAGCTGAACTGAATATTTTTACCGGTATCACCTTTGATACTGATATGAACTTGATCAATATAAGATTTTCCTACTGGAACGTAGTGCATGTTGACAAATTCTTTGTGTGACTGCTGAGAGCGTTTTTAATTCTCAAATGGTACAACTCTCAAAATAGGGGCCGTCACGTCACCAAGGTATGTATAATCAACTACATCTGAGTACACGTACAAGCGATTATCCAATATTTTTAGGTCTACTCCATATTTGAAAGCATATGATTCGTTTCCAATGGGGTTTTCGAACATATCCGGATTAACTCCAAAAGATTGTCCAAGTGAAGCTGGAAAGCGAATCCTGACCTAGTTTGGATTTTGTGCAACAACTTTTAGACGATTTGTGCTTTTAACATAAGTAATGCTGATAGAAGCATTTATTTGTTTCATTAAAGATCCATGTTTTGTATCTATTACAGATTGCATCTCATCCACCAAATGCCGTGGAGAGTTGTAATTTCCTTCAGGAAGAAATAATTTATATTCATGACAGCCCTCTCCACTAGCACACAAATCCTTTGTCGTATCTATTCCTTGAGCATTTAATACCGCTTGGTCCAGAATTGACAAAAAGAAAAAGTTATTGTTTTCTGAAATATTATTGACTCGAGATGGTGTAATTAATTCCACCAAAGCAACTTCCCACTTTTCGCTTTCGATATTTATCGGGTGATCTAGTCTCACAGTAAAAGAGCTTTGTGTGTTTTGAGGGAAAGTTTTCAGAGAACCATCACTCAGAAGTGTTAGATAGAAGTCCTTCATGATCAGGAGATGAATTATAACTCATCAAATATCTTTAACTGCTTTGTTTTTTCTCTTGCTTCTTACTTCTCTCTGTTCAAAACTAGAATGAATTCATATCTGAACATTACACTTATATACCGGATAGCATTTTGAGTTTCATATATTATTTCACACAATTCTCATTAAGATTATAGTGCCACAAAAATGCAATCTTTATTTCTTGCATGCCAGTAAAGACAAAAATATGCACTTAAAAATTTAGCAAGAAGAGTGTGCTGTACAGCACTATTTCTTCCCCGGTCGGTTACCCTATGCCTGGGAAGCCCTGGCGATTTGAAGCCATATCTACATGATCACAAGTCCTGAATGTTGCTATGGACCAGAGACCTGCCAGCGGAGGTACCTTTTACGGAACCACGGCGTTCCGACTCCTTAAGCCATAGGCTTTTACTGTTTCACATGTAATCGATAGACTTCGCATCTGCGGGCCCAGGCGGTATAACCGTTGTGCATGCCAGTTCCAGTCCAGTGGTGACCAGCAAACCAGCAATACTAATATGCTAGTTCCCAATATATATAACTAAACATAAACCAGTTTACTTGAAACAAGATTGAAAATTTGCATAGCTTGTATATGTTATTTGAATTAGGTCATGTTACTATTTATAGTAACACATTTTTAAAATATGAAAAATGATTAGAGAATAATAAAATCTACATTTTGGTCTTTATTTTATCAAAATCGGCTGAAAAATAACAACGTTATTCATTTTTTTCATATTATGGTGTTATTACAAGGGAGATAAATCTGGATTGACTTTGTTCATTCTATGAATAGACAAAACAAATAGTAGCTTTCAGAAAAATGATACAAATGAAAAGTGAATACCTGTATGTATTTATCACTTCAGTTATGAGTATATTATGTATCAATTTGTAACTGTTTAATACAAAAATATAAGTTTTGCCGGGCATGTGCACTGCGCATGCGCGGAATTTGGAGGGTAAGAAAACTGTAATAACTCCAGATTGCCTTGATGGATTTTCATAATTCTTTTTTTATTGGAAAGAACTGGTCAAGGCCTACCAAATACTATTAAAATAAATTTTCACACTGCGCATGCGCGGAATATGGAGGGTAAGAAAATTGTAATAACTCCAGATTGCCTTGATGGATTTTCATAATTCTTTTTTTATTGGAAAGAGCAAGTCAAAACCTACCAAATACTTTTAAAATAAATTGTCACACTGCGCATGCTCGGAATATGGAGGGTAAGAAACCTGTAATAACTCCAAATTGCCTCAATGGATTTTCAATTTTTTTCTTTTATTGGAAAGAACAAGTCAACACCTACCAAATTTTGTTTCAAAATAATAAACCACAATATGCATGTACAGAATAGAAGGTAGGAATCAGATATAACTCAGAATTAGGATGTATGAGGAACAAGTGAACCTCTGGGCAGTTGGCATTGTAACAGTGAGGTTTTGAAATGTCAGAAATGGGACAGGGTAAGCCGATTTGTCTAATGTGTAGATGTGGACATGTGGAAACTCCACATTGTGGATCCACATCATCCACATAGCCTCCACATTGCATACACATCAAGTCCACATCATCCACATCAGCTCCACAATTTCAATGTGGATATGTGGACCTTCCACTTGACATCCACATCAGCTCCACAATTTCAATGTGAATATGTGGACCTTCCACTAGATACCCACATCAGCTCCACAATTTCAATGTGGATATGTGGACCTTCCACTAGATACCCCAAAAATTCAATCACACTGGGAGCAGAGATCTTCACGTCATCAAATGTAGTAGTCAGGCTTTAGAAGGCTAGTAAGAAATAATTTGTCCAGAACATTAAAATCTTGAGATACAAGATTTTATAATCCCCAAGAACAAGTACTGACGCTATAGAGTTATGCCTCTGGTATGGTGAGGCCCTGAGATACAGGGCCAAGAGACTGATAGCAGACGCATATTACTGTAAAGCCTCAGAAATTGAACAGAATGAACAAGAGTATGCCACAGCAACTCACACCATCAACTGACGCTATAGAGTTATGCCTCAGGTATAGTGAGGTCTTGAGATACAGGGCCAAGAGACTCATAGCAGACGCATATTACTGTATAGCCTCTTAAGACATCTCCTATGCCATTTAACATAGACTTTTACCCTGAAAAAGACTAAGTTATTTCAAACTAGCCTTTTCAAGTTTACTAAAGCGGTGTCATCTACGGGGACAGCCCGGCCCGAGACTGCCCCAGGTTGCGGACTTAGTCTCCGGACGGCTGTCCCCGTAGTGACACCCTTTACTACTATTATCAGATAAATACTTTAGCAGACGCTTCCACTCTTACTTGTTTTATGGATTATGTATTTTAATGAGGCTTTTTGTATACTTTCTGTACACCTTTGATTTCCAAGACAGAAACAATAGGTAGTGGAATATTTTCATTCACTTTTTACCCCTTTGACTTGCTATTTGAAAATTATCTGCTATGTTACAGAAATTTACCGACTCCATGTTCACTGTTACAGAAATTATCTGTTATGTTACAGCTATTCACCAAGACAGAATATATTATATCAGACTGTTTACAGTCTATTTGCAAGTGTAATTTTTTCTTCCCTTCGACTACAAACGGATGGACATTCAACATTGACTGATTCAAGGCCAGGAGACAGCTTTTCTATTGATTGTTGTCCCAGTAATGCTCTGTTGCTTTTATAACCACATATGAATCAAATAGATTTTGCTTGGAACAAGGACTCAGACCAAAACTACTGAATTTCACGAGGAAACTGCATCGCATGGACATTTCCTACTTAACTGCAACAAACAGAAGTGCAGCCATATGGTCAATATTGAACTTTCCGTTTGCAGTCATATGCCAAAAAAATAATGTCAGCCATTTTTCAGTTCTTTTGTGTCTTCTTAGAACATCAGTTACATGTGGAAGGAGTATTTTTAATTTAGCTACAATACTGTATTTTTTCCTTTCAATGGTAACAGGAATTCTCTGTATGAATTTGTTCATATCTACACTGGTGTCCAGTAAAGTGACTTCCTATCTGCATATAATATCGTATTACAGCGCTTACAATCCTTTTGTCCAGCTTGAGCTTTCATTTTTTTTCAATTTGTGCATAGGACTTTCACTGAATGATTATTAAATTTGTCACAGGAATTGAAGTTTTTCAGATATGATATCAGGGGAAATGGCTGATGCATCAAATTGTATTTCTCTCTTCCGTGAATGTTGAGGCTGTAGCTTTATATTTATTGTTGTCAGGGTTTTATCCAGGCAAAATAAATGCAGGTCTCTCATTTATATACCTTTTTATTGAATATTGGAGTTCTGCATCTGGGTTACCTGCCTTAAATCGATGATAGTGGCATCTCATTGTGACAAAATCAGATTTTTTTTCATTATTCCATTTTGAAAATACATTACCCTTTATATGTAAGAAATCCATGCATGACAAAATAGTACTTAAGTGAGCTTAAAGATTTTCACCCATTTCTTTTATAAAGGAATTCAGTATTTAAATAAAAGTAAAAAGTATGCAAAGACCAGGAACTGAAACAATCAAAATCCAAATCCAGCCATTAAACCATAGTTGGAAACAACTAAGATTACAAATAATCAAGATACAGAGAACATATGGCCAACCGAGTGAGCAGCTTGTTCCCAAAAGGTGGCCACTCAGCAACCCAAACCGAACCAAAAATAATAAGAACACACATAAGGTAAAACATCACAGAAACTCTGACACCAAAAACAGGCAACAGAGAACCACAACAGAACTACCGCCTTGGAACGGTCAGTAATGAATTACTGGGGGGCTTAAATCGATTTTACAGGCCCAACCTCACCCTCAGTTTCTGAAGTGGTACAAAACATTTAGTTGGTTGTTCGGTTCGCATGATAACCCTCTAACTCGTCAATGAATCATCACAGTTAACACATAAATCAAATTTCAACACCATGAAGAAGCAAAGACGAGGACTCAACAGATACAACGGGCCGTCTGACAGGTGGAGATCCCTGTCCTGCCAAACAACCCCACTGGAAATCTGAAGCAAAAGAAGGTCACCAGTTGAGCCCCGGTGGACCAAGCAACAGACAAAAAGGCTCCGGTCCCAACCAACTACAATATATAGCTTTAGGTCGGGGCCATCATAGAGAGACGACCGATTAAACATTCTGAAATAAACCAATAGGCAAAAGAAATGCAGCACTTGCATCAGTTTATAAGTAGATTAAGATAACAAGAGCTAAAATCTGATTGAGGTCATTTTTCTGTTATTAGACAATAATAATGCATTGTGAAAGTCGGTCAATAACTGTAACCTACTCTTGAAAGTCTGTTAATAACTGTAACAAGGTCTGCTAATTTCTGTAACACATAATTTAAAAAACTCATGTTTGATTGTAATCTGATTATATCTGTGGGTGTTTTTTTAATAATATACTGATGTCACATTTATAGACCAGCATGCAATATATAATTGTAAAACAAAAATTATGTTTATTATCCATTTACTGTAAAAGTAAAAAGTATGCAAAGACCAGGAACTGAAACAATCAAAATCAAAATCCAGCCCTCAAACCATCGGGAGTTTATTACATTTTTTTTCAAAACTAGCTCTTAATTTATATTATTTAAATCTTAAACATACTGTGTTGTGTTCTCTGTCATATTTTATCAAAAATAAGAAATATATTTGCCATTACTTGAGATTTTTTACATTTCAAATCTTTTCTTAATGTTTTTAGTCGTTGAATTTCCGTAACAGTCGTTGAATAGCTGTATCACTGACAGCTTAATCAGTAAATTCCTGTAACAAAAGTCGTTGAATTTCCTTTTACGTAGTAACAGAGTTGGACAACTGTGAACAGTAGCACTATTTCTCTATTTTACTTCTTCGGTTTTGCAAGACCGAAATGGTCGAAATAAAAAGATTATGGGCAAGTCTCGGAAGGCAACGAACACCCCGCTTCCTCATCCTTCTGAAATGAATATATTGTTGCTATAGCTTTGGATTGCCGGTACTGGTGTGTAGTTCTGCTGTATTGATACTCATGTTACATTTATGCAATTACTATTGGTAAAGTGTTTTGATAAACGTTTTGATATAGTGTTCGATATGAGTGTTGATACAATGTTTTGTGATGCCTTTTGGTACAGAGTTTAAATATGCATGATTGTACAGTATAATGATATGCGTGACGGCCCAGTGTTTTAAGCCTGTATTTTGATATGCCTGTTGGTACGGTGTCTTGATATGCCTGTTTGTAAAGTGTTTTGATATGCCTTTTGGTACAGCGTTTTGATATGCGTGTTAATACAGTGTTTTGATATGCATGTTTGTACGGTGTTTTCTTATGTCTATTGGTACAATGCGTGTAAGTACAGTGTTTTGATTTGATGTGCATGTAAGTACAGTGTTTTGATATGCCTGTTGGCACAGTGTTTTGATATGCCTGTTGGTACAGTATGTTGATATGCGTGTTGGTACATTTGTTTTAGATGACCGTTAGAGTAGTGTTTTATGTTGCCAGAAAATTCAGTGCTTTGGTGTTTCTGTTGGTACTGTTTTTATATGCCTGTTGCAGAGTTGGTATGTAGTGTTTTGCAATATTGTAACATATTTCAATGCGATAATATTGAGAAATAATTTTGGTGTGCAAGTACGTGTTACTGTATAACTGGTTTTATGTGCAAATACTGTTCATGCAGTTTTTGTATGCAAGACCTCACGTTACAGTTTTGGTGTAGAAGTACTGTAAGAGTTTCGGTGTACCAGAGCAGTGGCTAGTCTGGGGCCGTATTCATGAAACGACTTAAGTCGTTGCTATGCTGTTGCTAAGGCTGAATTTCTATAAAGGAGATTCCCTACAACTATGAAATTTGCTCTGGAGGAACAGTCTTTTAAGACTGTTCCTCCAGACCAAATTTCATAGTTGTAGAGAATCTCCAACATAGAAATTTACCCTTAGCAACAGCATAGCAACGACTTAAGTGGCTTTATGAATACGGCCCCTGGTCTTACAAGCATTAAAAAAATAAAGCGACAAGAAAGAAAAACAAATGACTGATATGCGTATACATATCCTCATGTTCAAAACAATGTTAGATGCTAAACAGCATCATGAGTGTAAATACAATATGATACAGCATGACATCATCATTAACAGTAAACAATAAGTTACGGTAACAGAAAAAGTGGGTGTTTGTATACCCAGTTAGTGTAACAAGGAACAGGATACGAAGACGTGTTGGAATCTCCACGTGGTATGATCATGATCAGCCCAAGTATTTTATTTATTCTAAAACTATGAAAAAGTTACTGTGAAATTGAATCTGCTACTTTTACAGGCCAGTTGTGTGAATTAAATGTTGACGAAATAGGATACCGTAAAGACTCTGATCCGACTGCTTAAAAGGGAGCCGTCTGGTCTAGGTCTGCGATGTTTGTTCAACAATTTTTGTTGTCACGGTACTCAATGAATAAGTTAATAAATGCATTTTGCTCTGCCTTGAAAATTAATATTCTGAATTGACGTTTGTTTTTTTCAAAAAGAGCATTTTTCAGACGTAAATAGTTCATAGGTTAGAAATTGTGTCCCACTGACCCATTCTCAAATTTAAACCCAACACTAGTGTAAAAGCTTCTTAGTTATCACATCTCTCAAGCTTATCTTTCGTTTTCATATCGTACGGATATCTATGATGGTACTCATTTTGTATTTCTGCACCATGAAACTAACCTTTTTATATATATGAAACCCTCCATAAGTGTAGTATCTTCTTATTTTTCATAACTTTTCGGTCGCCTCTATTTTTACATCATTGGCCAGACTCACCAGGATAATCACTTATGACGGTAATAATTTTATATTTTATAGGCAGTCCGCGAAAAGGGATCTGCCAAGGCTGATTTGACTATTTACGATGCGCACATTGTGAATATTAAAATCAGCCTTGGTAGGCACAGAGTCTTTAAAGGTAATATAACATACCTCTGGATCCATAGATTGTATTTAAATAAATGGAAGATCCTGATCAAACTGCGTGGATCTGTTTCCTGGTCTCGCAAGACGTAAGGTTTTTTTTTCAGGCTACGTCAATCGTTCACATACATTTAAGCTTCGTACACACGTCGATTAAATCAGTTAAATGACAGTTTACCGTTCAGCTTCGACGTTATGTGATATTTATGTCATGGGTAAGTCATTGAAAAATGTTCAATAAATTATAAGTATAAGTGTTGGCTGTTTGATATAAATAATAAACAAAGTGCTTAAGGACTTTAATGTATTTTTTTTTTCAAATTTAGTCGTCTTTATAATTTTGTATTTGTGTTTCGCGGAATTCTAGCTCCGCTCACTGTCCTGCCTTTTACTGACTTTGTTTGACGGTCAGCAACTAATCCTTTACAGACTGGGAGAGCTGTTCGTGGAATTCTTATTATTGTTATAATCATTTTATCATATGACGTCGCATCTGAGAGTGTAATAAAGCCATGCATTAAAATTGATAATCCACTAGTGGATTAACTATGCAAATTATGTCGTAACGTTATACGTTGACGTCCATAAAACGTCGCGTTTTCTAATGGCGAAATCGTGACGTTTTAGTGCCAAATTTGCTAATAAAATGCGGTTTTAGTGTCATTTGATAAATAGAATCTTGCATTCGTACTCCTGTATTATTGAATTCATTAAACTCGTTGGTGAAAAGGATAAGATGCTCGGCAGAGCCTCGCATCTTATCTTTTTCCCCAACTCGTTTAATAAACTCAATAATACATGAGCACTCATGGAAGATCCTCTATATCATCATTATCATTATTGTCGAATAATAATAATAATAGTCATTACACATAAAACGTAACTTTAATTCTTTTGATAGAATTGACGAGTTAGAGGGTTATCATGCGAACCGAACAACCAACTAAATGTTTTGTACCACTTCAGAAACTGAGGGTGAGGTTGGGCCTGTAAAATCGATTTAAGCCCCCCAGTAATTCATTACTGACCGTTCCAAGGCGGTAGTTCTGTTGTGGTTCTCTGTTGCCTGTTTTTGGTGTCTGAGTTTCTGTGATGTTTTACCTTATGTATGTTCTTATTATTTTTGGTTCGGTTTGGGTTGCTGAGTGGCCACCTTTTGGGAACAAGCTGCTCACTCGGTTGGCCATATGTTCTCTGTATCTTGATTATTTGTAATCTTAGTTGTTTCCAACTATGGTTTGAGGGCTGGATTTGGATTTTGATTGTTTCAGTTCCTGCAGGGCTGCGTTTCACTAAACTTCGTAGATTTACGAATTTCGTAAGCTTAAGATTTCAACTTACGAAAATCTTAAGAAATTCTTAAGACCGTTTCACTAACGTCATCGTAAGCGATTGTCGTAAGAACGTCTAAGTTACGAATTCTTAGCTACTCTTCAGTCGACGAAGATAGAAAAAACGCACAGCAACGTAAACAGTCGCTTAAAACATAATAAAAATAAATATACATCGGACGCGACAGAAAGCAACATAGGAGAAATGTCTCTCGTTCTACGATGCAAAATGTTCAGGGACGTCCAGCCGTGATTAAACGCCACCGATGTTGTTCATGCTGGAATTTTCATTTCATCCTTGACATATTTTTTTATACAAGAGTTTCTTCAATACCGTAAAATTGTTGTAGATAGTCCCACGCAAGGACTGATTTCTGCGTCATAATCAATCAATACTACAGTATATGCTCAGAAGTAATGTCACAAAGAAACCCCGAACTTATCCCGGGCGCTTGTCCCGGTCTTCTAGATTGCATGATGCGTGTCAGATCATATCACAGGGGTAGAACTAGGTGAGCACCCACTGCAACCACCCCCACGCCCCCCCCCCCAAAAAAAAAATAAGTTAATGAAAATAAATAAATAAAAATAAATAAAAGAGAAAGGGATTGGGGGGGGGGGGGGTGTGGAGAGAGAAAATAGATTTAGCTATGCTTGATATATATTATCCAAGCAATAAAGCAGATGCAGAGAAAATCAAGATAGTAAAATGCCCAGAATACTGGAAATAGTGTCTATATGATTTTTCAAAAGGGTATGTGCTGGGAGGAGGGGGTGGGGGGGGGGGCTATATGACCCTTTTGATGCCCAAGAGCAAAATGTTTTATTTTCAGCTGATAATTAGCCTACAGTGTCCGCTATACTGAATTGATAGTCACAGGTTAAGCTTCGTAAGCACTTCTTTTGGAATAACAGGATTATTAAAGCAGGTGGGGTAAATCAGCATGAACCACGGGAGTCATATCATCAGCTCTAATTCTCTTTCAGATTTTACGACAGGCATACATACATACCTTTATAAGTTAACATAATGTCTTGGGTGAAATATTTTCTCAATTTCTACCCTTCAAAGTAAATTGTTATTTCTATAGTATCTCTTTCAGAGAAACTGTCTATTTTTCAGTAATTTTGATACTTTTGATTTAATAATTTTATCCTATCTCTTGAACCAAATGATGGATTATTATCAAACTTACATGGGTTCAACACTTGGAGAGTGCGAACTAGTGATAAAGTTTAGTGACCTTGATCTTTGTTTCAAGGTCACAGTAAGACGAAGTCAAATTTAAGTCAAGTTTTGACCATTGTCTACACATTATGATTTACTCCTGAATTGTTAATAAGCATGCACTGGCCTTGCTTTTGATCTCAAGGTCGGCAGTAGATTCAGAAGCTCAGTATTTCACAACAGACCTGTCTTTAAACTTAAAGTTTCAGCTAGTACTGATTCATTGTGTTATGTTTCAAATGGCACTTCTACTCATAAAGGAGAACAATTGTGCCAAATTATTTTGAAATCTCTCCCATAAATGTAGAAGTTATGGCTCGGACAAGCTCAATTTATGGCCATTTTAACATTTGACCTTCAAGTGTGACCTTGACCTTGGACCTATCTGAACAAATGTTTCAAATGGCACTTCTACTCATCAAGGAGAACAATTCTGCCAAATTATTTTGAAATCCATCCGTAAATGTAGAAGTTATGGCCCGGACAAATCGGGGCGGACGCACGCACTAACGCACGCACATACACCCAACTGAAGTTGTAACAATTATGTATGACAGTCTTGCTCACCGCGCAAGCGGGCTCAACAAAAACCAGTCAAGCATCATTAGGTTACATTCAGGTAAGCCAAAAAACACAATGGCAAAGTCCTAGTTATTGACCCCTGGCCTCACCCATGAGCCTGACCCAGCAGCTTTTGAATCCACAACAAAAGCAATGCTACAGAGATATCATGAACCAAATATGGAAGAAATCTTAAAAGCAGTTACAGAGATATGAGCAATCAGAAAGGTTTAACATAAAACTTTGACATAATGAAAATGCCTAAAGCCTAATTATTGACCCCTGGCCCCACCCTAGGGCCCAACCCAGTGGCTTAGATAGTTCAGATCAAAGGTATTGCTATAGAGATACCATGATTCAAGTAGGGAAAAATCTGATCTGTGGTTACAGATATATGAGCAATTAAGCCAAAGAGGTTTAACGCAAAACTTTGACAAAACTTTGACGTAATGTTCATGGACGGACAAATGGACAGAATGACAAAAAATATATACCCCTTCGTATGTTGGGCGTATAATAATCCCATTTTTCAAAAAGCAGGGATTGATTCAGTCAACATCTCATTAGAATTGCATCAGCAAAGAGGCAGTGAGGACTGTGACACTATCAATTATATTTACCATAAAAATTAAAAATATTGGGACAGATAGGTCTGAACAACCACAGCAGACCTCTATCAGGAGCAGTCTGTTCAGGCTCTACACTGTTTGTCATTCCATTTGCATCTTTTAGATGTATTAATTCATTTAAAAACCAAGCTGTTCAAGTTTTAGGACAACTTAGGTGTCCCAATATTTAGAGTTTTTACTAGTACTCTATTAATCCTTGTAAATATCCCACTCTAACTAAACACCCCTTCCCTAGTAGTAGTATAATACTGGCTTGACAAAATTGCAAAATTTCATAAGAATCTAAGCTTCACTACCAGTTTTAAAAATACTTCTATGTTCACCCCGAAAGGAGAGAGATGGGCTCCAAGATACAGTGGGCCTTAAACCCCCACAGCTCCTATGGCCACTAGGCAATGGGAGTCTTAATACCTTTTATGTTCAGCCCATCATTGTCCATCAAGCATTTATATGTGATGATAATGGCTCAAAACCAGAGGTTCTCTCAAAGATGGCACATGTAACTGCAGCTCCAACAAAGCTGAAGACAATTCCCAGAGTGTGGTGAATCTGATGCACTGTTTTGTTGTATCTGTATTTCTATATGCCTGTATTAATCATGGACTTTGACAGCAGAGTTTGAGAAAAGAACACAGGTATTTGATAAAATTTGCTACCAAAGAATACTACATAAACAACTGCGATTTGTAAAGACCATATCATAACTAATGGGGATATATTCTCAGAAAGATCCAAGCAGCCATTCAAGAATATGACACACTTCATGTGCTCCACATAAAAAATAGGTAAAGAGGATAATTTTGGGATAATTTTCCATATTTCTCCATAAAATCATATGGTGTGATCCTTAGAATCATCTCCCCGAGACAGTTCTAATTCTACAACATACATTTTGGTTGAAAAATAAGAGAAATATTATCCTCTGAATAACCCCTCTTATCTGGAGCTCTGACCCAACCATGGTCAGAAGGTGATCTGGCTACATCCCCAGCAAAGACGCTTCTACATGGCACAGTGAAAGGCAAAGGTTGGTTGATTTGATGCTTAACGTCCACGGTAAACAACAAAGGTCATGTCGGGACGGTCAGTTAACCTAACCACACTATTCCTGGGCAGGCTTAGACCTCCTAAACGGTTAACCAGTACTAAGTGCACATACTTTCGCCAGTAACTGACAACTGCCCTTCTTGAATCAGCGGAAGGAGAAACGAAAGTATGTGGCCAGACCGGGATTCAAACCCAGGACCTCTGAAAGGCAAAAAGAATAAGAGACAGAAACAGAATACAAGGTGGAAAGACAATATTGAAGAGTGCACCAGGATGTACTTACCAAAGCAACAGGGCACCTGAAAACAGGACCATGTGGATATAGTATACATCCTTTTCAATAGTATTTCAGTCATATCAGGATAAATGGAAGATGATAATGAAAGGCTGTGAGCAATGGACTCCCATTTGTGGCTGGAAGGAATTACACCCCCAGCCAGATTTGAACCAGGTACTACTAGATCAGAAGACCAGCTTTTAACCCACTGAGCTACTGGGGCTCCTACCAGGGGGAGAGGACTGCTGCCATGTCAGACAAAATTCTGATTGTTCCAGAAAGTTTTATCATTTGTGTGAACTTTTAGAAAGATACTCTGAATAATAAAGGAGCCAGAAGCCAAAACTTAATTTATAGACATGTATATAGCCCCTGTGGAAGGGGCAGATAACCCCAGTCATAAAAAAGCTGATATTAAGAGAGTGCTTACTTTAATGTGATCATTTCTGGAAGGTTTCAACCAGATAGTCCATATAGTAAAGGAACTACACCCAAAAAACACTTAAAAATTTACCATTAAATTTTAAAAATTGGGACACCTCAATAAAATACTGAGATTATCTGAAAATGAAACTGTTTGCTTTTCCAATGTAGCATTACAATCAAAATATGCATTAAATGGGAAGGCAAATGACTCCTAAAGTATCCATCTGATCAGGGTCTGTACAGTTAGCACAGACCTATCTGTTCCAGTGCTAAGAACTTTTACGGTAATTTGATGCTCATGGGTTATAAAATATCATAACAATGTCATACATACAAATATACTCAAATCAAAGTTAAGAGTTTTTTTTCAGTGTCAGTCAATAACTATCCTAATGCTTTCCCATGAAGAAAAAAAAAATGTGCTGTGGTTCAAGTTAAACAAGAACCAAGCTAATCCACATAGAATTAAAGGAACTACAAGCCAAAAACTATTTTTGACATCTATAGTAGCCCTTGTGACAGGGGCAGATAATATTGTCAGTCCAAAAGCTGATAGTAACAGAGAGCTTATCTCAATGTGATCATTTCTGTGAACTTTCCCTCAGATAATCCAAATAGTAATGGTGCTACTGGCCAAAACACACTTAAATATATACCATAAAGATTCTAAAAATTGGGACATCTAAAATAAATATTGCAGTTTATACTAACAATGGAACAGTATAGTTTTACAATGCAAGAATGAAACCAAAAGATACAGATGGAAAGGCAAATGGCTCAGCAGTATGACCAGGGTCTTCAAAGTTTTCTCAGCCCTACATGTATCTGTCCCAATACTGAGAAATTTTATGGTAATTTGATGCCCATTACCAATATCCTTAAATCCAAGTTTTGTCAAAACCAGCAATATATTCACTGAAAGAACTTTGAAGTGATTTATAATATTAGGTGTCGGTCATCTCTAACCAATTCCCATAAAAAAATCCTGGGCACTGAGAAATTGTGCAATGGTTCGAGTTAAACAAAATCTTTTTTACGGAACAAAAAATAGTCTCAATACTTACAAAATTAAATGTCTGTGGTAGAAGAAAGTTGGTCAAGTTCTGCAGCATTTGAACACTAGCGCATATAACACACAGAGAGAGATTCTTCTCAGATATACAGAAAATCTAACTGTTGTGTTACTAACGTAGATCAATTTCAATTAGATCAACGGTTACCGATCTACCGATCTCTTCAAACATTTACCTTGTGATGTTGTTGATTCTGCAGCAGTTATGTACTGAAAACAGGCCTTATATTTGTCAGGCCTGAGCCTGATTTCAGGCCTTTAAGGGTTTGAATTGTCCCATTAGTTTTTTTAATTTTAAAATCCATTTTCAGGCACTGAAATTTTTTCATGCTTTAAAAACCTTTGCCAGTATAAGGCCTGTAAAAAAATGATTACTGGTTCTTTATTTTAATTTTATTATTTTTTTTCTTGTTTTTTTTTTTTTATATACAAATTATGCAACTGAAAAGCCCTCAGGTACATTTTCTATGGAGGAATAAGAAAAAGTGTCAGAATCATCATTCAATCTTCTTACAAGCTGAGCTCTGTCATCATAACAGTTCAAATGAACATGCCACCATATACATTTGAGCATTGACAGATATAAAAGAAATCAACATTACCAGTCATATTAGGATCAGTTTAAGAAAAGCTTTTTTTCGTTCATTAATTCTCCATATCTACACAAGAAGTTTTTTTATATACTGGCAAACAGATGCTAGCTTTCACCAAATAAGACAGATCTTCACCAAAATTTCCCCACTCACTTACAATCTCACTTATTTTTCAATCCACCCAACCACACAAAAAGACTTGTGACAAGACCAGCACAGTCATGTTTCTTTCAAAATAAATAAATAAATAAAAATGAAATAGAAAAATAATATATATAACTTATTTTTGCAAAAGTAGGTCAGGAGCCTCACTTTACTCCATAAAATCTCATTGCAAAACTTCATCAGTAGATATAAAAGAAACCAACATTAACAGTCATATTAGGACCAGTTTAAGAAAAGAATATTTTTTTTCATTTGTTATTCTCCATATCTACTCAATTTTTTTATATATATTAGTATACAGATACTAACTTTCACCAAAAATTAGACAGATTCTCACCAAATTTCCCCACTCACTTACAATTCTCACTTATTTTTCAATCCATCCATTACCACACAAAAAGACTTGTGACAACACCAGCATAGTCATGTTTCTTTCAAAATAAATAAATAAATAAAAATACAATAGAAAAATAATATATGTAACTTATTTTTTCAAAATTAGGCCAGGAGCCCCACTTTACTCCATAAAATCTCATTGCAAACTTCATCAGACTTCTGAGCCTGTGTATCATAATGTGCTGAACCATGTTGTATCCTCATTCAAATGACATTCATGACAGAATGGGGGGGGGAAATTATACTTCAGACTTGTCAGTCCTAAAATACTTCAGTAACTTCACTCTCAGAATTCATGCCCTATACATTTCCTGAAACAGGAATTTGTATCACTGACTCTCCAAATTGATAAGTCTCAGGCTCCCAGAAAAAAATTGTGGGATCTTCTGGGACTCTCAAACTTAGACTACAGCATAAACAGAGAGATATTAATTCTGGCATCAGAATGGATACAGTTACTGGGAATAACTGAAAAAATATATATATATCACAAAATATTTGTTAAATAATATTCTTGTAGCTGCTTTGGACAAAATTAAAGAAGTATTAATAAGATAATATGAAAACAGGACCCTCAATTTTCTGAATGGAACACTTGAAATTTAACAAAACTGAGGGTCTCACTGCAAGGACTCCTCAGATTTGGAACCTTAGAAACCCCCATAACCCATATCTTGGATCTGCCAATGAACAGCACCTACAGCCTGGCTATGTGAAAAAGTGTTCTATGCTGCCAAGTAACGATATTAATGGGTTCCTGCCAGATTTACATCATTACATGACTGTATTTTATGAAAATATTTTTCTTTTGCT
Source organism: Ctena decussata (assembly GCA_963989385.1). NCBI lineage: Eukaryota > Metazoa > Mollusca > Bivalvia > Lucinida > Lucinidae > Ctena > Ctena decussata. The sequence continues at coordinate 89,305,987 of OZ022501.1, forward strand.
ATTTGCACTACAAGGATTTATGACAAGAGTTTTTTTTGTTTTGTTTTTTTCTCCCTACATTTTGGCTAATAATGTCAATAATGCCACAGGATGTTCCTGGCAATATGGCTCTGTTGCTTCAAGCTAAGTGAATATTGGTAAAATTCACAAGAATTTGCCTTTAAATATACCACAAATGAAGCATGAGCGTTAAATGTCAAAACACAAGGCCTGAATTTAAATTTTAATTGTTAGCAATTGCTTACCTACCAACTTACTTTTGCTTTTCTACTACTTATTTTTTTTTATTTGCCAGTACAGTTTGAGTCTGAAATACCTTGTCAATCTTACTTTCCCACACTTAAAACATATCTCCAACCTACCCATACCTAAGTAGACCATTGCAAAGAAACACAATTTTTACAGACAAAAAAATGTTTCCAACCTACCCACACATCAGTAGACAATTGCAACAAACACAATTTTTATGGATGACCTAGCTGTTCCTCAAAGAACTGTTGCTACATTGTATTTAGCAGCATGATACAATTTCTAAGTATCCTTAGCCGCATAAAGCACTTTTCCATGATACCTATATGAACTGGAACCTAAGGCCCAGTAAGACTGTGTTAAAGACTGGGAATAGTCAGATCAGCCTGCACATGCACATGTTTCATCATTGTCAGTGATAGATCTATGGAGTGGCCTAGAGTTAGAAAGGTTTGGGAGAGGATGCAAACCTTAGGGCAACCTTTTTTTTCTTCTTCTTTCTGGGGCATGGGAGGGGGGCATGAGGGGGGAGGGGGCATGAAGGGGGGGGGGGGGGGGCAGCCATGCATTCCAAAATTATTGGGGGTGGGGGAGGGTGCTGCCTCTTTCTACGCCTATGTAAAGGCCTCTAAATGATGAAATAGGGCAGCTCTGATTCGTTTCACACGTAAATGTGCAGGCTGATGAACGTACTTCCGATAATCTTTTCTCACACGGTTTAAGGTGCCCTTTTCATGCAACACCACACTAGTTCCCCACCCTCTTTCTCCCTATTGCAGGAATGTCCATCGTCGGAAATGCACAAACTAAACAGCAAACGACATTGAGAAAACTTGAAGCATGCTAAATCGTGTACAAATATGCATCAACAGAGCTAATTTCGTTATTTTTAGGATGCTAACCGCGTTTTGTTTACCTCGATCAAAATCGATCGCCTGGCAACGTCAGGTACAGTACCGTCCCATTAATCGCTTCCGAAACCTAATTTACAGTAACATACAAACAAGCGGATTACTAATGTTCGTGGGAGGCGTAAACACAGATTTTTGATCTGAAGCGAGTGTTGAACATGGAGGCCGCCATGACACTTACGAATTTTTCGTAAACTTAAGACAGCCACCACCCTGTCGTAAAGTTACGACAAAATTTAAGAAAATCTTAAGAATTTTCTTACGATCTTGACGTTAGTGAAACGCAATTTTTGGCTAAGATTTTCGTACGATCAAACTTAAGAAAATCTTAGACTTACGAAGTTTAGTGAAACGATGCCCTGGTCTTTGCATACTTTTTACTTTTTTTGACCCCATTGCAGGGAGGGAATCAGATATTTAGCATTGGCAAATCCAAATATTTTTCAATAGACTGGACCCTGTAGCTAAAAGAAAAAAAGACACGATGCCATCTTTAGAAATGCATTATCCGGAAAAGCCACATATTTTGAGTTCGATTATGTAATGGTAAGGTGGAATAGGAGAAAATCAAACAAATCAGCTTTCTAATCAAACAATGTACCTTCAAAAGGTCCAATCTTTTGTAAATCACTGACATGACTTTCTTATGAGCATGAAACAAATAATTGAGCCGCGACGTGACAAAACCAACAATGCAGTTGTGCGCCCAGCGCAGACTCAGATCAGCCTGGGCATCCACCCAGTCTGATCAGAGTCATCGCTGTCCGCATGGAGGTAGCTTAGACTCTTAGCTACCCTTTGGGCACTTAACAAAGAGTCTGGTCAATTTGTGCTGCTGCCCAGGCTGATATGAGTCTGCGCTGTCCGCACAACCACATTGTTAGTTTTGTCGTGTAGCGGCTCATATTTCCTATTTCAGTGACGTCGAGAGACTACGATGGTTTGGCGTTTTTTAACAAAATAAACAACACTCAGACACCTTTGTTCTGCAGTCTATTAATTGATATGAATTCTATGTCAAAGTATTGTTACGTCTAGTGTATAATTTCTGCTTAATATCTACACATTATGTGTCAGTTGGTGCACATACTACTTTTCATTTGCTGTCAAAGCTGCAAAGTCTGTAACTTTTGATCTTTTATTTTTCGAATTAATGGTTCTAATTTTCAAGAACACAGCAATATAGCTAAAATTCGGGTATAAATTTCACTAGATTCGTAACCTTAACAAATTATCACTATCAAAACAACAGAATTTATGTTAAAAATCAACTGTCTAGAATTTCTGGAGGGATGTAAATAATTACCAACAAGAGAAAAACACCTGTTTTGTAAAGGTTATTCGCTTTTCCATGGATTTTTCAGCTGTAGTGAACAGATATATTGTGGAAGCATAACTCTTAATTCTACTTTTACAAATGATTTAAAAAGAATTTTTTTTTCGGGAAATGGTCATAATTGCAGACTTAGTAACTTTAATATTTGCCTGTTTTCACGTAAAGAATGAAATAAAGAAAACATATATCTCAAACTGTGCATTGTTTAATGAAATATGGTTTCAGGAAATTGATAAAATTATATTGGGATTTTCTCGCGTAATTATTTTTCCAAATAAATGTTTTAATTATAACCCTAGTTCAACTTGAATAAAGTCGGCTCTTTAAGCATCCTATTCAGAAGATGCTAAGAGCTGTTTCCGGCCAAAATTTATTTTGCAACAAATCACTGACGAATTGTTCTTTAAGAATCTATCAAGATGAAAGAAAAAAAAAACTGATAACTTTGTTATTACGACTTCAAAAGAGAGAGCTTTGGACTCGTCAGCGCTTCATTTGCTGCCGTGTTGCTTCTTCTGAAGTACGCGTTGTCGCAGAATAAGGTCTTGATTGTGGAGGTGCTACGCTACATGAAAGAAATATCGTGACAATAGAGAACTGCTTATGTGTTTAATCCGTTTTCCTGAAAGACGGAGAAAGATATTAATTCAGCTTTTTCAGCTTTTTCCCCTTTTCATGCATCCTCTAGAACAGTTGAAAATGTTTTACTAGAACCAAAGATAGGTAGGAAACGTTTTTAGAAATCATCACCCTTAGATGTTTAAGCAAGGACGCTTTCTAAATAGGGAGTATAGGTAAACAGGTCTAGTGTGGGATAAATGGTCCGTGACGCTTAATATTATTTGAAAATTAAATTTCAATAATACATATCAAAATTGCACATTTCTTTTTTCTTTTTCTTTTTTTTCTTCTTCTTTTTTCTTTTTTTTTTTTTTTTTTTTTTTTTGTCTTATTTTGGTTTGGTCTTTTGCTTCTTCTCATTTTATGTGAATACTATTCAAAACCAAATGAAAGGGTCTGTTTCAAACATTTAGCGAAAAGATTCGGAAAAGTATTTACATCTCTGTAAAGACTTCTTGACGGCACGCACTTTTGGATGATTTTTTTTTTTCGTATCCAAATCAGAACAAATACGAAAAATGTGTATTTTCGAGCGCTATTTACTTTGCATAAGAAATGTTAATTCCTTGCAATTTCGTGATGTCATTGAAAGAAAAGTGTTTTTCATTCAAAAGTACACCAATTTGTTATTTACAAAAAAAAAACTAAACGTTCTGAGTATTAAGTTTTGGCTTGAAACAGATTTTTGGGTCCTATTGCGCCTCAGAAAAGTTTGGTGGACATAAACATTTCATATGTATTGGCGATCCAAATTCTTTAGTTGCGAAGTGTTTTCTTTCTCATTCTAGGCATTAATATGTATATCTGTAAGATATCTGATAAAACCACTTTTTATCCATTTTTTGTACATAAATTTACACATTTTGTTTAGTTCTTCCAAAAAGGTTAATCCTTACCTTTACTGATAATATCAGAACCCCGTTGTCTTGTCTTTCTAATAACGTTATTCCCCACTTTGATTGAATACAGTTTTAATACTCAAAAGGAGGGTTAACTTATTCGATTCTTTAATATTTCTTTTCGTCCTATATTTAAAAAACATGGCATAACATAACATAGCATAATTTTATTCGGCACATAGCACAAACACAATGCTTATAGCCTACGAATAATGTGTATACATACAAACAAAAAGCATTTAAGTTGTCTTTTAGCATAATTAAATGGGAAATTCGTTCAGCTTATCAGCTTAAACATGATTGTTATGATCGACTATTTTCTTACCATCCTTTTACGAAATAAAGTTCTTTTTTTTTCTTTTTCTACCAAACGGAAACCAAAATCTGTAGTTCTTTTGCTGTGCTGCCATGGCACTTTCGGAAAGTGGCGAAATTTCTACATTTCCATTCACTATGTGTTTCATTTAATGTGTTATGCTGAGTACAAATATGTCAATAAGCTAGTTTATTTTGTGTTCTTTTTCCTCTCTCTCTCTCTCTCTCTCTCTCTCTCTCTCTCTCTAAGGGGTTGGGGTTGAGGGGAAATATGAGCGAGTGTATGATTTTGGTAGGGTTTTTTACTATTGCCTGTAACTTGTCAATTATGTACTGAGAGACATATCTGTTTATATTATTATCATAAAATTTTTAAAATTATTGTTATTATTATTATTATTATTGTTTTTAAGATTTCTTATCACCTAAACTTATCATTAATTAGATGCTGCTTACAACCCCTTATTTGTTAAAGGGGTATATGTATTATCTTCAGTTTAACTGCATTCATCATATGGTTCATTTTCATTTGCATGAAACACATTTAAAAATAGTCTGGTATAATTAGAAATAAAATTTATAACTAAACTAAAGTATTCCACAAATTTAATTAGAATATATTTATTCCAATTCGCACTTTTAAAACGACTTCATAATAACTTTGCAATGCCAAAACTTTTTATCGATGGACATTTAATTTTTTTGTATTCTCTCTCTCTCTCTCTCTCTCTCTCTCTGTCATTGAATTCAGCCTTTGGTCGCAACGAAACAGAAGTGCGATGCCGTCTTAAGCAATACATTATTCGGAATAGTCACTTATTCAACATATCACGTGTGAAATTGTGAAGTGATGCAAACGATTTTTCTTCATTTACTTTTGAAATTTGCCTATTTTCACGTTAACAATGAAATAGAGAAAAAATACTATGAAAGGTATATCTCAATGTTTTATATGTTTTCGTGAAAATTGATGAAATTACATTAAGCATTTTCCGTGTCATTATTTTTTCCAAATATTTCTTTACTATATCCCCATTCAGATAACGCAGAAGGGCGCTTCGAGCGGTTTCCGACTTCTGTTTTATTTCCAATTACTTACTGATGATTTATTCTGCAGAAGTTATCACAATAAAAGACAAAATGGATAAATATGTTTTTTTGCCTTCGAGAGAGAAGAGAGAATGATTTGAACATTTCATGGGTTTATTCTACTGGATAATGACATTTCTGAGATACGTGACGTCACGGAGAATGGTTTCCATTAACGAGCCGTCACGTAGCTCTAAAGAAATATCAAGACAATCAATAGTCACCTGACATGTTTAAACCAATTTTCCTGGAAGACGAAAGAATTATAAACATAACAATACCAAATGTAGTGCGACAGGCGCGCGTTTCTATATTTAACTTCTTCAGTGTCGCTAGAGAAGAAATTCATTCAATCTTTTCATGTCATATGGCGTTAGATATTCTAGTAAAAAAATGTTTTACTAGAAACCAAATATATAACAGAACATGCTCTTTGAAATCAAGAAACTTTTATATTTTTCGAAAATTATTTGTAAACGCATTTCATCAGAACATTTAAAGAAAATCAGATATAGTTTTGAAGACTCCTTTTATTCATTCTACTATTTTTATAACCAGAAACAATCTCTAATAATGAAATTAAAGGCTTTCTATAAAAAAAAATTACAATACATTTCAATTCGCACTTTTGCAAAATCCTAATTTCTAATTTGCGTTACCAATTTTTTTATATCGATGGTCGTTGAAATTTTAGTAAATTCAGCCTTTTGTTTGCCAAAACAGAGCATGATGCCGTCTTTAGAATTACGTCACATATTTTATATTCAATTATTTAACGTTGTGTAAAGGGGAATAGGACAAAAAATGCTTTCTGATCACACAATATTTCGTCAATAAGTTCAGTCTTTTGTAATTTACTACATGACTTTCTTCTTTTGAGCATGAAACTGGTATTTCCTATATCAATGATATCGAGAAAATGGTATGACATCTTTTAGACAAAATCAATTACTCCGTGATATCCGTGTTGCTATATCCGTATTGATCAACAACACTCTCTACCAAAGATCTAGCCGTTAAACGGTCTATAAAGCTGTCCTATAATTTTTGCTAAATATTATTTGATTCATTAATGGTCTTTTATCATATGACGTCGCATCTGAGAGTGTAATAAAGCCATGCATTAAATGCGATAATCCACTAGTGGATTAAATATGCAAATTGCGTCGTAACGTTATACGTTGACGTCCATAAATACGTCGCGTTTTCTAATGGCGAAATCGCGACGTTTTAGTGCAAATTCTGCTGATAAAATGCAATTTTAGTGTCATTTGATAAATAGAATCTTGCATTCGTGCTCCTGTATTATTGAATTTATTAAACTCGTTGGGGAAAACCGATAAGATGCTCGGCAAAGCCTCGCATCTTATCTTTTTCCCCAACTCGTTTAATAAATTCAATAATACATGAGCACTCATGTAAGATCCTCTATATCCGTGATCTGTTTGTTTCCTGTCATGATACATCAACGGGTAAGGGAAAGTAAATAGTTAAGCAATGATCAAGAATCAATACAATCAAATCCCACATCCCTCCCTCCAAACAGCACACACAAAAGTTAACGAAGAACGCTCACGTTAAACCGAATGAGGAGCTCTTTTCCATATAGGTGGTTATTCAGCTACTCTAGTTAAAAACAGCAGCAACTGCGATTTTACCTACTTTTATTTAAGAAATAGATCAGCTCTAGCAGTGAATTGTTGAGCAATAATTCACTGTTTGGAGGTCAGTTGTATACGAGCGCGGAGCGCGAGTGATATATCTACTTACAACTGACCGACAAACAGTAAATTATTACTCAACAATTCAATGCTAGAGCTGAACTATTTCGATTCTAACGCTCAAAAACGCTGAAAAAGTATTCTTTTCATTCAAACTCTCCCAACCTTCCTGCCAGCGCGTTCATGTTCCCGCCAAACTGAATACACGACTTTTCATAATGACCTATGTTGTAGTTTTGCTTGTAGTCCTCGCGCACTCCTAACCGAACCTGCTTTTAGATAATTTTAGCTCATGCGTTAATACAGCTTGAATTTAGTAATGGAAAGGCATTGTTATCAAAAATTTTATCATTTGAGCTGATATTAACCACTTCAAATTCGGTAATAGCTTGGTTTAGGGCGTGGAAAACTGAACATATACCCTTGTGACATCAAAATTAGCTTCAATCTTGCCTTATCTAAAAACAATCTTGAATGTTTTGTCATTGTGATATTAGAAAATAAGTACTTTCCCCTAAATTAAAATCATCTTTTTTTTTATTCTTAACTGTATCTAAGGTAAATGTACGGTTTTATGGCGGTTTTAGAAAGAAAAAGAGACGCTACACCGTCTAACGTCTCAAAACGTCACAAAATTACGTCAGCAGTGCAAGTGACGTCAGCAATTAGACTCACGCGCTCCGAGACAGTGAATTGTTGCAGAATAAAACACGGAAACTTTCCATTGCTTCTATAGGCGCACTGTGTTAGAATTTGAATTACAACACCAAACAAAACAGAAAGCAGAGTTGGCCGCTATTCATGTGACCAGAGTACTAGAGAACGTAGACACGCGGACATAACAACATGTTACACCGAGGAACTACAACGGAAGTGCCGCCTTTGAGCGATCAGAAAAAGATTACTGGAGCGGAGAAGGGGTTGGGGGTGTGGGGCTTTAACTACAAGGGTTGATCAAAGTTAATGACACTGTATCCATTACGCGCTTATTCATCGTAGCATTAGTGGTAATTATGGAATACTTCAGGTGTGACAGATGTCTTATTATTATGATGATGGAAAATCATTAGTTCATGTCTGTTCTGTTCGGAGTTATCTTGCTTACTCCTATTTCAATAAATCAGAGCGTAATTTTAATTTGCGCAAGCGCAGAAGTAAGTTTTCTTGTGCATAATAAACAAAACTTACAATGCGCACAGAAAACACTTTAAGCGAAGCTTAGAGTGTCAAAACGTTCAAATCATTTCCCTCTGAATGAAACATAGATGCCATAGTTTCTAACCCAGTTTGTCTGTTCTATTTTTTTTCTTCAAGTTTCTGTTAATTGTCATGCAAACTCGCCGTTTTTATTATTAAATTCAGCCATTTTCAAACTGTCATTAAGATTTTAATGTGTAAGGGAATTTCCATTGTAAAACTGAATACACGACTTTTCATAATGACCTATGTTGTAGTTTTGCTTGTAGTCCTCGCGCACTCCTAACCGAACCTGCTTTTAGATAATTTTAGCTCATGCGTTAATACAGCTTGAATTTAATAATGGAAAGGCATTGTTATCAAAAATTTTATCATTTGAGCTGATATTAACCACTTCAAATTCGGTAATAGCTTGGTTTAGGGCGTGGAAAACTGAACATATACCCTTGTGACATCAAAATTAGCTTCAATCTTGCCTTATCTAAAAACAATCTTGAATGTTTTGTCATTGTGATATTAGAAAATAAGTACTTTCCCCTAAATTAAAATCATCTTTTTCCCGAGCACAGTGGGATAAAAGTGACTCTCAAGTTTTTATTTTTGTTAAAATTAAAATCTTAAAGGGTTCTTTCAAGAGCAGAGAATATATTCAGAAGAAGGAACATGGGCCAGACTACGTAGTTTCGGCTAATAATGCCTCTTCAGTGACCCTGACAATATCTGGTGAAACCAGAGAAAAGCATATTGTGATTTTTTAATCTTAATTGGACAGTCGATTCAAAGACTGATAAGTATCAAAAAGGGTCCAAATTATATATATAACAATGGTTTAGAATATGAGTATAAACCAATCCAAAACTTCAGATTTCTCAGAATATATCCCCTGATCTTTAGGGACGAAAGTAAAATAACATCTGCACTATGGATGAATTATTTTGCCTTCATTTTTCATGTTCTGCTTTCAGGATCTCCATGTGTCGCAATACGTTGTTTCTGTCGAGTCTTCCTGACAGAATCATCATAGGCCTTATCCGTGATTGATTTGGTTCCTGTGATGTTTCATTGATGGTTATGAGACCTTCATGCAGACCATGTTTCGAACCACCGCTGAAGCAGAGGGCGATGTTTGATTTCAGGAAAACTAGTTTAAGCCCCCCTCCCCTCCCCCACGTTATTTTTTTTCTGACTTTTCTGACCGTTCCAAGACGGTACTTCTGTTGTGGTTCCTCAGTGTTACAGTGTTACATATTGTTATGTCCGCTTGTCTATGGTCTCTAGCAGTCTGATCTACTGAACAGATAGGCGCCCATTCTGTTTAATTATTTAAAACAAAAAATAAGTAAAATGATGTTGCTGTTGTTTTTAATTCGGGTAGCTGAATGACCAACCGTTTGGAAAAGAGCTGGGCATTCGGTGTATCGTACGTATTGTTTGTAAACTTTGGTAATTTTGTGTGTGTGTGTGCTGTTTTCCTTTTGGTTGTAATAATTCCTGATCATTGCCTATCTTTTTTACTTTAATGTTTTTTGTGTGTTTTTTTCAGAGCAAGATGATTCTATCCATTGGTTGTGTTGTTATGGCAGCCACATGCTGCTTAATTCAAGCTACAAAAAGCCAACACATTGAATTTCATAAGTATAATGATTTCAATGGTGCTGTTCAGGATATTAAAGGTTTGTATATTGACTAAACCGCATACTTGTTACTGAAATTTATCATTTCGATTATATATATACATGTACTATGGAAACCCAGGGATAATCAGTACAGAAAACTTTCAATATCTCAAACTTGAAGTTCATCTCAAACTACCGACATCTCACAGTAAATTTTCTGGTTCCAGAAAATTTACTTTGAGATGCCAGTAGTTTGATATAATAGGGCAATCTTTGCTTAAGCTTATCCACTCGTTGTATTGTGGTCTAAAAATCTCTGTTTCCTTTTTTTTAGCTCACCTGAGCCAGAGGCTCCGGGGGAGCTTATAGTATGGTCAGGCTCCGTCGTCCGTCGTCGTCCGTCGTCCGTCCGTCGTCCGTCCGTCCGTCCGTCCACAATTTCAAACGACTTCTCCTCTGAAACCGCTGGGCCGATTGTAACCAAATTTCATATAGAGCCTCCTGGGACCTTAGGAACAAAAAGTTGTTCAAACGGTCCTGGTCACATGACCAACATGGCCGCCATGCCCATATATGGTAAAAACCTAAAATAATCTTCTTCTCCAGAACCAGTAGGCCGATGGCCTTGAAACTTGGTATGTAGCATCGGGTACGGAAGTACTACCAAGATTGTTCAAATTATGACCTTGGGTTGACCTTGACCTTTTTTACGGTAAGGTCAAATTTGCTTCCTAGTGCATTTATATGGCAAAATGCTAGAACATAAGATATCTTGGAAACTGTTGAAGATTTTGGGCTAAAAATTGGTATCTACAGTCATCTTAATGAGTACATGAAGATTTATGAGTACAAGAGGTCAAGGTCATTCTTTGACCTTTGACCTAGAACTCTCATATTTTGACAATTCCAAACAATCTCCTCAAAAGCCCCTGGGCCAATTGAAACCAAATTTCATATAGAGCCTCCAGGAGTTGAGGGAACAAAAACTTATTCATACGGTCCAGGTCACATGACCAACATGGCCGCCACGCCCATATATGGTAAAAACCTTTAAAAATCTTCTTCTCAAGAACCAATTGACCGATGGCTTTGAAACTTGGTATGAAGCTTTGGGTACTCGAGTACTGTCAAGATTGTTCAAATTATGACCATGGGTTGACCTTGATCTTTTCTACGGCAAGGTCAAATATGGGAAAATGCTAGAACATAAGATTTCATGGAAAGTTTTGAAGAGATATGCCTAAGAATTGGTATATACAGTTATCTTAATGAGTACATGAAAATTTGTGAGTACAAGAGGTCAAGGTCATTCTTTGACCTTTGACCCAGAACTCTCATATGTTGACAATATCAAACAATCCCCTAAAAACTGGGCCAATTGTAACGAAATTTCATGTAGAGCCTCCAGGGATTGAGGGAATGAAAATTTGTTCAAACAGTCCAGGTCACATGACCGCCAGGACCATATATGGTAAAAACCTATAAAAATCTTCTCCAGAACCAATTGACCAATGGCCTTGAAGCTTGGTATGTAGCATTAGGAATTCCAGTACTATCAAGATTGTTCAAAATAATGACCTTGGGTTGACCTTGACTATTTTACTGCAAGGTCAAATGTGGGAAAATGCTAGAACATAAGATTTCATGGAAAGTTTTGAAGATTTATGCCTAAAAATTGGTATCTACAGTCATCTTAATGAGTACATGAAGATTCATGAGTACAAGAGGTCAAGGTCATTCTTTGACTTTTGACCTAGAACTCTGTCATTTTGACAATATCAAACCATCTCCTCAAAAGGCTAATTTTGGAACCAAATTTCATATAGAGCCTCCAGGGGGTTAAGGGAATGAAAATTTTTTCAAACATCCAGGTCACATGACCAACATGTCCTCCATGCCCATATATGGTTAAAACCTTTGAAAATCTTTTTCACCAAAACCAATTGACCGATGGCCTTAGAGTAACTTACCCTAGAGAATTGAGGCTGAATGGACCTAGGTGAGCTACAGGACCAATGGTCCTCTTGTTTTATATTTCTTTACTTTTTTTTCAACGTGATGCAATCTACAAGCTTGGTGCACAAGTAGACACTGCGTTTTATACAATGGGATTGGAAACTGGGTAAATGATTTAAATTGTCCTTTGTTGTTGAGGTTTCTTTCCCTCCCTGTTCATAACACTGGTCTAGTACCATTGACCTTATGACGTACAAATGCTTTAATCTGTTAACTCGAAGTGCTTGTCGAGTTGTGCGTTCTCGAAACTTCGAAGTATGGCCCATGTTCCTACTTTCGAATGCGTTCTCTGCTCTTGAAGAAACTCTTTAAGATTTTAATTTGGGAGAAATCTTGGATTGTTATTTTCTTTCTCTTATGAGAACTGCACTAAGAGATCTTATTTGCTCTCATCTTTGTTAATTTATCTTTCTGTCCATATCAGGAGCGGCTGTAGTGTAGTGGATAACACTCCGGACTACCAATCCAGGGGTCGCAAGATCATTCCCCCGCTTCTCCGGTCTTTCGGATGAGACTTTAAACCAAGGTCCCGTCTTCATATGACCTCGCTGTTGGTGGAACGTTAAACCCGAGTTCACTCAATCACTCACTCTGTCCATATCCCCAACATTAATATTTTGTGACAGAAGTTTTTCAGTATGACAATTTAAAGCAAAAAATGCTAGTTGTAAAAGTGGACTTTGAGACTTTGTATTGGGGAATTTAGAACCAGATTTCAGATTATTCATTTCCTCTGTATTAGATGGCTTTAACTTTCTGTGCACGTTTTGAGCAGGCAAATTGTTGTCGATTTGACATCTGTTTCGAAATCGTTTCCATGACTTTGAATATACGAGGCTGACAGTGGTCTGTTCCCTTGTAGGACAAACTAGATTATGTTTGTTCCATGCTATACCTGTTGGCTTTCTGTGCACTTTTTGAGCAGACAAATTTGAGCCGCGACGCGAGAAAACCAACAAAGTGGTTGTGCGCCCAGCGCAGACTCAGATCAGCATGGTCATCCGCCCATCCTTCGCTGTCCGCATGAAGGTAGCTTAGACCCTTAGCTACCCTTTAAGCAGCCAGGGAAGACTGCTCAGACTAGGCGGGTGCTCAGGCTGATCTTAGTCTGCGGTGGGCGCACAACCACTTTGTTGGTTTTCTCGTGTCGCGGCTCATTTATTTTCAATTTCACAGCAGTTTGAAGTGGTTTGCATGTCTTTTTAATTAGATTAACAAAGTAGGGTGATTTGATTGTGATTTGTTCTCTTGTATGACAAAAAGCAGTCTTTAACCTATATTATGTTGTTTCAAGATTTTTATCTCTGTCTATCCATACTCTAAACAATGAAACGTTTCGTTTCGGATTTCTTTGCATATCTTTCAGGTAGAATGCTCATATTTAGTGCGCAGGCTGACTTGGACTTTTGTTATCAGGGCTTACAAAGTACGTCATAGAGCAGGTGTCGGAACTAAACATTCGGCGCCGTTTTGATTTTTGTTTTAAAGTATGGAGGAAAATTCTCAGGAACTGACACAATTCAATTCCATATCCAACCCAAGACACAATTTGGGAAAGAGACAACACAAAACTAGTTATCACCAAAGACAACTCCAGCGGCAGCTATGTGAACAGCAATAACCCATGTAGGTGGTCAACGGTCTCTCAGCATTATATCAATGATAGACATAGCAACTAACAACACATAAAACAACAAAGAAAAACAAAACAGAACTGCCGCCTTGGAAGTTTTTCCGTTGTTAAAAGTAAAAGACATGATTGTAACACAAGAAACGGAGGTTATATGATGCCTACATGCACATTTAGTCCAGTTATAGAGGGCATAACTCTTCAAACTCGAGAAATTATCAAACACCCCATTTCAACTTTTAATCTGGACATCTGAGATAAACATGTATCCACCAGTACCGGATTCTGGTACTTTAATGATACAGATTAAGAATATCAAGAGGAACGCGACTGCTGGTGTCTACTTAGCTGACTGACAAAGAAAAAATAATAATAAGTAAAAATAGATGTTGATGCTGTTGTGTCACCTTCTGTGTAAATATGCTCTTTTCCCTATTGGTTTTGAGAGCGGAATGTGGGATTCGATTGTATTAATTCCTTGTCATCGCCCATCGTTTTACTTTACTGCAGATAGAAAATAGATAAAATACTGCTTGCAAGCCCAATGAAGTAAAATTTTATAAGCCCCAAATATGGAGACAGGGAAAGATTTTAGACTGGGTAACAGTTTCAACATTATAGGAGATAACGCGGTGACGTCATCGATACGAATTGCCAGGGGATTCTCCATGCTGGTTGGCAAGAAGTCGATAGTCAGTCACGCTACATTGAACGTTTATTGGGTGATGTTAAACTATGTTGTTAATCATGCCGTGTTTTTTGCGCATTGTGATGCATCTTTTTCATATAAATGATGACGCTGAGAAATGTAGGTATTTCAGTGTATAATATTATTCTATTGTCTCTTCGAATTCATTTAAATTGTTTCCGCATGAAGTGCTTTTAAGATGTACATTTTATATGGATACTCTAAAAAAATTAAACTGTATCTGGTGTACATTTTCTGAAATTAAACCGATTATTTAATTGCTTATAAATAAATGTATCCGGTATTCAGCGGGTCTTTTGATAAGGGTGTCTTTATCATATTTCAAAGAATGCCGCAGGTGCCCTACAGTGACAGTTTCATCAGTATGAACTTGTGTGTATAATAAAGCAACTGCTTTTGGCGTTGTGGCTAATTTACATATCAAATAAAACTCGATTATATAACCTAACCTATGATATCTTAATATTAATTTCCTTGACCCTTCATAAAATATCACGGGCAAACAATTAGAGAGACACAGAGAATTTGTTGTTTACTGAGCGCGTACTAAATAATGTGGTAATTATTGCATTTCAAAACAGAGAAGGTTCTCTGTTTATATACTATCCTTTGCCGTTTCAACAAACAATGAGAGAGAGAGAGAGAGAGAGAGAGAGAGAGAGAGAGAGAGAGAGAGAGAGAATTTGTTGTTCAGATGTCATGAGCTCGGACTAAATAATTTAACTGTGAAAAAGACGGTTGCAATGTGTCAAATAACATTCATTCAATTGGCATGGTTGGTATCCAGTTCCTTTCTTTTATGATGATTCCACCGCTGCCTGAGGAATGTTTGACCTTGGGCGTATCATCAGCAGACATGACCAATTCTGATTCTGACTAGTTTAAGATTATCAACACACAAATGATTCAAACAGATGGATGGATGGATTACTTGCGATCTTACGTCCTTTTCAACAGTATTTCAGTCATATCAGGACGATGGTTGGGTGATAATGAAAGGCTGTGTCCAATGGAGCCCCATTTACGATTGAAAAGATTCCCGCCCATGACATGGCTTGAACCCGAGTCCGGTGGATCATCAGGTCAGTACTACCGGGGCTCCTAAGTCGAACAGCATTATTATATTTTGGGATATCCATGTCATGTTACACCAAATTTCTTTTGTTTTAAGGTCATTCTCTGCTATACAGAAGAAAACGTGTGGTTGCAGGAGCAGCTTATCAATTAATTATGAAAGGTAAGAACAGTAATACTGTCATCTCTCGATATCTCGAATCCTGATATCTCAAAGTACGTTCTTATATAAAAAAAATATATGAATAATTTCCTATTTTTATTTACATTTCAAGTCTTGTAAATTCAACCAACTGATATGTCAAAGTAATTTTTGTGAGAGCAGAAAATTTACTTTGAGATATCAGTTGTTCGGAATGCACTTTGAGATATCGACAGTTGACTACTATTTTACCCATTTATTCCCAATGGACTCTTTTACCGTGTTGTATAGACTGGTTCATTTGCAATATAAGGAGTGTCAGCATAGTCTAGTCTAGTCTACGCTACAAGTAACCTTGCTTGGTCGGTGGGGCACCATAGATGGCTTTACAACAATCTGTTTCCACCTTGTCCTGTATTCAGCTGCCTTAGTTGTGCTTAGGCGGGTCAAAAAAAGGAAAAATGCCAAATTCCAACAAGGGCCATAACTCCATCAAAATTTTACGGAATTCTCCCAAAACTTAATCAAGTAATCTACTCCTCATACTCAGTCAATGTACCAAATATCAAGGCCATAGCTCAAATACTTCTTGAGATATCTCGCTAACAAGATAGTCGTCTCATTTTTCTAAAAGGGGCATAACTCCAAAATGGGGCATAATTTGGAAAAGAAAAAAATATGTGTCGGCTACTTTTCCATGAGGAATCCATATATGAAATTGTAAGACCCTAGCTAGCAGGGTTCCAAAGTTACAGCAATCATGAAAAAGTGTGACGCAC
The DNA here is from genome assembly GCA_963989385.1 of Ctena decussata. Lineage (NCBI taxonomy): Eukaryota > Metazoa > Mollusca > Bivalvia > Lucinida > Lucinidae > Ctena > Ctena decussata. Next base: position 89,322,291 of record OZ022501.1, read on the forward strand.
GCATGGACGGACGGACGGACGGACAAGCCAAAAGCAATATGCCTCACCAACTTTTTCAAATATGGTCTGTATATGACAAAAATGCCATGTTGTGATTTTTCTTCACTCGTTTAACTGCTAGCGGTGAGCAGTGACGTGACAGTTGGCACTCAGCACTCTTTTTTTTTTTTTTTTTTTTTTTTGCTAATTTGATGTTCGTCAAAATAGCAAACAATGTTTTATAACGGCAGGTATGCAGGCTTGGAATGAACTGATGTATGGCGCTACCAGAGTCAAGTCTAGGTTTAGAAACATTAGGAACTATGAAAAACCTGGCGGTTACCCAGCGGCGGAAGAACAATTCCTCAAACTTGGACCTCAAAAACTTCATTGGACTGCAAAACCAAGTGGGGTAAGAGCTATGTATAACATTTATATAAACAATGTATTATGGCATTCCCCCACCTCCGGAGGTGGTGGTGTGTGTGTGGGGGGGGGGGGGGGAGACATATTGTTTTTCCTATAGTTGTCTTTCTGTCCGTCTGTTTGTATGGCCGTTCATCCGTCTGTCTGTCCATCACAAATCGTGTCCGCTCTTTAAGTCTGAAACCGTCTAAGACATTTCACAAAACTTGGTACAAATATGAAGCATCAGCAGACAATGGGCAGAAAAGGAAAGGAAATGAGCTGCGACACGAGAAAACCAACAATGTGGTTGTGTTCCCAGTGCAGACTCAGATCAGCCTGAGCTTCTGCCCAGTCAGATTAGACTCTTCACTAAGCGCTTAACGGCTGGCTTAGAGTCTAAGCGACCTGCATGCGGACAGCGAAGACTCTGATCAGACTGGGCGGATGCCCAGGCTGATCTGAGTCTGCGCTGGGTGCACAACCACATTGTTGGTTAGACAGATTCTGTGATACTTGACACAAAGAAAACGAAGCGAGAGACATTGGCAAGAGGAGGGTTCAGCCATTCCATCCTTCTGTCTGTCGTCAGCGATATATACCAATTTAAAATTTCTTAAAGAGTTCCTTCAAGAGCAGAGAACACATTCGAAAGAAGGAATGTGGACCATACTTCGGAGCTTTGGCTACCTAAGCTTCATCAGTGACCCTGACATAATTTGGTGACGACAACCAGAGAAAACACTGTATACCCTTTTGGATAATGACTATGAAACTTCACAGAAATATTCATCCTGATTCCAAGGTGAGATACATGCATAAAAGGTAACTCCTGCTTGAGTTGTATTCAGTCAATGTTCCTGTTCCCTTTTACATATATTTGGAAATTCATATGTTAACCTCACACCAAAAATGTGTCGCGTTCAGTAGTATACTGAGGGATCAAACATATTTTCAACGAATTAACAGGCAAGAATGATAAGTGATGCTTGAATTATTTTCCCGGGGCTCATGTTCATGCCCTCTTTCACATATATTTGGATTTTTTATTGATTTGTTGCTTTACGTCCACGGTAAACAACTATGGTCATGTCGGGACGGTCAGTTGACCTAAACACACTATTCCTGGGCAGGCTTAGACCTCCTAAGCGGTTAACCAGTACTAAGTGCAAATATTTTCGCCAGTAACTGACAACTGCCCTTCTTGAATCAGCAGAAGGAGAAACAAAAGTATGTGGCCAGACCAGGTATCGAACCCAGGACCTCTGACTTATAAGTCTGGTGCCCTTCCGACTGCGCTACGCGGCCCGGTCATATATTTGGAAAATCATAGAAGCTTACGTACATGTCTACCTTACACCAACACTTTCCACACTGTAAAAATCGCGCTTAGCTATAAAACACAAGTTGTTACATGTTTAGGTGTAAACATGTTTAGGAATATGTCATATAGCTAAACATGTACGCCTTTTCTATTATTTTCCCGGACAAAGTCTGCTAGACACGTTTTATTCTGTTACGCGTTTCGGATGAATCCATTCTCTCATTTACCCGTTGAAGAACGAAAAAAGAGACGAAAATGTTGACAGAGGAAATTTTCAAAATAAAAGGTAGATATAACCAGTTTTGTACATGTTTAATTTCTAAACATAAACCTAAACATACTGCAAATTGAACATGTTACGATTTAAACACATAAAAAATCGGACTGCATTTTTGCATTGATTCTAAACACATTTTTTACAGTGCAGTACTTAAGGCGAATTGGTAAACTTTCAGGGGAATTCAACTCATACATTTTCATTTTACATCTGGGGCCGTATTCATAAAGCCACTTAAGTCGTTGCTACGCGGTTGCTAAGGCTAAATATCTATAGAGGAGATTCCCTACAACTATGAAATTTGGTCTGGAGGAACAGTCTTTGTAAGAGAAAATTTCGTAGCTGTAGGGAATCTCCTTCAAGGAAATTTAGGCTTAGCAACAGCATAGCAACCACTTAAGTCGTTTTATGAATACGGTCCCTGTTCTCAATGGGGTGCTACCGTTAAAGATAAGAACTCCCCTTGATGTAAACTTCTTCCTTCAACTCTTTAAGCACCAGTGACGTAATTAGCAGAATTTGCAAACAGCGTAGATCCTCATGTGGATCTACACTGTTTGCCCTCTAGTCTTTGAATTTCTCAATATGAAATGTCTTGGACAAGGCAATTTTTTAATTCTTGCAGACGTAAATTTTGTCGTCTGCTTTTTGGTGCTTAAAGAGTTAAGAGTATTCTCCTCTTTGGAAAGATAGTCATCCAAGGAAGCAAGCAGGAAGTCACAGGAGTTGTCTAACTTTGGAGAATGAGTCCCAAGATGAAACACGGGCAAAAAGATTACTGACTGATTTACTTTTCCTGGTTTTTGAAAGTTCATAAAAAGCTCACATATGTTTACCTTACATCAACAATGCGTCGCGTACTGTAATAGATGGATCAAACATATATTGTATGTACAATGTATTATTAACATGAAAAAGATAACTCTTGCTTGATTTATCTCCCCTCTGGGTTCATTTTCATGTTCTCTTTTACATATTTTTTGAAATTCATGAAAGCTTCTCATAGATTCACCTAACGCCAAGTCGCCAATAATACCAATATTTGAGATGAATGGGAACACTTTCAGTATGTAACGACTCAGCCAGGCCATTTTCATCTTAGTCCCTTCTCAGTGGGGGTCGGAAACTTAAAGTAAAGAGTTTGTTTCCCTAGGCTTTACGAGGCGACCCCTCCTCTATGGAAGAATATAATCGCCGAGGGAAGCAAATACACGGTATGTAAGCCGACTAAAGTACGCATATGGGTACATCTCCAGGGGCCGTATACATAAAGCCACTTAAGTCGTTGCTATGCTGTTGCTAAGGCTAAATATCTATAAAGGAGATTCCCTATAACTATGAAATTTGGTCTGGAGGAAAGTCTTACAAAGACTGTTCCTCCAGACCAAATTTCATAGTTGTAGGGAATCTCCTTCAAAGAAATTTAGCTTTAGCAACAGCATAGTAACCACTTAAGTCGTTTTATGAATACGGCTCCTGGGCTTTCGACATACACAGCGAGACAACTTTTGTGATTTCCTGTTTCCATGGTACGTAGGCCGATTTACGTACGCGGAAATACAAGTTCCGACATATTGCGGGAAACTACGTAAGAGAGATAAACAACCTTTTTTGACAGTTTTTCTTAAATACTTGCACAAACGAAAAATATCACAGATTTGCTTTTACAAATATATACGGCATATTTTCGTCTATCTGCTTCCGCTACACTTACAATATTAAGCCTGGTTATAGAAAAACTTCTTCAGAAAACAGTTATTCCTTAATCTTTTGCAAAATTGTACCCATAGCGAGTGGCTTACTAATACTTTCCCGTAGGTAAATCGACCTCCATACAGTGCAAAAAGGAAGTCACAAAAATTGTTTCGCTGTGTTAAAATGGTATAAAAGCCTGGAGGTATACACATACATCTTAAAACAGGCTGGGTTTTCTAACCACGACACGACAAAACAAATAAAGTGGCATGAGCGTCCAGCAAAGACTCTGTACAGTCTGATCAGAGGCTTCGCTATGCGCTTAAAACGTAGCTATGGATCAAAGATACCTACATGCAGACAACAAAGATTCTGATCCCCAGAGTGAACAGAGTCTTTGCTGGGCGCACATGCCACTTTGTTGGTATTGTCATGTTGCGGCTCATTTATTACAGTTTGATTCATCCTTCAGAATTCCGAATGGAGTGGCCAAGTAGGCGACAGGACAATAATCTTGAAGACATCACGTGACAGAGCTCCTGGTAACACCTATATCCAGATTTACAGGAACAACGGCAGACCAGCGGACAATATCATTGACGAAATAAGATACATAAAATGAACACAAGATGATCAAGAGCAGGCCTATTGTGTGCCAGTGACATATTTCGAACTGATATAATAACGACAGTTAATAACGAAAGTTACCCCTTCTATATAAAATCAGAATGTAGACTAACTAAATGCTTCCATTTGGTAACAGAGCTAAAAGGTATCACAAAAATGGCCGCCACTGGTCGCAAGCTACTAGTGTCCACTTAACTTTGCGAATTCAGCGGAGCGTAAAATATATGTCAAGTGTGGACATTAGTGTTACTTTACTTGAGACCGTTCTAAGGAGAAAAAATATGCCAGGTTTTACCAGTGTAAACATCATAGTTTGAGAGAAAAGAACTTTACGTACCTGTAGACCGACGGACAGCAAATCGAACTCCTGTAACGCACCTTGCTAAAGCAGGTGCGACAATATACCGTAACTTGTTTTGGCATATCCGTCAACCAATAAATTTTAGCCGTAATATCAGAAACGGTGTCACTTGACTCACATGCAAACATCTTGCCGTACGCTACAGAAGTCTATGTAGCAAAAGGCGAACTTTCATAGGAAGCACAGACGGATAGTAACCAAGGGCGTAGCTACCTATACGCAAATACGCAGTTGCGTATTGAAATTTTGTCAAATTGACAAAATTTCAACACACACCTGCGTATTTTCATGCTGAAATGTTGTTAACTGGGCATTATTTTAATGCTAACTGCCAACAGACACGAAAATTTGAAATATCTTAGAGGCTTAACCCCCTATTATTGTCCTCAGTGAGTATAAAACATTATTGTGCGTACAGTGTAATTGCCCCTAGCTACGCCCCTGGTAACATGACTTAACATGTGAACCTCCTTGACGAGGATCAACTCTTAACTCTCTAAGCACCAAAAAGGAGACGACATAATTTACGTCTGCAAAAAATAAAACAAGCCTTATCCAAGACATTTCATATTGAGAATTCAAAGACTAGAGGGCAAACAGTGTAGATCTAGATGTGGCGGCTTATTATGAGCCGCCTCATCAAGATCTCTACACTGTTTGCAAATTCTGCTATTTTCGTCACTGGTGCTTAAAGTGTTAAATATAATAATTTGTCTCCAGTTAACCGACTCGCTTCTTCATTTTGAAGGGCAACTTCGTACAAGGATACTGAGTGAAAAGTCGCAAAGTTAGTCTCCTGTATAAAATGGGGAAGAAAAATAGTTGTATACGCACATCTAATATCGTGATAAAACGTCCGACCCTGGCACCAAAAAAGACAATACCAGTTGTATAGATGGATGGATGACTTACTTTTACTTACTTATGATTTTACGTCCTTTTCAACAGCATCTCGGTCATATCAGGACGATGTGAGGGTGATAATGAAAGGCTGTGTGCAAAGGAACCGCGTTTACGGTTGGACAGATTCCCGCCTCCGCTAGATCGGTAGGCCAGTGCTTAACCTACTGAGCTACCGGGGCTCCGAAACCAGTTGTAAACAAGATCAGAGAAAATCTGACTGACGCCAAAATCTAAGCTTGGACTTTATAAGCTTACAGCTTTCGTTCAGATCCTCAATTTCGAACCGTGTATATCTTATACCATGCATGTTATTTTCTCGAATAAAAATTGTTTAAACCAAAATCTAAGCTTTTGAAAAATTGTTGTTATCATTTTTACTGTCTACTTGAAAAAAATACTTTTCTGGTGAAAATATAACAATTTCACCCAGTTTTATAGACAAAAATAATATATAAATAAAAAAATAAGTATATTTAACATACTTTACAGTATCCATAGATATATTCAAGCTGGAATCAAAAACAAATAAGTTGAAACAATTTAACCCTTAAAGCGCCAAAAATTAAAATTGTTGAATTGGCAAACAGTGAAGATTCAGATGAGGTGGCTCATAATGAGCCACCTCATCTGAATATACACTGTTTGCCCTCTAGTGTTCGCATTCTCAATATGATATCGCTTGGACGACACATTTTTTGAAATTCTGCAGACGTAAATTTTATCGTCTGCTTTTTTTGGCGCATTAAGGGTTAATAGTAGAGAAAATGTTTTCATCTTCAAACTGGAAAAGACACGAACAGACTCGATGCCAAAAGGTACATAATTGAGCCACGACACGAGAAAACCAACAATGTGGTTGTGTGCCCAGCGCAGACTCAGATCAGCCTGGGCATCCGATCAGTCTGACCAGAGTCTTCACTTTCCGTTTGAGCACTTAAAGAAGAGTCTGATCAAACTGCGCGGCTGCCCAAGCTGATCTGAGTCATTGCTGGGGCGCACAACCACATTGTTGGTGTTCTCATATCGCGGCTCAATTTCCTGAAAAACACAATTATGAGAATTTGACCAAAAAATACCTAGCATCCCATAAACAGGAAATGGCAAACAGTGCAGACTCAGACCAGACGCCGCAAAACGCGGCGTCTAATCAGGGTCTACTTTATTTGCATGAGTCAAATCGGTATTTTGCCGTAAATGAAATACTGAGCCGCAACACGAGAAAACGAACAAAGTGGTTGTACGCCCAGCGCAGACTCAGATCAGCCTGGGCATCCGCCCAGTCTGATCAGGGTCTTCGCTGTCCGCATGGAGCTAGCCTAGACCCATAGCTACCCTTTAAGCGCTTTAAGCAAGGAGTCTGATCTGACTGGGCGGATGCCCAGGCTGACCTGAGTCTGCGCTGGCCGCACAACCACTTAATTATCTCGTGTCGCGGCTCAAATGATAAAAACTCAGCTAAACCAGACACCCCTTAAATGAAAATGAACTCGTTCAATTTATAAATTAAAGCTAGTGAAATGTATTCTTCCTTAACCAAATATGGACAACAGCTTTTTTTCTTTTTTTTGTGGTGTTTTTCATTATACTGGAGTCAGGAAACACGATCAGAAAAACAAATACTCTTTATAGAAGGTAATAAAAGTTATTTCTATTTGTAGAAAAGGATAATCAGATTAACATATATTTCATTCTTAAGAATGACGCGGAGCAACCACTTTATACACTGCTCAAAATATTTAAAGGAACACCTAATATTTTTCCATAGACGACAGTGCAACGCATCCTCACTTTGAGGTTATATACTTTCGATCGATAAAGACACGGATTTTCCATTTATTTTGCCATTTTTGAAAGAGGGGCAAGGTTACTGACTGCACCGTTTTTGATCCAATATTTGTCCTGCCCTAGTCCATGGACAGATTTAAGTAAAACTGGTATTTTGCTAAAAATTTGCAATTTTTCAAAACAGGTGAAAAGCGTGAAAATTCAACCAAAATCAAAAGAACCATATTGTCTATGAAAATGAATGTCTTTCAAGATGCCCCTTATTGAGAAAATCCCTTTGAACTCAACTTTATGAGATTTTATAGACTTCAGCAAAATTACCCAATTTAAGAAAATAAGACAATTGCAAAACTTGTACCATGGAAATGAGCAGGGCATCTATTGTGTTGAAATTCTGGTTGTCTTAAACCTCCATTCTTCTTAAAAGTGCTGAAGAAAGATGGAAATTCTTGCCCACTGACGGTCAAATTTATTGGCCGTTAAACTGGGCATGTGTTGTAGTAACATCAATTGGAAAACACCTGCTGCTCCTTTAAATATTTTAGCAAGTAACAAATCCTCTAGGAACTAAAATAAGATATGGACACTGCTCTATTTGATCTTTAAGATGAAAGGGAGGCTTTCAGGGGAAACGACTCAGTAATTTTAATTTTGCTGTCGTTCACAATGCGTGCCCACTTATAATAAATAATTTCCTCTCAATGGCTCAATGGGCAAATTCTTTCCCTTATGAAAATACCCCACTTTGGTAAGACTTCATCGTAAACGCAAACAAACAAAAATCACAGTTCTTAGTTATTTCCCTTTGTAAAATGGCAGAAAACAAGTATATACCAACTTAACAGCATCTTTGAGCGTGTTCATTCATGGTGCATTAAGATTCATCCGAAGTAATAAGATGCACTGTTCCCAGCAATGATTAACCATTTGGGAAGCGACACGACAAAACCAGCAAAGTGACATATATGCCCAGCAAAGATTCAAATCAACCTGTGCAGCCGCCCGGTCTGATCAGAGTCTTCGTATAACTTAGTGCGTTTAAAGCGCAGCTAATGGTCTAAGCTAGCGCCAAGCGGTCAGCCAAGACTCTGTTCAGACTGGGTGAATGTCCAGGCTAATCTGAGTCTTTGCTGGGTGCACGTGCCACTGTTGGTTTTGCCATGTCGCGGCTCATTTTAAGAAGAAGAATGTATCTTAACAATCCAGCTATCTATTTGAGCTATCAGGGTCAAGGTCATCGCTGTCTGCTTTTTCTGTGTAAGCTCCAAATGGCATATCATTGCAGGACGATACATCGGTTGATGACGTTGATAAACATGCAGACGCAGAAACGTCATCTTGAAAGGTATAAGTATGGTCCTTAATCAAGAACCTGGAACTATTTTGAGGTAGTGTAGTAGCTTCCGGTATACTGACTGTCGATTGAGAGGGTGTGTTTGACACGCTACTGTTAACAGAACCTGTGATATACCCATTTTCCTTCATTTCAATCTCCTCAAACTTGAATTTTTCCACCTCGGGAACATACACTAGAGTAAATCCCATTTTTTCTACTAAGCTGTCCAGTCGCGATTTCCCCTTCCTTTTCTTTCGGTGCTTCTTCTTGGAACTTTTACTTGTTGAAAAGTCCGAAGTCGTAACAGCTTTCTGCAGTTCAAGCAGACGAACTCGTCCATCTGTCTCATTAAGCCGCTGTTTTGTTCTCTCGCACTCAAAAGAAAGCTTCATTTTGAACCCGTCTTGTTTGAGATATTTTTCTTGTTTGAGATACTTCTGAATGTGCTCATCCTGTGTGTGCACAGTGTGGCTCTTCCGGTTGTGGGATCGTTTGATTCTTACAACGAGAGTGCAGCAGACGCCTATGGTGGAGTAAACCAAAATGGTGGCAACAATAAAGTGCATGGCACCTACGTGATCATATTTTGCTGTTTTGCTGATTTCTGCGGATGAATTCGAAAATGTCTCATTTTCCATTAACGTCATTGTGATGTTTTGCATGGCCCTGAGTGTGTCAGCTTACTTAAAAAGCTTCTAGGTGTAACTTCCGAGTACAATACTGCCACATGAAACACCCACTATGCAATTTATGACAGCTGAAACACTTTCCTCTAAGAAAGAATGAAAACTGCAACCATCATTCCTCGATTTGTATGACTGCGTATACCCGACGATGTTTACTTAGCAGTACCTTGTGTACAAAATACACCAACATGTCCTCCTAATAAAAACAGGAAATGTTTTACGCGCTCCTGGTGTCTTAGATAAAATTCCTCATTCTCAGGTCATACTCATCAAACACATGAGCCGCGACGCGAGAAAACCAACAATGTGGTTGTGCGCCCAGCGCAGACTCAGATCAGCCTGGACACCCGCCCAGTCTGGTCATAATATTCGCTAAGCGCTTAAAGGGTAGCTAAGGGACTAAGCTACCTTCATGCGGACAGTGAAGACTCTGATCAGACTGGGCGGGTGCCCAGGCTGATCTGAGTCTGCGCTGGGCGCACATCCACATTGTTGGTTTTGTCGTGTCGCGGCTCACATACAATCATATTCGAGTTATACACCCCTCAAATACACAAATTGTGCGTTTTTAACTCGGTGAAATAAGCTTTGTAATTTCAAATACCCTTACACAAGCCTGAAATGAATTTATAATCCAAAGAAAGTTTTTGTTTGTTTTTGGATTCACACAACACATTCAATATGATGTACTGAAGGCTAAATACTATATACAAAGGTCACTTTCAATGTTATGAAGGTTTATTTTTATATCGTAGGTGGTTTTACAGCTTATTAAATCACAATCGTTGGATTAATATTTTCTTAATGCAAGTTAATGTTCTTAATAATGCTAGTATACTAAAATGTGTGTTACCGGTACTTTCACAGGAAACAACTGTGTCAGAATCATTCAAAGGAAAAACTTTGCTAGCTGTTTCCGAATCATTCAAAGGAAAAACTTTGCTCCTTTAGAGCCAAATGCTTTCCTTGAAAAGTAGCTCACATTTTTGAAAGGCTTTTTATTACCAAGGAAAGTAAACAAGAAGTAATAGAAGTTGTTCCCCTTGCAAACATGGCTTAAATATCAAAAGGCCAATTCTCTGGTCAAGATTTTTGAAATCCCGTTCAACATAATAATTTTATAACCTGTCATTTAAACACTAACATAAAGGTCCATTGCTTTATCAGTTTTTTATCGCGAGCATTTTAAACAAATAAAATATCCTAATCCAGGAGTTTCACATACAAAAGTATTGAAAAATGAGTTGGATCATTTATGTTGGCAACCAAAAAGCCATTTGAGTTGGCCACTTAGTTGACCTACTTTTGAGATCATGAACTTGAATTAAATGGTAAAAATACAATGTACAGGCGTTGGGCCTCATTCATTGTCCCGCTGTTGTTTATATTGCACTGCTCGAAGGGGAAACAAAATACCAAATGTATTCTTTCGAGCGATTTCTCAGTTTTCAGTAACAATATTCCCGTATCTTCCGTCAAATATCCACATCAACCCACACTTTATCACCAAACGTGAAAGATTGACCCGCATTTAAATTCCATAATGATTTGTGCTTAGTCACAGGGAGTTCCGTGCACAGAACGCCTATGTCTACGCACAAATCATTGAGACTCTAACTCTGTTTGAACATTTTTTTTATCTTAAAATGCTCGCTTAATTTAAATTCCATTCGTTTCATTAAACCTATGTATTCAGAAGTAAGACAAAATTGACATATCACTCTCTTCAGTCGCTTGCTACATTTTAGAATCGAGATCCCGAGGAGTAGGAAATCATATAGATGTGGCTTAATTACTGTAATTTTTCCAACTTTGAATAAGACATTTTGACAAGCTTTGTCTAACTTGCCAGGGGAACTACTTGTGCATACCCGGCTATGACTCTACATCTGGGTTTACAATGTTTTCTCACGTAAGGGACGAGTCATTTATTATCAGGTGGGGGGCCGGGTACATTTTCATATGGTTCACCAAAATTTTTCCGACCCCCCCAGTCTCACCAGAATTATTTTTCCAACCCCCCAGACAGGTGACAAAATTTTTTATGACCCCCCCCCCCCTATCCCCAGTGCCAGCTACCCTTCACGCACACATACCATATTAGCTAATGTCAGACTGACCTCAAACCTAGCTGTATGAAATACAAAGAACATTTTCTTATTCTAACAGGTTAATTACATGTAATCATGGTCTGTTTAAACTTTGTCTGCATTTCTTGCACTTTTGCTTTTGCAAATGGCCGTCCAGAAATCTTTTTGTCGAATGCTTAATAATTATAACTACAAATAATATTAATTGGCCCTCTGGCAGATGGGGGTCTGGGGGCACAGCCCCCAGAAGCCAGTGATTTTGCTGATGAAAAGGCACCCAGACAGCTGATATAAAAAGTGCAGGCATTAAATTTAATTGAGCTCAAAATCATCTACTTGACATGAATTTTAGACACTTTCATACTGTTTCTAGCAAATCAATGAAAAGATCAGTTTTTGGATATGAAGTTGTCCAAGTTTTTTTGTGTTATTTCCATCAAGTGTTTTAAGTGTAAGTTTTGAGTTTGAAAAGAAAGAGTCTGAAATCTTAGGAATAATGGGGGGTCTGGGGGGCGAAGCCCCCCAGAAGTGGAGACATTTTTAAAAATGAAGACTGATGAAAGAATTGAATTCTGACCCCCTCAATATGCCCAATAAAATATATGACCCCCCCTGCTCCAAGGCTTTTTTATTTCCGACCCCCCCAGTACATCACCAAAAAAAATTCCGACCCCCCCTAAATGTACCCGGCCCCCCCACCTGATAATAAATGACTCGTCCCTAATTCTGGCCCAAAGTTCTGGGGCATTTAACGGTTAATTTGGGATTGCCTACTGATTAAGAGCAATTTTTGTGAAAATTATCTAAATCCAAGAAATAAAATGAATTTTGAAGAATCGCGAACCCGCGCGCTATCGAAATCGCCTCATCGAATATAAATTAATATGCTCTGACGTCACCAGGGCGTGCACAAAACTTAAACACTTTTTTCTAAACTTTAACAATGGATTTAGATATGATTATATATAGACCTTGAGCTGACCATAGACCCCCCTCCCCCCCCCCCCGGGGGAGTTTTGTACCCTATAATTTTCTGAAACTACATTATATAAGAAACAAAATGACACATGTTAGCCCTCTGTACGTTGGGGTGTTAATGTATGACGTCAACGTCAATTACACTACCCAAATTTACATATTCACGTTATAATAGAAGATACGCATTGTTGTACACATGCTAGTATTCGCCCTAAATAATGTTGGGTTTTGTCTGCTAGTACATAAATCACTGTGTCAAAGTTATTGACATTGTCAAGGATCAGTTGACTAGCCTATATAACGTAGTTTACATTGCATTTGACCGTTTTTTCCCCTTCAGTGTCTAAATACATGTAATATAAGGAGCAAATTTTAAGAATTTAAGTGTAGCGAAAAGTTAATGTCATATATATGCCTGTTTCGATATTCTATTATAAAAAAGAAACAATCTTAAGTCTTATACTCGTCAGCTGTCACAATAAATATGTAACGTATATAACAAAAAAAAATACGAAAAAAAAGAAAAAAAAAAAAAAACAGAATCAGACCAAATCTCTGAATTGCTGGACTGAAGTTTATACGTGCTCCATCATTCTTCTTTTATTCATGCCCAGCTTAGATAATTTAGGCAGCAGTTAAATTAGAAGTGGATACATTAAGTGGGGACAGAAACTATCTTATTTTTGAAGAATTTAACCTACAAAATGACCAGAAAAGCTACGAAAGCCAACATAAGCTGCATTTTATATTTCAATGTTATCTTTAATTTGTCTTCAGTAGATACTGTTGTATATGTAAATATGAAGAAATGTCAATGTTATGTGTCCTCAAACTATAAAAAAAAACATCTAATAGTGGATATTTGAAAAACAATCTAACAGTAACATTACGTTATATAATTGTAATATGTCGAGGAATAAGATATTTGTGAGTCATCTGTTATCAAAATTTAAGTTCCCTGGCGGTATGAAGTATCTATTGCTGTAGTATAAGCTTACCACTGGTAGTCAGATGGCAAATTTAGCTCTTTGAAATACACAAGAGTTCAGCAAGACGCACATAGATTGTTACAGCTGAAGCAGTTCGACCTTGCCTTCAATTCAGTCTCACTTAAAAGTGACTTCATAAAAATGTTTTTTTTTTTAATTTTATGCATTAAATGAAGTAAGTATAAGATTATATATGCTGCAACTGATTAATATTTAGGTTCTCGTTATGATGGGGATAAAACCAGTTTCGCTACCTGTGCTGTTGGCTGAGCCATTCAATTACCCTTCATACAAATATGCAACTGTGACTACCAGCCGAGGCAATCAAAAACAGTACCAACTCTGCCAGCATGCATTAACACCATTTTTCTAAGCTGTCAGTGGAATCGTCAGCCACGAGCCTCTTTGCACAGTAACTGCTTTACATGGGTTAGCAAATATGTGTGGCTCCCGTGATCATAACTTATATGTCAATTTGTGATCTAAGTGATCTTTTTATGCAGCTCCCGGCCATCAAATACATTACAAAATGTTAACAATGGGAAAATTTAAGGATTATAAAAAGTGACTTACTTTATAACGCATACAACATTCTGTCTTCAGCCTGTTCAGGGGTTCTATTTTTCATTATGTTGTTACAAATATTCAAATGGTCAGGTAATTTTGCAAACCCCGTGGCTTTATTCCCACTTGTTGATACTATCAAGGACTAAAGGTGTTACAAAATACAAATTTAAGTCAGACAATTTTCAATAATGTAACAACTAATATTCAGGGGCTTTATACTCTAACAGTATTTAACATACTTGGACAAGGATTATTTGATAAGCAGTAAGATATCATAGATAGGCAGTTTACAACCATATTTATTGCTAAAGAGTAAACAATATGGTAATACAAGGTCACGGAGATCAAATGCAGAAAGTTACTTAGGTTAGCCCTTCCTTGGTGTGTATAGGTATGCACTATTTCTATTGTTTGATCTTCTGTAATACTGTATTACTAGTTAAGGATATCGGAAATGAAGAATTCATAAACTCTGAATAAATACGTTGTATACGTTACTTGTTTGGTCTTTCTTTTTTTCCCAATATTATACTGCAAAGCATATAACTACAGTGTAGGCAAATACATTCTGAGGGGAGAACAACTAAGACTTGCTCATAAATATCTGAACAGCGATGACCAACATTAATATATTCTGTCATTTTCATTTGCAATATCATTATGTGTGCAGAGCTACTGGAACACTGTCGCTGGAAAACAAAAACAAAAACTTTTTTGTCCAACTAAACGTGTCTTTATGTTCTTTAGTGAATAGATTCTTTAAGAGATGATTGAGTGTAGTTAGACTCTTTAGGAGATGGTTGAATGTAGTTAGAATTTAAAGAGCAAGAAACAAAAGCATAGAAATATATATCATCTTAAACACTATAGCATTTATAGATAGCTACAGTATACAAGTTAACTGCCAGTGTCTCTTTTCTGTATTAAATATTTCTTATACTATACTCCAAAACTCCTGGTTGTCACATAAATGTAAGTTACATAATTGAACTAAGTAAAGCAATGTATTGACTCTACTATTAATTATTTTCAAAAGTTTGTTTTGTTTCTTAAATTGTAACTCAGCAATGTTGTTTTCTCTGGTAACGTAAAAAATACAATAGTCTTACAAAAGTAAGTATACGCTGCCAGCAAATATCTACATTAGCTTTGACGCAGAACTGTATTTGGCTTAAGCCTTTAAACTTCAGGTTACTGTTCTGCTTTAAAGTTTTTCAGTGTGCACGTAAAAGCTATAACAAATCATGTCAATAAACAAGGTGGAACTCCAGTTTGCATTGTTGATTACCGATTTTTTTATAGTTTTAAACAAAACCGCTTAGCTTTTAATGGTATCCAACTGATTGCATATCATTTTATTTGAGCCCTATATGCAAAATCAATGCTGGCTTTTTATAGCTGCGGCTTTATTATTTCTGAAGTATTTTTTTTTTTATTTTATATTATTTTTTTTTATTTTTTTTATTTTTTGGATTTTTCAGCTGTATATAACAAAATTTCAGGTATGTTACTGTGTTTAGAACTCAAATGTACAAGTAGTAAAAGAAACAAACTGGACAATGCCATTATGAAATACTTTAATCTTTGATATGATAACAAAGTAAATAGCAAAACCCATTTTACATGTGCAGAATATGTCAATGCCCTTAACATTACAATTTGAAGTATACTGTGTTTAATCACGTATAAAACACACCTCATGAATCCCTAAAAGTAATAACTGAGATAAATGTTGATAGGTCCAAGTACACAATATATCATAAGATCACTCAGACATATGTTTTATTTTTTTAATGTGACAGTGAAAAAAATCCTGATTAAAGGTATTATAATAAAATATTTTAAATGTTAATGTTATTTACGTTACAACTAGTAATAGTTTATCATAGAAAATAAACCGGAATGAATTTTTCTCTTATATTAAAAGATTCTTTTATGAAGAAACTGCTACCAAAGAGAATAAAATGATTCTATCTTCAAATTATATGATTTTAACAAAATTGGCCCTAGGTAACGTATATAATCGATCATTATGGACGACTAAAATGCATTCAAAATACTGTTGAACTGCTCCTTGCTGTTTATATAGGCTGGCATATTCAATATTACCGTTTACTGTTGTTTTCTATTCCAACAGTGTAGTCCAAGCGCTTGAATTATACGGAAAGTGATAATTGTAATATGGAACATTCATAGGGGTTACTGTGTTAAACATCCTATTTCTCCCAAAGTATACAAGATAGGATAATAATTTTTGCAGATCTGAAAAGATCAATAAATTTTCTTTCATACATAAACAAATATTTGGTCTAATATTAAAGGAATAACTTACAAAAAGAAAGTATTTTGGATGGAAATTGCAATTTTAATGGAGAGTCAAGAAAAACGTCACGTATACTACACTACGTAGGCTAAAGTGACGTTTCAAAGATCATAACTTTTAGCTATTGGATTGTTCTATTAGACTCCATTATAATTTTAAAAATAGGAAATTGACTTCTATTTTTTATAATTTTTGATAATTTTTATTTTATGTTTATTATTTTAATGGGTAACGTAATGTAACAGGCTGTTACAGCTTAACGCCCCACTCGCCAGAGGGCTAACATGCTGAAGAAAACTTCTAAGATGCTGGTCTTTAAGAAAAGTATGGTCTACAAAACTCCCCCTGGGAGGGGAGGTAAACCATATCTGGCTCATGGCCTATAAGCTCTGTGATTTTGGACTGGGTATCGCTCTATCGATTTTTCTACGCCGGCGATGACAGATTTTGGAGTAATAAATGCAGAACCAGATTAAAATACCCTGCTTGTAAAGTGAACACAGTGGAAAGGTCCGAAGACCTTTCCAATAAATTACAAGTGATAAGCCGAGTCAGCAGCTCTTTCCCAAATAGTTGGCAACTCAGCTATCTTTACTGAACTAAATAATTTAGACCAACAGAAGGGTTAATAAGTTAAACAGCACCGAACATAAAACAAATGCAACCGCAAAGAAAGTACCGCCTTGGGACGGTTAGTAATAACTACTAAGGAGTTTAAACCGGTTTTACTGGGCCCAAACCTTCACCCTCACTCTCCGCCGCGGTGCACACAACTAGTTGGTAGTTCGGCTCGTATGGAGCTCCCCTAACTCATCAGTGAGTCATCACTGGCAACAATTAAAATCAAGAAATGACTATGATAAAGCAAGAATGCATGAGGACTCGACATCCAAAACGTGTTGAGACACCAGGAGATCCCTGAGGCGTCAGTAACACCACCGCAGCACTGGAGTAAAAGAAGACCACCAGTTGAACCCCGGTGGGGGTTCAAGTTTATCAGGCGACACCAGAAACAAGGCGAAACTTCCCGATCCAGTCCAACGTGTTTCTGGTCGAGCATAATAAACTTGATATCAAAAGACGCTTAGATCTACATGATTTTCTATTGAACAAGCATCATTAAAAACTTTACAGTGGGAACGCGTATCCATGGCGGAGTGATATTTTTATACAGATAGCAACGAAAAAACGTTCGAAATTCCTCAGATTCAGATTCAATCGACGAACGGGTCGCAATTTCAGTGCTGCTTTGTCGGCGAATCAAACTACACACAGCCGAAAATAATACACGGTTTTATTCCTTACATCTTAGTTTAATTTCCTAGTTCTCTGAGATCCGAACTGAACAGCGAGATACTCGGCATTCGAGCAGTTGACACGATCGTCGAAAGACGACTTTTTAAGTCAACTTCAAAAGCAATTTTCAAAACAATTCGACTTTCTCCCGCCGGCGGACATATGCCATGAAAAACCATGGTATTCGCCCTTTCCCTGTGACAAAAATCAAGTAATTCGGTGTTTGGGACAATTTTCTTTGCAAAATAATCTTCGGGTACTCTACGCAATTTGTTGTTGTTGTTTTCAACAAAATGGCGGACAACAGTGTTTACATCACTGGCCCGGCTATGCATTTCAACGTTTGCGACAAAATCGAGAGAATCATTATTCCATGTATTGCTAGAATACCAAGCGCGATTAAATTAAATATGTTTATTAAAAATACAATGCATGACAGAAGTCTATCTTTATATTTTATTCACAAATAACCACAATTCCATACCCGCCCGCAGAGTTTGTAAACAAGGAAGCTAACTCAGTAGTGCTGGTTACGTCATGAAATTGTGACGTAAACAGTAAATTGATTGTATTACTGATATTAACTTGTGAGTCGACTGACAGCCAGTGTGCCAAAATTTCAAATGCTATATCGCGCGACCCTGTTTGAAAAATTAAAGCAAGACAAATATCGCTACACCACTAAACAACTATTCAATTAAGACAGCACGTGAAATTTCACTTTGGGTGAGAAAACTTAATGGGTCCTACATCTGAAGGATCAAATGGAATGGTTGTGCAGGCCCGTACACATACTTTTGCCAAGGGATTAGGGGCGGAGGGTAAGAAGGTGTGGCTGGAACGAATTTCAGTGTGAGTGGGGAGGTGGCGGGAGGGGAGGGGTACCCTAGGGTGGTGGGAGGTTGGGGTGGGTTGAAGGGGGTAAGAAAGTTAAGAAAATCCAGATTTTAAGGACACTTTTAGAGCTTTAGTTTAGGGGTGTAAACTCGCTTTCTGGCAGAAAACTGCATGTTTTTTTATGTAATTTGCTCGGTTATGGGAGGTGCATCCTCCGCTCTCCGTCGTACAGGCCCGGTGTGCTGGTTGGTGAGAGGGCCGGGAGGAGCGGGGAGGCGGAGGGGGGTAGGGGGAATCGACTCTGTCGCCTGGCAGCTTTGACAAGTCTGCACCTTTTCTCAGGTCAAATATAAAACAAATATCGAAAAGTATGTGTATGTGTGTTTTTGGTGTGATGTCATCAGCGACAACACGCGGAACAGACACGATTACAAAGATCTACAAATTTGTAATTTCCTCATTCTAGAAATCGTATGAAAACTCAACCCATTCTAGAGTCTGAATCTACAAACCAAAAATGTTTGCAACTCTTGTTCGGCTCATACCGACTCCCACAGTCCAAAGAGTCTCGGTAGCGCAGCTGCCAAGTGGAGTCTCGCCGGTAAAATTTACTTGATCAGTCGACTTTCTCTTTAATAAGTGTCGACTCAAAATAGGTTAGGCCCTATAACATTCATGGGGTGATAGCCAATGGACTGACATGGAATACGGAAGTATTAAAGGCCCAGCAGACATTCAATGCTGAATCAATGTTGGGAGTCAGTGTTGAATCAATGTTGAATTATTCATTGAATTGAACTGAAGCCTCAATACTCCATTAACAAATTCGCAAAAGTTTTAGCCTTTTTCTAGCGTTTTCGTGAGTGCATTTGGGCAGTTTGATACAAAGTAATATGATATAGAGACAAACACTTCAGATCTTGGTCGGACTGATCCCGAAGCAGGATCTACGCTGTTTGTCATTCCATCTGCATCTTTAGACGCATTACTGCAGTGAAAAACCAAACATCAGTTTTAAGACAGTTATGCTTAATTCCAATCTTTAGACTTCGGACTACCCATCCACGGATCGCAAGATCGATCCCCCGCTTCTCCGGTCTTTCGTATACTTTAAACCGAGGTCCCGTCTCCATATGACCTCGTTGTTGGTGGGACGTTCAACCCGAGTTCACTCACTCCAATCTTTAGAGACTTTATGGTACGTCAGCCAGTTCAATATAAGGGAAGTTACTTCTCAAATCACTATTTATTACAATTCTTTCTGCACGAGTTTCTTCCCATGTGTTGCCAAACGCGGTCTCCTTTTTTTCCCTTACTGAAGAGATTGAAAGTGAGGGCTGAAGAGATATACAGCATACTGTATAAGTGAAATTTTCACATATGTAGACTAAATCCTCCGAAGACCTTGAAAATAAGGTCAACGTGATCAAAATTTATTATGCTCTTATGTTTGTCCTAATGATATATCCATGGAAGTTTGGTGAAATTGGTTCAAGAAATATTGTGGGTACAAGAAATTGTCATGCTAACGCAGACCACAGAAGGTCAAGTCTAAGGCCTCTTGTGACCTTGAAAATGGGGTCAAAGTCACCAGAACCTGATCAACTTTTTAGACATCTTTACAAACCAAGGGTACTAAGACCACTATGCAATCCAAGGGTACTAAGACCACTTTGTTCCGTACATACATAAGAAACAAAGTGGCCTTAGTACCCTTGACTTGCAAAGATGCTATTTGGCTTGTCCAAACGATATATCCATGGAAGTTTGGTAAAATTTGACCCACTTATTCAAAAATATGGCAGATACTTACTGCCTTGTGCACAGAAACTGACTTCCCTTGGGTAAACCTGTTATAGCAAAATGTTGAGAGTCAGTGTTGAATCAATGTTAAATTATACATTGAATTGAAATGAATTGAATTGAAGCCTCCATATTCCTTCAAGTAAAATTACCGAATTTGATGAAAAAAGTGATTAAAGTGCGATGAAAGTGCGATAGATCCCGAAGCAGGATCTACGCTGTTTGTCATTACAACTGCATCTTTTAGAAGACAACTTGTCCCACTTTCAGAAGACAACTCGCCCCATATTTTCAGACACACACCTTACTAGAATATCTACGTTATTGTCCCCGATGCAGAACACAACTCGCCCCCCTCCCCCCCCACCCCTGTGCCCCCCGCCCCCCCCCCCCCCAAAAAAAAAAAAAAAGAAAGAGCTTCGCCGTGACCCTGGTTGTGAATGGGTGGACCTTGGTAAATACATTAAATACCCAAAGCACTTTAACGATAACCTGGTACACCCAGGGGCTGAGCAGCGAGGTTTTGAGGGTTCTGCAGCTGCAGAGTAATTATCAAACTGTGGCTGGGAGGCATGCTAAAATCATGCATTGATGCTTATTAGTATTTGTTGTCCCCTTTAGGGACCGATCATAAGAATAAGGGCATGGGTTAGCTTGCATTTGCAAACCAGTGCCTGGAGCATGTTACCCTGTTCATCTATGGTACAGATGCAAACATCCCTGTATGCTTTTATTCGCTTTTTTGAAAGTTTGATAAATACCAAGAGCCTATCACACAAGTGTGATGTGCTACTTGTAAATACTTATTGATAGAGTCACATTATAAATGAATGCAAGTTAATAAATGGCTAAAAGTTCTTTGCTAAGAAGTTAACAAAGGAGGTCTAGGGGGCAACGCCCCCCCCCCCAGAAGCCAAAGCAATTTCCCAATTTTAATGGCAATTTTAAGACTGGAAAAAATAGAGCAAAACTAGGAATGATGATAAAAGAAATAAAGGGTTGTTTTTTTATAGGAATTTTGCCTCCTTTTAGAGTGTTTATTTTGCCATAATGGCTTTGTGTCCCACAAGCTAGTGACTCTTTTGCAATTCAGTTTTATTTAGTAGAAACATTTACTTCATAATGCGGCTGATCAATAATATATGTATGTGAATGTTGTATAGGATTTATTTTGGTAAAATGTATGAACATATGATATGTGTACGGGGGTGTGGGGGGTGGGGGTGCTGCTGGTGTAAAAAATAAATTGTAGATATTAAAACATTTCTATAAATATGGGGAGTCTGCGCCCCCAGAAGCCAGTGACATTTTAAAAACTCAATTCAAATGGAATTATCTGCAGACTTTTCTTAAGAAATTTTGGGTGGAGCCAGTTTTTTTTTTTCATTGTTTTTCGATGTCTGATTTTTTTTAAATCCCCTTATGAGCTCATTTATTTTTTTTCTTGCATATTCAAAGCCCCCCCCCCCCCTCCGCCCCCCCCCAGAATATCAAATGGTCGGTCCCTTAGCGCCTAACGGGACAGGGTTTTGACAGATTTATGAGTAAGAGCAAGCTGTCTCTTGTATTTTTTGAGGGATGCCTTCTGAAAGGGTACGTGTGTGTTGGGGGAGGGGGGGGGAGGGGCGGGGGGCGTCGTCCGGGACAGAATTCTTTAGAAAGGGCGAGTGGTCTCAGAATGTGGGGCGCGTTGTCTTGGGGGAAGTTGTCTGGGGGAGTTGTCTCAGAATGTGGGGCGAGTTGTCACCTGAAGGAGGGGCGACTTGTCTTGGGGCGAGATTTTTGTGGGGCGAGTTGTCTTGGGGCGAGTTGTCCGTAATTCGACTAAAGCATGTAGGTTTCACTTGAAATATTTATTATCATTCCGCTTGCTCTTTCTTGTTCCACTATTAAAAAAAACCAGCCGGTCAATCTCTCAATGTTTTTCGTTTGTCAAACTTTGTGGTTTACTCGAGTACCAGTGTGTTTTGCTTTCTCTCGTTCGTTCTCGGCGTGTAGCCTAAATTCAGAAGCCCAAAAAATCACAGGCAGACAGACTTACGCAAAATCTTAATAAATGCACAGTATGCTAAATGATTACAAACTTTACTGTACCATAAATGAAGAAACAGTTGGTCTCCTCAACTGGCTCAAGTCGATCCAGCAGAAAAATGTCCGTGTGTTGACAAACGCACGTGCTGTATTATCGATTTTCAACGTAAATAGACTTTCTCCCGTAGATATACCTCGCTGAAAGACGGTCGAATGTATGAACTACGGTTCAGTTATAATGGCATCTAATTTGGTTTTTGGGACAATTTTCTTTGCAAAATAACTTTGGGGTACTGTCATAGGGTTTTAATTTTCTGAAAAACGGTTGTCAAATTGTGATCGTTGTTTTGGGTGTGCAAACTGCATTGAGGTACCGATATGCATCTGATTTCAATAATAAAACATAAAATTTCATTGTGATCTGGTCCGTCAGAAAACCACGACTGCATATCTTTTCAAATGAGCATTATTTTGGGGCTGTTTCTGACAAAAATTCCCCGCCATTTTTCTCCGGCGAAAAAAAGAATTACTTTTTTGTGCGTAGACGACCATTCAGAAAATGGATTACTCAAATGTGATGAGTCTGCGTTCCCACTGTTAAATGCGTAAAGAGCGTGAAACATATGTGAAGCAAAGCAGCTTATTCGAACTTGCTGACGTCATGAATGCGTTATGACGTAAGCCGGTGATGTCATTTAACCAATCGAACGTTGTTATTACGGCCAACGTCACAAGGTGTGCATAACCAGTCGTCATACGTGTAGAATGAGATCGCTTCTAAAGGCACTACCTGATACCATTCGTGGAAGCGCAGTTCTATAGTGACATGATATCACATTATGTTATCAGGTGGAATTTGCAGCAGAGGCATGATATGCATATTGTTTACTGCAACGTTTATAGTGAACTGGTAGACTTTCAGGGGGAGCAACTCTGCCATATATTTGCCTCCCTTTCAATAGTGTTCAACTCTTCTGAAGGAATTATTTGCTCCTCTTGGAGCAAATTCTGTCTTTCAAGAGAAGACGTTTTTCGGAATGGCGACATCGTCCATGGCAAAAAAAACAAGGTCATAAAAGTTGTTTCCCTTTTAAAAAATGGCGGAAACGCATAGGGTGTTTTGTACAACTTGGAATCTAAATTCAAAAAGATGAAGTAAGTCAGCCAAACTTGGCATCGCGAGAAGAATATGGTACAGGCGAATCATCATGAAAATTCGAGCCGCGACACGAGAAAACCAACAAAGTGGTGGTGCACCCAGGGCAGACTCGGATCAGCCTGGGAATCTCACCCTGTCCAACCCTGAAGCCGGCGAAACGGTCGAAACGCCGGTTAAACGTGTTTGTAACGCCGGTAAATGGCCGATTCGCTCCAAATCTGCAATGGAGGCGCCCATACCCGATAAGTAAATTCTTGTTTCTGTGGTGTTTTATACATGTTTGCAATAAAGGAAATGGTGCCTTCGGTGGAAAATAAACTTATTTTTATCTGTTTGAATGAAAAGCAAATTCTGTCTAATTTCTCTAAACATTAAATCCGAAATTGGTAAACAAGGTTCGGTCATAGGCCGTTCAGCAGATATGTCCCCAAACGGTTCGTACTTTTGAAAATACGGAGAAAATATTAACATTCAAGCTGCTTGCAATGACTTTTAGAGAACACTTTTGAACTCTTTTATTGATTATTATAAAAAAGATAAATTAAAAACGCGCGATAAAAATTTTCTGGCAAAAACATTAAGTAACGCCGGTTAAAACGTGTTCAGAATTACCCGACATTAAGTTTCATTTCATTTCAGCTTAATTTAGATTCGGATTATGTTGCTTACTCCTTGCCTATTTCCACTTTCCTCTTACATGTAGGTTTCAGCACTTCGATTACTTCGCATGAAATACCAGGTATCTTAATGAGAGGCTATTAAACTTAAAAGGCAGGGTAAATAAGAATCTTACTTACCACAGGAATAAGCTCCAAAAAAATCCAAAAAAAAAACATACTCTTCCAAAATGCATTATTTTGTCATTTTAATAGAATTTTAGTTTCGGAAACCCCATTCTGACCCCAACCCCCAGTGATGGGTAGTTACGACAGCCCCTCGATTTTATGCGTCAGTTCCATGGCCAGTAAGGAAGACAGTAGGATTATATGCGAACAGGTATCGAAAACACGATAAGGATCGGTGTTCTCAGACAGTTCAGACAGGAAAAACATTTTCAGTCTGAATCTTCAAATCAACTGGTATTTAGAACTTGTCTTTATTTTTCATTGTTTCAGAAACGGAGTGCTTTGTGTGTGGCGAGAATTTGCTTTCTGCAATTCTCCTTTTAAAACCGTTGCTAAAATCGTCTCTTGAACTTAACATTTCAATATCACTTATGCAGTTTGTTACACATAGAGTTATCACTCAAAGTTGACAATTTTAGTTTTATATCAAGTTGTGAAGGTTTTCGAATGACCGCTACCCTGTTTGATTGAGATTCATCCAGGCATATGAAACACTAGACTGGCCCCAGTTCTTGTGTTTAGAATGTATATCAGTAAGAAAGCTAACTCTACAAGGAATAATTTTTACATCAAGTAATTGCAGAGTTACCCTAGAAACACAATGGTTGGCCATCAAACACAATAGAACCATGTTGCACATATAGATATAGTTATGTTTTATTGGTTGATGAACTTATAACCATTTAGCTGGGATTCAGGCTAATGAGACACTACAATTAAAGAATCTGTTTTTGTGCATTTGAATGGGCTTTCCTCATGTAATATTTTTCATATTATCAATTCATACGGGTTATAGACATAACATAACCCAAATATCCCAAACTCTTTTACCACACAGTGCTCAGCGCTGTCAGCATTCAGGTAGCGGTTGGAAAAGAAAATTGTAGTTTTCCCCCAAGCCGCATTAGATAAATATCATTAATCGTTTAGTGTAGTAAAATAATACATCAGGAAAAGGGCTCATAGCGGGATGGTTTCTTCTTACAGATAGTAAGAACGAAAAACAAATTGTCAAGTGTTCGTTTACCAAGCCCTTATTCGAGCAGACTAAGAGGTACTACCTGAGAGCGGGTCTCGAAATCGCGAATATGAAATAGTATACTACTATTTGATACACTTGCACTTATATTCACAAGCGGTAACATGTTAAATGCCAACGGACGGACACTCGGCGGCAGATGTGTGCAACTATGGTTCCGTACCACTGAGCCACTTCGTTACGAGAAATGAAACGGAGCAGAACTGTTAAATGCTACTTTTCTGATGGATACAAAAAGCCTGTCGTGTCGAACTGAATGTTTTAGTCAGAAAGTTATCATCAAGGGTCTTTAATTTATTTTTATATTAAACTATAAAAGTGTTCAATAAGGAACTAAAATAGGCAAGAAATAAGCAACATAACCCGTATCTAATTAAGCTGAAATGAAATGAAACTTAATTTCAGGTAATTCTGAACACGTTTTAACCGGCGTTACTTTATGTTTTTGCCAGAAATTTTTTATCTCGCGTTTTTTATTTATCTTTGTATAATAACCAATAAAAGTGTTCAAAAGTGTTCTCCTAAAGTCATTGCAAGCAGCTTGAATATTAATATTTTCTCCGTATTTTCAAAAGTACGAACCGTTTGGGGACACATCTGCTGAACGCCTATGGCCGAACCTTGTTTACCAATTTCGGATTTAATGTTTGGAGAAATCAGACAGAATTTGCTTTTCATTCAAACAGATCTGGTAAAATAAGTTTATTTTCCACCGAAGGCACCATTTCCTTTATTGCAAACATGTATAAAACACCACAGAAACAAGAATTTACTTACCGGGTATGGGCGCCGCCATTGCAGATTTGGAGCGAATCGGCCATTTACCGGCGTTACAAACACGTTTAACCGGCGTTTCGACCGTTTCGCCGGCTTCAGGGTTGGACAGGGTGAATCTGCTCAATCTGATCAAACTCTTCGCTAAGCGCTTAAAAGGGTAGCTAAGGTTCTAAGCTAGCTCCATGCGCTTTGTTTGTTTTCTCGTGTCGCGGCTCAAATTGAGAAAGACAGCCTGAAGAATGCTTGAAATAAAGCAAATACTTCGATAAACACTGAACGGATAGGTAAGATTTATTTTTTTGTTGATAAAATGATATCCTTGAGGCTGGCAAGAACTAAATCACGTGACAGGCACATGTCAAATTATGTTAGATCTACCACAACACCAGATGAATAACCTGATACAGTTTTGATGCAAAGCAATAAGCAATATTTATCGTTTCAATGTTAAACAAGAGGGCTATGAGGCCCTGAATCGCTAACCTGAGTATGGTGGCCATGTAGGTCATGTGACCTAGACCACTTGATAAAGTTTCGTTCCATCAGCCCCTGGAGGCTGTGAACGATATTTGCTTACAATTAGCCCTGCGGCTTTTGAGGAGATGTCTTAAATCGTCAAAATATGTGAGACATGGGTCAGAGGTCAAAGGATGACCTTGACCTCTGGTACCCGCAAATCTTACATGTACTAACTAAGACGACTGTATATACCAATTTTTAGGCCAAAATCTTCTAAACTTGCCATGGAATCTTACATTATATTCTACCATATCCCTAACTTGACCTTGTCTTAAAAAGGGTCAGAGTCAGTCCAAGGTCATCATTTGAACAATCTTGATAGTACTCAAGTACCTGATGCTATACACCAAGTTTCAAGGCCATCGGCCTATTGATTCTGGAGAAGAAGATTTTTAAATGTTTTTACCGTATATGGGCGTGGCGGCCATGTTGGTCAAGTGACTAGGACCGTTTGAACTTTCCGTTCCCTCAGCCCCTAGAGGCTCAACATGAAATTTGGTTACAATTGGCCCAGTGGCGATTGAGGAGATGTGTGAAATTGTCAAAATATGAGAGACCAGGGTCAAAGGTCAAACAATGACCTTGACCTCTTGTGCGCATAAATTTTCATGTACTCATTAAGATGACTGTATATACCAATTTTCACGTGAAAATCTGTAACAGTTTCCAAGAAATCATATGTTCTAGCATTTTCCCATATAAAGGCTCGAGAAAGCAAATTTGACCTTACCGTAAAAAAGGTCAAGGTCATCCCAAGGTCATAATTTAAACAATCTTGGTAGTACTCGCGTACCCGATGCTAAATACCATGTTAGAAGGCCATCATCCAATTGTTTTGGAGAAGAAGATTTTCCTTCAAGTTGGTGTTTACCATATATGGGGGGTGGTGGCCATGTTGGTCATGTGACTAGGACCATTTGAACAAAGTTTCGTTCCCTCAGCCTCTAGAGGCTCTATATGAAATTTGGTTACAATTGGCCCTGCGGCTTTCAATGAGATAGGTGAAACTCTCAAAATATGAGAAGACTAGGGTCAAAGGTCAAACAATGACCTTGACCGCTTGTACGCATAAATTTTCATGTATTCATTAAGATGACTGTATATACCAATCTTCAGGTCAAAATCTTCAACCGTTACCAAGAAATCTTATGTTCTAGCATTTTCCCATATAAAGGCTAGAATAAGCAAATTTGACATTTTGTTACCATAAAAAAGGTCAAGGTCAACCCAGGGTCATAATTTGAACAATCTTGGTAGTTCTCGTGTACCTGATGCTATATACCAGGTTTCAATGCCATTGGCCTTTTGATTCTGGAGAAGAAGATTTTTAAAGGTTTTTACCATAGAGGCTCTACATGAAATTTGGTTACAATTTAGCCCAGTGGCTTTTGAGGAGATGTGTGAAATTGTCAAAATTTGATGAACCAGGGTCAAAGGTCAAACAGATTTTGACCTCTTGTACGCATATATTTTCTTGTACTTATTAAAATGACTGTATATACCAATCTTCTGGTCCAAATCTTTAATAGTTTCCAAGAAATTTTATGTTCTAGCATTTTCCCATATAAAAGCTACAGAATGCAAATTTGACCTTACCGTAAAAAAAGGTCAAGGTCAACCCAAGGTCATAATTTGAACAATCTTGGCAGTACTTGCGTCCTCGATGCTACATACCAAGTTTCAAGGCCATCGGCCTATTGGTCCTGGAGAAGAAGATATGTAAATGTTTTTACCATATATGGGGGGTGGCGGCCATGTTGGTCTTGTGACCAGGACCTTTTGAATAACTTTTCGTTCCTAAGTCCCCTAGAGGCTACATATGAAATTTGGTTACAATTGGCCCAGCGGTCTCAGAGGAGAAGTCGTTTGAAATTGTGGACCGTCGGACGCCGGAGCCTTACCATCCTATAAGCTCCCCCTGAGCCGCTGGCTCAGGTGAGCTTAAAATTCGTCCGCATGTGATTGGGTGACATATTTGTAGCAAATGTCACTGGGTTGCAAATTCGTGGATATGTTCCGCCGCGAGATAAAAAATTAACGTACACACGTCAGTTCACTTGTTTATTATTTTCTGTTGCACAGATGCTTTTGAAAACGTTTTAGTCTAAAACAGATTACAGATAATAAAATCTATATCAGAAATTAATGATTAAAGGAAGATACCCATCCATTCAAAATGAATTCATAAAGCTCCACACTGACTTTCCTACAACTAACACATTTAAAATTATAGCGTCCATGCCTTGAACAGAACGAGTTGAAATTCACTGTATCAATGTATGGGGTATACCCGCTTGAATACAAAATAACAGTAAGCAAAGACTGTTTTGTTTGAAAATAAATAGGAGCCTGTATTCAGCCCTACTCTTAAAACATAACACTTTCTTTTCTCAAGAAAAAAAGCAGATAAGGACCCTCCGTATAATAATCAAATAAGAGAACAATTTTGCAATAAAATTTTGCACCCATAATAGGAACAACCGTTCACCAGAAGGTACAAATCAGTAATCATTGCAATGTTTTCACAGGCTGATATCCGAGATTAGAAAATGTCAGTTTTTTAGGTATGCAAAAAAAAAAAAAAAAAAAAAACCGAAATAGCAAAAGAAGGCATAAAAGCAATTGGTCAAACTTTTTTAAAAGTTTAATTCCCTATTTAGGCTCTAGGCATTTGCTTTTGTTATGAAATAAAACTTTTAAACTTTTATGCATGGTTAAATATTAGAAACAATTAGTGAAACGTCTTTTGCGCATGAATTTTATGCAAATTACTAACACCCACGAATTTACAACTCCCACGATTTTACAACCTCCATCGATAAATGATCATGACATGAACTGGTTTTTGTTTATTTATATTTTAAATGTCAGATAGTGACTGCTATACATGAATCTTTACCCGTCCCAATATTTCCTACTGTAGATGAATAACGATGGCACAAGGATGGCCGACCTGGAACTGGCCGATGTGTCACCGTAGAACGAAATTTCCAACAATCAAACCAACGATTTACCTTGCAAAATGACAATTTTCAGTACAGTTATCCTATTATTGTCTTTAAAACATGTCCTTAGATCTAATGATAATCTGAATGATAGAAAGAAGGTCCACATGGACACACAATACTAACGAAGCGACACTAAAATGCTGACGAGGCCACCTTCATTTTAAGCGCACATGCCACTCAATACACTGAGCAGGAAGAAGCCATTCGCACGTGACTTTAACTATTTGGGTACATTTCCAAGTTTTTTTTTCTGCCATTTTTACGCTGGAGAGT
Source organism: Ctena decussata (assembly GCA_963989385.1). Taxonomy (NCBI): domain Eukaryota; kingdom Metazoa; phylum Mollusca; class Bivalvia; order Lucinida; family Lucinidae; genus Ctena; species Ctena decussata. The sequence continues at coordinate 89,352,203 of OZ022501.1, forward strand.
TTCTGTACTTGTTTGCTTTCTCGAGCAAAGCAACCTTTAAAATAGTGGTCTATTCTTAATGGAAAAATGCTCCTATAGGAGCATTTTTTCCTTTAAGAATTGACCCCATGGAGAAGTGTAACTAAACAACAGCAGTGTTGCTTCTTCGTAAAGTATACATATTCTCCTTAAGGTTATTTTTCACGTGACAGTGATTCTGACTGCTCACTTCAACCTTTCTTTCCTTCCTACGCTGGTAACATAATCAGTGTGAAAATATTTCTGCTCAATTAAGCTTCTTCTGAGACTAAAAATCGGCAGTGTTGCTTCTACGTAAAGTACAACGTATACACATTATCCTTAAGGTCATTTTTCACGTGATAGCGGTTCTGACTGCTCACTGTACCCTTTCTTTCCTTCCTACACTGATTACATATTCAGTCTTGAAACATTTCTGCTCAATTAAGTTTCTGTATTCCACCGGAAGTTTATATTGCACGTGCCTTATGGTGTCCATTCTTTCAGTTCTTGCTAAGGAAAGTGAACGAACTGATGCGAGATAATCCGAGATTTGCATATCCTGAATTTTTCTTTCATGTTTTTTATATAAATGACTAGCAATAAATGCCACAATTCCGAGGCTATAAACACAAACAGTGACAACAACAAACAACATGGCGCCCACTTGATCGTCTGCTGCCGTCAGAGAAGTGTCTTCTGCTGCCAACAGTATGGTACTTGCAGCCGAAGTCGGTATTCTACTTGTCGCTGATAACGCCACAAAGACGTTGTCGTTCGTTTTGTTAAAAACTTGGCCTGGGTAGTTATCCATTTCTTCATTTCAATTTTCCTTCGATGTGAAAAGCCAGCAGACAGTTAGTTATTTCCCAAGAGTTACAAGAGACTCGAGTTTCTTTCCATAAGCGTTGATATCAATTTTAAATATCTTTCTACCATGTCATTGTCCTTCAAAGTTATTCATCAAGAAAAGGTAGAAACTTTTTTCTGTACATCTTATCTTAAAGAAAGATTAAAGCAATATTGTATTGACTTCAAATGTGGTTTTGCCAAACATTCAATGACAGTATTTAAACATATTCGAGTTTTCAGAGGGAATAAGGTCGAATGGTACCACGATTTACCTAAATAAGAACACATTTTAACCAATTACTGTGACTATCCTAAATTTGTTTAAGTTAATTTTACTATCGGACAAGATGTCAAAATATTGTTGGAGGTAATGGTAAACAGTGCAGACCCTGATCAGACTGTTTTTTAGAAGCAGTCTGATAAAGCTCTGCATTGTTTTCCTCAGTGTTTCTGTCCAAATATGTAGGGTTTTAACGGTAAGAAATAAATGGAAAATATCCGTGATAAGTAAATTTAATTAGGCAATACTGCATAATTCGTGTTCGTTTTGTAAAAAGAAGTGTAATGTGTTAGTAAACGTATTCGTCGATTAGTGATTTTATACCAAGTTGGTTAATAAAAGTATTTATAAAGGCCATGAAGCCACTGAGTATTCAGTGTACCCTTTCCTATATATAACAGTGACCGATTGCATCAAATTTTATGTAATGTTTTTTTTGTTTTGTTTTGTTTTTTTGCAGTTTTAAATATATAGTTCCTGGTTGAAAGCATTTCATCGATTTCTAAATTCCCATGGACTCACATGTTTTTACTTAATCTTGCATTATTATTTTTTTTTTGTGGATGAAGTACTGAAGCTGTCGTGATGAAACTTATATTGTCAGAAAGCAAAATAAATACATTGAAATATAGTTTTTCAAACTTCATATGTAATACAATTAAAAGTTAGCTATTTGAAAGTCATTAAACTTTTCGAAGCACTTCTTTAGCTTTTGTTTTCTCTTACCCTTTCACTAATTCCCTCTGGTAGTATAACCGCTACAGTACTAGCCTCTCTCTCTCTCTCTCTGACAGAAAACGTACTGGCCTCTCTTTTTCCCTCTCACTGTCTCCCTCTGGTATTATGCTACTAAAGTACTTGCCTCTCTCCCTCTCTGACAAAAACGTGCTGACCTCTCTTTTTCCCTCTCACTGTCTCCCTATGGTATTATGCTACTAGAGTACTTGCCTCTCTCTCTCTGACGAAAACGTGCTGACCTCTCTTTTTCCCTCTCACTGTCTCCCTCTGGTAGTATGCTGCTACAGTACTTGCCACTCTGCCTGACAAAAACGTGGTAACCTCTCTCCCTCTCACTGACTCCCTCTGGTTTAATGCTGCTACAGTACTTGGCACTCTCTCTGACAAAAAACATGCTGACCTCTCTCTTTCCCTCTCACTGTCTCCTTCTGGTGGTGTGCTGCTTCAACTCTTTCTCTCTCTGTGACAGAACGTGATCCTCTCTGTCTCTCTCTGGTGGTATGCTGCTACAGTACTTGCCACGCTCTCTGCCAAAAAAGTGCTAATCTCTCTCCCTCTCACTGTCTCCCTAAGGTTTTATGCTGCTACAGTACTTGCCTCCCTGACAAAAACGTACTAAACTCTTTCTTTCCCGCTCATGGTCTCCCTCTGGCAGTATGCTGCTACAGTACTTCCTCTCTCTGTGACAAAACCGTGCTCACCTCTCTCTCTCTCTCTCTCTGGTGGTATGTTGTTACAGTACTTGCCACGCTTTCTGTAAAAAAAGTGCTAACCTCTCTCGTCTCACTGTCTCCCTCTGAGTTAATGCTGCTACAGTACTTGCCTTCCTGACAAAAACCTACTGAACTCTCTCTTTCCCTCTGTCTTTTGTGGTATGCTGCTACAGCACTTCCCCTCTCTCTCTCTCTCTCTGACGAAAACGTGCTGACCACTCTCTTTCCCTCTTACTGTCTCCCTCTGGTATTATGCTACTAGAGTACTTGCTACTCTCTCTGACAAAAAACATGCTGACCTCTTTCCCTATCACTGTCTCCCGCTGCGCTGATGTTATACTGATACAATACTGGCCTCTTTCATAAACGTGCTGAACCTCTCTCTTTCTCTCTCACTGTCTCCCTCTTGTGGTATGCTCCTACAGTACTAGCCTCTCTCTTTGACAAGAACGTGCTAATCTCTCTCTCTCTCTCTCTCTTTCCCTTTCAGTATCATCCTCTGGTGGTATGCTGCTTCAGTACTTGCCTCTTTCCCTCTCTGACAAAAACGTGCTAATCTCTCTCTCTTTCCCTTTCAGTATCTCCCTCTGGTGGTATGCTGCTACAGTACTTGCCTGTCTCTGGCAAAACGTGATGTCCTCTCTCTTTCCCTCTCACTATCTCCCTTTGGTGTTGTAGCTGTTACAGTACTTGCCTTTATGACAAAACAACGTAATGACCTATTCCTCCACACCCCCCACCCCCTCCCTTCACAATGTCCCTCTGGCAGTATAGCTGCTACAGTACTGGTCAGTCTTTCTGGCAGAAAACGAGATGACTGTCACTCTTTCCCTATCACTTTCTCCCTTTGGTAGTATAGCTGCTACTCCACTAGCCTCTCATTCTGATAACTCTTTTCCTCTCTCTGGTAGTATAGCCACTAAAGTACTAGCCTCTCTCTCTCCCTGATGACCTGTCTCTTTCCGTATCACTATCTTCTTCTGATAGTATAGCTGCTCCAATTCAAGCCTTTTTCTGATAGTTTAAACTACCTTTCTGTCGTGCTCTGTTTACCCTCTCTGATAGCAAAAATGTTGATCTCCCTCTCTTTTTATTTCGCTATCTCCCTTCGGTTGAATAGCTGCTTAAGTACTAGCATCTGTCTGATAATTTTGACTACCTTTCTGTCTCACTCTATCCTTTCTCCTTGATAGAAAACCTGACGACCCTCTCTTTCCCCCTCACTCTAACATCTGGAAGTATAGCTGCTACATTAATGGCCTCTGGCTTATAGCTTAGCCGACTACATTTCTGTCCTCCCCCCAACCCCACTCCAGCTCACCTCTGTCTCTCTGTTAGAAATCATGATGACCTCTGTATTTTCCTTTCACTATCTTCCTCTGGCATGCAGTATATCTGCTATAGCAATAGAATCTGTCTGATTGCTTAGACCTTTCTGTCGCGCTCTCTCCTCTCTCTCTCTCTCTCTCTCTCTCTCTCTCTCGCTCTCTCTCTCTCTGATAGAAAATTGATGACATCTATTTCCCTCTCACTACCTCCTTTGACAGGTTACTACTGCAACCTCTAGCCTCAGATACTTTACACTATATATTATATACCTCTTTTTTGTTCTCCATAATATATTTTAAGAATTGAGATTATTCTCGTTTGCAATTAAACTGCTCTTAGACTATCTATATTCTGTAGTCTGCAATTACGCTGATCTTCCTTCAGTCCCCTGTCTCTCTCTGGTAGTTCATTTCTCTCTCTCTTTCTGTTACACTTCATACTGTCTTATTGTATTGTAAATAATAGAAATAAACCTTTTTATCATATGACGTTGCATCTGAGAGTGTAATAAAGCCATGCATTAAAAACGATAATCAACTAGTGGATTAAATATGCAAATTACATCGTAACGTTATGCGTTGACGTCCATAAAACGTCGCGTTTTCTAATAGCGAAATCGTGACGTTTTATAGCAAAATTTGCTAATAAAATGCGATTTTAATGTCATATGATATATAGAATCTTGCATTCGTACTCATGTATTATTGAATTTATTAAACTCGTTGGGGAAAACGGTAAGACGCTCGGCATAGCCTCGCATCTTATCTTTTTCCCCGACTTGTTTAATAAATTCAATAATACATGAGCACTCATGTAAGATCCTCTATATACCACCCAAGACCTCCCCTCTGTAAGTGAAACATCCAGATACAATCTTCGTAATGACGATGATTTTACAACCATTCAGTGTAGATCCCAACAATATTATACGTCGTTTTCGCCTTCCGTAGCAATGGTTCTCCTAGATAATGTGTAAAATATAAGTTTTACCTGGCAGCTAAATCAGTCCTCGATTTGTTTACATAAATTTTGTAGCCTCACTTACCCGGAAGTTCGCCTAATTTGTACTGCGTGAAAATGACGAAACGTAGAAGAAAGAAAGAGAAAAGAAAAACAGAAAAACAGCTTGCGACTACTAAACTTTTAGATTAATTGCACAGCGAAACAGAGTCATGGCTGGGAGATTTAGTAAGTAAATGTTTCAGGAGTTAGATCGTAAATTACTAAAATATTTTCAACATCTAGTTTCATTTTCATATGAGATTGCCGAAAGAAAAGGGTGGATATAATTTATAAAACTTAAAAAACCAGTGTCTTAATAAAATCTTAACGTAATGTGCTACAAACAGAGTAAAAGATTACATTGATATTGAAGCTATAAGGACACACCTCTTTGTTTACCCGCCATTTTCACAAAGGGGTTAGACCCATTCAAAACGGGGTCATAGGGAAGCAACCTCGTGTCTATAAGACGACCTTCATAAGACGGCACCTCATAAACGCTGGTATTTTCATGTTTGCTTCTCTTCTAAATGGAGAAAGTTATTTTAACTTATTGTTTGCAAAGACGAATTATTGATATCTATAATTTTAATTAGTGATATTCTTTTTTAGACAAATTATTGATATCCATATTTCGAATTATGGACATTACACATTTGTATTATGGATATCCAATATTTTAAATGATTAATGGATATCAATTTTTCGAATTATATATATCAGTAATTAGATTTATTGATATCTATAATTCGAATTAGTGATATCCATAATAGGCAGAATAATGAACATCTATAAGGGACGAGTCATTTATTATCGGGGGGGGGGGGGGGGGGGGGGGAGGGGGGGCGGCGGATATAGTTCATACGGTTCACCAAAATTTTTCCGACCCCCCCCCCCCCCAGTCTCACCAGAATTATTTTTCTGTACCCCCTGTACCCCCCCAGATAGGTGACACAAAAAAATTATGACCCCCCTATCCCCAGTGCCAGCTACCCTTCATGCACACATACCATATTACCTATTCTATGTCAGACTGACCTCAAACCTTGCTGTATGAAACACAAATAACACTTTTTTATTCTAACAGGTTAATTATATGTAAACATGGTCTGTTTAAATCTTGTCTGCATTTCTTGCTCTTTTTCTTCTGCTTATGGCCATCCAGAAATCTGTTGTCCAATGCTTAATAATTATAACTGCTAATAATATCAATTGGGCCTCTGGGCGATAGGGGTCTGGGGGCTGCGCCCCCAGAAGCCACAGTGTTTTTGCTGATGAAAAGGCACGCGGAGAGCTGATATCACAAATGCAGGCATTAAATTTAAATGAGCACAAAATCATCTACTTGACATGATTTTTAGACACTTTCATACTGTTTCTAGCAAATCAATGAAAAGATCTGTTTGTGGATATGAAGGTGGCCAAGTTTTTTTTTGCGTCATTTCCATAAAGTGTTTTAAGTTTAAGCTTTGAGTTTGAAAGAAAAGAGACTGAAATTTTAGAAGTAATGGGGGTCTGGGGGACGAAGCCCCCAGAAGTGGAGACATTTTTAAAAAATTAAGACTGATGGAAGAATTGTGACCCCCCCCCCCCCAAATATGCCTAATAAAATATATGACCCCCTGCTCCAAGGCTTTTTTATTTCCGACCCCCCCCCACCCCCCAGTACATTACCAAAAAAATTCCGACCCCCCTAAATGTACCCGGCCCCCCACCTGATAATTAATGACTCGTCCCTAATTCGAATTATGGATAGTCATTCGAATTAGTGACACCATAATCATTTAGCTTATGGGATATCAATAGTTCGAACTTTTTCCAATTATGGATATATATTATGGATAATCATTATGGATACCTTTAATTAAGGATAAATAGTAAACCGGCACCCCATGTACGTTACTGCCCTTGAAAGTGCAGCCTTTGACCAATACTGTACACGTCTGACCACAGACTACAAGTTCAAACCCTGGTTAACTTTTCAGCACGAAAGTGTTTATTTACATAGATGGCTGATAAGGAATTGTAACTGTTACTTAAGTAGCAAACTGCTGCAATATTATGGTCAAACTGTTTGAAGTCAAATATTTAGCGGTTTGTATAAGAGCTTTATGTATTTTCATACTATTAGAAGCTAGTTAACAAATAAACATAACAAATTTTATCAGATCCTATTTTCAAGGGACTTAGGCGATGCTGTAACATATAGTATGTAGTTAATAGACATAGACATAGACATAATTTTATTCAAATGCAATAGGCCTTTTGGCCCTTGAGCACATATAAATACAAATACTAACAGTGATGGCAGACAAGATAATGAAAAATAATGCTATTCAGTACATATTACTAACTCTATCTCATATCAGTTTACCCTAATATCAGGGTATGTAGCACAACATAAAGTTATGCGGAGAGATGTGTTTTTCTGCTGTCTAACAACGTTTCTACTTAAAAAATACTACCTTGCTAAACAGCTATGAAATGATATGTGTATATATTTACTCGTGTAAATCACGGTACTTGATTAAGTGACTCTTTCTTTACAAGTGCCTGTGCTTAAATTGATTTGATCCTCTTATCAAAAGTGAAAATGGTACACATTCAGGGGAATCAACTCTGTTATTTTCAATTTTGCCTCAATTCTCATAGGAAGGCAAGTCTTAAAAGAAATAACTCATTCCCTTAGAAGTAAATCCTTTGAGCCTATTTAGGCAAGGCCTCGTCGTTTAAGAAACAATCAGGCCCATCAGCATAAAAGTTGTTCCCCTGTGTTAAAATTGTGGTAACATATAGGTGTACCCATTCTCCTTAACCAACCTGTGCTCGGCGACAAGACTCTGACCAGTGAGAACCTGTACCTCCTCAAGGGCTGATCACTCTGGTTTCAGTTAAGCATTATTTAGGCTGAAATGATAATTCTTGCACATAGGCATGACTCTGATCTGATTGCATGGTGGCACAACCTTAATATGTGTGTTGTTCTCTCTTGCTGTAAGACTGGTTTTATGCGTGTACGGTATACATTTTTATTGCTTAAATATTAATCGATCCCAAACATAATTTAAAGCTTTATTGCTTTTATCAGACTGCCTAGGTATGGGGTTTCGTTTTACTGTTTATCTCCTATTCGTAGGTATCCATAATTATTTAGGATATTCATAAATCAGAGTGGTGATATCCATTATTCGAATTAGTGATATCTATCATTATTTATGGAGTTCCATAATTATTCAGGTACATCCATAAGTTGGAACTATGGACATCCAATTTCGAATTATGAACCTCCAATAATCTATCTCAGTGATGGATATCACTAATTCGAAGGATAGATATTACTAGTTCGATTTATGGATATCCATAATTTGAATAATGGATAACCAGAAGTCTGCCCATTCATGGATATCTCTAATTCGAAATCAGGATATCAATAAATCGAAAAAGTGGTATACATATACGATTTAGCTTATTAGATATCCATGATTAGAATTACTGACATCCATTATTCAAATTATGGATATCAATAATTCATTCTGTTTATGGATGTCACTAATTAGAACTATGGATCTCTATAACTTGTATTTTGGGAGCCGTTTAAATATATTCCCTGTTTATAGATTATATGTATCAATGATTAGAATTTTGGATATCAGTTATTGATATCACTTATTCAAATTGTGAGTATCCATAATTCAGCCCAATTGACAGACATCCAATATTTCGAGCTATAGATATCCTTAATTCGAATTATCGATATCAATTATTCGAATTTTTGATATTCATAAACCGGACTGGGTTATATAGATCTTTTATTCGATGGATATCCATCATTCGATTTAGTGATATAAATAAAATGGCTGATATCGCAGATTCGAATAATGGATATCTATGAAGCAAATTATCTATATGTAGGGAATAAATGGTAAAGCATCACTTCATACCTAGGAGCCTGTGTTGTTCTCGCATTCTGTAAGATCCTTTCTTTCATGCAGCGGTTCAATTGAATTAAGGATGACTCGCGATTTTACGTCCTTTTCAGTTATATCAGGACGATGGAAGGGTTATAATGAAAGGCTGTCTGCAATGGAACCCCGTTTAAGATTTAAAAGATTTCCGCCTCCGGGAATCGAACTCGGGCACGCTAGTTCAGCAGGCCAGCGCTGATCGCACTTAGCTACCGGGGATCCTGCAGCGGTTCATCTCACCTTAGCCGACGGTTCTAAGAGAGCTTATACGGTAGTCGGGTTATTCGTCTGTCGTCATTTGTCCGGCAACAATTTCAAACGACCTTCTCCTCCGATACCAAGGGCCGACTATACTTAATTTTTATATGGCTTCTCGTGGGGTCGGTGGAACGAAAGCTTGTTCTTACAGTCCTGGACCCGAGGTTAAAAAGCTTTTCTTACGCTCTGCTGAGACCGATCTCAAATTTAAGGAGTACAAAACAAGGTTTGAAATACGTGAAATAATAAAAAAAAAAGCCATACATGCCATGGTAATTGTCTGATTCTGCTCTGATCGGACAGCGTAACTGTGCAGGTTGGTTCATGTTCTCCCTAAGTTTTGTCCTGAGCACGTGAATTGTCAGTCACACAATGGTTTTGAGTCTTATCTACCAAATAAATTGCAGCTTTGGCCTAATCTGGATTTAGGGTGATATACTTACAGGGGCTACTATCAGGAAGTATAACTACTCGTACTCCACATTCCTTAAAGTTACAGACTTCAGGGAAAACTGTTGGCCAGTAACTGGGTTTACAAGGATAGTGATTTGAAAAATCCTTGATTTTATATATTTTGCAATAAGAACTGGTTTGACTAGGGCATCACTTTTTTAAAATCAATTAAAGACAAAAACTGAACGGACAAGATTCAGATTAATTATTTTTAGAAATTCTGTATTTTTGATTTTTGTACTGTTTTGTAACAATGCAACTTAATAGACAGGAGGAAGTCTCGGTAACTCTTTGGGTTAAACGCTGCTCTGCTAAGCTAGTGGTTCCATGTTCGATTTCCGTTGTAGTCGGACATCTTTTCAACCGTATATTTGGTTCCATTGCACATATCCTTTCACTATCCCCCCCACGCCCCGCCATCGTCCCGATATGACTAAAATACTCCTGAACGAACGTAAATGTCGCAAGTCATCCATCCATCTATTTAAAAAACTTAATCCACTCATAGTTTTGCTGACAGATATCAAGAAGAAATTTAGATTTGTTTGAATTCTTCTGTAGCATCGTATCACCGTCATTACAAATTGGCATGTCCTTTCAGACAAACAATGTTGAAACAAAATCGACACCTCTGCACGTTATTGGTCTGCAGGGAAATTGATTTTATTGTCATTTTCCTTTTGCCCCCCCCCCCTCCCCTTATAGATTTTGGTCAACTATTATAGACAAGGATTTAGTTTCTAGAAGCAAAGGACCTCTGACAGTTGTAATGTTAATTTGCCTATAAAAGTGGTCAAAAATGAACTTTTGGTATACTTCAAAATTTCCACTGAAGTGTATTTCTCGGAACTCCCTTTAAGTGGTATAAAAACAATTTTTCGGTTATTAAGCACACAGACTGAGATGTTTGGTGTAAAACGCAGGTTTTTATAATTGAATGTATGGGAAATAGGAAAAGTTTTATAAATATACTTCCCCCCACCCCCCACCCCCGTGCCTCAGCTAGCCACTTTGCATGTATGTCTGTACTGTCAATATACACATTACATATGAGTGGCAAGCTGAGGCACGGGGGTGGGGAATGATAGTCTGCAGCTGAAAAACTGAAAAGTGGGTGGGTTAATTAGACCCTCTGCGCCTTAAAATAAGGTTGTCATACTTTTTATCTGCACATTATTGCGTGCTATATGCATTTATAGTATTTGCTTTATTTTAAGCATGTTTTACGAAATCAAATTCAGTATATAAGAAAAATCGAGAATTTGATGTATTTTGGATGGCCGAAAATTCCACATACCCCTCTTGAGGTAGTCAGTGAGAATAAGTCTGCAGACGTGATATTTTTTCAAAATCAATATAAAAACTTCTTTATAATGCATACATCTACAATATAATGCTAAAATCATTAACATTGACTTCCCGTGGAAGATGTAGTAATTGGTCGAAAAATAGGCAAATCTGCATTGAAACTGTCAGAGGTCCTTCTTTCACCCCAAGTAGTATATAGCCTGTCAGAATTATACCACTTGACTTAGATATATGTTTTCTGAGGGGTCCGGATAGCCATTTTGTCTGATACCCACAGCCGCATTTAAGTAAATCTACCCTCCCACGTACCGAACAACTCCGAAAATCATAGCAAATACCACTTGATATATGTTTTCTGATGGGGTCAAGATAGCCCTTAAGTGAAACTACGCACCCACCGAAAAATACCATGGTTTCTGATAGCCATTTTGTCTGTCCCTACTCCGATATATGTTTAGCTACCGGGAGATTTGTTATCTAAGCCAAGTGGTATTTGTATAAAATTTCAGATAAAAAAATTTCATTTGAAGAAATATCATAACATAGATATATGATAAAATTGTAACCATGACGAAGGGAAGCAATGTATGTCAATGGCCTCTACTGGGAAAACTTGATCTCTGTGGGCGATATTGTAGGTCGACGTATTGCTGCATTCATAATATGCGCATCAAGAAAGGGGGCCGTCCTTATATTTGTCAGAAATGTGGAAAAGGTGTCAAAACGAGGTTAGCTTTATGTAAGAGTTGTGGGTGGGTAGCAGCTTACAATCAACGCATGGTTGATGCATTTAAACGTGAATTTCGTCGTCTTGCGGCTATTGAATATGATTTTAAAAAAACAATCATTGGAAAAAATATTAGATTATTTTTTTTTTCATTTAAAGAAATATCATAACATAGATATATGATTAAATTTTTTTCATTTAAAAAAATTTCATTGATGGCCACTATTGATGAATACATAGAGCAGCTGCTGGCAGAAATGCCTGACGAGCATTACATCTTAGATGAGCTCATCCCTGAGGAAGTCAAAAAGCGCTTGCGAAAGCCATTGCATCCTAAAAAAATATGTGAAGCCTCCCCAAGATGAAAAAAGGAAGGCCATCTTGGATGAATTTGACCCTTTACCACCTGAGAAAGCGATCCGAACGGTTCAAGACTATCAAAAAGAGATTTTAAATCTTTTTGATTTTGAGCAAACTGGGGAAGAAAAAAGGTCGTCGTTTCATCCGTTGGCATTTCACTAAAGGGTTAGAAAACAATCTTTTAAATAAGATTATTGAGAAACTACGGGACAACATGAAATCTGCATACTATTTACGTTTTGACGTCGCGCACGATGTTCGTCGTAAAGCGTTACATTAAATTGACGTCGTGGTTATTAGAAATTAAGCGCACAAAGAATATTCATACGTTCGTTCGTTTATTTTATCAATCCTTTCAGTAATTCATTCGCTCATACATTTGCTCATTTATTCATATTCATTTATTGACTGACTCTATGACTGACAGACTCGTATACAGTTGACTGTCGTAATCTCCAACACTGATATATCAAAGGTCCCTCTTATAACGAAGAATATAGATCGGACATATATCTCTTTGTCTTTCCATTTTAACTCCGGATATCTCAAACTACTGGTACTAAAGTAAACTTCCTCGGACCAGACGATTAACTTCTAGATATCAGTATTTTGAGATGATCTTCGACTTTGAGATATTGAGAGGTGACTTTATTTATTGATTTTTTTGAATTGTTGGTTTAATGATTATAAAAATTAAATAAAGTCAGATTAAACGCCCATTTTACTTCACAGAGAAGATAACTGTCTTGATAGCGTCAGGCGTTTCTACACATGTATACCGAACGGCAAGCATGTACACATATTCAGTTTGGCGTTTAATAGGTTTACATGTAGTGAGCGTCTTTTTTTTTTTTTTTTTTTTTTTAATTTTTTATTTTCTCTCTCTTTTGTCCATAATACAAACCCTTAACTGCGCTACTTACTTATTATCAGTTACTGCTGCTAATTAACAAAAATATCTCCTTTTACTAAAATGTTTAATGTCTGTGGTATCTGATGAAGTAGTTTTCGGTGATTTTTATAAAATTATATATCAACGGCTGGACATCCATACTGAAATTATCATACAACACGGAATGACTGTGCGTCATTAGAGCTAAAAACGCGTTCCTGGGACATTTTATGAGAAATCAAAATGATATTCTTTATTTCTAAAATTTAAAGCGCAACACAGAAAGTTGCATATTTCTGTAATCTACAAACAATGTGCATTTCCTATAAACTATGCTAATTCAATTATATTAGTTCAAAATCTGACAAAATAAGTTTTCTCAAAGCAGTTCATAAATCGAGACGCCGATTTTACGTCATGGGACAATTACTGAGAAATTGAAACTGGCATCTTAAAAATTTCATTCGACGAGCAGTCCAAACGAAATATATCTCACCATAAAGAGTAACCATTGTACATTTAAGATATATTTTAATCTTACCCGTCCTCCTTTTCCTCCCGTGTTTATATGTATTTGTTTATTACGACGGTGACATTTCTTTTGTAGATGGACATTTTCTATTTACAATTATACTTCAGATTTTCTCACCGTAAAAGACGCCCGTATATAAAAAACAACGGAAATTGTCTTAAACACACATTATGGTAAACATCTGTTAAAAAATTGATATGTTCTCGTGCGTTTATGCGGTTCATTTATCATTTTATGATTGGAGGTGGCCGAAAAATGTAACGATGGACATGCGATTTTGGACTGTAAATCGTATAGTTTTGCCGTCCCTCTTTAAAATGGTATATTTGAAATAATTAAAATTTACAGTCATATTCTGCAGAGTTTTAGCTTCCATTTGATGTACAACATGAATAGATTCTGCTTAAAATAAAAGATTTCTTGTGCAAATGACCCTCTGGAAGTGTCCAATGTTCGAACATCGTGCGCGACGTCTATACTTACAGCTATGAGATTCGGCATGTAGAAGATGGAACCATCTTCGAATATTACAAAAATTTATGTGGTTCACCTTGGATTAATCAGATGTCTGCGGCTGAATCTTGGATAAGTGAACGGGAAGAAGAACGTTTAGATCCAGATAGAATCGATAGACCGGATACAAAATGGACTTTCGTTTGTTTTACCAGTATCGATTTGAAAGCTGTATTTGATAGATAACCATTGGGAAGAAAGTCATGTAAGACCACACGAAATATTGTATGACCCCATACGTGTATCAATCTCCATGATGTATGTATGTATATGTATATATATATATCCATGATGTATGCATGTATCTATGTATATATCTCCGTGATGTATGTATATATGTATGCATGTATGTATGTATGTATGTATGTATGTATGTATGTATGTATGTACACGTCCGAGTCCCCGAGTCTCCGGATCTCCAAATCCCCGAATCGTCAGTGTATAGGTATATGAATGTATGTATGTATGTCCCCTTCATCTCCGAGTCTCCGAGTCTCCGGATCTCCAAATCCCCGAATCGTCAGTGTATAGGTATATGTATGTTTGTATGTCCCCTTCATCTCCTAGTCTCCGAGTCTCCAGGTCTCCAAATCGTCAGTGTATAGGTATATGTATTTATGTATGTCCCCTTCATCTCCTAGTCTCCGAGTCTCCAGGTCTCCAAATCGTCAGCGTATAGATGTATGTATTTATGTATGTTCCCTGCATCTCATAGTCTCCGAGTCTCCAGGTCTCCAAATGGTCAGTGTATAGGTGTATGCATATATGTATCTATCTTTAAACAGTCTCCGAGTCTCCAGTCCCCGGGTCCCCAAACAGATAGTATCGTGTGTGCCTGCACATTCATGTCACCCTGTCTGCAACAGATCCCTGTATATTACGTACGTCTATATATAGAGCATCCCCTACCTGTACAGTCCCCGGAGTCTCGACTCCCCGGAGTCTCCGACAACGTATTTGTATGTTTATATCTAAAGTCCCGAGTCTCCAAGTACAATGTGTGCCTACATGTTTATATCCCTTGTCTCCAAAATATTCTTGTATATGAACGTACATATGGGATCCCCTAAATATATAGTCCCCTGAGTCTCCACCATCTTTTTGTGTTTACATCTAAATGCCCCCCCCCCCCTCGCATCCATACGATGTGTACACAGTATATTACTTGGCTCGGCTTCTTTGTATTTATATCTATGTTCATGTATTGATCACTATTGATAACAGCTTCTGGACAAATGTAATATACCTTCTGGAGGCTCGCGCAGGCGAACGCCTGGAAGGACGAACAGAGAGAGAGAGAAAGAGAGAGAATCGGCCTGATTTGTGGCAAATACAAAAATCTAAATAAAACCATAAAAATTTAATGCATTTCCCTGAAAATTAGCATCTTCGCACAAGTTTACATCTTTACTTATCTTCGAGGGCGGGTTCATTATGGCTTAGCGCGAACTCTCAGTTGGATTTCCTACATGAAACCAGACAAAAACAAATACTTTTTGAAAATCATACTTGTTATTTTTATTTATGTAAGCATCTCCATAAGTACCCTTTAACCTGGTTAACATGTATTCACCGTCATACCAATATCTCGTATACTGAACGACAAAAGAAAACAGACACTTAATGTTGGTAAATTTTCTTGCAGAGGAGATCGGGTATTAATGTACCACAATTTTATTTTTGTAGGCTTATGATATTTTCTCTGGGAAAATACAGTTTTCAAGCATCTCGGAAGAGCAGTTTTTCGGCTCTATTAAAGGCTATTTGGGTGTTCAGAAATCACCTCTAATTATGTTCACCAAATAAGACGTCAAATAGTTTTTTCGTCAGCCACTAGATAATGGTAAATTTATCATTGAAATGAGTCTATCGGAATTTTGCCCGTCTATCACTAAGGACGAAAATGACATTAACTTACTCAACCAAACGTTATCCTCCTGATTCGTTCATCCCGTAATTCATCCAGCCCCGGTTTCCCTATTAAAATCAACCACAGTGCATTTATATTCTCCCTTCCCAAACTTGCACCATTGAAGCTGAAAACGAATTTAGCTTCGTCATCTCGGCGCACTTTTTCGTCCTCCCCATATATAGTCGACGTCAAGGGCAGTGGTTATCTTTGAATGCGCTTTTATAGAGGCAAGAAAAATCATTGATGTATATTACTACAGAACGAAAATCGGATTAAATTACACAGAAAACAACTAAATATCACTAATTCGAATCATGGATATCCATAATTCGAATAAGTGGTTTTACGAATTCGAACCATGAATGCAAAGCAGCCGTTATTTAAACGTATTGTTTGCACAAACGAATTATTGATATCCATCATTCTAATAGTGATATCCATAAAAGAGCCGAATTATTTATATCCATAATTCGAATTATGGATATCTCTTATTCAAATTATAGATATCCAATAGCATTTATGGATATCATTTATGGATATCACTAGTTCGAATTATGAATATCATTAATCCGATATATGGATATCCATAATTCGAATGAGCGATATCCATAAATGGGCATTATGGATATCAATTATTTGAATTATTGATATCACATTTGATTTATTGATATCCATAATTCGTATGAGCGATATCCATAAAGGAGCATAAGTGGTATCCATAATTCGAATAAGTGATATTCATAAATCATTTGATTATTGGATATCCATAATCCGAATTTTTGAGTCCCAGTTAAGGATATCCTTTTTTCGAATTATGAAAATCCATAAATTATTATGGATATTCATAAATAATTATGGACTTCACTAATTCGAATTATGGATATTACTTTTTGCAAATATGGATATTTATAAATAATCATTTTGTATCCACAAAATTAAAACTTAAGTTGTCATAGCAACCAGAGTAGGCAAAACACAATATTTGCTCCACCGGCTTCTAGATGCTACAATATGTGAAATTTGGTAGGAATCGTCTTTATGACTTCACAGGCGATGCCTTCTGTAGAGCTTAACTTCATGAACATGTATGCAAACTATCAGCTTCATCTCCCTTATGGCTTTTGAGAAAAAAAATGATATTTTTTTTTTTTGGAAATTTACACTTTATGTTGCCACTGCAACCTGTTGAATTCAGTGATTTGGACAAAACTCCTATGAATAATAAAGACTTCGTGTAGGAAAACTTCTAAATAACTGCAGTAAGACAGCAAAAATTGTCAATGTTCACTTTTCACGTTATAAGGCAATCGAAAATAATACGTTGCCATAGCAACCAAACTGCTGGAGTGATAGCCATGAAAGAAAGTAATTCTATAGAGGCTAGTACTAACATCTTTTCTGTCAAGTTTGAGCTTCATCAGCCCCGGATTCAGGGAGCGGGCTTTTGGGCCTCAGCCCCGCCATCTGGGTCTCTGTGTTATTTATAATATGTAGGCCTCCAAATATTATGGCTCTGATGACAGTTTTGGATAATCATACCATGTGGTAAGATTAAAGTACACGTTGTGACATCTCATTAGAATCACCTCGGCCAGGTGATTCTAATGAGATATCACAACATATATTTCAAGGCAAAAAGACAATATCAAAATTCTCATAAAAATTGATCCCTGATTATGTCATATATTTTCAAGCCTCCCCCCCCCACCCACACACGCACACACATAATTACATACATCTCGGCATCTCCCAGCCCCATCAGTTATCCAGAGCCCCACCAGTACGTGGAGGTCTGGATCTGGGTCTGTTTATCGGCCACATTATTTGTCGTAGACATATCAGAGCATGCATGACCTGCATCCGGGTTTTTATTGTATGGGGGATAATAAACACAATCTACCATTTGTGAAAAGAAACAGTTTTAAAATGACGCATTATGAATATAAACTTTATTTTGGCTTCGTTTTCTTTTTAATTTAATCGCCGTTATTTGCGGATAGACGTGTTTTATTCAATAATAACGAATGACGAAAAGTGTATTTGCAAATTTCATGACCCGTTTGAGCACCCGTAAATCAGGCGCATTCGAGTTTTCCAATCGTGTATTTAAAGGTCTAGTATGAAAGCCATAACCGCACCGCGCTTCCGATCTGCCGCACCAGAAATCAGTTTTCTTTAACAACTGATGTATTTCTAACAAAAATTACAAGGAAACAAACAGTGCTTCCACTAGCGGAAGTCTGGGGTCTGTGACTTCTAAAACTGAATGCCAGGAAGTCAGTGACTTCCAATTTTTATCATAACCTACCATTTATAAAGTGAATATTGACTTAAATAATGAGTTAAATTTGTTGTAATAATGGTATTTCACCCATTAATGAAGGAGAAAGCAATATAAATATGGACATTCTGGAAGAAACCAAGTCTATCCTTCAGCATGACTTCCAAATGACAAACCTTGGAAGTCATATGACTTCCTGATTTTGATGGTTAGTGCTAGCACTGAACAAAATACAATGAGAACAAAAAAAACCTACTTTTCGAAGCTGAACAAAAAATCAGACATACCCCTTATCTTTAAGAATTTGTATACTAAGTCATCATAAAATTCTGGTTCCGATAGGCCTTCATGTGAAAGTGATTTTAACCTGACATTGAGTTTTGAAACCAATTCATTGCATCGGCGATAAAATTTTCTAGATAAGGAATTATTTCGATGCAGGCTTATCTTGATACTCATTTGCTCAATTGCACACACGCTCACTCACTCACAAACTCACGAATTCACTCCCTTAGCAATTGGGCCAAACGAAGTCAGGGAAAATCATGAAAATATGAGGCAGAAAAAGCTAAGAAATAGACTTTTAATAAGTGTTCTCCCGGTTAGAACTAGCTCCTGGTGAGGTATCGGTATTTTTGCAGTTCAGTCATGCCATTAAATCTTACTTGTGGTAAATAAACTAGGATATCGAAGTTGTATGAAAATGAGTAAGGAAAACATCAGTTTTGGCCATGGTGCCGCATGGTTATATATCTATGCGCCAGTCATTTGTATCCACACACCCCACCTACAGAAATGGAATTTTTACATTTCAGAGACCTGTGATGATTAGCTGATGGTAACAACCTTGCTCTTATTTCTTTCTTTCTTTTTTCTTTCTTCGTATACTGCTACACCCTCTCTCGAGGATTATGAGCAGGTGTACGATGTACACTCCAGTTTTTGCAGGATGAACCCTCCTTGTAGCCATGTAACTACAGAATGGACCTTTAACCTGCACAGGGGATGTCTCTCACTGCACAGGGGGCCTCCAGTTAACGCCCCGATCCGAAGGACGGCACACTTTTTTTAATGTCATCCCTGCAAATGACATTAAGGAAACGTGTTCGGACACCGAAATTCAAACGCCGAACTCGGGACCTTTAGCACCAGAGGCAAGTGCGCTAACCACTGAGCTACCACGCTACGTAACGACCCTATACTACAGAAAATCTCACAGGGTAAAGGACCCCAATCTTAAAACTCCGGCACTATGGAAACAATTAAAATATAATTGCCCTGCACCTTGGTCCGGCTATCCCAGCGCCATTGTATTATTGTAGGCCCGGAACGTCCCGTTACCATAGTCTAGCTGCAGTTGCAGCTATCCGTTGAGGGATTATTGGGTTGCCCTTTATATGAATTCATGTTTTTTCCTGGCGCAGCCCATCTTCGTAGGTTGGGGCGAGGATGCAAATGACAGCAGGCCGAATTGACCCGGACGAGTTGAATGGAGGCCGAGTTGACCCAGGAGCCGTGAAGACCCCAGGCTTACAGAAAGCAGGCCGAGTTGACCCGCTCCTTCCATGACATACTATCGTCAGACAATAGTTGTAATCGAACTCGACCAAGGCTGATCACGATAATCCTCACTCGGGAATTCATGTTTTGTCCTTGAACAAGACACATTTACTTTACAAAAGTACTGATAATGCCCAGGAAGCGGTGGATCCGTCCTGACATGACTAAAAAGTTGTTCTTTAAAAACGAATTTCATCTTCGACAATTATCTTTTTTAAAGATGTTTCTTGTTTCTCATAAGATGATTTTTGAATATGTTATCCTATTTTTAACCATTCGGTTGCAATGGCAAGCAGCCAAATTGGGTAATTTGCATTAATTTCTTGTGGTTAGCAAAGGACTGTTCTAGAAACATATCTGCAAAAGTTTTGTCAAAATATCTGCAGAGCCCTAGCGCTGGCCTAATGATCTAACGGTGTCGGGTGCGAGCCTCGGCAGAGGCGGAAATCTTTCCAACCGTAACAGGAGATCCATTGCACACAGCCTTTCATTATCACCCACCCACCGTCCTGATATGACTGAAACACTGACGTTAAATCAGAAGGCATCCATCAATCCATTATAAAATGTCGATACTTTAAAATAAAAAAAACTGTAGATATGTTTTAAATATGATTTCTCTTAACTCATTTATGCATAGTGGGATGTTCCAGCCTTATCGAAAAGATAAGTCCATTTGCCAATTAAGGGGTGTCTTCTTAATTTATTATTTATCATTTTACTTTATTTGAAGGAGAAATACCCATTCATCTTATGCGAATACTATAGACTCTGATCAGACACCGCTTTCTGCGGCTTCTGATCTGGGTCAGCATTGTTTGTCAATGTCCTGTTAATGGAATACTAGTCGTTAATGGGTTAAACACTGTATGTCCTAACTATGAACAGAGATATCTGTATTGCCAGGTAGCAATGAACATTAGATACCTGTCATTACAAATAAAGATATCTTAATGAAAAGGGTAAAAACCCAATAGGATTGTCGCATGCATGTACATGTAAATATACATTAAGAGGAATGTTTACGTGTCCACAATACCTGTTATACTGACTTAGATCAACCATTGCTACCTAGGCATACAGTCTGGGTCTACAGTGTTTGCCGTCCGGAAGATTTTATTTTTTTACATGACTATCAGCTATTGCTGTTTGAGAAATTACGAGATCTTGATTTTGATTCAAAAAGTATTATACAAATGATCTTTATTTCTTATCTGGGTCTGCACTGTTTGCACCACTTATTGTTTACACCTATGTTTATACCCCGCCACACGTTAGTGGCGGGGTATTATGTTTTCCTGCTGGCTGTCCGTGTGTCCGTCCGTCCGTCATACGTCCGTCTGTCCGTGCGTCCTTCCGTCCGTCCGTGAGCAGTTCGTTTCCGTTCGATAACTTTAGTATTTATGAATTGATTTTCTTCAAACTTGACTTGTGCATTGGTCTTGAGAATATCTCAGTTGGGATTGTTAATGGGCAAATTTCGATTTCTTCTGATGGAGTTATTGCCCTTGTCAGGTCTTAAAAATAGGTTTTGGTCTGTAGTTCTTTTACACTTTTAAATATCTTGATGGAATTTCACAGAAATGATTGCAGTAACATAAGCTTTCTGTTACAATTGGAATTCTGTTCACCTAGGATAACTCCCCCTGCCCTGGGGCTATATACATGTATTAAATAACAAAGAAAAATGTATAAAATCAGAGTTGAAAGGGATTTTTCTGAAACCTGTAACAAATTATCATATTAATATAAGCTTTCCATCTTGATAAAAACAATTGTTCCTTAGTGGTTACCTGCCCCTGACACAAGCTATATACATATATGAAATCATGAAAAAATCTATATAAAATCAGACTTTTGGTATATCTTGATGAAATTCCACAAAACTGATTGAAATGACCTACGCTTTCTGTTACAAGCAGAATTTAGTCCACCTGGTTTACCTGCCCCTGCCCCGGGGCTATATACATGTATAAAATTATGAAAAAAATCTGAATAAAATCAAAGATGAACAGGATTTTCCTGAAACTTGCAACATGTTATCAAGGTAATATGAGCTTCATGTCATGATCAAAATTATGTCCCCAGCGGTCATCTGCCCCTGCCCCGGGGCTATATACATGTATAAAATGATAATAAAAATCGTCTAACAAATGTACAAAAAAATGAAAAGAAGGGATATTGGTTCGCAGTGGCGGGGTATTACGCAGTCGTTTACGATGCTTTTATTTACCCTTGACAGGTATACATTTTGTTAAAATGAGAGACTATTTGGTTTGAAAACATATGTTGTGGCCCTCATCAGAACAGCCTCATCGAGGGTGACAAAATATGTTTTCAGGAGAAAGTAGGAAGTGTCTCACTCTAATCTATTTGCAGCTCTAAAAATGAAAAAAACATCCTGCTGAAAACGTGTATAAAAACTTAATTAAAACGGACAGACCAAAGGCCATTTAATCGTTCACTATCTTTATTTTGAGAGGGTGTGTATGTGTGTGTGTGTGGGGGGGGGTTAAAGTCTTGTAATGATAATCGATTTGAGATGCTAACAGTTTGTAGGGCATTGTGTGAGTGTGTGAGTGAGTGAGTGAGTGAACTCTGGTTTAACGTCCCGCCAACAACTAGGTCATACGGAGACGGGACCTCGGTTTAAAGTCTCATCAGAATGACCGGAGAAGCGGGGGATCGAACTTGCTATCCCTGGATTAGTAGTCCAGGGCTTTAGCCATTACACTACCGCCGTTCCTTTGTAGGAACGAGGTGTTGTTATGAAATCTTGGTGTTCGTTGATATGCTGTATAGCTAATAAGTCACCAGATCAAAATAAACACAAACTAATAACATTGTCAAGTATAACAGACAAAAAAAACAGAAGCTTTATTCGGTTAAAATATATCGCGTCCGCGGTTTTCTGGAACAATGAAAGATCGAGTGGAGAGGCAAATTGTACAGATCTCAGGTAATTAGGTAGGCAGGTATACTGGCAGATAGGTAGGTATATATGTAGGAGTTAGGCTGAGTTGCAGTCCGATGGTAGTCTATAATGTTCTCATATTTTTTCCTGATAATTTAAAAAATTTGACAGATCGCTTGGATTTCAGCACGAACTATATCAGTTGCCTTGGGAAACACACGGCACTGTTAGCGATTGCCTGCACATACACAAAAATCAAACAAATGATCAGCCTGTTCGCCGTTATATGATCTTCATGCTATGGATGGTCACTTTCATTTGGCTCTCTGATGCCTCACTAACAGACCTTTTTCACACTGTTATCTCCCGTAGTCTCGCGGCCTTGGCTGTTTTTTTATTGTGATTACAACAGCCCATTGACATTTTATAATGTACAATTCTGATATATGAGCAGCAACAATATGGCATGTGCGCTCAGCGAAGACTCATATCAGCATGGGCATCCGTTCAGTCTGATTAGAGTCATCGCTGTCGGAATGGAGGTAGCTAGACACTTACCTACGCTTTAAGCGCACAACGAAGACTCTGATCAGACTGGGCGGATGCCCAGGCTGATCTGAGTCTTCGCTGGCTGCATATGCCACTTTGCTGGTTACAAAGTTTGTCGTGTCGCGGCTCATATGTCAAATTATGTGTTCATATATAGATAGGCGTGAGTCAAGTGTCTTCCCGACTGAGTTATCTGGGCGCCGGAATATAAAAAAGAACTAAAATACTACTGAACAAGAAATAAATCATAGTCCCCGAGTATCGTGTGTGCCTGCATAATCATGTTCCCAGTCTCCTGACCCCTGGTCATGTTAAATGCTTTATTTGTGTTTGTGTGAACATACACTTAGATCTGTGTTTAAATCCTTTGGGTTTCCAGTCTACAATCTGAATTATGAATTTATACCACCAATAGAGTAACGGTACCTTGAATATTCTGACAGAATTGAATGAAAAAACAATGTTAATTCAGATCAGACCAGAGTCTGCACTGCTTGCCAACCGTGATATGAAGCATGTTTTTATGGCATAAATGGACTTCTCTAAGCTCGAAGATGGAAAGTCTCATTATAAATATAGTTAAGGTGTCCGATTATTTACGCAAACTACATTCTTTTCAAAGTTGTACTCAGACCTATATTTTTTATCTTAAAGCATGTGAGAGCAGAGGGTTCTCAGTTTGACCTCTTAACTTTTAAAATCATAAACATGACTAAAAAGGGTAAAAATACAATATACAGGCCTGGGACCACAGGCATTGCGCTGCTTTTGTTTAAATTGCATCGCTTGACGGGTAACCAGAAATTAAAAATGTATTTTGTGGAGCAGTTTGTCATTTTTGTGAAGCATCTCCCGCGATCGTTTGCCAGTTATATCACTCAGTTTATATACATCATCCCACATTTTATTACCAAACGGAGAGCCCCTGCAGTTCATTAGGCTTAGCCTGTCCTGCTGATCTAAAGGCCAAAGGTGCAAGCCCCGCTGGAGGCTGGAATCTTTTCAATAGCAAACGGGCTTTCATAGCACAAAGCCATTCATTATCACCCACAGATGATGTGACATCGACCTGATATGACTGAAATACTGTTAAAAAGGACGTAAAATCGCAAGTCATCCATCACTGAACATGACGGTGGAACCACTTTTCATGATGATTGTTTAGAGATCTTTTGAGATCTTACCACTGGTAGGGCATTGGAGACTTTAAGTCTGTAATATACAAAATTGACATTTTTTCAGACTTTTAATACAATTTTCTGCATTCAAGGGCACATACCTCATTTTTCAGAACATTTACAGAAAAATGCTCATAGTTCTGCAATGTCCAGTCTCTGACAAATACTTTCACTAAAGGAAGGGCAATTATATTGCTTCATGGAGAAACGTTGTGGTTTTCCGCAAAGCTGGTAGGGGGATAATAAGCAAAAAAAAAAATGAAAATTGCAAATAAAGTGATATGTTTTAGCATAGGTATATAGTTAACACAGAAACATTAAAGAATCTTAAAGTGTGTTAACTGTTCATTAATTATAAGCCACAACCTTTAGTCAATCTATTATGAGAAGATCGTAAATTACCACTTAGTTTCATTAGGGTCAACTGATATTACCCCACCCTTTTTTAAGAGATAGTGTACACAAAACCAAATATCCATTTGACTTAAACTTATGGCCCCTTCCTAGGGCTTATTGTTCACAAAATGTTATTCAATTATGATTGTACCAGGAAAACCCCCTTATGCCAACTGGTCCTTTAAAATAAAAGGTAAAGCTCCGAAAAAATATCCATACCAGACTTAAGTACGAAATAAAATATTTATGTTATATGATTTAGTTGTTAATCGAATACATGTATATGAAGATAAAAATGCGCCGTTTTTCCGCAGTCTTAAAATTTGTTCATTTCTTAACATTTGGGAGTTTTAAGCGACGTAGTCGGCATAAAATTACTGCCAAATATTTACATTATCCCTGCATTTATTGAAAAGCCCTATGTTAAACCATTAGTTCGTAATGTTGTTTATACTTCAATAACTACCTCGGTTCACGCGGCGTAACATGGCGTTAAGTGACGTCAAGATAAACCATGGTTCTCCAATCAGATTGGACGCAGGCCACGTTAAGACGTCGTTGTTATGTCGTTGACGCTGTTCCGCCTTTAGTATGAATACTGCGGATAAATGGTTTTCTGATTCAAATGTAGCCCCTATGGCAAATTTGTGGTCATATAATAGGTAGAACGAATGTGAATAGTATATAAGCAATTATTTTTTCTGGTGTTTATGGAAATATAAACTACATTGGGTCGCTAGCAAAGTTTACATGAGCCCCTTCGGGGTTCACTTACTTTGCAAATGACCCAACGTAATTTACACTTCGACAAATACCAGAAAAATCAAAATCATTCCTTTAATTAATCCATTTTAATTGAATATTTATGGCACACTACATTTACCCTGTACATCTTGTTATTTGACGGTAAGTGTTCTGAAAACGGACGAAACAAAAGCCGTCTGTTTGTCCGAGAATTCTTCGTCCGAAATGCAGAATCTGCATGTAGTCGAATATGCAAAAAAATGCAGGAAGGTGTTATGAGAAAGCATTGACACAAGAAAATGATATATTGAAAATCCGCATTTGATTCATATTAAGTGCAGTTTTTTTTACAGCCTTTTACAGTATATTTTATTTACAGCCTTTGAGATCAGAGGATAGAGTCTTAGAAATCTAAAATTTGAGATCGATTTAGACTATTATTCTAGATCATCGTCTTTTATATTATTTGGATCCTTTTGAAACTAATCAGTCTTTGAATCGACTGTCCAATTAAAATTAAGAAATTACAGTATGCTTTTTTCTGCTTTCGTCACCAGATATTGTCAGGGTCACTGACGAGGCTTTATTAGCCGAAACTACGTAGTCTGGTCCATGTTCCTACTACTGTATGTATTCTCTGCTCTTGAAGGAACGTTTTAAGATTTTAATTTATCAGTTTCGACTGTACTTATTGCTTCAGAAAACGCTACTTAGCCATATGAAAGTTTGTTTTGAAAAGAGGCCAGTGATTACATGAATATAGGAGTTTTTTTCGTGACGCACTTCCGGTTCTATAAATAGACTCGGGATAGCCCAGGCCGTCAACCTGGCCGAGAGTTACTATTGAAAACCAGTGTAACTATGCCAATTTAATGTGGTGAAGTGGTGCTTTTTATAATAAATGGTAAAAATAAACAGTTTAAATTACAATTATGCATGATAAACTACTTAATTATGATTTTGATATATATTAGCATTTTTAAAATTTATTTATTTTATTTTTTATGATATATATATTAGCATTTTAGAAATTTATTTTAATATTTCATCTTCTTCGATAAAGGTATTCGTTAACTACTAGAGAGCGTTTCTCTTCTTCTTTTAAATGTGATAGGATAAATTATAATAATGATGAGAATAATAATAATAAACCAGTGGCCAACGAGAAAAATCGTCAATGCCAGTCTTTAAACAATGAAGGCGACGAGCTGCCCGGAATTTTCTAGGGCGTGCGCAGGAAAATTACTTCCCAAATATATTTTAACCCAGCTCGTAATTAATGTACGTTTTTTTGTTTTTTTTTTAAAAATAATTTATTGTCATTTGTGCTTTTTTACATGTCTATTTGTAAAAACTGATCGCCGAGAAAAGTAATGTGAAAAAGTTGGGTGTTATCGGATTTGGCCGCTCGGCGCTGATTTCCTCCACAATCCGGAAAAAAACGTGATCACGTTTATGAAATAGAAGTTGTTTACTAGATTTAAATTATATCAATTAAAATGTATCAGATGTCTTTTAAACATTCAGATGTGACTGATTGAATAGGTGGTTTCAAAGTGTCTAATTAGATAATCTTTAATTGTTAACTTAACTGACATAATCGTATAGGCTTTTAATATGAGTTAGTAGAATTTTAAGTATTTCGCACTTCATAGATGTATGTGTCCTGTCGGTGCTTTGATGTACATGTATGACACAGGAAAATCCGTCTCAGAATGTGGCCTTACTGAAAATAGATTGGAATTGATTTACTCGGCAATGAATTACCGATGCGACTAATGGTGTGCTGTACTGGTCACAAAGTAATTTATTATTCTTCTAAAAAAACGAACTTTGGAATGAATGATTATTTTTTATATTTATCTAATCAAAACTGCCGAATTTTGACTGCATTTAGGACTAGAAATCATAGGCTACCTATAGAAACGGGAAGATGGATAGGGATACCAGTTAATGAAAGAATTTGTAACTTGTGTAAAACTGATATTGGTGATGAATTCCATTACATAATGACATGTGACTTCTTTAAAGAAGCTAGAGAAAAGTTGATAAAGAAATATTATATAAAACATCCAAACACATTAAAATTTTTTGAGCTCATGAATAATCGTAACAAGAAAATAATAGTTAATCTGTGTGCTTTGATAAAGTTAATTGTTAAAACTGTTACTGCTTCTTAACTGCTTTTTCATAATAAGCTTTTTCATAATAAGTAGAGAATCGTGAATCGTAACAACAAAGGCTTGATAATATTCAATTAGATAAAAATATTTCTTTTTTCTTTTTGTAAATATTGTTATATTTTACCTCATAATTATGATGAATAATCTATGATAAGCCCGTTACACTGCTTACAATGTGACTTCTTTGATGTATAGAATACATGTATATATCTAGGGAGGCCATGATGCGGTAAGTAGCCCATGGGCTATCGGCGCGATTTGGTTAAATCTTGCTTGTTGCAGCTATTTTGACAAGAGATGGGAGGCTGAAAAAAGCCTGCCAGGATGCGCATGCTTTTCTGAGTCTCTTCGGTTCGCGCATGCCCCCGGGACCTTCCCACAGTGGAGCCCCAATAAACGTATCTGTATAGGTAATTACAGTTCTAATATACATATGTAAATATTATTGTGTTATTTTCCCAGTTCTTTATATATATATATATTTTTTTTTTTTTTTTTTTTTTTTTTTTTTTTTTTTTTTTTTAATTTATGTTTGTTTTTTCTCTCTCAGCTGTTTCATTTAACTTTGTCTAGATCTACCGCAAGAATTCTAACACTTTGGACACCATAAATGATATTGTAAGTGTCCTACAAGTTTTGGGTTTGCGATGCAGTAATACTTATAGGGGATGCAGGTGGAATGGCAAGCAGTGTGGACCATTATCGGGCTGCTTTGGGAGCAGTCTGATCTTGGCCTACATTGTTTGCTCAGCTCTGTCTAGAGATGCATGCTGAATGGCAAACAGTGTGGATCCCTATCGGACTGCTTTAAAAGCAGTCTGATCTGGGTCTGCACTTTTGGCTCAGCCCTATCTGTTCCAATATTTAGGATTTTTGCGGTGTACGGTGTTCATTATCTGGATAGGTGGAAGGTCTGTGTGGTTGATCACCTCTCTCCCCTTGACTATTATTTCATGTGCGGAATCCGGTTTAGATCAGCTCGGCAGAGAAGACCAGACTGGATTCCGCGGCATGTGATTGGTGGGGGAGTGGGGCATCCTTTCATTATATTGATATATCAGGTTTCTTTTTTTTTATTCCACCCACAAACTTTGGACCTGTCCAAAAACACCAACATTTTCTTACCTTGACTTGTACAAATAATTCCTTTATTTACGTAATAATCAGAATTAATACTCCGTTTCATTTCTAAAACTAAACATGTAAACTATGCAGATACAATCAACGTGGCATAGCTTATCAGGTGATATAGTTTTGATAGCCTATGAATGAAAAAGCCACGCCCAATAGTACGTGATTGGATATAGTTACTGGTGTGTATAGGTATGATTGAGCAAGAAATAATCCGTGCAGCACGCTGATACTTCATTCATTTTTTGGAAACGCTTGATTGTTGATAAAATAATTTGCATCGCGCGAGTAGGGACTCTGAGTCAAGTACGTTGTGGAGTGATTGCTAGTTTCTAGATTCTAAGATCCACGTCCCTCGGGAAGCATGCACTATCTAATTTAAATAGGGAGGAGACCCTGGTCGACCGGCTCAGAATAGCGGATTGATCAGGGTCTCTCCCAGCGGGCACATGGCGTCGGGGTGACGTCGAGCCGACGTCGATGCGACGTTATGACGTCGCATCGACGTCGGTGCGACGTCATTTCGACGTCATGTGCCCGCTGGGCTGACACTAGCACTTGCTGTCGGGTTTCTCTTCAAACGACGATTATCTATTTGTTAATGGTGTTAACTGATTTCCCCCCTCTATCTTTTTTTTTTGGACTCACTATGTAAGTCACGCTTAGAGTTGAAACAGACATTCTTAAGCAAGCAGTGCAGAGTAGGTCGGACTGCCCCCTTGGAACCGGTGAGTCAGCATCGAATCAACGCTGATTCAACGTCATGACATTGAAGCAGCGTTGATTCGATGTTGATCCGGGGTTGGAGGGAGGCACTCCGATCCATGTCTGCACTGCTGGTAATCCAGTGAATAATTCATTTGAGTATGAGGGCAGGTTTTCAAAAATGGAAACATATATAATCAATAAGTAGGGTTGTATTTTTGTATATATAGGTAGATGCTTCATATTTCTCTTCTCTTCAAATCTGTTTCACCATAGAATCTAAATTGTTATTGTGATGTTTGTTGCTCCTCATGTTGTTACACATGTATGTAACCTGAGAGTATTAATAAAGTTATAATTCTGAAACAGTATGTTCTTAGTGGATTACATTTAATGTAAGTTAATTTAGTTCTGTTCTCGCGTTTTCATTTTCTCAACTTTTACAGCGACAAATCCTGTGAATTTAGCAAGTGAAGTCTTCCTATCGGCAGTGCCGTGCCCATTTTACATTCCTCTCTGAACGTGATTGGATTCTTTTTATAAAGTTTCATATTCTTTTTACACTTTTGTTTCAAACTTATTAATAGATTTATTATGACAAGAAATAAATAAGCAATACAAAACAGCATGTTTATCACTCTAATTTAGAAATTCCGGCGTTTACCGAAAGAATTTCTACCTTGGATTATCATGCGCCGTGATAGAATCCCGTATTTAATAAGATCAAATTCTGTGATTTTCTGTCGAAATATTTTGAAAATGAGCGAAAACATATTAAAAGATAAGAGTCTCAATATTCTTTTAAGAAAATACGGTTTACTACCACAGAAAAACTGATTTTTTGCATGATGAAAATCTGCATTTTACACTGTGAAACATCCCAGCAGGCACATAACGTTGAAATGACGTCGTACCGACGTCAATTTGACGTCATGTGCCCGCTGGGATAGTGCTGGCCGATGAATTGACGGCCAGCTCTGTGCGCATGCGCCAGATTTACGTCATAATGGGAATCCCTAAAACCTCCTATAACGACGTCGTTTTATAACGATATCTATTACATGACGTCGCTGTTATTCAGTGGATTCGTTTATTCGTTTATTACAGGTATTACAAAATATAGTAACAAATATCTTGGATACGCAGTCCAATATGGCTAGTGCCATAATAGTTTATTTCCATGAACTGTATTTGTATGTATCTGTATTATTTGTGCAAATAAATAAAGTTTAAACTAAAACCACAAGTCATCCGTCCATTCTGTAATCATAGCTCCCGCCATTAGCATGTTTTCACGGATCGATTATAAAAAAGTTGTCATTTACAATAATGAATTTGTTTAATTACTATTTTGTTACGCACAGCTCGAGACTGTGGCAATTTCCTCGAGTGTACTGAGGACCCCGGTAGCTCAACTTGATGGGTTGAGCGCTGGTCTGTTGATCTAACGATCCCGGAGTGCCATTGCACACAGCCTTTGATTATTGCCCATCGTGCTGATATAACTGAAAAAACTGTTGAAAGGGACGTAAAATGGCAACCATCGGGCGAAGTCAAGACATTGTATTTGACACCTTTTCCAACGTATATTGTGTGTTTGCCGTCGAATGAAAAGATACCTTTGATATGGCAAACAGGGAAGACGCGGATGAGCCAGCACATCCGTGCATTCTAAACAGAGCTTTCCCTTTTCGATTTCACAATCTATGATTCATGGGAATCTCAAAAATAATAAGGCAAATGCTCAGAACAATCATGCTGATTGTAGTATTTACAGTTCGCACATAGCGTAGTTCCCTTTTCACGGAGCGTCACTCACCAATCAATAATTGTGCCCTGTTTGTTCCAAATATTTGTTTCACGCCAGAAATCAATTGTTTTAAGACTTTGCCCGAAGGCGAAAACGGTTGCATGTATACATGCTTATTTCGACTGAATTCCGAGGTGAAGCTAATATTGTGACAAAATGAGAGTAAAGAAACGTATCAACAGGAAAATATTTCTCTGAATCAAGTTAATGCATAAACATCTCACTATTAAAAGTAACTAGCATCTTAATGTGAACAGCGAAGTTTCTGATTAGTCCACGCATCCTATTACTGAATTCTAATCAGAGTCAGCGTTATTAACATGAAAACACACAACATATCATCTAATATGAATAGCAAAGACTCTGATCAGACCACACATCTTAGTGCTAAAGTCTAATCATAGTCAACGCTATTAACATGAAAACATACAACATATAATCTAATGTGAATAGCAGAGACTCTGGTCAGACCACGCATCCTAGTGCTGAAGTCTAATCAGAATATGTGCCGTTTACATGAAAACATACAAAAGAACTTCTCGTGTGAATAGCAAAGACTCTGATCAGACCACGCATCCTAGTGCTGAAGTCTAATCAGAGTCTGCGCTATTAACATGAAAATATACAATATAACTTCTTATGTGAAATAAATCATGAAAATTTCCAAAGATTTCCAAAGATGATATGCTGTATCTTCAAATATATCTTTTTTTTCTTTCTGTCATTTTGAATAAAAAGATAAAAGATTAAAATGCAAATAACTGCTAATAATGATTCAAGATTTTGACTAACGCATATCATTGGATTTAATGTTCTGTTTACAAATATCATTATCCAAGTTAATTAAAGATTGCATATCAAAGTGGCTCATTGAGAATTTCTATGAAGAAGAAAATTGACAAACAATATTTTTACATTGTTGGAAGTACCGCAATACTTTACTTAAAAACGAACCTATCGCACATACAGTAAGAGACGTCTCAGACCAGCCTGCATAGACAAACAGCCAGATCGGACTATTATTGGCCGTTCGCACGTATAATGTGCTGGTCCTTAGGAATCCAGGCGCAATGCGAAAGACCTGGATAGACCGCACGGATGCACGGACTGGTTCGACTCTTCATTGTTCGCAGCTTTTATCTTTACGCAGAATAATTGCAGGTCGCGTCTGGTGTTAGGGATCAGTTTTATGACCCTTCCTGTAGTCGCTATGATTACTCAGTGCTGATAGGGCCAATAAACAATGTCATAAAGATTGTAATATAAAAATTCGGAAATGTGTATTGTAGTAATAGGAGAAAACGCGGTGACGTCATCGATAAGGATTTCCAAGGTATTCCCCGCACTGGTTGGCAAAAAGTCGATAATCAATCACGCTATATTGAACGTTTATTAGGTGATGTTAAACTATGTAATTAATCATGCCGTGTATTTTGCGCATTATGATGCATATTTTCATATAAATGATAATGCTGAGAAATGTTGGTATTATAGTGTGAAATATTGCTCTATTCTCTTTCCTAATTTGGTTCCACATGAAGTGCTTTTAGATGTACGTTTTAGCATGGATACTCTAAAAAATGTGTCTGTATCTGGTGTACATTTTGAAATTAAACCGGTTGTTTATTGTTTATAATGAATGTGTCCGGTATTCAGCGGGTCTTTTGATAAGGAATGTCTTTATCATATTTCAAAGAACGCCGCGGGTTACCTACAGTGACAATGTCATATTAACTTGTTTAATATAACCAACTGTTTTTGGCGGTGTGGCTAATTTAAATATCAATTAAAACTCGATTATTATAATCTATGATATTTTGATATTACTATGCTTGTCCGCTAATAAAATGTAATGAGCAAACAATGAGAGAGAGAGAGAGAGAGAGAGAGAGATAGAGAGAGTAATCAATTTATTGTTTAGATGTCAAGAGCTCGGACTAAATACTACGGTAATTACTGCATTTCAAAACAGAGAAGATTCTCTGTATATATATTCTCCTTTACCGTTTTATTAAACCGTTAGAGAGGAGGGGGGCAGAGAGAGAAACAGATAGAGTGAATTTGTTGTTCAGATGTCAATAACGTGGTAATTACTGATATTAATTTCAAAACAGAAGGTTCTCTGCTTATACGTGTGTATTATCTTTTACCGTTTTATAACATTCTCTTTTGAATCGCAGTCATGAATATAAATTCATTTACTTATTTATTTTTTACATTTTCTTA
This sequence comes from Ctena decussata, assembly GCA_963989385.1. Taxonomy (NCBI): domain Eukaryota; kingdom Metazoa; phylum Mollusca; class Bivalvia; order Lucinida; family Lucinidae; genus Ctena; species Ctena decussata. Next base: position 89,385,711 of record OZ022501.1, read on the forward strand.
TCCCTAAATCAGATCAATATGTTTTATTAATTTTGCATTACTTCTCGTTGGATACAAGTTTCTATATTTTATTGTCTTTCATTTTCTATCAACCGTGTTATATTTACTAATCGCTTTGATTGTCGAAAAGGTTTAAAGGTTAAAATACTGATCTTTAGTACCTCCGATTTATTGTATTTTTATTTCATTTATTTATTTTTCTTTTTAAGTCAAAGTTATTAAGAGAAAAAGTCCTGTTCCGAAGCGAGTCAATGTATGTCGAGTAATTAAATAACTTTAAATAATATTAAGTAACTCTCTTTTTGCGCGCAACAAGCGATTAAAACAATAATTGCACTGGTTTATCGGTTTCTATTTATTTGCAGCTTTCTATATTATATTTTACGCAATTCAGAGGTTAATTTTCAGCAAAATCCCATAGAAGACCACTGTCTGTCGCTATCTTTTTGCCAACCAATCTCCCCACGTGATCATCCGATGACGTCACTCCGGGAATTCCCGTTATCTCCTATATGTGATCTATGGTAGTTTCACGAATACTGCGGCGTCTATTCTTTTTTCCCCGCTGTTTGCGAAGCAGTGTCGTTGGTTGGTTGGTTGATTTGATGCTTAACGTCCACGGTAAACAACTGAGGTCATGTCGGGACGGTCAGTTAACCTAACCACACTATTCCTGGGCAGGCTTATTTCCTAAGCGGTTAACCAGTACTAAGTGCACATACTTTCGCCAGTAACTGACAACTGCCCTTCTTGAATCAGCGGAAGGAGAAACGAAAGTATGTGGCCAGACCGGGATTCGAACCCAGGACCTCTGACTTACGAGTCAGGTGCCCTACCGATTGCGCTACCCGGCCCGGCCAAAGCAGTGTCGTAGGGTGCGTTACTGTATGTGGCGCATATCAGACTGTAAAATGCCATTCCATTTTTGATATTTTGAAGCAAATTTTCATACGTATATATCATACTTGTTTTCTCTCACTCCTTAGACTACATGTATCTGAAACTAATAAAACGAATAAGGCTTTAAAGTGCAAAATAAATAAATAGATAATTAAATAAATAAATAAAAAGAAAACTCTGAGTATTCAAGAACTTATGGGCAAACATTGTAAACCCGTATGAGACGGCTTATTAAGAAACGCCTAATCTAAACCTGTTCTGGAAATCCATCCATCCATCCATCTAATAAAATAATATAACTTTAATTTAATTTACAGAAGGTTATATTCAGTTAAACACCATTCTTCCATCTGTCCATGTGTGCGCCTATATCACATAGCGTACTAGGTTAAGTCCCTTTGTTTTTGGTACAGGTTGTCGTTACTGGCAAACCATATGCAACTAGCGAAAAATTATAGGGTACCCATCAAAAAGTAAAAAATGACCGCGGTAATTTCTAATCTATTTTAATAAAAATTATATCACCGTAATCCTTAATAAATGTATTTTTCAGAATGAACACGGAAAATTGCCAATTTTAAAGAAAAAGGCGAAATATTTAAGGAAGACCTTCGATCACCCTAGTGTAAAAATCATAATTTACTATATAATCTATACATTTTGAGGGTTGCCATCTTTAACCAAAAAAAGACCGCGGTGATTTTTATGCGAGAATTATGAAAAATATACCAAAATATTCGCAAGAAAATAAGGTTTTCGAAATGGACACGGAAAAATGAATATAACTGACAATATTAATTACATCGGTCCGGAAAGAAAATTTCCCCATAGACGTCTGTGTATTTTTCATTACCTGTCAAATACATGTCTATCGCTTATCGAGTTTACAGGTGGCGTGGAAAGTTATCCATGGATTCCTTTCCCCATATCAGCCCGCTCGTGCAGAGCCATATCGGCCCGCTCGTGGAACCATATCAGCCCGCTCATTCGAAAACAAGATGGCGGAACGCAAACTTGAACAGCTGTGGTTTGAGCGACTGGATTTATTGATATGGGAAAGAAACTGCTAAAGGGCTGAGAAAGTTTGTTGAGAAATCGAAAATACCAAATAGAATCGTAAACACAATGTGACAGTCATTACAGACTCAGACAGTGGGAACAATCCTCCTCAATGAAATCGAAATGCATACTGTAAGTTTTTTATTCTCTCTCTTCTAAGAATTTGCTTTCTGTGAAATCATTTTTTAAACTTTGTTAGAAAATGACTGCATAATGACGTCATGTTTATTAAAGGACGTCAGCACGGCGGCGATATGTGCATGCGTACTTTGCAACGTAACATAACGCCATAAACAATCGAGTCGACGTATCGTCCAAAATAGTTTCGTTTGTTTCAGTCTGTATAATGATTTAGGGGAAAATGCAGAATACATGTAATAAACAAGAGCTCCGCGAGCGGGGCAATATACGCCCGTTTCTGAATGTTTTGGGGTTTTTTGCACCTTTTCATCCTTGTCTACATTGCTATCAAGTTTATCAAGACATTCCAAACATTTAGGTTCTCAAAAGAAAAGCCTTAAAAAAGTAATCAAAGGGATGTAACTAAAAAAAAACAATAAGGGAGGAGAAGCAATTATTCTTTTATTAGACATACTGTCTCAACCTAATACATATTGCTATAAAGTTTCGTCAAGATATTCCATACGGTTACCTAGTAATGACTTGCCCAAGAATAGCCGTAGAAATTAATCAAAGGGATGTAACTCCATAAATAAGGAAGGGGGAGCGATTATTCTTATATAAGACACACAGCCTTAACCTAATACACATTGCTATAAATTTTCATCAAGATATTCCATACAGTTGCCTAATTATCGCTTGCATAAGATTAGCCTAAGAAAATATTCAAAGGGAGGTTACTCCAAAAATAAGTAAGGGGATGCAATCGTTCTTATATGTGACATATTGTGTCAACCTAATATACATCAATATCAAGTTTCATCACAATAGTCCAAAGGGCTAGTTAAATATGAGGTGTACAAATATAGTCTGACAAAATAATCAAAGGGAGGTAATTCAACATCTAAGTCAAGAGGAGTAACCATTCTTGTATGAGACACGTCGTCTTAACCTCATAAACATTGATATAAAGTTTCATCATGATATTCCAAAGAGTAACCAAGTTATGGAATGCTAAAGAATTGCCATGCAAACTGCCATAGTCGAGTTTTTTCAAAGGGCTGTAACTCTGCTAAAACTCACCGGAGCAAAATTTCCGTAAACTATGCGCTACTCCACATCGTAGTCTTACTATTCTCAAAGTTTCAGCTTAATTGGATGAAAACTGTAGGAGGAGTTATCCGGAAACGAACAACCCAAAATTTCTATGTAAAGGGCTTTAACTCCCCTACAAATCATTGGAGCGTAACATCGAAACGATATCCGCTGGTCCACCTCATAGTCTTACTTTATACAAAGTTTCAGCTCGATCGGATGTAAACTGTAGGAGGAGTTATCCGGAAACGAAAAGTTTACGCCGGACGGACGGACGGACGGACGCCAGCGCCACAACAATATACGTCCCGTTTTTCAAACGGGCGTATAAAAATGGTTACGACATGTTTAGTGTAGCATTGCCAGGCATATCGGCACGGCAGCTCCATATTGGCCCTCGGGCCTACTGACCGTCGGACCAAATTGGTCTTCGGTGCGGATAGGGAAATCCCAACCCGATGGCACACGGATGTGTCGGAAACGAGGATTGCCGAGTTTCCGACACACCCCTGGAGCCCGAGGGTTGGGATTTCCCTGTCCGCATCGGAGACCAATGATTAATTATTTTTCTTACCTACGATAGCAATTATTTCAAATTGATCGGGGAACTATTATTCCATGCGAACGTACACAAGCGTAAGTAGTATTGTGACGTAACTTCAACGTTATTTCAAACGTCAGTTGGTAACGTCTTCAAAATGGCGGCACCCTCGACAGATTGACTATTTGGGAGTTTCTTTTTTCGATGTTAAGACATAGAAACAGATAATGATCGTGTTATAAAATGAATTTCTCTGAATAAATTCATTGTTTTGAAAATAATGCATAAAGTAGGCTATAGAATCACCGAGCCGGGCTTATCGCATTTCATTGATTGAGAAGCGACATGCAGAATTTAAGCTCGTGTGAGCTGTCCCAGCCTATGGGCAAGACAGAGTTTTCCAGCACCGCTAAAAATAGAACAAACTTTGTTTCAAAGGTAAGAAATATAGAGCTCTCCGGGCGAATATGCTTGGCAAAGCGACAACAGACATGTATTAACCTGTAAGTCATAAAAATCGTACGACCACACGTGTAATAACAGTTTGGCGCTTACATGTAACGTCATTGACAACGTCCGCGTCAGCAATGCGTTTCCTTTTTTAAATAATGTTCGTTTTGAAGGCGACAGAATCACATTTTAAAGATCATATGATAAACGGAATCTTACACTCGTGGTCATTTCATATGAAATTTATGAAACTCGCCAAAGGCTCGTTTCATAGATTTGATATGAACAGACCACTCGTCTAAGATCCTCTATAACGTCGTTGTGCTTGAATATCTGACGCAACGTCTTCCTGCTTTGTTCATCCTCTACACGTATTTTTGCCCTCGTTCTTCGTCCTCGGGCTAGGATAATTTGGGAGGATATGGTCTTTTCAGATTAAAAATCCAATTCACGTATTTTCTAAATTTGAAAAATAAAGATTATTCACACAGCATTAATTCTTTGTTCTCTCTTGTTATGAAAGGAATTTTCAAACCCATGCCGGCGGAACATGATCTCAGCGAGGTCAATTGTTTTTCCTGTTTCATAAAATTCTTCTTTTTTAATTATAGTGAAAAAAAACACTCTCCTCTAAATTTAATTTTTCGTTTAGCTGAATGTAATTATACCATTTTCTGCCCGTTAAGATAGTTCAAGAGTAAAGCTATAAAATCTGACATTGATTTATTGGCCTCTAGACAGTATTCACTGATAACACCTGCTGTTAGGCGCATCAGCCCGGATTCAGATTTGAATGACCCATTTCACACATGATTATGGAGATATTTATTACAACTTTCATGGTGCATTGGTCTGTGATTTGATCACGGGGGTCACTTCCAAATGGAAGAATGTGCCGCTGTAATAATCCCTTTTTCTAAACTGAAGAATGCATCAATAGGTCATTATTTTTGAATGGCTTTACATAATAAAGTCTTTTTTTTTTTGAGAACCTGGAATCAAAAACAGGCACATTGTTGTATATCTCAACATGCCAAAAGTGGAAATTAGCCAATTCCCTGTTGACATACATTTTGTTACCTTATTTGCCACATTTGTAGCTTTACTTGTTTGTTGTTTTATTTTTTTGGAGAAAGAGGCAAAATAAATTGCTCCACATAATATGGATAGGGAAAATATTTTGGCTGTGATTTATGAATAGGTGTGTTTTGTAAATACCGTATACATGAATAGCGTGGGTTATAAAAATCCCCAGCGGCACACCTGTAGACTTATGCAAGCACACCTGTAACCTGTCAAATATCACGGGCATCTGAAGTTTCGTCCTAGCCCAAGAACTAACCTGAAAATTGGCTGTAACTGTCAGAGAGTAGTCTGGCCCATGTTCCTACTTCTGTATGTATTCTCTGCTCTTGAAGGATTTTTTTTAGATTTTAATTCCACCCTAGTAGTTTCCACCCCCCCCCCCCCCCGGAAAAATGACGATGATTTTTCCATAGTAGAATTTCCCACCGGAAAAATGGCTATATAGTAGAATTTCCCCCCGGAAATATGACTATATAGCCAATTTTCCCCGAGGAAAGTCTACTATACGTGTTTTTGCATAGCCGTTTTACCCCTCTATAGTGGATTTTCCTCCTGGTAATTTGATTGCAGGAAAACACGCTACATCGCGGAATTTGCTCCTTCTCCAATCATAATAGTGAGGTTCATAACTGAAACTGTAATACGAGTATCTGTCTGTAAAATCGTAAAATTTGATGCTAGAACCGCATGCATGTGTCCATCAGTCTGTCTTGTTTTGGGGAAAACAGGTAGGCGTTTTGCTTTTCCATGTCTGACAAAAAGAAAACGGCTATGAGTGTACGTGGTTATGTGCATAAATTCGTATAATTTTGTGTTTGTACAAGTTGCTCCTGCGTGCGCGCAGCGGAGCGCCTGGACTAGTGCTCGTCTTTCTTGCAGGGGTCGTGGGCTCGACCTCCATCGGGACACAAGTCCGATTATCATTTTCAATGTTATAAACTCCCAACTAAGTCAAACATGACTGGACGAAGCACCTGTTCGTACATCTTCCTGTAAGCTTGCATGTGTACACATGTATGTGTACATATATCTGCGATGGGAAGAAATCACACACGTTCGTTCCTTAAATTAGTAATTATTGATTATTATTAAAAAAATATGGTTGCTTTTGCATATTATTTTTTGGAATTTATCACGTTTATTACCTCCCTTGAAGAACTGATAAATTTCTTAAGCGATTAATTCCGTAAAATGTCTCTGTTCCATTCCGTTCCGTTTCGTTCCGACCAATAGCCATACCAAAATCACTAATAGCCAAGATCCCGGTGGGGGGGAAAAGGACTATGGGGGAAAAGTGGCTCTAATAGGTCCGGACAATCCACTATATAGCCTTCCTTCCTATAGCCATTTTTCCGGGGGGGAAAGGGGAAAAACCACTCTCTGACAGTAACGCCCAACAATGCATCTAGCGAGCGTATCGAGAAGAGTATGGAACGTTCCGTATTTCCTAGAGAGGAGCCCCGGTAGCTTAGTAGGTTAAGCGCTGGACTGCTGATCTAGCGGTCCCGGGGTCGTGCCCCGCTGTGGGTGGTAATTTCAATCGTAAACGGGGTTCCATTGCACACACCCTTTCATTATCACCCACCCATCGTCCCGATACGATTTTTTTTCATATATATTACTTGTTAAGTCACGTAATGGAGAATATATTCCGGGAAACACGGAACGTTTCATAACCTGCTTGCAACGTTCGCTATAGATCTACGCATTATTGGGCGTTACAGCCACTTTTCAGGTTCGTTCTTAGGCTAGGATTAAACTTCAGATACCCGTGTCAAAGACCAAGTGAGCCCTCCGGGGATTAGATACGCTTATATGTATTTAGTATTTAGAATGTTGAAAATTTGCCTCAGCATGAATGATTTATTTTTTGTTCAGTAGTATTTTAGTTCTTTTTATATTCCGGCGCCCATATAACTCAGTCGGGAAGACACTTGACTCACGACTAGCTATATATGAACACATAATTTGACATATAGGCCGCGACACGACAAACTTTGTAACCAGCAAAGTGGCATATGCAGCCAGCGAAGACTCAGATCAGCCTGAGCATCCGCCCAGTCTGATCAGAGACTTCGCTGTGCGCTTAAAGCGTAGGTGTCTAGCTACCTCCACTACTAATCCAGGGATAGCTAGTTCGATCCCCGCTTCTCCAGTCATTCTGATGAGACTTTAAACCGAGGTCCCGTCTCCGTATGACCTAGTTGTTGGTGGGATGTTAAACCAGAGTTCACTCACTCACTCACACAATTTCGTACAAACAGTTAGCATCTCAAATCGATTATCATAACAAGACTATAACCCCCCACCCCTAACCCCCCACCCCACACACACACATACACACCCTCTCAAAAAAGATAGTGAACGATTAAATGGCCTTTGGTCTGTCCGTTTTAATTAAGTTTTTATACACGTTTTCAGCAGGATGTTTTTTTTTTCATTTTAAGAGCTGTAAATAGATTAGAGTGAGGCACTTCCTATTTTCTCCTGAAAATATATTTTGTCACCCTCGATGAGGCTGTTCTGATGAGGGCCACAACATATGTTTTCAAACCATATAGTCTCTCATTTTAACAAAATGTATACCTGTCAAGGGTAAAAACTAGGTGTAAACAATAAGTGGTGCAAACAGTGCAGACCCAGATAAGAAATGAAGATCATTTGTATAATACTTTTTGAATCAAGATCAAGATCTCGTAATTTCCCAAACAGCAATAGCTGATAGTCATGTAAAAAAAAAATCTTCCGGACTGGCAAACACTGTAGACCCTAGGTAGCAATGTTTGATCTAAGTCAGTATAACAGGTATTGTGGACACGTAAACATTCCTCTTAATGTATATTTACATGTACATGCATGCGACAATCCTATTGGGCTTTTACCCTTTTCATTAAGATATCTTTATTTGCAATGATAGGTAGCTAATGTTCATTGCTACCTGGCAATACAGATATCTCTGTTCATAGTTAGGACATACAGTGTTTAACCCATTAATGACTAGTATTCCATTAACAGGACATTAACAAACAATGCTGACCCAGATCAGAAGCCGCAGAAAGCGGTGTCTGATCAGAGTCTATAGTATTCGCATAAGATGAATGGGTATTTCTCCTTGAAAAAAAAAAAATAAAATGATAAATAATAAATTAGGAAGACACCCCTTAATTGGCAAATGGACTTATCTTTTCGATAAGGCTGGAACATCCCACTTTACATAAATGAGTTAAGAGAAATTATATTTTAAACATATCTACAGTTTTTTTTTTTTTTATTTTAAAGTATCGACATTTTATAATGGATTGATGGATGCCTTCTGATTTTACGTCAGTGTTTCAGTCATATCAGGACGGTGGGTGGGTGATAATGAAAGGCTGTGTACAATGGATCTCCGGTTACGGTTGGAAAGATTTACGCTTCTGCCGAGGCTCGCACCGACACCGTTAGATCAGTAGGCCAGCGCTAGGGCTCTGCAGATATTTTGACAAAACTTTTGCAGATATGTTTCTAGAACGGTCCTTTGCTAACCACAAGAAATTCATGCAAATTACCCAATTTGGCTGCTTGCCATTGCAACCGAATGGTTAAAATAGGATAACATATTCAAAAATCATCTTATGAGAAATAATGTGGCCGATAAACAGACCCAGATCCAGACCTCCACGTACTAGTGGGGCTCTGGATAACTGATGGGGCTGGGAGATGCCGAGATGTATGTAAGTATGTGTATGCGTGTGTGTGTGTGGGGGGGGGGGGGGCTTGAAAATATTTGACATAATCAGGGATCAATTTTATGAGAATTTTGATATTGTCTTTTTGCCTTGAAATATATGTTGTGATATCTCATTAAAATCACCTGGCCGAGGTGATTCTAATGAGATGTCACAACATGAACTTTAATCTTACCACATGGTAAGATTATCCAAAACTGTCATCAGAGACTCCATAATATATGGAGGCCTACATATTATAAATAACACAGACCCAGATGGCGGGGCTGAGGCCTTAAAGCCCGCTCCCTGAATCCGGGGCTGATGAAGCTCAAACTTGACAGAAAAGATGTTAGTACTAGCCTCTATAGAATTATTTTTTTTTCATGGCTATCACTCCAGCAGTTTGGTTGCTATGGCAACTTATTTTTATCGATTTACTTATAACGTGAGAAGTGAAAATTGACAATTTTTGCTGTCTCACTGCATTAATTTAGAAGTTTTCCTACACAAAGTTCTTTATTATTCATATGAGTTTTGTCCAAATCACTGAATTCAACAGGTTGCAGTGGCAACATTAAGTGTAAATTTCCAAAAAAAAATATCAAAAAAACTTTTTCTCAAAAGCCATAAGGGAGATGAAGCTGATAGTTTGCATACATGTTCATGAAGTTAACCTCTACAGAAGACATCGCCTGTGAAGTCATGAAGCCGATTCTTACCAAATTTCACATATTGTAGCATCTAGAAGCCGGTGGAACAAATATTGTGTTTTGCCTACTCTTGTTGCTATGACAACTTAAGCTTTAATTTTGTGGGATACAAAATGATTATTTATAAATATCCATATTTGCAAAAAGTCATATCCATAATTCGAATTAGTGAAGTCCATAATTATCAATGAATACCCATAATAATTTATGGATTTCCATAATTCGAATAAAAGATATCCATAACTGGGATTCAATAATTCGGATTATGGATATCCAATAATCTAATTATTTATGAATATAACTTATTCGAATTATGGACACGACTTATGCCCATTTATGGATATCGCTCATACGAATAATGGATATCCATAAATCAAATGTGATATCAATAATTCAAATAATTGATATCCATAATGCCCATTTATGGATATCGCTCATTCGAATTATGGATATCCATATATCGGATTAATGATATTCATAATTCGAACTAGTGATATCCATAAATGATATCCATAAATGCTATTGGATATTTATAATTCGAATAAGAGATATCCATAATGCGAATTATGGATATCAATAATTCGGCCCTTTTATGGATATCACTATTAGAATGATGGATATCAATAACTCGTTTGGCAAACAATACGTTTAAATAACGGCTGCTTTGCATCCATGGTTCGAATTTGTAAAACCACTTATTCGAATTATGGATATCCATGATTCGAATTAGTGATATTTAGTTGTTTTCTGCGTAAATTAATCTGATTTTCGTTTTGTAGTAATATACATCAATGATTTTTCTTGCCTCTATAAAAGCGCATTCAAAGATAACCACTGCCCTTGACGTCGACTATATATGGGAAGGACGCTAAAGTGCGCCGAGGTGACGAAGCTCAATTCGTCTTCAGCTTCAATGGTTTAAGTTTGGGAAGGGAGAATATAAATGCACTGTGGTTAAATTTAATAGGGAGACCGGGGCTGGATGAATTACTGGATGAACGAATCAGGAGGATAACGTTTGGTTGAGTAAGTTAATGTCATTTTCGTCCTTAGTGATAGACGCGCAAAAGTCCGATAGACTCATTTCAATGATAAATTTACCACTATCTAGTGGCTGACGAAAAAACTATTTTCTTGACGTCTTATTTGGTGAACATAATTAGAAGTGATTTGTAAAGACCAAATAGCCTTAAATAAAACCGAAAAACTGCTCTTCCTAGATGCTTGAAAACTGTATACTCCCAAAGAAAACATCATATGCCTACAAAAATAAAATTGTGGTTCATTAATACCCGATCTCCTCTGCAAGAAAATTTACCGACATTAAGTTTCTGGTTTCTTTTGTCGTTCAGTATACTAGATATTGGTATGACGGTGAATACATGTTAACCAGGTTAAAGGGTACTTATGGAGATGCTTACATAAATAAAAATAACAAGTATGATTTTCAAAAAGTATTTTTTTTTGTCTGGTTTCATGTATGAAATCCAACTGAGAGTTCGCGCTAAGCCATAATGAACCCGCCCTCAAAGATAAGTAAAAATGTAAACTTGTGCGAAGTTGCTAATTTTCAGGGAAATGCATTAAATTTTTATGTTTTTATTTAGATTTTTGTATTTGCCACGAATCACCACTTTAACATTGCTCTGTTGGTCTGAAGTGTATATGTACTAGTGACCTGTTTAAGTCATGTACGTTGAGCTCCTCTGATACTGAAATGTTATAGGCCGATTCTCTCTCTTTCTCTCTCTGTTCGTCCTTCCAGCCATTCGCCTGCGCGAGCCTCCAGAAGGTATATTTCATTTGTCCACAAGCTGTTATCAATAGTGATCAATACATGAACATAGGTATAAATACAAAGAAGCCGAGCCAAGTATACTGTATACACATCGTATGAATGCGAGGGGGACATTTAGATGTAAACATACAAAACGATATTGGAGACTCAGGGGACTGTATATTTAGGGGATCCCATATGTACGTATATATACAAGAATTTTTTGGAGAAAAGGGATATAAATATGTAGGCACACATTGTACTTGGAGACTCGGGACTTTAGATATAAACATACAAATACGTTGTCGGAGACTCCGGGGACTGGATATTCCGAGGACTGTACATGTAGGGGATGCTCTCTATATATAGACGTATACGTAATATACAGGGGTCTGTTGCAGACAGGGTGACATGAATGTGCAGGCACACACGATACTATCTGTTTCGGGACCCGGGGACTGGAGACTCGGAGACTGTTTAAAGATAGATACATATATGCATACACCTATACACTGACCATTTGGAGACCTGGAGACTCGGAGACTAGGAGATGAAGGGGACATACATAAATACATACACCTATACACTGACGATTTGGAGACCTGGAGACTCGGAGACTAGGAGATGAAGGGGACATACATAAATACATATACCTATACACTGACGATTTGGAGACTCGGAGACTAGGAGATGAAGGGGCCATACATACATACATATACCTATACACTGACGATTCGGGGATTTGGAGATCCGGAGACTCGGGGACTCGGAGATGAAGGGGACATACATACATACATACATACATACATACATACATACATACATACATCATGGAGATATATACAACGATACATACATACATCATGGAGATATATATACATATACATACATACATCATGGAGATTGACACACGTATAGGGTAATACAATATTTCGTGTGGTCTTACATGACTTTCTTCCCCAACCATTGCTTGGATCTGGTCTTTTACCAGTTTGGTTGCGTAATATTTCGCACTCTATGATATCGCTCGATACATACGGCGACAATTTATGTCTTTGGCGTTGTATCGCAGTTTATCAAGGAGCAAGACCGGATAGGAGTACGAGAATCGCCCGTGAGTTGTCAATGGGTTTTTATAATCTCGAAGCTGTCTCAGACGATTGTCCATAAACGTCTCTCGATGAGTTGGATGAAGTCGAAAAATATTTAAATAGAGGAAAATCAGTTTCTGATTGGATCGGAATAAGAGTTTATGAACCTCAACGGGAAAAAAGATGGGAATATAATTTGGTGGCTCAAACGGCAACCATTATCCAAAATAATAAGTAGAAATGTGATGACCATCGGAATTTATAATGGGCATGCATTTTTCATTAAAGACATTTCAAAACTCGCCAAAATATATATATCTGTGAGCATTGTCAAGGACGTTTTACGCGAGCTATAAGTCTTCAACAACATTCAAATACATGCTCAAAGGGGGCGACTAAGGTTGAATGCCAAAATGAAAGAGTCGAGATTCCATTAACGACTTATGAAAAAGCTTTCTCTCCGAAAACTAGCGCTTCTTTTAAATCAATTAAATGTATAGAATCGGAATCGGAAAAAAGAGGCGTCCACATTCATCATGCAAAGTGTGGTCATGGCGGAGAAAGATGGATTGGAGGGGCTCAAGTAGACGGTTACAATCATGAAATTAAAACCGTTTTTCAATTTCATGGTTGCTATTGACACGGTTGCCCACGATGTTTTGTTCAAAGAAATTTGAGAATAAAAGGAAAAACTCCCGGACAATCTTATCTTGAGACTGTTGAGCGCACAAAAATTTGAATTCTGATCTCAATTTCTGATTGGAAAGCTTGCAAATGTTTATTTAAAGAGCGTGGTATGCGAACATTTGCCGATTGGTTACAGCATTATAATAATTTAGATGTTGTCCCTGGGTTAGAGGCTTTAAAAAAGATGGCGTCTTTTTACAGTCAAAAGGGGATCGATATTTTTAAAGATTCAGTCGGTATCCCAGGCACCAGTTTGCATTATTTACTTCGGGGTACAATCGAACGGGGCACGGATTTATACGCTCCAAGTGAAAAAGCGTATTTATTATTGAAGAAAGCTGTCGTTGGGGGCTGAGCATCATTTTTACAAGATACCATGAAGTTGGTGTCACTAAAATACGAAACCATAAATTTGGTGAAAATTCGCGAATGTGTCGACGTATTTTAGGTTACGATGCTAATGCTCTCTATTTGTCCAAAATGCTCCACGATATGCCCTGTGGAAAAGAAAAAGTAACACATTTTGAAAATCCTAGCCAAGCGGCACAAAATTTAACAAAAAATGAAACTTGGTTTGGGTTCGCCGAAGTCGATATTAAGATTCCAAAAACGTTGTGGTTTGAATTCGAAGAGATGTGTCCGTTTTTCTATCATAAACAAGTATCGATAGTATCCGAAGAAATGCTCGGTTATTTGAAAAAAAAAAAAAAAAAACAGGCAGAAAAAAAGGGAAATGTAAAAAGTTATTAGGGGCATTATCCGCTAAAAAAATACTTTTATATTCACCGTTGTTGAAATGGTATATTCAACATGGCGCGGTTATTACAGCTGTTTATAAAACGATAGATTATCGGCCCACGAAAGCCTTATCTTGGTTCGTTGAAGAGGTGACGCGAGCTCGGCGCACTGGAGATACGGATAAAAGTAAAGCTTTGCTCGCTGAGATTTTCAAATTATTAGGTAATAGTGGCTACGGAAAAATGCTTGAGGTATTGGAACGTCAAACGAATGTCATATTCACGAAAAACGAAAAAGTAGTCGATACAGCTTTAAGAAGCGCCTATTTCCATGATCTTAATGAATTTGGGAATACGTATGAGCTTGAAAGTAGAAACCCGAAAATTAAAATCAGGCGACCATTTCAAATCGGAATCGCGGTTAACCAGTTAGCTAAATTACGAATGCTTGAATTTTATTACGACTTTCTGGACAAATATTGTGATGGTCGGGATTTCGAATTAATTCAAATGGACACCGATAGCAATTATATGGCTATCTCTGCCGAAAAATTTGAAGATATCTTTCGGCCAGAATTGAAAAATGAATTTGAGATCGAAAAAGCTAATTGGTTGGCGAAAGATAAATGGCGCAATCGAACACCCGGATTATTCAAAGTTGAATTTGAAGATGATAGACTGATAGCCCTGTGTTCTAAATGTTATTTTGTTCACGGTGACAAGTCTAAATACAGTTCGAAGGGAGTGTCTAAAGTCCATAATAATATCACTTGGCAACGTTTTAAGACAGCATTGGAAGGCACCACAGACATGGCGGAAAATAAAGGGTTTCCTATGATCAATGGTCAAATGGTCACTTATAAACAACAAAAGTTGGGTTTGAGCGCCTATTATGATAAACGTTTTGTTCTCTCGGATAAAATACACACGGAACCAATTGAGTTTCAAACAATACCACCAGGCGGTAATTGAGTATCGGGAGGCACTGCGAGAAGTTCTTCTTTGACAAAACCTTTCTTTGGACCACCTTTCAGATAGTTTAGGACAGGCTCGTCGGGTTTGGTAATCGAACGTTCTAGTTGGTACATTTCTAGAGAACATATTGGATCAGTTGCGCGGCGACGGCCTCCTTCTAGTTCTCCAGGTTGATAGAGATATCGAACATAAATATCAGATGGAAGTTTTTGCTCTTCAGGACCAACGGAACGACCAGGAACTACCAAAGATGGTTTTTGTGTTACCGATTTAGCTTTTATGGCATCGGAAGGCTTTTTACCCGTTAATCGGGTTACTTCTCTATTTAAAGCTGTAACAACAGCTGGTAATCGCTTCACCCATTCGGTCGATCTTTGCCCGGGTTTCGTAAATAACATCTCTTGGGCATATTGGTGTCCAAATAGTCTTTCGGCCAAAGTCCTATTAAATCTCTCTACTATGCCTTGGTCTCTATGTATTTCCGTTCGGCCTCGCCTGATTATTACACCGTGTTTTGCCATAAGTTGGCTCACAGCACCCATGAACTCTCTGCCAGGATCCGCTTGTGATAATTTTAGATATTTCAAACACCTACTGTATATCTTCTCAAAGGCCCCAGCAACTTCTTTGACTTCTTTTGTGACTAAAGGTTCAGCTTCTTTATAACGACTGGCTACATCAACTACGGTCAAAGCGTATTTGTAAGTTTTGCGTCCGACCTTATCATGAGGGAGAAAAAGTAGGTCGGCCTGATGGACTTCATTGGGTTCACTTACATCGAACTTTGGTCTTGGAAGGTTTCTTGGAGCTGGCAAATAAATCTGCCATATCGCTTGCTTCTTCAGCCAATCTCGGGCTACTTTTTCTGTGACTTTGGCTTCAGCCGCAAGTTTTCCGATGGCTGCGATACCTTTCCAATAGCCTTTTGGGCTTTAGTATATATCGGATAACTTATTCATTATTTTACAGCAGTTATGTTTCTTTTTATAAAAAACTTATATGCGACAAATCCGGTCGCTGTCATCCCCATCAAAATAAACGCAATGATCCGGTGAATGTGTATAAAAATCGCTTAATTTGGCTTCAGGTGGAAGTGGATCCAGTTGTTTGACGGTGATGTAGAAATATTGTTTCATAGCTTAATCTACACTATCGAAAGTTTGCTCGGCGCGGTGTTCTTTTCGCATTTGCTCGTTTATAAAATCTAATCTTTCCATTCCTTTGGCTCCAAGCCGCTTGAGCCGCTTGTAATTTTTCGACCGCCTTATCGTGTCTTTCTCTTTCTTTTTCAGCATCGCCGCTTTTACCCAATTTTGAGAATAGGAAATTACTACCTGAAAACGCCAAGGCATTCACGACCGCACCACCGATCATCATTGCCACAGCGCTAGCCATTTTTTATATATTTACTGAAAATTTTTTTACTTCATAATATCAGCGGGTATAATGCCTTGTTTAATTAACATATCACGCGTGGCCATTGCCAGCAATATATCGACAGTTAGCATATCAACATCGGCCATATTCAAATCGACCTTCGGGGCTGGCCTTTTCAAGAGTTTTTTTTTCCAATCTCCGCGTATCCTATGGATAGTAGGGATTCCACCCCAGATTGATACAGCATGTTTACGATTTGTTTACCATCAATGCTAGTCATTTTGTATGTATATATTTATTTATTATTTTTCAAATTATTTCATTTCAAAAGGGTCTATTCTTTGCTCAGTTGGAATAACTTGTTGTTTTATCTCAGGCTCTGCTTTTTGACGGCTCATGTATTAAAAAACAATACCCGTGAGTCCGATCTACACCGCACACAATGGTATATAATTTCTATAAACTTTCATATTCAATGGAGGATCAATTTGTTGTGTGTCCTCTTTCGTAATTTTGACTGTTTCTTGCTTTTCCAATCTCGCTTTAGCACCTTTTTTACCAGCCGCTACTCGTTTTGGATTCTTTTCTTTAATCTCCATTTTCTCCATTTTCTATATCTACATTTTTATTTTTGTTGAAATTAATGTTTTGCTGTGGTTAACATTGCTGTAAATGGCGCAAGGTACATCCCGTACTTATAATACATATCGCAACAGACACTTGTCAAAGCATGATTAATGAACGGATCTTCTTCTAAATCTTACAGTAGTTTTGGTGGGTCGGGCACATCGAAATACTTTGCCACGCCCATCACATACAAATTGATAAAAGTATTACCCAACGTCTTGGTCATACTCGCACCAAGTCGGGCTTCATATCGACTGTATAATTTGTCAATTTCTTGAGGGGTCATTCCATCTAGTTCCGATTGTTTCAACTTTCGTCCGAAATATCGTTTACTTCCGCCGACAGCAATAATAGCCGATAGCCTTTGCATTTGCGGTTGCATTTGTTTTATGTTCGGTGCTGTTTAGTTTATTGTGTTTTCAGTTTAATCCTTCTATCATAAAAATAGAAAATAGGTAAAAATAATTGTTAAATGTTTTTCATATAATTTGCTTAGTCCGTTGTAACCCGTCTGTTGGTCTAAATTATTTAGTTCAATAAAGATAGCTGAGTTTCCATCTATTTGGGAAAGAGCTGCTGACTCGGCTTATCACTTGTAATTTATTGTTTGTTGGGATGTCTTTGTCAATCTTTCCCTTTGATGTTGGGGATAGGGTTTGGGATCTGATTCAGTCAGTTCCTGAAGTGTAGTTACTCTTTAAATTTTCTCATTTTGAGTCTTCTTGCTCATCTTCCACAATCGGACCATGCTCTTTTAACAGTTCCTCCGCATTCATTTTTCTTGTATTGCGAACAATTTTTTTTGGTTTAGAATAAACAAAGAAAATCAAACAGCCAACTGAAATATTTACAGCTGCAGAGACCACGGTCATGAGTTCAAGTAACATACTTTGCTCTAAAATTTCTTAAGCATTGCTAAAATTTCTTAAGCAATGCTAAAATTTTTAAGCATTGCTAAAATTTCTTAAGCATTGCTTAAATTTCTTTAGCATTGCTATATTTCTTTTTTTCATTAAAATTTATGAATCTAGCTTATTTCCGTTAAGCATTGCTAAAATTTCTTATAAGCATTGCTAAAATTTCTTATAAGCATTGCTAAAATTTCTTAAGCATTGCCAAAATTTCTTATAAGCATTGGTTAGGCATTGCTAAAATTTCTTATAAGCATTGCTAAAATTTCTTAAGCATTGCTAAAATTTCTTAAGCATTGCTTAAATTTCTTAAGCATTGCTATATTTCTTTTTTCATTAAAATTGATGAATCTAACTTATTTCCTTTAAGCATTGCTAAAATTTCTTAAGCATTGCTAAAATTTCTTAAGCATTGCTAAAATTTCTTAAGCATTTTTCTTAATCAAGCAACCAATACCCAGTTGGCTGGGCCGGTTTTTAGTATAAGTTTACGATGTTTAACTTCGGTTAATTCTTTTTTTATTCTTTTCCTTTCTTCTAATGTGGGGATAACATCGTTCTCTCTCAAACAGATTTCAAAACTATCTCTGCCTTTTATGTAAAATATACACAACCACTTAGTCTGCTCTCGTAAGTCTTTCAAGACAGAAATATACCTCTGTGAAATCAGCCACACAGATTGTTCAGCATGTCTACCAGAAAATGCTAGTTGTGAAAGCATGTCTTTTTTCTTCGTTAGTTCTTTTGTAGCAGAACAGTCTTCGATGATGTACAATGTGGGTGTGCCCGCAAATTTGTTAAAAAACAAACGCAGCAGCTCTTGAAGTCTTTCTGTTCAATCTGGCATCACAGGATTGACTATTGTTATTTTTTTGTCTTTTGGGTGACGCACGTCACCAATCCAGCTCCTGTTTTTGTAGGTTTTATTCCACTCTATGGTGGGGCAAAGTATAATTATGTTTTCAAACACCCCTTTATATTCATTTTCAAGTAAATCCAAGACAAACACAGTCTTACCACAACTTGTCTGGCCGCAAATAATCGCCGAGTGCGCATATTTCGGAAACTCAATATTTGACTCCTTCAAACCTGCCATCTTGAAAGTTGATTTGAGCGTCTTGAATTATATAAAGATAGATATTTAATTGTTCATTCGCTTCTTGTTCTTTTTCAATCTGTATCGTTATACCCTCGCTAGCATTTTCGATTCTTCTGCCGCTGCCGTGCAATGTATTGTCATCCGTAGAACGGAGGTCAAGCCATAGAGCAAACCGATTGGTGAAATACTTTTCAATGTTAGTGAATGTCGCTGAAATACAAGTCTTTGGCTACTTTATCTGTTTCTTTGTCTCTCTTCGATGTCAGCACGAAGTGCTTACGGATTTCGTTCCACTGTTGATAGAGGCGCATACCTTGACTGTACAACTGATTAGGTATGCCTTCTATTGTCATTTCTACTTTTGTAATTTTCGAATTATAATATCTTTCTGTGCTTGTCCTGTCCGGGTCTTCAAATAACATTAAAATGCCTTTCATGCTTCTTGCCGGGACGTTTAGATTAATATCCCACAGGGTGTCAGATTTGTTCTTCGCTATTTTTCTGTGTCGCAGGATGCGGTCGTATAACACCGCCATCCTTCCGTTGAAATGATTGCGTATTATTCGTGCGAGTTCTGAGTCAGTTACCATGTCCATTTCTAAACAGATATTGCTAATGACGTAACTTAATAACTTTGGCATAGCCGTTGAAGGTGAGTTCATATTCTAGCCTATCACCGAGCCCCGCTTGGTATAAAGGCATATGAGTCTCCAGCAGTTCAAAGTCCAGAGGTATACAGAACCTGTTCCCGAAGGCCTTAGCGATAGCCTCGTCTTCAGCGTCGCTTGAGGCATTTCCTGCGCCGACTCTGTGTTTAAGCATGTTTGCTTTACCGATCCCCCGGTATACCATATTCATCCGCTCGGAGGGTGACTTCCACAAATCTACGTAGGAGTGATAGATGTCACTGTCGTCTATCGACATGACTTCATTTCCGCTTATTTATATGGTCGTTTTGTTGACAATTGCTCTTCCGAGATTTTGTTGTATCGTTGCATTATCATCTTTGCTGATTAGCTCGATGACGAATGCGAGACGTGCCGTTCTCAGAACGATGACGTCATTGTTGCTCAGATTGGGGAATCTAACCAACAATTGTTGATTTTGGTCTATTGAACTGGATTTATTGGTAACATCGACGCTTTGTCTTATTCCTTTTACACCTAGAGGCTCCCTTAATCTTCTATATGGATCGAGCTTGCTACCGTGTGCAGACATTTTTGTTTTTAGATAAATAAATATATATTTAATTAATAGAAATTAAAAAAATGGATTTTGAAAATCCGGAGTTCCACAGGGAAGATTACGATGATTTGGAAGATTTGGAAGAGTACTATGGTTAAGGTTTCGCCGATGAAAATCAAGAGGCCAAACAGATAGCCGATCAACTGTCAGAAAGCATGGAACACCAAACCGGACAAACACTTGATAGTACAAAAAAATAGTAAAAGAGAAGTTAGATAATTTAAGCGCTCGGCGGCAACCCATTAATATTCAGCGAGGCTGAATTCACCATTAAAGATGGAGTTCTGAATGTTGAACCATTTGGAAGTGATAAAAAAATCCCATTAGAATACAAAAAGGCGGTGTCGTAAAACCTTACGGTTTGATTTAGAAATTAAGTACGAAATTGCCTTTATCCGAGAAACTTTAGGCTTTGAAGATTGTACGCAACAAAAAAGTCTAAGTTAACAACAAAGCAAATAAGTCATATACAAGAAGCGCGAAAAGCATTGGAAACGACGGAAGAAACTATCTCTAAACATCAAGGTATTATCGAATTGAAAGACATGAGAGAGGCAACTGGCTCATTAGAAACGGCAGTTGGAACCTTAGAAACTTCTTTTAGCAATGATCAAGAGCGAGATAGCCCTTTACAGTATGAACTAAGAGAACTCAAAGGGCTTGATGTTGCACTCAGGAGAACTCGTGGAGAACTCACAAATAATTTGGCCAAACTGAAGAGCTCAATAACCACAAAGCGGAAGAAAAACGTTAGCTAGGAGAAGCTGAAGATGAAACTTCCAAAAAAAGATATAAAAGCTCGTTTGAATAATCTAGAAGATGAGAGAGATGCGAGACTTGAGGCCTGGAGCGTAAATAAAGACGCTTTGCGGAGCCAGATTAACAGAATCAAAGAAACGATCAATAAAATCTCGAAAGAAGATACCACAATTGGAAAAACATTGAAAACGTTGTTCAGAGAGCAGGGTATAACTATTGTCAGCATTCTAACTGCAATAGGCATGCTTATTGGTGTTAAAATTGAATTGTAATACCTACATCAACAGGTGGCACACCGAATCCTACACCAAAGCCTAAAGAGGGAGTCAAAGCTTGGGTAAAAAAAAAAAACTACACAATCTCGGTAAACTTTTAGCGAATCTTGCCGGAAAAGCGGCTGCTACTTTACCTGGTATAATTGGGTCTATTGTATCCTGGCTTCTTTCAGCCACCGGTAAAGTGGTAAATTGGTTTGCGAACAATCTTTTTGCTGTGGCGGGTTTATTTATGGTTGCGGCTAATAGTCCGGGGGCATATGTCGTAAAAAAGGGGTCCCGTGAACATGAATGTTAATTTTATGCCCTTATCATAGTCACCTAGGACAGTCTTTTAGAAGTTGAAAAATGGTTGTTGCCATTTTTTCTTTCATCATTTTACCTAGAAAATGGCAAGTGTAGTGGGTGGGGTAAGACTGACCCAATACTGCATCCAGTTGTAACAAATGAGTTGTAGAAAATGTTTTATGCCATAAAAATGTCTTTTTGAATATTCTGCTACATAAAACACAAAATGTAGTCTTAAAATATTGGTCAACTGTCATGATATAGTTGTAACGTATATAACTGTAACCAAAATTCGAATGAACTATGAGAATTATACCAAATCGGTGGAATGAAGTTTATACATGTGGTCCTTAATGAGCATATAATATCACTTGTCTTTGAATCATGCTCACCTTATCTTTGAAATCATTTCTTATATATTATGAATCACTTAGGTTGCAGTTAGCAGTGGCAATATCAACTGAGGACAGAATGTAACATATTTCTTAAAAATTCCCAAACACTAGTAAGAAGAGCTAACGGCACTTGAAGTTTGTATAATGTCTGAAGATGAAAAGTGTACTACAGTAAGCATGAAAAACGCCATTCTTACGTTCACTCTACTACAATAACATTGATGTTTATCTAAAAGGCATCTTGACGGTAACATTACGTTACATAACTGTTATCTGTCTGGGGGATAACAATCCAGGGTCATGAGCAATACAAGTAGGACCCTGTAGGCATAACTGCTAATTTTATGCCTTTATCATATTCATTTAAGGACAGGCTCTTTGAAGCTCAAACATCGTTGTTGCTGCATTATATTTCTGTATTTTACATAGAAACTGGTCAGCGTAGTGGGTGGGGTAATATTAGACTTTACAGCAGCAAGCTGTTACATATGCAATGTAGAGAAGAAGTAAATTTATAAACATGACTTTTTAAAATACCTTGATATATAAAAACAGACTGAACTTTTTAAAAAGCTTACTTATACGCCACACAAAACCTGCAACGTATATCACTGTAACTAAAAATAAATAATAAAATAAACAACCATGATCTGAATGAATCGCCTTAATTATTTAAGGATGTGTTGTTTTTAATAAAGACACCCTGTTTCATCTGATTGAATCATACCCATTTTTGAAAGAACTGCTTGTATATATTGAAATATTAAGGTAGCAGTTAGCAGTGGTATTGCCAGAGGAAGAGAGAATGCAACTTTTTTCTTATGAATTTTCCCTAAATTGACGAAAATTTCTAACTGTAGATGGTGTAGCCTTTCAGTGTTATATATCATGTCTTAAGTTAACAACTGTACACCTTCCTGTGAAGAAACACCCAGTAATATGTCTTTGAGCTATGATAATAAAGGGCTGTCCTGTGCTAGAAAGGAAGTGTAACAGTAACATTACGTTACATGTCTGTAATCTATCAAGGATTGTTGTTTATTATTATTGAGAAAGCTGTTTTCAAAGGCTTTATTCACAGATGCCAGAAAACATTTAACTTACCACTGACACTAAGATGACAAAGTTTTGCTATTTAATTTAATTTACATATGAACTCAACAAGACGCATATAAATCTTTACATCTGAAGCATGTAGAACTTTCTTAACATTTAATTTGACTTATAGGAACAGCACAAAGCTCATCATTTAAAATTACATGCGAAAAGGAAACATGTATAAGTTGATATTAGACATAAATGATTTATGTCCAAGTTTAGAACTGTCACAGAGGTGATACCTATCTGCCAACCTGTGCTGTCGACCGAGCCATTCGGAGAACCTACACACAAAAGAGCCTGTCAGATAAGGTAACTGATAGAAGTATCGGCTCGGTCGACCGTTATTAACACCCTTATTGCTATGATGCCTGTTGCATTCTCATTCAACAGTCCTTTGCACAGTGCTACCTCATAAGCAAGCTTGTATTAATCTCATTATTATAACTTACATGCTGATTTGTAAACAACGTTACCCGTTTGTATTGCTCCCATCGGTTACAATGCAACATATTATTATCACGGTGACAATGTAACAATGAAAAATTATGTTTTTTATGTAACATAGAGTGTCTTATTATCAATCTGTGCCCGACATGTATCGCTCATTGTAACATTACCAAGATTTATTTTGTCAGGTAATTCTGTACACCCCTGTCTGTGTTCTGATACATTATCACAAACAGGTTAATGTAACAAAAGTCTCGTTTAATTTTGATCATTCAACTTGTGGTATGTATATTTATTCAGTTGTTGTATTGCTTTTATCAGCGAAATAAAGCTGCATTTTCTTACTGTATATAACATATCTGGACTATGATCATTCAGAATAGCAATAAGATTTAATAAATAAGAAGTTTGTGTCCGTGATTTTTGCTAAGCAATATGGTAATATGTTCTAAGTCAATGAAATCATTTTAAAATCAGGTATTAAGGTCATTTACTTGATATATACAGTATGCATTACTTGTATCATTTGCTTTTTTGCTATTCCGAACTAATATATTAATGTTAGAGCAAAGAAGGTATGAGAAACAAATAAACTACCCTGTAACAGGTTGTTTCCGTTACTCGTTCCGTTTTCCTTCTCTTTGTTTTGCTATCGTGTCTCAAAGTAAAATTATGGTTCAATACATTATTAGGAACAACTGCGATTTGCCAAGATAAAACTGAGCAGCAAAATCCCACATCAAACTACTTTGTCATCTTTACTTGCCATTTGGTTATGTGGCTTAGATCTCTGTTGAACTCTGTCCCCTAAAGAGATAAATTAAGCGTTAAATCAAACGTGACCATAGGTTCCATGTTGAATCAATTCTTTTAAGAGATTGTTTTATACAATCATTTAAATAAGAAAAAATGAAAAAAATAGCATGGAAAAAAACTGAAGATAATCTTTAAAAAAAAGTATATGTATACCTGTATTTCTATATTGATGTGATACCTAGTGAAACGACTTCCTTTTATTCTTTTCCTTCTATTTAAATAATTGTCTGTGACATTGTACTCTTAAGGTCCCGACTTGTACAGTGCCGTTAAGAACTGTATACGTAGATCAGATATATCTGTGTAATAAATTACTATGCAACGCTTTATCTCGGGGTTTGTTTCTCGACTTAAACTGAACAATGATGTGCCCCCTTGGTCACGTAAAATACGCGATAGTCGTACGAACGTAAGTATTCTCTGTCAGCAAATGTTCGCATTAGCTTTGTTAGATAACAGTGTGTATTCCCTCTTCTAGAGTCGGGTAATATTTCTGTTTTAGATTTTTACAATTTGTATGTTAAATGTACCAGATCTTTCCAATAATACTTTGAATTTCTGATTACTGGTAATGTTGAACTTACCCGGACAATCGCCGATCAGGTTTCACCTTCACCAAATTGACTATATCGCTTTATTTGGCGCTTTTATACAAATCAAATGCTGGTTTGTGATTGCATATTGTTTTTTCTTTTTTCTTTATAGTAATAAATCTGTTTTAGCAGCCTTTGCTTTATATACAAAGATGTCCCGTATGTTACTGTCTCAAGAATCGTAAAATTGAGTAGCTGGGCAATAAAATCAATAAAACTTTTGCTTTTGGCCATAACAAATAAGCAAACTGCAAAATCCGCTGTGTCTGTTCTGAATCCGTCAAGTCTTTATTAATTACTATTTGAAATATTCCTAGTTTCGTCACGTATAAAACACACCTCATGAAGTCCTTAAACCACTTGGTGATAAAACTGGTTGCTCCAAGTAAACAGTATTCCATAAGCACTACCAGGATATTATATTGTTAAATGTTATGTGAGAAACAGTGAAGTAATACTGGAATTGTATTATAATGGACTATATTATAAATTAATGTTATTTACGTTACTACCTATGGTAGTTAATGTTAAAAACAAACTTAGCAGTATTTTCTAAAACATGCAGATGAATCTAAAGAGAAACCAAAGAACAAATATAAAACATAAGGACCTTACCTTGACATTACATGATTTTAACGCTAATACATATAAGTAACGTATATTATCGTTCGTTACGGCCAAAGGATCATTAGAAAAAAATGGCAACATGTGTTTTTCCAATGTGTACCCACCACTGATGACGCTGATATATGTTGCCAAAAATTAACACGAATGTTCACGGAAACTACATATGCCCCCGGACTATAAAGAGTATATAGCTAAATAAATTTGTAGAGTAATTTGTAGGAGACATATACAGTCCTGTTCCAAATGCAAAATCCACCTTGCTCCTGACATACTTTAGCGTGTCTTGATACCTCGCTATTTGACTCGGTAAATCTACTGGACTGCTTATTACGTCTTCCATATTTGCCAAAAACTGTTTTTGTGCATCAAATGCTGTTCCAGTTCCCAAAATATCTGTTCTCGTTTGGGACTGAGATCCCAAAATGGCCCAACAGTAAGTTCTTATTGAATCATTTATTCGTTCAACACCTGCCCTTGTAAAGCCTTTTGCGTTATCGATTATAAATGTGCTCCAAGCTTTAGAAGCTTCTGAACCTTGGGCAATGTAGTCAATGTGCAGCATATCATTTGTGGTTTTATGGGTGAAAGAATATTGATTTTTATCGTATACAGTCTCTGAACTTAGTGGCCGATATCCCATATTCGTCCAGTAATCGTATAGTAAACCGAGACCTTGATTTTCACTTTGTTTTTGTCTCCAGTCATCGGAGACATTGACATTGAATTCTTTGCATATTCTCTCGTATGCATTTCTGTCATAGCTGTTATCGAAAGCATTCCAGCTTTTACCCTGCGGCAATGCGATGCACATTTCTTTCAGTATTCTTCTTATTTGGTAGTAAACGTGGAACTTAAAACAGTGAGCCAATCATGCTTGTGTCTTTTAGGTGATGATTCAAGTCGACTCCACATTCTGTTGTGGCACACCAAATAGCAAAGTTGAACTGATTTTGCCAAAACATTATCCAGTTTGAACGACATCTTTGAACAAGTGCATCAGACTCAACATATGGAAGCACATACTTTTCAAACATATCTGGAAACGAGACCAAAAAAGATTTGCCAGCCGATGTAACAAGTTATACATATAGAATGATTTCACGAGTATTTAGGATACCCTTCGAGGGGGCGTAGCCCCCGAGAAGGGTAACCTAAATATGAGTGACATCATTCTATATGTATTTTGTATCATGGCAGCCAATCACCTTTGTCTATTTTGAATTAAAAACAGCTCTTATCCAGTTTTTAATGAAGAGTGGCATATCTACTGTAATTATATCTGCTACATTTTTATTGTACTTGACCTGAAGGTCAAATAAATCACCTGGCAATTATAAATTCCAGCACAGCATCAACTGAAAATGTCTGCATATTCTCTTGAATTTATATTACTTGACAGAAATGATGATTTTTCAACACACTGATTTTACAACTAATATCTTAAGAATGGCAAATAGAGCAGTCTTAGAGGGCATTTACTTCTGCTTATTCAGCTGCCTTATCTGGGTCTATACTGTTTGTCACAATACTTAGGGTCCATGTGGTAGAGTTTGGTGCTACAAGATCAATTGTCTCTGTAATCTTAGATATGGCCTTGTTCCTTCTTTGAATGAAAATTAAATGGAGCTCAATAAAATAGGTCTTCAGCCATGTGTAAACTGTGAACGCTTGGATCAGTTTGCAGTCTGATCAGTCTTTGATTTTGGCAATACAGATCCCTCAGGTTCACTACCTTGTTGATATGACACTGATCAGACTGAGCGGATGCACAGGGTGATCAAAATATATTTTTCTTTCCAAATGCTCAAAGACCCTTTTCGTCTTAGTGCTGCTCAGTTGTTCAATATAAATCAGACTTGACAGAACCGTGCAATAACTAAGCCGTGCAGTATATCTGTGATATCCGCACAGTTATCCAGGTACACTTCAATGTAAAATGAATGCAAAGTTTAGCTCCGCCTACCTCAGAATTGGCTTACAGTGCAAGTTAATAAAGTTAATGAACGGGCGACTTGAAAGGAAAACACAGAAAGCCATGATACAAATATGTTTTGATTAACGATATCAATTGTTTTTACTTTAAAGGCGGTCAAGTGTGAATAGTTAGCTTCGCCGCTGTATTTAAATTCTGGAGGAATCATTTATATATATAAATATATATATAATTATTGAATAATGTATATAACACTTCCTGATATTCAAAATGGTGAAGCAATCCCGCTCACCAGGGCTCTTAACGCGGGCGAGATTGCTCTGTGTGAACTGACGTATTACCACAGATGGTATAACATTAGTTCAGATTTAAAAAAAAACAATATAACACAGCGCAAAGTGATACCAAACGGGTATTACAACGTCTGTGAGTTGAATGAAGAAGCTTTCCAACCTTTTGAGGCTGAACTCCATTTGCATGCGCCGACCGGTCGCTTACATCTGTCTACGAAAAGACGTCTGGTCTTAAACAGCGGGCTGTCCAAACTGCTCGGGTTTACTCTACATGAATTTGAACCCAACAAAACATACATTGCGGATAAACCGCACGGACTTGCTGTACATAGAGAGATCTTTGTACATATTGATGAGATAAGTACTTCTGATAATCTACACAACGGGCGTCCCTCTACATTACTTAGATCAGTTACTGTTAAGAACGAAAAGTGTGGCGGAGGTACAACTGAAACATTTCCAATTTTGCAGTATAAAAGGCTGATATCGGGTTTTATTCCGCAGCTGACTATCACGATATTAGACTCGGGTGGAAAAATTAATATTAGACTATTTTTCTTTGACACTAAATATAAGAAATGGTTGATCCAGGTGGTCCTTGGAGCATTAGAAAATGTCACGGGACAGCTTTGGCTGATCTCGGTGACACCTAAGGGTTCGATAAAGATGGCAAAGAGGATAGATTATACGCTTTCCAACTTTCCGATGGAGTGTACAAAAGAAAAGAAGTCACTTTCGATGGAACGTTAAATTTCGGACAGTTAAGTGACGTCGATACTTCGGTCGCCGTTCCCAAACGGATTCATACGCTCGCATTCACAGGAAGCAAGTGGCTTGCCTTTTAGTGGAGCAAATATGTTGGGCTATCTTTAAAGGGGATGGTCTACGGAGTGTAACATTTGTTTTTGTATATCAAAATGACCGCCTTGGTCTATAGATATCAAATTCAGCGTTCGCCACTTTGGCAAACCTTGCATAACTCTGCAGTGGCCAGTATTTACGTTACCCCGTTAGATTTTAAATATCAAACATATTTATTGAGGTCCATAAGAAATGTATTTAAACAATTTAAATGTATTAATTATTAATATTGTCTGCAAGAATGATTTATATGCTATATATTAGACTGCTTAGAAAACGGTTCAGAACTTCTGTGCTGTTATTTTCATTACAATATATTACGTACCCCCCGAAAATTTAAAATGTAACTTAGGTGGTTGTATTTACAACTAATCTATGATTAAATTGCCAAAATTTCTTCAATTTTCTAATTGTCGCGTTAAATACCTTTCTAACAAAACAAATTTGAGACCTCTAGCTTCTGTACTTTGTCAAATATGTACTGTATAACATGATTACACCTATTCCCTGTTGGTGGGTGCAAAGTCATTTTCCCACAAGTGTTCGTACAAAAAAAATGGTTACTAAGTTATTTGAAACTGACAAATTGGGGCTGTTGAAATAAGATCATGTAATACATGATATAAAACAACAGTTCACATTTTTGTTTTGACCTAACAATACATATTTTAACCATAGTAACGTACTTAACAAATTTAAATGTTTGAGAAAAGCATAGATAATTCCCACCACGAATATATTTTTTTGAAATTCTGACTTTTAAACAACACTGTTGTCAGGACAACACATGTAGTTGTTATTTATTGTAAAATGAGAGTTTCATCGCCTACTCAGACAGAAAACAGTGTTATTTACATGACTTGCAAAGCTGAGATTGTCCCGATGTTCAAATGAAACATTTGTAAATTAATCTGTACATGGAATATCTATATATATTTATCAATAGCCTAATGACTTTTAAACAAAGCCAAAAGTGTCAAACTAGCTAATCATAACTTACAGTTTTGTACTCAGAAAGGTAACGTTAATAACTTTTATTTTTAAACAGTCCCCGAGATTTAATATTACTACTGCCAAATATGTGTACGCTTTATTACTTTGAACTTAAATAAAACTTTTTTTGAAAGCACATTAGACTGGTTTAAGGATACCCAATGTAATTCATTATTGACAGCTCCACGGCGGAGCATCAGTTTTAGTGTAACGATGTTATAGTTCGTGTTGTCCTCTTATCCGTAATCTTCAAAATTCACTTTATTTCACCGGAATATTTGCCATCATTCTGCCAAATATAGCCATATATAGAAAAGGACAGAAATGGGTGAAAATAGGCGTTTGTGTGACTAATTATGTTTAGTAAAGGCTATCTTTGTGATCATTTGCATGGGCTGGATGTTTACTTGGCTAGTATCGTCTGACTACTTGTCTTAAAACTTTATGCCGCTATTTTTAATTTGGTATCGCGAGTGGAGTGTTTCACAGAAAGAATCGATTCCTGTTTGCTGCATTTTTACACTATTTTTTACTGTTTTGACCTTATCCTGTAAAAAAGCAATATGTAAAACCAACGTTTATTTCTCTCTTTTTTGCCTAAAAACATACAGTTTCATCAAAGTAACGCATATAAAAGGTTGAAAAGTATGAGTGATTTTATTCTACTGCAGCGAGTGTACTTGCCATGAAAAGTTCCGTCGTACCTCATCTTATTGAAAATTATGTTCGGGAAAATCTAGGCTCATTCTGAGTCAGTTTGAAAAACGGAATTTAGCTGTAGCTGGTGCTAGGGGGCATTCGCATTGTTGCAACATTACATTGCTGGGCACACACTCAGCTTAACCAGGGATGCTATTTTTCCCCTTATGCATTCCTGGCTTCCAGAGAATCTTCCTTCAGAATTTTGTTTAGCTTTTATCATTCCAGCAGACTTTAAGGTGAATGGATATTGTGTAAAATGAAATTACTATGACTATCTTCGCCTCCCTGTCTAATGGGGGGGGGGGGGAGTAACCTCATCACCAAAATGACATTTAACTAAAGTCAATGATAATTCACTAACTTCGACTCCTTGGTTAGATGGTCAAAAAGGTAACGCTTACAGCATTCAACAGTTACTTTTTAAAGTTTTAATATTAATGGTATAGTAACAAGGTGCAGAATGTAACCGCTCTCAAGTATAACGCATATGTTGAAAGCAAACATTGAGGTGCCGATGGTTAACCTAACAGCAGTATCGCCATACATCTCTAATGGAATTTAAATATTTGATACAATTGTTTTACATAAGTATAGTTCCAAAGAAAGGGCTAAGACAGTAACATTATTATCCACAAAATTTTTCTATATAATGCATAATTTGTATTAGAATTATGCCTGTTTTTGATGTTTACTTAAAGGCGGTTATTTTCTGCACCCGGTCACCCAAGCATTAATATGAAACTTGTTCTCAGTAAAAGGGTCCGTCTCAAGAACTGTGGAACTTTTAATGCTTCATCTTACTGCATCACATCAAAAAGACGATATCATAAAGAATCTGACAAATCATTTACACTTGAATGTTGTATACGTTACCTTCTAATTACCAAAAAGGAGTCGAAGTAAGTACATTATCATTGACTCAATTAAAAGGTCATTTTGATAATGATTTTGAAATAATAACAATATGTCATAATCAGATTATCCGTGCCAGATCTTGAAAGGAATCAAGTAACCGAGTCTGCTATTTTCTTTCTCATGTGTGTTCCTTGCTTCCACATGATCTTGCAGTATATTTTGGAAATAATATTGTATAATTTTGAATGGACACACCTCAATTTGTTATGCTTCCATAGATGCTTCCTATTTACTTCTGTGGATGATGTAACCCTTGCAAAAATTGTCTACTCTTAAAGGAAACACTTTTCTCCTACAGTAGCCAATTCTTTCCTTTTGGAGTTAACTTCCATTAAGAAGAAGGGCTAAGTAAAATTTGCAAAATTATTTCACGTAATAGTGTATCGACGCACCTTAAACTCTTGGACTGATCATTTAAATTAAGAAAGAAAGATTTCCTGGAAACAAAAATCGGATCACAAAAATAAATAATACTTGATTTCCATTTAAATGAAGCACACAATTTACACTAGGTGCAGTGGAGTAAAATAACTCTTTTTAACCTGTTATAGACGTTACTTTGGTTTAAATATATGCTGTAGGGCCAAAATATTTAACTACGGTTTTGTATATTGCTTTTATATAGAAAACGGTCAAAGCAGATAAACAGTGTAAAAGGGCTCCGATCAGGAATTGTTTCAACTAGTGTCACAATTCTTCAACAACACCAAACTTAATCAGTTATTTTGCTTTAGTGGATGTTTTAAATGTGTTTCGGATATTAGTAGAAAAATAATAGTGTTCCATGTACAGGTTAATTCACGAAGGCTTATATCTAATTGCAGGACAATCTCATCTTTGCATGTCATGTTAATAACACTCATCTGTTTGCTGCCCAAATTGCTAACTTCACCACGCAAAAATTTTATTTAACGATATATGAAACACATAGTTATCACAATTTGGCTGTTTAAAAGTCAGAATTTCAAAACAATGTTTTCCTGGTCGGAATGATAGACGCTTAACGCAAACATTAACAATCTGTTAAGTATGTTACTTTGGTTAAAATATGTGTTGTAAGGTCAAAAATAATTTTTAAACATTTGCTTTATATCATGTTTAATATGATCTTATTTCAACAGCCCCAATTTGTCAGTTTTAAATAGTTTTAAATAGCTTATTAGCCATCTTTTGTACGAATAATTGTTTGAAAATGACTTTTCAGCCGCCATTAGGTACATGGTTGACAAAGTATAAAAGCTAGAGGTCTCAAATTTGTTTTGCTAGAAAGGTATTGAAATTTGCTAGTTAGACAATTAGAAAAATTGAACAGTTTGGGCTATTTTGCTCCAGAATTTTCGTAAAATGCAACGATTAAAGTTAGTATTTTAAATTTTCAAGGGACACATTATATATTGTCACGAAAATAACAATATTAAAGTTCAAAATTGTTTCCGAACTAGCTTCTCTCATAGTAAATTAATCATTTCTTCAAAAATTATGGACATTTGATTCATTTATAATGTTTAAGCATACTTCCTATTGACTTCAATAAATATTTATGATATTCAAAATTTAATGGGGTAACGTAAATAACTGGCCACTACAGAGTTATGCAAGGTTTGCCAAGGTGGCAAACGCTGAATTTTCAAACTCCAGTCCAAGGCGATCATTTTGATATATGAAAACAAATGTTACACTCCGTAGACCACTATCTCCCTTTTCTAGGCCACTTACGCAATCATACTTGCTCCACTATTTCCAGACCCAGGTCAAAAAGGCTGGTTAATTGAAATAAAGATCGACTCTCCGCACGTCGTGACTGGTAAAGAGCACAAAGTCCGAAAAGTGATAAACAGTGGAACCAAGTTGTGTTCTTATATTCCCGAGACGATAAACACTATTATTGCAGAAACTCAAAACAAACTCAATTACATGCTAAAAACAAGTAATAAAAGACCAGGAATCCTAAAAATGGTATCTGAATTCACCCCAGCAGGAATAATCGCGTTAGGGTTATCAACTATTCTCCTCGAGTTAATTCTCGGAGACAGACCTGACGACTTTGTCGATGTACTTCCTGGTTTTAAACTCATGTGGCCTTCAAAACATGTTAATAAAAATATTGGGATCCACATATTAGTACAAGAGACGCCTGTAGTAACATTCACACTCGAAGATATTCAACACCAAGCTGATTACAGCACGTTAAATCTAAATAAGATCCATCTTGGTCCGGTTTCTTTTAAAAGGCTGCGTTTTACTACCGATGAGATCACATCAGACCAGGCTGGAATTGTAATTCAACAATAAAAAATATAAGATATATTATATACAAACATGGGTCTATACCCACCTCTTGAAACTGGAAACGGACATCGGCTCCAAAATATAGCCGACGTTAAATTACATCTCGAAAAAGAAAGAGACTTCAGAAATCAACTAGAAAAAAAATATAAGAGAGCCCTCAACATTATTGATGGAATTGACACGACACTATCGACAGCTAGCGTGTGCATGGCCACGTCAGGCATCGGACTACTGTCCACAATCATTGCGGCGCCTGTCGCTATGGGCCTCTCGGGCGGTGCGGCTGCATGTGGTCTACTCAGCGTATTGGGAAAAATACTAGGTCGTAAGCTTCAAACGAAAGCTAAAAAACATAATCAAATTCGGGTCCTAGCAGAATCTAAGCTAAATTCAATCGCTGACCGAATATCGCCAGCACTGATCGACGACAATATATCTGAATCAGAATTCCGTTTGATATTGTCCGAGGTTGACAAATACAATCAGATGGAAGAAGAAATTCGGGGCCGTCAGAAACAGAGCGTTGGATTGTCAACAGCAGAAAAAAAGAGCTTATCGCTGCCACACGAACCCAACTTTTGAGAGATCTAAAACCTTCAACGTAAGTATAACTTGATGGCAGACATAATAAAAGCATCGTTAACTACTGCGTGATACCCCGCCACTGCAAATCTTTTTCACACACCAGATTTATGCATCCCGGGGGCAGGGAGAAATAACTCCCATGGGGTAAATTTGAGCATCACTGGAGGCTTTCATCACTCTGATCATTTTCTGAAAGTTTCAGAAAAATTGCTTCAAACTCTGATTTTATATGTAATTTTTTTATGATTTTATACATGTATATAGTCCCAAGGCAGGGGCAGCTAACATCCGATGATAAAATTTCTGTGCTCATAAAAAGCTTTTGTCACTTCGATTTATCTCGCAAATCGTCTGTCACATCGTATAATAATAGTCTTACGTGCACCTGCGGTTTTGTCCTCTCACAATATTCTTGTCATGGTTAAACTATTTTGTCAGATAGAAGCCCTGCTGACAGATACAAACATACCTCCAGTGAAACGAAAGGCCTCACAATGTTGACAATAAAATATGTGTTGCTCGAAAACTAAGCGGATTAATACATTTCTTTTCTTATACACTTTATTCAAATGAAATGCGATACGTTTACCGTTGTGACTCTAAATATTGGAACACCAATGAAGACCCAGATCACTGATCATTGAACTTTAGTTTTCAGCATCAGACTTTTATGTAGGTGAAAACTTCCCGGGCCAGGGGTCTTGATAAAACATTTTAAGGGCTTTAAAATCTGCTCAGCTGTTAAAAATACACTCAACCGTAAAATCGATACGTTAAATGTTTACCGTGTGCCCTGAAATATTCGAATACTTTCTCGACGATTCTAGAAACCGGATATACATCGTGTATTTCATCATACGTTCTAGAAAGAACGTAGACCCCATAGACAGATCCGCGCAGTTGATGGATAAAATAGAAAAAGATTTTTCAGCGCTAAGGATGTCAAGAAAAAGGAGTTTTGTGGAGGCCTTTTTGACAGAAGAAGCTGCCGAAAGCAATGTATCAAAAAAAGCAACAAGAATCGAATTGGCTGGGGCGAAAAATAGAAAGGAGACTGCCTATCAAAATATGCTGAAAACTAAAGAAAGGGCAAAACTTCGAGAATTTGAGGCAGCTTATGACGCAGCGTGTGAAGACGTGAGAAGGTTAAAGAAGCTACTGCAAACGATGATTAGGCCGAATAAGGCGACAAGAATCGAATTTGGCTAGGTCGAAAAATAGAAAGGAGACTGCCTATCAAAAAAAAAAGGACAAAAAGAGTTAATGGAAAAACTTCGAAAAATTTGAGGCAGCGTTCGAAAATGTAAGAAGATTAAAGAAGCTGCTGGAAACCGACGATTAAGTTTTAGGGCAGATAGTGATTTTTTTCAACTTTTTTATTCTTATGAACAATATGTTATACAGGAAAATACAGGCGTTTTCATGGTAGGTGCTTTATTCGTCATTTTGCATTAAAAGTTCATTAAATGTTTCATCTAGCTCGCTATCTTTTAACTTAGTAGCATTTTTAATGAGTACTTTATAATAAGACCTTGACAAATTAGATTTTGATTTAATAAGACCTTCAGTTAAGAGAAAAAAGGGACATTTTGTCTGACCTATATATTTTAAAACACCGGCAGGTACCCAAACTCTAGTCTCTATCCGTTCTTCATTGCACAATTTCGCTATCGCGCGGTCACCGTATTTTGTTTTTACATTAATTGTTTCCTGCACAGAATAAATAGATCCATTTTTTAACATTTTCCAAGGGATAGCTTCAACCTCTTGAAACTGGTCAGCTTTGGGAAATTCCATGGCTAAAATGATCTCTGATATTTTTATCATATGTCTACGTTATGATTTTCTTCAAATGAATTTTTTTATCTGAAATTTATGCATATACCACTTGGCTTAGTTAACAAATCCCCCGGTAGCTAAAACATATATCGGGGCAGGGGACAGACAAAAGGGCTATCAGAAAACACGGTATTTTTCGGTGGGTGCTTGGCGACAAAGAGCTATCTTGACCCCATCAGAAAAAACATATATCTAAGTCAAGTGGTATTTGTATATATGCTATTTTCGGGGGGTATGTGGGAGGGTAGATTTACTTAAATGCAGACAAAATGGCTATCTGGTCCCATCAAGTGATATTTGCTATGACTTTCGGAGTTGTTGGGTATGTGGGGGGGGGGGGGTAAATTTACTTAAATGCGGCTGTGGGTATCAGACAAAATGGCTATCTTGACCCATCAGAAAACATATATCTAAGTCAAGTGGTATAATTCTGACAGGCTATATACTACTCCCCAGAGTAAATTCCATTTTGCAAAAAAAAGGTCTTCATCGTCCAGGGAAGTTAACAGAGGAGGTCACAAACGTTGCTCCCTTTGCAAAAATAGTGGGAAAACATGCAGTGTACCCAAACACCTGAAGCCAGTCATTTATTACAGATGTTCTGACCAGACTGTCATAGGCGGATCCAGGAATTTTTGATCGGGGTTTCAAATTAGCTGAAGGGGGAGGGGGCAGGTGCGAGGTGTATACTTTTAAAGGCTGCCGGTTCCTATCAAACTGTTACTGTTCCTTATTGTCTAACTAGTGTAAACAAATTTAAAAAGTAACTACACTTCAGGAGCTGACTGAATCATATCCCAAACCCAATCCCCAACATCAAAGGGAAAGACTGACAAAGACATCCCAACAAACAATAAATTACAACTGATAAGCCAAGTCAGCAGCTCTTTCCCAAATAGGTGGCAACTCAGCTATCTTTACTGAACTAAATAATTTAGACCAACAGAACGGTTACAACAGACTAAGCTAATTATTCAAAAAACATTTAACACCTATTTTTATCTATTTTCTATTTTTATTATAGAAGGGTTAAAATGAGAACACAATAAATTAAACAGCACCGAACATAAAACAAATGCAACCGCAACGAAAGTACCGCCTTGGGACGGTCAGTAATAACTACTGGGGGGTTTAAACCGGTTTTACTGGGCCCAAACCTTCACCCTCACCCTCCACCGCGGTGCACACAATTAGTAGTTCGGTTCGTATGGAGATCCCCTAGCCTGGCTACAGTCGAATCTGTATATTTCTCTGGTGGTCAGATTCGCCTGGTAACTTTCAGAAGAGGCTCTGCAATATGATACTCTTCTTATAAATTCTTGAGTTAATAAAAGCAACATTACAAGTGCTATAAAGTGCCCATTAGACTAGCAGAGATCTTTATCTCCATCACCCTCAGAAATCAATTAGTTTTGGTTTCTCAATCTGTCTGTGAATTTTAGGGATATAGTTTAAAACGTGGAATGGAATGGAATGGATGATATAATCTACTGTGAATTGTTTACAATTGCTCCAAGAGCATGGGACAGTGGTTCTCTTCAGGAAGAAATGACTTCTTCAGAGGGAGAAAATTCTTTCCTGTAAAAGTGCAATTCCAAATCGATGGAAAAAGGTGGACAAGACCATTCCAGTCCACTGTGTTCCATTCCACATTTTAAACAACGCCATATTAGTGGCAAATTTACATTATAGCCAGCTGTCTTAAACCAATAACAGGCGATCAGCTGTATCACATTTTTCATTCCAATGTAAACAGATTCTGTCCTCACTAGTCATGATATGATTCATGACAGTAGGACTTCTCTTAAATCAGACGTGTATGCATTGGATCTTGATTGGTGCTGATCAGATCAAAATATGTTTTTTTTTTTATACATTTGAATGTAGATGTATTAAATGTCTGTTCTTAAAATTTCTCCAGAGGTGTTTGA
Source organism: Ctena decussata (assembly GCA_963989385.1). Lineage (NCBI taxonomy): Eukaryota > Metazoa > Mollusca > Bivalvia > Lucinida > Lucinidae > Ctena > Ctena decussata. The sequence goes on from OZ022501.1 coordinate 89,423,550, forward strand.
ATTTTTTGCAGATAATTTATTTTATTCTAAATTCTTCAACCATGAGCTACATATATGTCTTTCTCCCTATTCTAATTTGAACAAATCAATGTGTCATAATTCTTAGGTGACTAGGCTTCATTGTGATAACACGCAGTCAATCGTCTCTTAAATGGGACAAACAAGTTTCAACAGAGTAGACCCAGATAAGACTGCACAGGGGAAATGTGAACAGTGTTTGGCATTTAGTTAATTTTCTGTAAAACACTCACTCAAGCATAAAATGAATTAGTCCAAAACTTAAATGTAGAGTTTTTTGGGTTTTTTGAAAAATCAATGGGCTCAGGAATTAATTGTCTTTAGATAGCTTCATATTCTCTAAACACGGAGAGTGGGGGGAGGTCTTGACTAATACTGATCAGATCAGTCGGACAAACCTGAATCTGCAAACAGTATAGACCATGATGAGACTGCTCTGGAAAGGTATAAACACTCTTTTGCTTTTACTTTTTTTCTGTTAAACACCCCCTCAACTATAAAATGAACCAGTCCAAAATCAAAAGACAGAATAATCCATTACAGAAAATTGGTGGTTCAGGTTTATTGTATTTAGTTTCCTGTTCTCAAAGACTGTAGAGTTATAAAAACAAGTTGCCACAGAACATTAGCTTTATCAGATTGACCATCTGTGTTTACATCTTCAAATTGCTTCTTACATAAAAATCTGCCACTGCAGCATCATGAAAGGCTGGACAAAAGGTCAGCAAAGTTCGCTAACCAAGATTTGGGAAAAATCTCAAAATGCAAGTAACCAGAGCCTATGTTCCTTTGCAGGGGATATATTGAACATAGAGTCTGTAGCCAGACTAGGAGATCCCCTAACTCATCAGAGAGTCATCACGGGCAACAATTAAAATCAAGAAAAGTCCGTGAGGAAGCAATGATGAGTCTCGACAGCCAAAACGTGTTGAGACACCTGGAGATCCCACGGGCGTCAGCAACACCATTGGAACACTGGAGCAAAAGAAGACCACCCTGGTTAAATATGTATAAACAAGGGCTGTTGCGAAACGAAAAAAGCTGTTACGAAACGAAAACGAGTCAATGCTACCAAACGACCTGATTACCAGGTCGTTCGGTAACTCTGACTGTTTTTCGTTTCGGAACATCCTTTAAAACCTAATTATTCAGGTGTCGTAAATACACACAGTGAATAAGCTGAGCAATGTATAAACTGATTTGCTTCACCAGCCTACGAGGGGTGATCATTAAATAATGGAAACTAGCATTTATTTCATAAGCTATGTATAAAAACAGTACTCCAGATATGTAAAACCTAAGAAGGAAGCATATGACATATAATTAAGTTCTAAAATACTTTTTAGGACTATCGTTGCCATGGCAACGATGCCTTAAACTGCTAAGGGTTTAGTCTCTAAATTTTGCGTATTTTCATGTATATTTACTGCTGATAAGTAACAAAGAATGGATTAATGTTTGTGATTGTGTAATGGCTTGATGTAAGTCTCAGATACTTAAAGAAATATATAAGTATTCATACCTTGCACTCAAACATAGCAGAAATACAGACCGTGAAAGACTTTTGACTGATCAAAATCTAACGTTTTTCTTCGATTTTAAGTCATAGGGACCAGAATTGTGACGTCATTGCATTTTAACAAACAGAGTCCTGGGATAATTGTATAGCAGAAAGAACCAAAATTATCCTGTACTTAATAACCGATCAATTAACTTTAGCATAATACTGGAAATTACAGAATAAAATGTCGAATTCCCTAAAATTCTATTATTTGAACCCCTGCTTTAGCTTTAATTCATGTCAGATTTCAGAACATTTCATCTATAATCATTATATATGTGTCTCTAAAGCCAAAACCTAACTTTAACGGAAGGTGTTCCTAAATTTTAAATATCTCTTTATATATCGTACATAATGAGCATAATAAAAACACCTCCTTACCAAAATGACGTCGAAAAAATCACAGGTGGTACCCGGCATGAACGTGACGTCATATATAACTATGGTAACACTTTGAAAGTTTGATCTCAAACATGGATTCGAAAGCTTAAAGACACTCTTTGGTGGTACATGAAGGATACCTATTTCTGTATAAAATCAACTAATCTACAAAGGTGTTTCCATTACTTAATGATCATCCCACGTATATGCCTGATTCGCTCCGTCCTGAGCAGCATCTGTAACGTTTCTCAGGATTCATTTATAATTGATGCGAACAGGAAAGGCTGTGATTAGTCTGTGCGGATGCACAGACCGATCTCAGTCTTTGCTGTTATTTGCATTTGTCATGAATATTTTTTTCAAGTGATGCGGAACAAAAAGTGTTGAAGTTTTTCATTATTTACATTTCATTTCTAATTTCTGTTATTTTGTCTTTCTTTTATTAACAGGCAAGTTTGACATTGGTTCAGAATTTCCAGCCTACTATAAATCCTTATCCCGACGGCTGTACAAAGTACTGGACGATGTTGGAGCTTCCACTGTAGTGAGGGACATGAGTGTCAAGATAAATACAACAAAAGAAATAGTCCAATCGATAGTTGCCAACCTTTCCATGATTAGAACAGAATCAGGGTTAAGTCCACAAAGTTCAATATATATATTTGGAAGCTCATTTGAAGGAACAACAACGCCTGGCTTAGAGTCTGATGTCGACATTGTAGGTGTCATGGATTTTTTACCTGTGATGACAAATATCTCAGAATCTCAACAGTACGAGGATTGTCTCCTCCTTATTCAAGACCACTGCACACCACTTGGATATGCTAAGCTACAGCATGTACGGTATGGTGTGCCACAGACTGGATCACTGTTTAGGCTGGATAATGTAGATGCAGAAAATAGACTTGTTTTCTGTATACCTGACGAAACTAGGCCTCCTGGGACAATTTTACATGGCCCCGCATCAACAATTGAAGGGTCAGACATGACAATGTCCATGGATTTAGTTCCTGCGGCAAGATGCAGAACATGGCCTGACTGTGCCTCGGAGTGGTTAACAAGAACACGACAATACAACTATCCAACACAGGATCAAATAAACAAATGTAAAGACCTTGGCTTTTTCCTTGTTTACACCGGACATCCTAACAGCCGGGAAGAACATTTACAATGGAGAATATCGTTTTCACTGCAAGAGAGATTGTTGGTCATTAACTTTAATGCTGTCCAGTTAAAGTGTTTCGTTCTCGCTAAAATGATAAAGAAAGAGTTTATACATAGAGCTCTCGGGGAAAAGTCTTTAACATCATATCACTTCAAAACGTGTATGTTTTACTTGATAGAAGAAACGCCTGCTGAGTTTTGGGTGGAGCATAACTTGCTATATTGTCTTTGGCACATTCTAAAAAGGATGTTGATTTGGGTTGAAGCAGGAAACTGTCCAAACTATTTTATTCCCGGAGAAAATATGTTTGAAGGGCGGATATCTGAGGAGATGCAGCTCAGACTGTGTGATCTGTTACGACGAATTATTGATGCAGACTTTAAGTATTTGGTGACTACCACATCTGACGACCTTGGAGGTAGGTACCAGGAGGCTCTTGTCTTAGGAGTACTGGATTCCAGATATATCACAGCTGGCGACTTTAGCTGTAAATGTAATATGATTAGGTTTGTACATCACGTATTGAGCCATATGCTCTACTTATTGTGCAACTACATAGAAAACCAAAACACACAAACAGCTGCTAAAGGACTATCTGAGCTAAAATTAGAATTGCTCATGACTGAAAGAGTAACTGAACACACTGTTGAAGAAGTGCGCCATGCAGTTTCTTTTCTTGTGCCTTATGTTGATATGCACCTCATGTCACTGTTAGTTGTTTTAGCCAAACAGATGTCAAAAGGCAGAGCCTTTATATATAACCTCCTCACAAGTGAGAAATGGCATGCACTCAGTTTAGAATCAGACATGTTCTCTTCCAGGCTCAAACAAGCGTCTTTGCTATATATGCTGGAATATTATGAGAAACCATTAGAGGTCCTAGGTACATTGAAAAACCAGATGAGGCAGGGGATATCAGTTTGCAAATGTTTCGGTCAACGTCGGACAGATGCAATAAAACGGAAAAGGCAACCTTTGCCTTTAACGGTGTCTTCATATGAAGAGCTGTTACATCGACACGTGATACCATGTGTGGTATTTCTGCCAGCTGAACGACTTCTGACAATTCCAGCTCTCTGTTACGAAATGAATAGATCAGCTGATTCCCCGCCTGACAGCAAGGAGATCTGGTATGACTGTGCAGTGGTTGATGGGAAGGTTCTGCTCTACTATCTACTCTACCTGACTCACAGCCGTCTGGATATGGGCGCAAACGCATCAGCAGACATAGACAAAATTCGTTGGCTAATTAGAACAGATCCTCTTCTCGGTCACAGAGAAACAGCTTTAAACCTTCTTGGTTGGATATACAAGGAAAGAGGACTTGTCCACAGAGCCGTGGAATGTTTCCGAGAGTCACTTACCATACAGCCTTCACATAATGCAGCAACTCTTCATTTGCAGGACATATGTCGAAACAGAACGCGTACATGTTAAATGAAGAGACATTCATAAGCATTGCTTACCTGAAGCAAAATAAACGTTGTATCACCGTCCCCTCAGAAATGGGATCTTTGCAAATAGTGTAGACCTACCACCAGTCGCCACAAAACGGGGTGTCCTATCAGAGACTATACTTTTTGCATCCAACTCGGAAATTTCTGAGAAACAGTTAATCCCAAGCAAATCAGACACCACTTACATTAAAAACTGTGCGGTAGAAGAACTGTACCTAAAGCCGATATTCATTACTGACCGTTCCAAGGCGGTAGTTCTGTTGTGGTTCTTTGTTGCCTGTTTTTGGTGTCAGAGTTTCTGTGATGTTTTACCTTATGTATGTTATTATTATTTTTGGTTCGGTTTGGGTTGCTGAGTGGCCACCTTTTGGGAATAAGCTGCTCACTCGGTTGGCCATATGTTCTCTGTATCTTGATTATTTGTAATCTTAGTTGTTTCCAACTATGGTTTGAGGGCTGGATTTGGATTTTGATTGTTTCAGTTCCTGGTCTTTGCATACGTTTTACTTTTCTCATTAATTGAGATGAATGGGTATATACTTTAAGGGGAAGCAACTCTGTCATGGTAAGTTTTGTCACTTTTCATTCTGGCACCCTCCTTAAAGGAGGTCAAATCTTAAGAGAGATAATTTGCTTCCATAGGAGCAATTTTTTTCCTTTAAGGTGGACGATCCCGGAAGAACTCTGTTCTTACTTATTTAAAAAAACAAAACAGAGTTATTGTTCATCATCAAATCGATTAACTGTGGAGTATATACAGTTATAATACAGACTAACAATTTCTACCGTAAAGATCCTATGTATTCGGGCACATAGGTCTGTACAAACAGTGGAAACTGAGATCAGACTGTTCCTTAGGAACCCGAATGCTAAAGATATTCACAGTTTCCATTCCATCTGCACATTTTTGTCGGCATTACTCTATGGTAGAACCGAATAACAGGAAAATAAATAATAGTGAAGGACCGGCTGTGCTTGCAGCAGGTGCAGAATTTGGGCAGTCTGTTTTGGGGATATTTTGAACTTTAACATTGTTTTTCTACGAAACGAAACGGTGAAATGTTTGTTTTTTTTGTTTTATTCTTTAACATACGACGTAAGTTTTACTAAAATACAATGCATAAGCATGCTCCATCGATTGATGATATTTTTCATGACGTTTTTCATGAAATTCAATTTTCTTGCATTTTTTCAAAGAATGTAAAATTATACTTATTAACAAGAAAATTGCAATTTTTTGTTATCAGTTTGTTTCAAATATCCTATATTACAGATTATATGATTTGCTGAAATGAAAGTGCATTCACGTGCTAGAGATATGAATTTTAATGGAAAATGTGTAAAAAAGTATGTAGAAATACAAAATATTGTTTTTTAGGCAAACAAAACGGTGAAAATTGTTTTTTTCTTACCCAAATGTTTTATAGCTCTTTGGGTTTTTTAGACGGTATAATGGTTTGAATGCCCCGCCAATATTTCTATTCAGTATTCGTCTACCTTAAGAGTAAACCCATTTTGGAAGGGCTTTATCATAACAAAAAGCAAACAGGAAGTCCCAAGATTCCCTCTCGTAAAATGGCTGGAAACCATTTAGATATACACATTTACCGTCAATGTGAACTACGTCATCGTGGCAAAACATATTTTCGGATATATGCGGAAAGCGCATGCTTAGACCGCTTCTTCATGTGCTACCGGGTCAGATCACACGTATTGGTACAAACAGTAATTGAACGGTGTTTAAATGAAAAAGCAAAGAGAGCATAATTTATCGCTCAAGCGCACAGAACAGTTTCGGCATGCGCAAATAGAATGTGTCTTTTTACTGTTGGTACGAAAGGGCTCGTGATAAACATGACATACAAACACTGGTCTTGCATTCATTACCGATAACGAAGGCCACGTATTGAATACAACGTGAAAATGTTTTTTTTCTCTCACCAGGGTGAGTTTGTTTAGTCTCGTGGACCATCAAACTGCCAATTCTTGAAAAAGGAGTCGGAAGTTAAACTGAATTGATTTGCATATTGACAAAATACTTAAAAACAAATTTTCGGGCCATATCGTCTTTGACAACAAATCGGTGAAAAAAACTTAATTTTTGCACCGCGTTGATACCAGACGACATGCGTTCGAAAAACTGGTCTGACTCAATGGTCTAACAAACTGTCTGGTCCGTAATGAATGAGTAATAGAAAAAGAACGAGTTTAACAGTCAGAAATATCGTTGACAGGTACATTGATTCTCGTTACCTAACATGAATACCAGACAGGTACGATACTGTTAGTGATTGTTTTGAAGCAGTGAGTGAGTAAACTTGGGTCTCACATCCCACCAACACATTTTCAGACGGAAACGGGATCTTGATCGGCTTTAAATTTAAAGAGTAGCTACACTTCAGGAACTGACTGAATCAGATCCCAAACCCTATCCCCAACATAAAAGGGGCAGATTGACAAAGACGTCCCAACAAACAATAAATTACAACTGATAAGCCGAGTCAGCAGCTTTTCCCCAAATAGGTGGCAACTCAGCTATCTTTATTGAACTAAATAATTTAGACCAACAAAAGGGTTACAACAAACTAAGAAAATTATTCAAAAAACATTTAACAACTATTTTTATCTATTTTCTATTAGGGTTAAAATGAGAACACAATAAAATAAAGAGCACCGAACATAAAACAAATGCAACCGCAACGAAAGTACCGCCTTGGGACGCCTCATCCGAAAGAACGGAGGAGCTTAGATCGAACCTGCGAACTGATACTACCGCCGCTTCCTGTTTAAACGAAATATAGAGGACATAGAAAAGACATAGAAATTTTAAAATGCTTTTGAGAGGTTACTTTTTGGATGAACGCACAGTTTCATATGTTCAAGATATCTTGGGTTATCTGTTGAATAGAAAGTACATAGATAATACCATGTGCGTTTCTTTTGATATCGAGTTTATCAGAAGAAGCCAGAAACCACGTACACGGTATGTTTTCTTAAATATCTCTGCACTGACAGAATATTTTACAGATCTGTTTCTACCATTATATTTGGCATATTTCCTTCTACCTAGAACCGTTGAGACGCTAAAGATGCACTCACCGAGTTAAGCCTGTTTTTTAGAAAACCGTGTAGATTCTTGTACTTCGTCACAGAGCAGCATGTACCGTCTTTGTTCCTTTATCATTTGCAAACCTGAACCCATCAGCGAGTGGCCTGCTTAGTGCTCCTTACAACCACGGTTAATTCAGAGTTCGGCTTCATACGTTATAATAATAAACAGCCATCTTTCACAGTAGGGGTCTAGTTTTTTTCATTTACGACCATCTCAGCATTCCTTTTAAACATTTACGACCATCTGCGCAACAAAACACAAATCTTGACACGACCATCTACAAAAACCGTCAGCTGTTGACTATAAGCTTTTGTCTAATCCATATAGGTCATATTTTCTGTGTCATTCTACTGCTTTGAGGGTATGCCGTATGTTGTCTAATACATGAGTCAGGCCTGGTTTAGTCTCTTAACCGAATTTTCGACTGCGCTAACGATAGTATATTAACTTCACTGGCAATGAGACAAGTAGCCCTTATCTTTGCTAATTTATCTTTTCATTTCTGTCTCTCTAGTTCTGCAAGTCTGACGGCAAAGGTTGCCTGGGTTGCTCCTTGCATAGCACTGTGTCTGCAGTTCCAGTTATATCCAGCGTATTAAACGAGGAAGAACTATCTTGCATTGATCATTGTAGTCTTACATGGCATGACTTACATATACATACTAAAAGCCTTCCACTTTACACACTGGTAAGAAGCTTCTAAACCAAGTCGTTTGAGAGAGAGAGAGAGAGAGAGAGAGAGAGAGCAATGAGATATACAAACGGCTACTTCTGCAAACGGCGGACCATCAAAATTCTGCTTCCCTTCTCAGCAGGGATTAAATCAAAAAGAATTTGCTCCTCAAGTAGCAAATTCGTTCCTTTTAGAATTATCCCTTTTTGAAAGGGGTCCGTTGTACATGGGAACAATATCATGGTCGCACCTGCACTGCACTTCCACAGTAAAAGATGTCATGGTGAAACATTTTGATAAATTTATGCATAAAAAATTGAGAACTGAATGATACGATTCTGGACGCAAATTATTCTAACAAAGTTTTTGTCAAAATCCATTGGCAAGATCTTGAGATATTGACAGTTTAATATTTTTCGCTAACTCTTATGGCTGGTCAGTTTGCAACAAATGAAAATTGCTTTATGCAAAGTTCGTTCTGACACAAATCCATTCAGGTGTTCCTGAGATACTGCAATTTTCATGTGTTTGCTATGTTTAGTAATGGCAGACTGCCATCTTGGATGGTCCATTCTTTTATTTTTTATTTTTTTTGTAAAACAATATATTTTATTCAAGGATCATTCGGCTTAAACTTGATCAAAATCTGTTCAGTTATTCTTTAGATATTGGCGTCTGAGCATAAGTGGGACTCGTAAAGAGAAACAGATTTTTATTGGACAGTTTTGAAACCCTAGGCAGGACTGATGTACCGTGCAAAATTTGATTTAAATATAGCAGTCGGTTCTGGAAGAATCGTTGATTTTGTAGCTTTTACATTTTTTAGCAACGATGATCATCTTGGATTCTAGATCTGGCTGAATTTCACCATTTCGAAGCCCTGCAGTCTGATTATGCTCCATATGAAATTTGGGAACCATGGATGCTGTGGTTCTGGAGAAATTAATTGAAAAATCTTTAACGCCAGGGTTGACGCAAATTTTCAACAGTAGGATTGACAACTCAACACAAATGTAAACGGATTGACGGACGTGCGGAAAACCGGACGCGTAAATCGCGCCTGGCTAAGCACGTGCGACAGAAACGGAGAAACATGGATGTGTACCCATACACCTTAAACAAATGTTTTTAAACAATTCAGTTGGCGGAGCATAGGAATGGTACTTCATGCTACTTCATGCTTCTCTCCAACTTCTTGAGGGATGAATTCGCACTGTAAAACCTCTCACGCTATAAAATACGTGATAAGATGTGTTCCACGATACAACTTGGACACACTACACGCTGGCATTCATCACAGACAACGACTGCAACGTTTATCCCACTGAAAATGTTGGACTCGGTCGTTTTTTTCGCATCATCTTTCCGGGGGGGCACAAGACGTTAGAATGACGTCTTATTGATATTGGTACGACGTCACTATGACGTCGCAACAACGTCAGTAAGAAGTCATTATGACAAAAACTTAAAAAGATTATAGTTTTTACAGACCCGACAGTTTCCAGACCAAGTTTTCGAATGAAAATCATGTGGTAATCCCATCGTCCTGCAATGGCTTTTGAAATGCTGCTGAAAAGGACATAATAGGGTACGACACCTCTTTGTAAGATTAGAATGCATTTTGGAAGGGCCTCGTGGTCCAGATAAGCAACAGAAACTAACCAAAGTTACTCTCCCTTGTAAAGCGGTTGAAATACAGCGATGTACCGATAAACCTAAATTCTGAGTAACTGCCCATTTGCACTAATCATGACTCAAAGTTTATGCGAAGAGATCATATCAGACTGCACGGTAGCGCAAGCTGGTCTGAGTTCACTGTTCGTTCATGTCGTAACATACTCTTTCGCTTTTGCCAACTGGATATCTTCATACAATATACTGAGTTTGTGTTATATGCAGTAATTTATGCCTTGAAGGAAAAAAAAAAGCTTGTGCCACTGTTTTTCTTGGTTATGGTGGTTATCACTACTTACGGCATTTAGGGTGTGTGGGTGCACCTATATATATTCTTATGCCACTTTTACAAAGGGGAAACACTTAGGTGGCTTCGTGTATGTTTCCCTTTAGTAGAGCCCCTCTAGCTAGGATGTTCTCTTGAGGGGAAGTTTGCTCATAAGGGAGCAAATTCTTCCCTTCAGGAGATTTGTCTGCTCACAAAAGGTGACTAAGAAGAAAAAAAATGGCAGGGTGTTTCCCATGAAGTTAGTTTAACTTACACATATAACTGTCATACTTATGGATAGGAATTGATGTGGTTTTATCAGCAGATGAGCAATGAACATATCGCTTTATCTTTACATGAAAATGGGGAGGTCTGTCGTTGCTCATGGCATCTAAGGTGGAAGGGTGCGCTTCAATATCTTTTTCTGCCTTTTTTTTAAAAAAAAGGTGACTTATTGTTACTTCCTGTCTCCTTCCGTAACTGTCGCAGCCCTTCCCAGGTGTGTGTGTGTGTGTACGTGTGTGTGGGGGGGGGGGGAGGGTCTGCTCTCGGTGGAGGAGTTTCTTCCAAGGGGAACAAATTCTTCCCATATGAGGGGATAGGCTTTGGGAGGGGAGGCAGCTGTCTAAATGACAAAGTTTGTCCCCCTGAAAGTGTGCCCTTTCACCTTAAACTGTAGTTGTATTTCATAAGTGTGCATGTCTGTCTTTTTGTTCCTGTTATGATCTGTCATTTGAATTTCTTGCCTTGATTATATTTAGTTACTCTACTATCTATTACCTTCTGTAGGTGCTCCTATGTGGGCCGAAAATTCGTAATAAACTTCTTGCATATTGTTGTATCTTGTTTTTGGCGGGTTCGAGAACAGCAAGCACATTTTGAAAAATGACAATATGCATTTGTAATACTCAGTAATAAGCATGAGCATGTAAAAATATGTCGCAAATGCGCACATGATCTTGCGCAAAGTACTCAGAGTCTCTCATTTGTCACTCATGTTCATATACCCAGTATTCATTGACTGTTTGTGCTAGAAAGAATGCATTGCACATATGCAACATTTTCCTGCTGAGACAAGCCTTTTCACGCAACCCCTCACATACTGATATGCATATTTGTGATGCCGAGTGACAAAGGGTTCAGAAAGCTTATAGAGGGCTTGAAAATATTGCGGGTCTGCAATTTCACACAGCCGCCTTTCCACTGCCGGGCTGGGGTCAGGTCGTACATTGTAGTTGTGACGCAAGTTAAGGGGCGACGACTAAGAGCGGGTAAACTTCAAAACGTCAGTCTGGACGTGTCTGTTGTGGCTGAGTACCTGATACTTAGCAAGCAATCCCCATCCTTCCGTTTTATCAATAAAATCTCATTCGGAAGTTAGTCGACCATCTCACAACTATTATCACTGGACTCAGTGATTTTTTTCAGAATTTTGGGAATGGTGCCGGTGCCCACAGGATTGGGAAAAATCGTGTCGTATTCTCCTTAAATTTGGAATTTCAGAAAAACCTTTATTGGCTCAAGTGGTGGGATAGGGGACATGAAACTGAATATATATAACATTTAATTTCAATTATAGCTATATATCTGCCTTTCTCTAAGCAAGTAAAGTTATGCTTGTAGAAAGGTCCCTAGAAAAATATTTCATTTTAATTGGGAATTTTTCAACTTGCAGATGGAAAAAAAGATACTATTTTGAATTGGGACTGGTGCCTTTTATGGGCACCACTTATATAGAGAAAAAAATCACTGGGACTGAAAATCTAGATTGAGAAGAATACACGATTTAGTGCAAAAAATCCAAATATGAAGGATTTCGAGCATGATTTTTGTCGGTGGTCGTGTCATGATTTGTGTTTTGTTGCGCAGATGGTCGTAAATGTTTAAAAGGAATGCTGAGATGGTCGTAAATGCGAAAAGCTAGACCCCTCCTGTGACAGATGGCTGTTTATTCTTGTAACATATGAAGCTGAAATCTGATTTAACCGTGGGTGTAAAGAGCACTAACTAGGACACTCGCTGATGGGTTCAGGTTTGCAAATGATAAAGGAACAAAGGCGATACATGCTGCTTTGTGACGAAGTACAAGAATCTACACGGTTTTCTAAAAAACAGGCTTAACTCGGTGAGTGCATCTTTAGCGTCTCAACGGTTCTAGATAGAAGGAAATATGCCAAATATAATGGTAAAAACAGATCTGTAAAATATTTTGTTAGTGCAGAGATATTTAAGAAAAACTGTAAGAAAAAAAGTTGTTTACCTGGCACGCGCAGTTTCCCGCAATGTCTCGTACGTAATACTTCGTGTCCGTAAATTTGCCTACATACCGTGACGTAGGAATGGCGAGGCTTGCCGAGCAAGTCCGGCGTGGTTGTTGTCGAGCCTGATAACTTGATATCAAAAGACACTTACATGGTTTTCTATCTATCAGGCATCATAAGAAGATTTGAAGGCGTATAGATGAACGAGCAAATGAAAAGCTAACGTAACTTTGTTCGAACTTGATGACGTCACGAATACGTTATGGCCTAAGTCGGTGATGTCATTTAACCAATCGAACGTTCTTATCACGGCCAATCATCTTAAGAGGCGCATGTCAAGGCACTGCCTGATACCATTCGCGCAAGCGCAATTCTGAAGGAACGTGATTATGTTATCACCCCTGTTATCAGGTGGAATTTGCAGAGGCGATACATGCTGCTTTGTGACGAAGTACAAGAATCTACACGGTTTTCTAAAAAAACAGGCTTAACTCGGTGAGTGCATCTTTAGCGTCTCAACGGTTCTAGATAGAAGGAAATATGCCAAATATAATGGTAAAAACAGATCTGTAAAATATTTTGTTAGTGCAGAGATATTTAAGAAAAACTGTAAGAAAAAAAGTTGTTACCTGGCACGCGCAGTTTCCCGCAATGTCTCGTAGGTAATACTTCGTGTCCGTAAATTTGCCTACATACCGTGACGTAGGAATGGCGAGGCTTGTCGAGCAAGTCCGACGTGGTTCTTGTCGAGCCTGATAACTTGATATCAAAAGACACTTACATGGTTTTCTATCTATCAGGCATCATAAGAAGATTTGAAGGCGTATAGAGGAACGAGCAAATGAAAAGCTAACGTAACTTTGTTCGAACTTGATGACGTCACGAATACGTTATGGCCTAAGTCGATGACGTCATTTAACCAATCGAACGTTCTTATCACGGCCAATCATCTTAAGAGGCGCATGTCAAGGCACTGCCTGGTACCATTCGTGCAAGCGCAATTCTGAAGGAACGTGATTATGTTATCACCCCTGTTATCAGGTGGAATTTGCAGCAGATGCATGAGAAAAAGGACTTTCTTTGAAATGTAAATAATTTATTGTAAAATTTATAAAAGTTTTAGGATAGAATACTTACCTGCATGGATAGCGAACACGAAGAAAGTGCAAAAAGTGTAGAGTCTAGACCAAGACCAGAAACTGCAGCACACAGCGTCATGTTAGCCATGTCGCTGTCGGATAGCATGTTGTACAGGGAGGGTAATAACTAATGTTTTAGGAACCTGTAGCCCGAATTTGAGCAATGAAAACATGTTTACACTATCAAAGGACTATATCGTTTTGAATTAGATACAGGACTCTCTGGGAAAATACCAAATCAGACACCTGGCCTCAAGGTTATAAAACTTTTTTGTGCTCAACTTGGCTGAGCATGAAATTTTCTTTGCTGATAAATATGAAAATGCCAACTAATGTTGGCATTTTCATATTCATAAGCAGAGAAAATTTCATACTCAGCTTAATTGAGCAAGAAAACAATTTTTCTTATCAGTAACTTGCCACTTTATTAGCAGTTAAAATTTTATGCTTAGCTGAGTTGAGCATGAAAAAAAAGTTCTATAATATTGGGGCCTTTTCTGATAAAAACAGACCTGTCTGGATTATTAGGTAAACGAATAGATAGGCATTAATTTGTTTTGTTAATTTGGAATATAAGAACTATTTCAAACCGCCACAACACATAAGGCAAGACACCTTAAATATGTGCGAACAGCAAATACTTGGAACAGCCCGTGTATTCGCATTGTCTGATCAGTGGCTTTCCTAGGGCCACCATCAATATATTGATCATGAACACTCAATGAAGTGAGAATCGAATAATCTGAGAAACGGTGAAGATTGTGCAGGCTGACTTGAGGCTTCACTGTCACACATGCTGTAAAATACGTGTTCTCATGACATTACTAAAACACGTGTCGCAATGTAGATTACTTCCCTTTACAAATGTTATTTATGGAAGTATCCCTGCCATTTTCAGTTTTGCTTCCTTTTTCAGCGAGGTCTACTCTTTAAGAAAAGAATTTGCTCCCAGAGGAGCAAATTCTTTTCTGTAAGAGTAGACCTCAATTTGGAAAGGCCTAATTTTGAAAGGGCTTTGACATCCAGGGAAGCAACCAGGAAGTCACTTAGATTATTCCCCTCGTCAAAATGGCGGAAAACCCCCATTTACCTGAAAATGCGGCAACTGAATTATAATAGAAATAAAACGAAGCAGCTAATTGCCTCCTTTTGCAGAGTAATTTCTTCTCATTATTTTATACCATAGTTACACATTTTAAGCTCATCTGAGCCGAAGGGTCCGGGGGCGCTTAAAGAGTAAGCAGTCTTTTGTCCGTCCGTCCGTCCGCGTTTTAAATGACTCCTCTTCATTGTGCTGATTGTAACTGAATTACTATTTACATATGGGACATCCAGGGACCAGAGGATGCAAATTTGTTCGATCGGCTCTGTGAAACGACAAGAATGACCACCTTTATGTGGTAAAAGTCTTTAAAATGTTCTCCAGGACCAAACGACTAATGTCCTTCAAACTTGGCATATATTATAGGTTACGCATGTACATGTACTACAAAGTTTGATCAAATGCTGACCCTGGGTAAGCACTGATCTTCCTATGCTTCCTTGTGTTTTTGATTTTGATTTCTAAGGAACTTGACGGTATTCCTCAAAGAAAAACATTCTAAACAGAAAACAGAGAAGTATTTCATGCAGCACTGTCACACTAGTTTAGTCAATGTTTCTGATAATTATAGGTGTATGGGTACACCTCCATGTTCCTCCATTCTAACAAAGGTAAACAACTTTTTTGACTTTCGGTTTCCATCCCTGAACAATGAAGCCTTTCCAAAATAGGGACCACTCTCAAAATGAAATAATTTAACCAGAAGAAAATTGTTTCCTTTTAAGAGTTGACCGCCAATTAATTGGTGGACGGATAAAGTGGTTTTACTTCTTTTTTAATGGACTAGTAGACTAGTTTAAATAGCGCTCGACTATCAACTATAACTATACTAAGAACTAAGACCATCGGGTGGCGGATTCACACCGAATATATTTTGATCTCTAATGACATAGGTAGCATATGGTTTAATCAGTTTCACTTCATTTATGTGCCTTGTGTGGAGATAAATTTGTAAAAAACCGAAGAATTCATTAAATAATAATCAAATTCATGAACTAATTCTTTAATACCAAACGATGAAAACTAAATCCGCCCATTCTGATAGTCAGTTACTCAAGCGCATCAAAAGCGTGCGCATTTCACTTTCACCCTTGTGAATAAGTATTCTACGAAACTCTTTAAACAATAGTATACCATGAGTTGGGGCTTCGTTTAACATTTTATTTCTCTGTTTTCGTACATCTATATATATTACAACATACAAAATAAACTAGGATTGACACGAAATCGAATTGCTTATTTGATGCTCCTCCTAAAGGGGCTAAACAACCTTTAAGACAGCATTTCAGTCTTTATAGAGCCGTCTCACAAAGATTGGATTGAATTGGACAAAGAAAAGAAGATACCAGGGTTTAGGTACGGTCAAAACAATCCCTGCCCACACCTGCTGCAAGTGCAGTCGGTCCTTGCCATCCATTTTCCAAATTATAGTAGGGCGCTCCGACACTGAAACTTACTAATCACCGTCGCACGTATCGACGGCCCCGATTTACGATTAGCAAAAGCAGCTAACTTTCCAGTGCGAAGCGTCTTTTATACGGACATACCAATCTATGTAAGTGGTATAACATATTTGTATCATTTTATTTGATTCCCATTCTCTATATCGGGTCATCGACTAGCTGCCTGGCAAGATAACCTATTCCGTGGCTACATCCGCAGTTTACAGTAGGTTTAAGCTGCAGTGTGCAAGTTTCAGCCTGCTAAATACTTTGTCTTATTAGGGCTCGTTTCGAGCAACTTGATATCTCAAAAGGCTGATCAAGATGTTAGACGGGTAACTTGAATGTTTACTCTTTTGAAGTACAGATACGGGCCTCCGTGGCTCAAACATTAGGTATCTCACCGCTGTGTGTTCAAGCCTCGGTCGCGTACAAGGCCAAGTTCTGCCTACGGAAGGTAAGGCGGTTTTTCGCCGGACTCTCCGTTTTTCACCCACCTCTGATTAACTGCTTGACAGAAGTGAAATATTCTTGAAGAGCCGTAAAACCCATGTCATATTCTCTGTACAAATAGAAACATTCCTTTTTAGTCTTTCGAAGCAATTTAAAAGACATGACGAGACTTTATCTTTGAACCCACACAGAGACACTAGCACCGTACATGGAATCGAATGATTGTCCTCCTACCCCGTATAATTATCTTCAACAGTTCTGACGTTTGATTAATGTAAAAGGTAAAGGTTCCCATAGCCTATTCGCCGGAGGGGCATTGGGGTTAGAGTCCCACTGTATCGTAGGCACAGCAAATGAAAGGCGGAGCCCATTCCCCTCCTTTCGCTGCCTTATCCTTCCCTAATTCGAAGCAGGTACCTATTTACTGCTGGGTTGCCAGACAGTGTCTTTCAGTCGTCGCATAGCGAAACCAGGGCGCGATCTCACGACCTTGCGGCGATTTTCTGAACCATAAATACCACTCGACCACGGCACCCACGAACAGACAAGAGTCTAAAGGAGGAGTCATTTGTAGGCATAAGAGAAATAACATATGAGGAAATATGTGTAAAACTAAAGCTGTGCTTGTATATAAACTGTGTATAGTTAGATCCTTTGGAAGCCAGGAATACCCAAGAGAAATGAAAAATACAGACTCGGTCTAACTGAATCTGTTTATTACCAGTAATGAAATTTGCACACCGGTCACTCTCCCTAGCACCGGCTTAAGCAGAACTCTATTTTCAACATGTTTCGAAACGAATTCAATGATCCCAAAGGACCAGAAAATATAAGCTTCCAATATGATGATGTACGGTGAGACGTTTTACGGCCGCCACACGACACAACACCCGCTGCAGTGAATATGAACGACTTCTGTACAGTTAGATATGGACGGGCACTCGGCGGCGGGTGTGTGCAACTATGGTCACGTACAGCTGAACAACCCGGGGAACGTTGTTACGAGAATTGAAACAACAACAACATAAGCAGTTACATCCTTTGGAAGTAAGGGATACACCAAAGAAATGAAAATAACAGACTCGGTATGTCCACAGTATGTCCACGATCATAACATTGTCCTTGACAACGACAATGTGTAAAAGGCTGAGAAGGTAACACAAAAGACAAACAGTCGAAGGACGTTTTATTAAAAAAAGTTGATAAGATGATCTACCCCTTTACCCAGAATTTGTCGGAGCCGGTATATGTTAGTCGGACGGATCAGGATAAATGCAAACTAAAAACTATTAAGTATACTTTCATGAGTCACAGTTTATCCTTCACAACTCATAGTTGGTAATTTTACCATACAAAGTGGAAAGTATAAAAGTCTCCATAGCCCTGCTTGTGATAAAACTTCTGAACACAAACCATCAAAGCACAAGACTATGGATTGTTTTTAGCTCGCCTGAGCATGAAGTGCTCAGGGTGAGCTTTTGGGATACCCTGATGTCCGTCGTCCGTCGTACGTCCGGACGTCCGGACGTCCGTCCGTCAACTTTTGCTTGTGTACACTCTAGCGGGCACTGTTTTGATCCAATCTTTCTGAAACTTTGTCAGAATGTTTATCTCTATAAAATCTAGGCCAAGTTCGAAACTGGGTCATGTCGGGTCAAAAACTAGGTCACTAGGTCAAATCTTAGAAAAACCTTGTGTACACTCTAGAAGGCACAGTTTTCATCAAAAGTTCATGAAACTTTGTCAGAATGTTTATCTTTATAATATCTAGGACAAGTTCGAAACTGGGTCACGTCGGGTCAAAATCTAGGTCACTAGGTCAAATCTTAGAAAAACCTTGTGTACGCTCTAGAAGGCACAGTTTTCATCCAAAGTTCATGAAACTTAGTCAGAATAATGTTTATCCTCATAATATCTAGGACAAGTTTGAAACTTGGTCACGTCGGGTCAAAAACTAGGTCACTAGGTCAAATCATAGAAAAACCTTGTGTACGCTCTAGAGGACACAGTTTTGATCCAATCTGTATGAAACGTTGTCAGGATATATATCTCCATAAACTCTAGGCCAAGTTCGAAACTGGGTCATGTCGGGTCAAAAACAAGGTCACTAGGTCAAATCTTAGAAAAACATTGTGTACACTCTAGAAGGCACAGTTTTCATCCAAAGTTCATGAAACTTTGTCAGAATGTTTATCTTTATAATTTCTAGGACAAGTTCGAAACTGGGTCACGTCGGGTCAAAAACTAGGTCACTAGGTCAAATCTTAGAAAAACCTTGTGTACGCTCTAGAAGGCACAGTTTTCATCCAAAGTTCATGAAACTTAGTCAGAATGTTTATCCTCATAATATCTAGGACAAGTTTGAAACTGGGTCACGTCGGGTCAATAACTAGGTCACTAGGTCAAATCATAGAAAAACGCTGTGTACGCTCTAGAGGACACAGTTTTGATCCAATCTATATGAAACATTGTCAGAATATATATCTCCATAAACTCTAGACCAAGTTTGAAACTGGGTCATGTAGGGTCAAAAACTAGGTCACTAGGTCAAATCTTAGAAAAACCTTGTGTACACTCTAGAAGGCACAGTTTTCATCCAAAGTTCATGAAACTTTGTCAGAATGTTTATCTTTATAATATCTAGGACAGGTACGAAACTGGGTCATGTTGGGTCAAAAACTAGGTCACTAGGTCAAATCATAGAAAAACATTGTGTACGCTCTAGAGGACACAGTTTTGATCCAATCTTTATAAAACATTGTCAGAGTGTTTATCTCCATAAACTCTAGGAAAAGTTGGAAACTGGGTCATGTCGAGTCAAAAACTAGGTCACTAGGTCAAATCTTAGAAAAACTTTGTGTACACTCTAGAAGGCACAGTTTTCATCCAAAGTTAATGAAACTTTGTCAGAATGTTTATCTTTATAATATCTAGGACAAGTTCGAAAGTTCGTGTACGCTCTAGAAGGCACAGTTTTGATCCAATCTTTCTGAAACTTTGTCAGAATGTTTATCTCCATAAAATCTAGGACAAGTTCGAAACTGGGTCATGTCGGGTCAAAAACTAGGTCACTAGGTCAAATCTTAGAAAAACCTTGTGTACACTCTAGAAGGCACAGTTTTCCTCAAAAGTTCATGAAACTTTGTCAGAATGTTTATCTTTATAATATCTAGGAAAAATTCGAAACTGGGTCACGTCGGGTCAAAAACTAGGTCACTAGGTCAAATCTTAGAAAAACCTTGTGTACGCTCTAGAAGGCACAGTTTTCATCCAAAGTTCATGAAACTTAGTCAGAATGTTTATCCTCATAATATCTAGGAAAAGTTTGAAACTGGGTCACGTCGGGTCAAAAACTAGGTCACTAGGTCAAATCATAGAAAAACCTTGTGTACGCTCTAGAGGACACAGTTTTGATCCAATCTGTATGAAACGTTGTCAGAATATATATCTCCATAAACTCTAGGCCAAGTTCGAAACTGGGTCATGTCGGGTCAAAACTAGGTCGCTAGGTCAAATCTTAGAAAAACATTGTGTACACTCTAGAAGGCACAGTTTTCATCCAAAGTTCATGACACTTTGTCAGAATGTTTATCTTTATAATATCTAGGACAAGTTCGAAACTGGGTCATGTCGGGTCAAAAACAAGTTCACTAGGTCAAATCTTAGAAAAACATTGTGTACACTCTAGAAGGCACAGTTTTCATCCAAAGTTCATGAAACTTTGTCAGAATGTTTATCTTTATAATATCTAGGACAAGTTCGAAACTGGGTCACGTCGGGTCAAAAACTAGGTCACTAGGTCAAATCTTAGAAAAACCTTGTGTACGCTCTAGAAGGCACAGTTTTCATCCAAAGTTCATGAAACTTAGTCAGAATGTTTATCCTCATAATATCTAGGACAGGTTTGAAACTGGGTCACGTCGAGTCAAAAACTAGGTCACTAGGTCAAATCGTAGAAAAACGTTGTGTACGCTCTAGAGGACACAGTTTTGATCCAATCTATATGAAACATTGTCAGAATATATATCTCCATAAACTCTAGACCAAGTTTGAAACTGGGTCATGTAGGGTCAAAAACTAGGTCACTAGGTCAAATCTTAGAAAAACCTTGTGTACATTCTAGAAGGCACAGTTTTCATCCAAAAATCATGAAACTTTGTCAGATTGTTTATCTTTATAATATCTAGGATAGGTACGAAACTGGGTTATGTTGGGTCAAAAACTAGGTCACTAGGTCAAATCATAGAAAAACATTGTGTACGCTCTAGAGGACACAGTTTAAATCCAATCTTTATAAAACATTGTCAGAGTGTTGATCTCCATAAACTCTAGGCAAAGTTGGAAACTGGGTCATGTCGAGTCAAAAACTAGGTCACTAGGTCAAATCTTAGAAAAACCTTGTGTACACTCTAGAAGGCACAGTTTTCATCAAAAGTTCATGAAACTTTGTCAGAATGTTTATCTTTATAATATTTAGGACAAGTTCGAAACTGGGTCACGTCGGGTCGAAAACTAGGTCACTAGGTCAAATCTTAGAAAAACTTTGTGTACGCTCTAGAAGGCACAGTTTTCATCCAAAATTCATGAAACTTAGTCAGAATGTTTATCCTCATAATATCTAGCACAAGTTTGAAACTGGGTCACGTCGGGTCAAAAACTAGGTCACTAGGTCAAATCATAGAAAAACCTTGTGTACACTCTAGAGGACACAGTTTTGATCCAATCTATATGAAACATTGTCAGAATATATATCTGCATAAACTCTAGGCCAAGTTTGAAACTGGGTCATGTAGGGTCAAAAACTAGGTCACTAGGTCAAATCTTAGAAAAACCTTGTGTACACTCTAAAAGGCACAGTTTTCATCCAAAGTTCATGAAACTTTGTCAGAATGTTTATCTTTATAATATCTAGGACAGGTACAAAACTGGGTCATGTTGGGTCAAAAACTAGGTCACTAGGTCAAATCATAGAAAAACCTTGCATACGCTCTAGAGGCCACAGTTTTGATCCAATCTTTATAAAACATTGTCAGAATGTTTATCTCCATAAACTTTAGGCCAAGTTTGAAATTGGGTCATGTCGGGTCAAAAACTAGGTCACTAGGTCAAATCTTAGGAAAACCTTGTGTACGCTGTAGAAGGCGCAGTTTCGATCCAAAGTTCATGAAACTTTATCAGAATGTTTATCCTCATAATATGAAGGACAAATTTGAAACTGGGTCATGTAGGGTCAAAAACTAGGTCACTTGGTCAAATCATAGAAAAACCGTTTGTATGCTCTAGAGGACACAGTTTTGATCCAATCTTTATGAAACTTTGTCAGAATGTTTATCTCCGTAAACTCTAGGCCAAGTTTGAAAGTAGGTCACGTCAGGTCAAAAACTAGGTCACTAGGTCAAATCTTAGAAAAACCTCGTGTAGGCACTAGAAGGAACAGTTTTGATCCAATCTTCATGAAACTATGTCAAAATGTTTATTGTCCATATATATATGCCCCTTATGAAACTGAGTCACGTCAGATCAGAAACTAAGTCACTAGGTCAAATCTAAGGAAAACTTTGTGTACACCCTAGAGGGCACAGTTTTGATCCAATCTTCATGAAACTCTGTCAGAATGTTTACCTTTATGAAATCTAGGTAAGTTTGAAACTGGTTTGTGTCGGATCAAAAACTAGGTCACTAGGTCAAAGATAAGAACGACCTTGTATACGCTCCAGAGGGCACAGTTTTGATCCAATCTCAATGAAACTTTGTCAGAATGTTTATTCTTACAATATCCGGTTTGAAACTGGGTCATGTTGGATCAAAAGCTAGGTCACTGGGTCAATTTAAATTAAGTTATGTTGCAAGAATCAGAACTAACATTGCAATGATGCCAGCCACAAACTCCTTGGAATACATTAGTTTCACCACAGTGAGATAATGATGCTACCATTCTAACATCTGTGTTTGCCTAGTTAAGTCTAGTTGAAATCCATCAAAGGAACTCAACATGAACGGGAACTTTTCGGAGAAGCGACTCTGCCATTTTCAGCTCACCTGATCGAGCCTTACAGTATTGGTGTTAGCTGCCTCTTTCATCCATCCATAAACATTTTCAAACATCTCTGAAACCACTAGGCAGATCAAACATTCTTCAAATGATCTTGGTCACATGACCAAGGTGGCCGCCATTCCCATGTATGGTAAAAACTCTTATAAATCTTCACCAGAGCCAGTGAACTGATTAATGCTCAGGTGAGCGATTCAGGGCCACCATGGCCCTCTTGTTTCATAAAATATGAAGAAATGTCTACTTTCAATTTCTTCTCTATTACAGCTGATTTAAGGAAGAATGAAACACAAGACACTCAGGAATATATGCTTTGTTATGGTGAAAGTTATTAAAGAAAGATTTTCATATGCAAAAGGCATACATACCTTAATTTTCCGATTTTACTCCAGTTTTATCATTTGTTTACACAGTTTCTAATGACGCTTTCCCACAATTCTTTGTAAAACCGGCGAAAAGCATAACGTTAACATACGCATGCAGAATACCGCAATAACACTTTGTAGGTATTGATCATTATGAAAAACGCATCAACAATAACGTTTGGTGATAAAGTGTGGGTTGATTTGCATATATATTGAGTAAAGTATGGAGAGCTTGTTTTTTGTAAAATGACAAATTGCTCCAGAAAGTATAATTTCTTTCTCTGGTTCCCCATCGAGCGATTTAATATAAACAAAAGCGGGATAATGACCGGGTCTTTTAAATTTGCTAATCACGAGCATTAACTATCACAACATTGACGCGATTCCCCACAATAAACCATTTCACGAAAGAGCCATGAGGTCTCTAAAACGTTAGTTGAGAATTGAGAAACTTCTCTGCATACATTGTAGTACGTTACATACATGTACATATGTGTAATGCCAGTTATGAGCTATGAATTATAGAACCCAGTCGTGTTTTAAGTTCTGAATATTAAGTATATTTTCATATGTTACAGATCATATTCCACTCTTAGGTGCTCCGATGCTTTCCCAGTAGATAATTTTATGCATAATTTTATTGCGAGATACGTGTTGAATCGTTTCACTACTGTTTTACTCATGTAAATGATCGTAATTGGACAGCTTTTAACTAACAAAACTCCTCGAGTTTCTTTAAAAAAGTTGAAAACTTATCTGAATAATTTTACATGTAGTTGGCCTGTTTTCGAAAATATATATCGTACTTTGTTATATGGCAATAATATAAGGTACAGGAGGAAGATCCCATTTACTGTCTCACATTTTTCAACCAGCATCCAGTAGAAAAGACATGTTGTCATCAAACGTAAATGTTGGCATCAACCCGTTAATGTGCATCTGCTGTTTTCAGACATTTAAACAACTACGAGGACTACAGACTTTGAATTCTACAATGTAGATCTAATTTCAGTGGCAAATGCATCTAAGCACGAATCAGTGTGAAAAGCGGTTCACATCTGGTGATAAATTCGGGTTACTATGCATATTAAACCATATAATTGTCAATACTTCTTGAAAAATCTGTCCTCAAATTACAATTCCTTTTCTGGTTCCCTGTCTAGCAATGGACCCTCTGTCTGTACATTGTATTTTTACCGCTTCATGGGGGCCCTGTCTGTGCATTGCATTTTTACCGCTTCAATGAATCATCCAAGTTATGATAGAATGACCTAAATCTTCTTTCAACTCTTTTTACGCGAAACTCAATGATGTCATATGTGTTAAAAGCTTGCTAATCAGTTCATTTACAATGACAAAACTGTTGTTAAAGTTTCCAATTATACATGACGCGAAATATTATGATTTTATACCAATGATAAAGAAACAGGACCTTTATTAAAGTGTGAACTGTAAAGTAGGGTGAGAAATATGAATAGGAACGTATTCAATATGTTTGTGAGTTCACGTCTCATATTGTATACTTCATATTTCACAGCTCATCATTTAGGCTTAATTCCAGACAGCTCAGATCTCACACTTTGTTTCATAACATATATTTTGTCGTTTGAATGTAATGAAAAAGACAAAAATTGCTTTCCCTTGACTGTTCAGATATACCATGGTAGATGGCGCTAGTGTGCAGAGTTTTATGCAAATCTGAAGGATGTATTTTGGCTGGGCTTGTCATTCAGCGGAAAGCCGCGACCGAATCAGCACACTGTTTTTTCTATAAAATTGAAGGGGTTGTTTTGAGTGACTAGATAAGATGATGAGTGTCGACGTTATTACGATGCATGGTTGTTATTTTTGCATGGAAGGATTGCATGGTACAGTTTTTCATCAATAAATAGTCGGGACGATTCGGTCAACCTTTCCGGCTCAAACATCAACAGTCGCTGTTCTGTTAATTGTGCTCTATTGGAAGAGCTTGGTAGATCGAGGTCAGTTCAAGGGAAGTGTGAGGTATAATATGGGAATACATTAAAAGTTTCCAACAGAGTTGTGATCGTAGTGGCAGTGAGTGGGTGTAAACGAGCTCGTTTCTCTATAGTCGTTGTCATATATTGGTTTAAGTATAAAATGTAAATGCAAACTGAGTTATCAAATAACTACGCGCCTATAATACACGAGACTTCAAATAACGCAGTTACTACTTCACATCTTATACTTCATTTTACATTTTATATTGCAAGCTGCGATATATGACGCTTCAATGGTGAAGTGTGACGTTATACTTCGATAAACACCAGAAAAATTAAGTTCATTGCTTATATTTACATTCTTTTCTATCTATTAATTGACCACAAATTTGTGTTGTTTTTAATCGCTACAGTTGGAGCAGAAAAAAATACATTTATACGCTGTTTTTCTACTTACAGCAGAACAGCGTCATAACGTCGCCTACGTCCAATCAGATTGAAGAGAACCATGGTTTATTTTGACGTCACTTAACTCATGTAACGTTGCGTGAACCGATGTAGTTGTTGAAGTATAAACTACATTACGTTCTAATGGTTTATCATATAGGGCTTTCCAATAAATGCACTGAGAATGTAAATACCAGTCAACACGCTCTTGTTGGTATTCTTTCTGCCGTACTTCATTACGAACAGTGTTCACCGAGATAGTTTTTAGTATAGTCGGATAGTCGATAGTTTGAGCTTATTTAAACTAGTCTAGTACAACTAACGCTGCTACCGGCTATTGACTAAAGACTAAACTCACCGTTTAGAATAGTGAACGGCTATATATATATCCATTGAAGCGTCCAATGTGACTGTAGATTTCGACGTTGCCAAACCTGATAAAAATTTACATCCTTTGCGTCACATCAAATATAAATCATGTTGAATCGAGCAAACTGATTTGTATACTACAATGTGAACTTTAAATGATGGGGTATTCGCCACGAGGTTCTTGAGGCGGATAACATTAATTTGACCCACCTGAAAACATGACCCCACGCGTCAATTCTCAATGTTGAAACTTGGCCCAGGTCAATTTTCAACACTGAAAAATGCTCTATGGGTCGATATTCAACATTGAAAAGTGGCCAGTTGGGTCATTTTTCAACAGGTTCAAATTTTAATATTACACCAGCAGTGGCCCAAGATTTCGGTATGTGGCTAAATTAAAACGAGGCCTACAGAGACGAGTGGCAGCCTGGACTTTTTGTAACAATACGAGACGCGTGGAAAGTTTGAACCTCAGTGTGAATTATGTTTAGAACTTGTACTCAACATTTCCCCAATCCTCAAAAATAAGTAAGAAAGGCTAAAGGTCACCTGAAAAAAATATTTAGGTAAAAGAGTACACGTCGATGTTTTTCCGCCATTTTTGGAAAGGGAAACAACAACGTTAGTGACTTTCTATTTGCTTTCCTGGAAGATAAATTCCATTAAAATGGGGTCTGCGCTTAAAGGAAAGAACTTTTCTGCACAGGGGGGGGGGGGGGCAAGTTATTCTGTTTAACACTTGACTCTCGTTGAAAAGGGAGGCAAAAATTGAAAATGGCCGAGTTGTTTCCTTTGAAAGTATACCCATTCACCTTAGGGTAAGACATTGACTCTTATTTGTTAAACGTAACTTCTATCACTCCAACTTCAAAACGTTCAAGTGTAACGTCACGACATTGCCGAGCCCAAAGCGATAACTGCTCTCTCTTTTGCTAGAGCTGTTGCCCGTATAACTTCAAAATGTGATAGATAGATTATGCGATTTACGAGTGCTTTCGTTCAGCCGACGTCAACATTAACTTTGCACTGCACGGCGGTCCTGAACGTTGAGTGACAGTAAATAATGAAAACCTAAAATATAACTTGCTTGAAGCCAATACTTGAATCGGCATTTGGTTTGATGGTGTGTTGTTTGTTTTACTGAGTAATAATATTTGAGTTACGTCGAGCCGTCTCACAATGCGATAGTAGAAAGGAAAGATAGGGTTGAGACAAAGACGAGGCAGAGAAAATTATAATCCCACTGGACTCCCAACCCCTCTGCCCTCCCCAACTCTCCGCGCCGATCTGTTGCAAGCATTTTAGTCTTGAAGATGTAGTTTGTCCCTATTCGAAAGTCCATCACACCAAACAGTGGCAGTCTGATGAAAGTCATTACCTAGCCAGTTAGGAACCATTTTAAAATGAAAAACTTGCTACCCCTGGACAATTGTAAAAGGCAAATGGTCCCTTCCTTTAAAAGTTGTCTTCTGCATTACTTAGACAAGACACGTGAGTTTTATTTTATTTATCTAGGGTTAGTCTAGAGTCGCAACTCGCTTTGTTTCCTTGAAACCTGTCAATACAGTCCAAACATATTTGTGATAGAATCTTGTATAACATTTTTTCCTTGGGAGGGGGGATTCATCTAGGGTCAGTCTAGAGTCGCAACTCGCTATGTTTCCTTGAAACTAGTCAATACAGTCCAAACATATTTGTGATAGAAACTTGTATAATATTCACGTATTGCGCATCTGCGGCTAAATGTTACATCGGAATGAGGTCCTGTTCATACATTCACGTTTCGTTCACACACGGACAGTCCCATTTACACGTAGAGGATCCGTTGAAAAATGCAAGCCCCGTTCCTATATAGACATCCCGTTCGCATATGTAGTTCCCTTTCGCAGGTACAGCCTTGCAGATGTCGTTCACTTGTGCAGGCCCCGTTCACATGTAGCGGTCCAATACACATGTGGAGGTCCGTTCACTTGTGGAAGATCCATTTACAGGTGGCGGTCCTGTTCGCAAATGCAGTTCCTGATCACATATGGAGGACCCGTTCACAAATGAAGGTTCCTTTCTCACATGCGGATCCCGTTAACACGTGGGGGTCCCGTTTACACTTCACAGGCGCAGAGCCCGTTCAACCGTGGATTGTCCGTTCGCCTGTGGCGATCCCTTGCATACTTGGATATTCAGACTGCATGTCCCGTTTTACGTGCTGGATCTTTGAAAAATACAGGACCCGCGAAGGTCTCCATCTAGCGTGCAGCACCTTTTCACAGGTGGGTGTCCCGTTCATACGTACTTATGTACCTATCTCGTTCACACGTCCCGTCCCGTTTATATATGGGGATCTCGTCCACACCTGGCGAAGCCATTCTAACAAGCAGAAATGTTCATACATGGAGGCCCTGTCAGACGTAGAATACATGTTCACACGTACAGGTCAAGTTTACATCTTCTTGTTTGGTTCACATATAACGGTTTCGTTCACACGTGATGAATCCTTTCCGACCATGGAGGACCCGGTCACTGGAGGAGATTCAATTCACATTACCTGTTGTTAATTTTTTGTTGTTGTTTTCGTTGTTTTCATTGATGACCCGCCCATTTACATGCCAAGGTCTCGTTCACACATGGAGGACCAGTTCAGGCACGAAAGGCGTTACACATGGAGATTTTAGAAATCACCTTTACCCTATGCAGAGAGTTTGGTACCCTCAGAATTTGACATGTGTCCTACCGAGCCGTCTAGCGCAGTCGGCAGCACGTCGGTCTGCAGATCAAGCGGTCGCGAGTTCGATTCCCAGCCCGGCCTCTGAACAGTCGTGAATATTGGTCATGAAATATTTTCTACGCTCATTCTCTCCCTCCCGCTGGCTTAAGGGCAGTTGTGAGTTTGTTTGCTTTGTTGAGTATTTACGACCCAGTAAACAGCTAAGGTCACGTCTAGGCGGTCAGTTAACCTACTCAAACTATTCCATGACACTGTTCCATGGTATGGCCCATGTTCCTTCTTTCGAATGTGTTCTCTGCTCTCGAAGAAGCTCTTTAAGATTGTAGTTAGACCTGCTAAACGTTTAACCAGTACTTAGTGCACATACTTTCGCCAGTAACTGACAACTGCCCTTCTTGAATCAGCAGAAGGGAAAGAATGACCGTAGAAAATATTTAATGATCAGTCTCCACGAGCGTTATGTAGCCTGTCTGGGAATCGATCTCAGGACCCCTTGACCTGCAGTCTGACGCGCTGCCGACTTCGCTAGCGGGCCGCCGGCAAGGGTAGTTGTCTGTTACTGGCGGAAGTATGTGCACTCAGTATTGGTAAACAGGTTAACCGCTTAGTATGTCTAAGCCTGCCCAGACACAGTGTAAAGGCGGATGAACTGACAGGCTTGTGGTCCCTCATCCAGCCTCGTTGAGGCGGTTCGGAATAGGGATTTATAAGCAGATCTGACAAAAATTGTCACCCATTGCCCACTCGCATCTAGAACTCTGCAACTTATTTTCCTAATGTCGTCATTCTATTCTGTTCTGAAGCTTTCTTCGAAGTGTTTTACATGCAATTATGTTGCATTTGGACCTATACCTCCGATAGTGGTGCTGGTCTTGTAAATCTACTGAGCGCTTTACACAAAAGCATTGTTAGCCGTTCGTATGAGCGTTCTTGTCATATATTTCGACGTTTCGCTCTTCTTCTATTCCAGATAATAATTTTAACCGAGGCCCCAATCAATCGATCGTACTCAGGCTCGTTTTGGGGCGGCTAGGTCGGATACCGATCCCAGGAACAACGTGCACACTATCTTTGAGTTTGACACAGATTACAGACGGACTCGGGCACCCAGACGGTTCTATTATGGATTCGTTCCGCGGAGCCGCTGGGAAGGATCCGTTTTTGGAGGCATTGGGGAAAAATGTGTATGCTAGGTCACTATCGCAGTATATTTATATAGGCTCTACACTGTTAGGAGCTTACTAGAATTGGCAAAATATCCGATTTGCCCCGTATGCTACGAAATTTTGCAAAACAATGAGAAAAATTGAAAGCTCTGGAGGTGAGAAAACTAATGAAACCATTTCATTGATAATTAATTTCGTTTTACTTTTTTTTTCTTTTTTTGGGTGGAGGGGAGGGGGGGGGGGAGGAGGAGGAGAAAGAAGGAAAATAAAGAGCGGTAACGCGTTAAGATGTTTGAAAATATTTGCTTTCAGCCTCAGCCCATATACAGGTCCGACTCTCATACCATTGCACCAGGGTACTATATGTAGTTGTAGGATTTTTAAAAAAAAATATTTCTTTGTTTACGACAATGACAGCGGGAGGTAATTAGTTGTTTGGTCATTTCAGTCTATATCGAGCCGTCTCCCAGAAAGTAGGCGAGAAAGGAGAAAGGACAGATAAGAGAAAGAGTCCAAACAACCCTTCCCGTATCTACTGCAAGATAGCAAGCACTGCCGGTCCTTGCCCCAAAATAATCCAAATAAGTAGGACGCACCAGTACTGAAAGCTACGCATCACCATCGCCCGACCGGACCGCCCAGTTACCCCACTAGAGTTAGAAAACACTCCGAGGCTTTCTCCCCCTCGGAGGACTTTTCCACTCGAATTTTCATCCTACTCATGCTTGTTCCACTGGCCTGTTCAACCATTTTCAACCCAAATATCAATCACACAAATAAATAACAACAACTCATTTTAGTAAAGATGTACAACTATGCACAACGGTGATTGGACACGGTTAAATAAATAACAAAGCGTGGCGGATCTAGCTCGTTTTCCTTTTTTGCTTTATTTGAAAAGAAGGGGTTGTGATTTATTCTTTGATTACCATTCAAGAAAGAAACTGGAAAACTTTGTTCACGAACTTAGAGACCTTATATATGCCACCAAAGGTTTCTGAAGTCGGGAATTTCGTTTTTGCAAACTTGTCAGACAATCCGCCATCGTTAGTTTTTGGCATAGCGTTTAGTCTTTAGTCGTTTGTCGTTAGTCGAGCCTTAGTTGTACTAGTCCAATAATATTTCAATCATATCAGGACAGTGGGTGAGTGATAATGAAAGGCTGTGTGCATTGGAACCCGTTTACCATTGAAAAGATTCCCGCCTATAGCGGGGCTCAAACCCGTGACCCCTAGATCAGCAGGCCAGCTGGAGCTCCTGACCGCCAATAAAAAGGGAGGAAAAAGTTTAATCATAAAGTTTCTTCCTCTGAAAGTGTATTCATAGACAGGCCGACCAGTCGCGGACACTTTTAAGGGTGTTTTACCTAATGTTTAAGACACAAACGTGATCCAGACTACCTGATGGGCATGCAGTTTTGGGAAAACCCTCGTGCTAAATATAGACAAAAGGAACAGGCGAAAAAAATCATCTGCGCATGCGCAGCGTAACGCTATTGAGGCTTTTCTATTTGCTATATCAAACAGGCTTATCATTCCCGTACGCGGACACCTTAGAATCTGAGTAAACTAAGATGACATTTATACACTGCAATACTAATGAAAGATGTACACCCTGATATGTTTCTATTAAATTTCAAATTTCTCACGAAAAATCGTATCAAAGACATAAAAATGATTTATAGTAAAATTAATTTTATCTACAAAATTTATAATTTGTGCCGGTCACTGGAAGCAGGAGAATTTTAGAAAATAAATAAAAACGCGGGAATAGCGGGTCGTCATTCCCGCCAAAAACGAATACTGGATACGCCCAGTAATCGTGGTTAATCAGGGAAAAGGTATATCATGAATAAATTTAAGACCTTTCTTTAATCAACATCGGACAGTTATTGGCTGAAAAGATCTCACGTGCACGGATTAGAGATTGGTGCTATTGTAAGGTTATTTACTCCACTATTCATAAAATGCAAAGTGTGCTTCCAGAAACGCCGTTTTATTCCCATGTGGGAGTCAATCAATTTATGACGAAAAAATGTTCATGAATATTCAAGAAGGGTTCGCAATGATATATCGTCTCTGCCTCCGTACCAAAGACTTTTTGGATGAAGATTTTTTGCACAATTCTTAATTGTGTTGCATACGACTAATCCGTTTAATTCTTTTGTGGTTATTTCATAATGAAATACGAGGGAGTACACCTTTAAATTACTGATACATGTAGGTAGCAAAAGTGTATATGCAACGTAAAGGGTTGTTCTAATTTCATATTGACACATGGCTGTTTGCTCAGCCTGTATGCGTGTTTGCCGTAGCCAAAATGAAGCATCGATCGTAATACCAAATACAAATACGAATACAAATATTTTTATTGGTCTAAATTGTCACCATAAACATCACAAAACCTGCAAATAACACATGCTGTACCAAACCTCTTATATTACAAACTTATATACTAATACTTATTAAAGTCGTTAAATACCGGTCAGCATCAGCTCTGCATATTCGTAGCTGTGTTGTGTAAGTGTAAAAGCGAATGGCAAAACGATAAAGAAATGGTGCATTGAAAAAATGTTATAAAGTCAGTAGAATTTGGAGAATATCTTAGCGTTTATTTCAGACACAAATATAAAAGTGTCCGCGTACTGGTCGGGTCTGTCTACACTTTAACCAATTAGTGCATGTCTTTTGATAAATAATGAAAAGCCTAGCGTTTTGCATGGAATATCTATGAAGAGTAGGCTTAAAGGTCTAGAAATATCTTCCTAAGCCTGATGTATTTTAGGAGCCCCGGTAGCTCGGTTGGTAAACCGATTGCTTGCGACGGGTTCCATTGCTCCCAGCCTTCATTATCACCCTCTAATCGTCCTGATATATATGAAATACTGAGCGTTGAAAAGAACGAAAATTGTAGGTCATGAACCCATCAAATATATGTTAACGTCATTGCCTGTTTGCGATCACTGTTTTCTTTGCTAATGACTTTATATCTTGAATATAGAGCAGTGTGTGCGGAATAGATGAGACAACAATGACCAGGAACTGACACAACCTCTGACCTCATCCTGCCTTAAACACCAAATTGGAAAGAAAAGGTAAAGACAGCACACAGCAAAACAAGGCAAAGGCCAAGAAGTCAGCGCTTTTCCAGCAGATGGCAGCGAGACTAATTATGTAAAAGGTAAAGGTAAAGCTTTCCCATAACCTTATAGCCGTAGAGACAGTGGGGGCTAGAGAGCCACTATATCTTGGGCACAGCTGATGAACGGCGGAGCCCATCTCTCTCCTTTCGCTGCCTTATCCTTCCCTGATTCGAAAAAAAAGGTACCCATTTACTGCTGGGTTGACAGAGAGAGTTTTCCAGTCGTCGGATGGCGACGGTGAGCCGCGAACTCACGACCTTCCGGCGACTTTCTGCACCATAATCGAGTCACTCTAACCACTCGACCACGGATGGTTATATAACAGTGAGGGCAGTAAAAGATCATAAAACAAATCTTAAGGTTTTACATATGCGTAATCTCTACTTTTGTTCTTGTCCTTTAGTTGATTTAATATTATATCCTACAAACAGGGTGTCTCTACAATGATGTTTTTCCTCTGTTCTGTTCTTAAACGACTATTCAAGATAATCTACCAATGCTTACTTAAGACAAAGTTAAAGCCCTGACTCCACTAACAATCACAGAACACTATTTATTTGTAAAAATGATCCATATCCAGTACTAATATAGACATGATGGATGAACGTGTTCTTCATAAGGCTTATATGTAGGAAACTTATATGAAGGTAAATTACCATGTATTAAGGAGATATTATTTTTATTACCACGTCATAGTGTATCATGAAGAACATGTTCTTCATAAGGCTTATATGTAGGAAACTTATATGAAGGTAAATTACCATGTATTAAGGAGAGATTATTTTTATTACCACGTCATAGTGTATCTATAGCTGAATTTTCATACATCTATTTTGATTCACTTTCCGAAACAACTGTATTTTGCATTTACATAGTGTAAATGTGTGTGCATAACCGGTGCTTCTCTCAGAGAACTGCTGGTTTGCATTCACAGGCTAACGTATACGGTTCTTCCTTGCAAAAGCATGCAATAATCACCACAGAGACTGCTCTTGCAATCGCATCTAGCTCATTTGATAGCTCTGGTGAAGATGGTGACGGGCTCGGATGGGGGTAGCACATTTGTTGTTTCCAAGCAGCCTTTCCAGACCATAAGCTGATATATGTGCAACGTAGAAGATACAGAAAGAAACTATTGCCTTTTGGAGAAAGCTTTTTCGGTACATTTTATCGCTGTTTTGTACATCTAATCTCTTTCAGAGAAGTACAATCTGGGTTTCTGTTAGAGCTCCACCAAACTGAGTACAGGCAAGCTTTTGATACTTTGACAAGTATCAATTGCAAGGATATTTCAGTCCCTGAAATTTCAATGCACTCTGTACCATGAGTTGAAAACTGACTTTTTACCGACCCCATAGAAAACACTGTATGTGTCGCATCCAGTCAGGCAGTATATAGTGAGTAACATTGGGCATTGTGCCTCTGTAAGAAAGCTTAATATAATGTTAACAGGTATGTAGCGTTTCATATAACCCGTGTGCCCATTCTCTAAGTAATCTCCTATGCAACAAGTTTTGATCTACGGTGTAGAAGCAGAACAAGGAAATCTGTATCAGACTTTTTACCATTATTCTCTTTGGTCCCTGATTTGCAGCAACTGATGTATGATGCACGCAGCACTATCCTTGTGTCTGCCTCCTCTTGGCTACATTGCAACGCACAGACGTCCATGTGGTTTTGGTAACTTTGATGGCTCTGTCCTCCATCTCACTACTAATGAAGATTGTATCATTTGTTCCTAGCTGATTGCCACCTGTATCCACAAAGTTGGTGTAATAAGCCGCAAGGTTAATTTATTATTGTTCGTTGGGATGTCTTTGTCAATCTTTCCCTTTGATGTTGGGAATAGGGTTTGGGATCTGATTCAGTCAGTTCCTGAAGTGTAGTTACTCTTTAAATTTCTTTATTTTCACCTCTGTATAGATTTTTTTCCATATTTTGAGTACTTTTATATCTGGTTGTATACGAACCTGTTGTCCCAGGATACTGTCTCCTCTTTGGCGTGTAAGATTTTCAAACTGCTCTATTCATACCTATCGGATACAATATATATATCTGTGAGACAGAATCATAGGCATGACTATTAGCACTATGTAGTCACTGAACTGCTAAGCAAGTCAACAAATGTTACGGTCACGGTTATGTATCACAGCCAGAGCATCGAAGATAAATAGAATCTACCATTGGTCTTCGATGCGGACAGGGAAATCCCAACTCGAGGGCATACGGGGTGTGTCGGAAACGAGGCTTGCCGAGTTTCCGACACACCCCGTGTGCCCGAGGGTTGGGATTTCCCTGTCTGCATCGGAGACCAATGATTGATTATTTTTCTTACCTACGATAATATTTACTTTAAGTTGAACGGGGAACTAATAGGCCTATTTCATGCGAACGTGTACAAGTGTAAGTAGTACAACCGTGTCACCCTCATGGCTGCTGTAGTGAACAGACAAGTAAAAAATAGGTCCTCGACAAATCCGCATTTTTAGATTTTCTAATTGAAATTTATATTGAAGGACAAAATTTGTATTGAGACGACTACAGAAAGCGCGTGTATGACGTTAATTGTGACGTAACGTCAACGTCATTTCAAACGTCAGTTGGTAACGTCTTCAAAATGGCGGTCTCCTCGACAGTGTTTGTCACGGTGAACCATTGACTATTTTGGATCTTTTTCCGACTTTAAGACCTTGAAACAAGCTATAATGGGATTATAAATTCTTGGGTTGGATTTTATCGATGTGGCAATTAATTCCTATGAAAGAATAATGCATAAAGTATGGAATCGCCAAGCCGGGCGCATCGTATTTCAAGGAGCGCGTAGTGGTACACAGATTTCAAGCTCGTGTGAGCTGTCCCAGCCCATGGGCAAGACAGAATTTTCCAGCACCGCTAAAAATAGAACAAACTCTGTCTCGTAGGTAAGAAAATACAGTCTGCCATCTCCATCGTTGTCACTTTGGTTTCACACATGCTTTCAAATCCTATGTTTCACACTCTATCGGTTAGCCATCTTCATTTAAAAATACTAATGTACTCAGAAGACAATAGTCTTTTCAGCGATATCCTTTTCAAAGAGTTAACTGCCAACAAAAGCAAATACAGCACTTTCCCATCGATGACAACACTTTTGGCTTGAATTTGTTTTGCTTTTTGTAGTCTTTTGGCGTGAAACGAAATGGCCCAGCGTATGCCAGCAAACGGGGATACTTTGGCATTCGCTGGCATACGCTGAAATTTGTTCGTTACCTCTATGTTGGCATTCACCAAACCAAATTGTGGTCACTTCTTAATAACCGTCTCGCGTAATAGCAACGTATCAATAACGAATTAACGGCGTTCCGTCAACGTTCTTCGTGCGAATCGATCCCGTATAAAATAGATGGAGTACTGATTACGATGCGTCAACCTATCATTACTGCTTTGACTTCCAAACGATTAAGTTCCGTGATTGTCATGCCTAAATTACGAGTACCGTATAGGTACCGTAAAACTGCCGAGGATGTGGAGACATTGAGACATGATAAAGCAAGCGATAAATCCATACTGACGGTGGCTGGTGGTAAAGGAGACCTTGATCGAAATCTTTGCGAGTTCTGAGGTGTGTTTATTTTATCATGTGTACCCTGTTTTTAAGCGCCGTAAAAATGGTAAAAAATCGTACAAAATTTGGGAAGTGACTTCAAGCAGAGCTCAACACACTCTAAGCTTTAAAATAATATATTCTCCTGGTATGGGTGCATGTCAACATTGGTGACCTTTGCTGCAGAAGTATAAACTGCTCTATTTGTCTGTAGCTATTCTGATCTCCCTAATCTCCCTTGTATCTCTGTTCTAGTTCATCTAGTCATACTGTCTTTATTATCTACTGTCAATAACACAAATAAACTTTGACCTCGTGCAAGTACAACATCTAGATAATCTAATTGGTTTACGTGTCATTTCTAGTTTTTCTGAGAGGCTGGACATTATGAAGAAATGCAAAAGAAAGAAAAAACAAGAAAACAGCCTGAGACTAAGCTCTTGAATTAATTCAACAGCTTATACAGAATCATGGCTGGGAGATTCAGTAAGTAATGTGTCAGGATTTAGATCAAAAAATGTTTTAAATAATTAGTTTCGTTTTCGAATAGGGTTGATATGATAAAACTGCCAGTTAGTCTCTTAAAAATTCAATGTAACGTGCATGTAGAGTAAAAGTTTACATTAAATTGACAATTATGATGTATGGATACACCTCTATATTTACTCGCCATTTTCACACAGAGGTTTGATCATCTTATTATAGGTGACGTGGGTAGCAACTCTTGCCATTTTCATTTTGCCCCACTCCCCCAAAGGGGGCCAAGTTTCAAGATATAAAGGAAATAACTTGTTCCCCTAGGATTAAATTGTTTCTTTGAAGAGTAGTTACTGTCTAGGCAAGGGGTTTGTCATCCATGAAGCAAGCAGGCCCGTAAGGCATTAAAGTTGTTCCCCTATGTTGAAATGACGGAAATTATGTATGTATGCCCATTAAACCTGGTCGAGTGGATGGAGGCGCTTGGTTATTGCACAGAAAATGGCCGGAAGGTCGTGAGTTCGAACCAGGTTTGGCCATCTGACGACTGGAAAACTCTCTCTGTCAACCCAGCAGCAAATGGGAACCTGTTTCGAATAAAAGAAAAATCAGGCAGCGGAAGGAGAGGGATGGGATCCGCCTTTCATATGCTGTGCACAAGATACAAATGACCACTTACCCCCACTGCCCGTACAACTACTTGGCTATGGAAAACCTTTACCTTTATACTAGGCTGGAAACAGGGATGACTCTGCTCGGACTGAATATAGATAAACAAGGTGATATGAGTGTGTTGTTCTCTCTTGCCGTAAAATGGCTTTTTCTCGGTGTGCGGTTATTTATTTGTCTATTTGTTTATTTATTTATATATTTATTTTGTTTTTTAATTATTACTTTTTATTTTCTTATTAGCTGATATAATAACTCTGATATCGAGTTTAGCTTTTCCACCGTAAGACCACTTTTGGCATGCTGCGGTTTATATTCATTTTAGCTCACCATAGTCGAAGGCTGTTAGGGACCTATTGTTATTATCCAGAGTCTCGTAACGCTGTTAGTTCTAAGGGAGCTTACATGACAGGCAGGTAATTAGGCCGCCTGTCGTCATCCGTCTTTCACAGTTTCAAACGACTTCTCCTCTGAAACCATGAGCCGATTGAAACCAAATTTCATGTTGTGCATTGAGTGGTCGACTGAAGGAAAGTTTATTCAAACATTATATATATATATATATATATATATATATATATATATTTTATCAAGCTGTATTGAGATTGTGTTCAACTTTTAATAACGGAAAGCATTCAACATGCTTGATTTGAGTGTTTAAAAACACATGCATGAGACTTATTTCATACTTTGTTTGAATTTTCAGTTATACTTGTGGGAGAAAAAATCTGTAAACCAAATTTTGCCGAGCGCCCTGACCTGAGGTCGATCCCACGACCCCAAGATTATAAAGCGAGCACACAGCCACGAGGCTTAAAGGTCCGTACCAGTTCGCCTGGCATACACTCTATATACCTATATACATATTTACACGTCACATATTGGTCGTACTAGGGATTTCCGACATAAGCTACGATACCATAACGAACGAACGTTAGCGACGATAGCATACGTTAGGAGCTAATTTCCAGGGAGCGATCATTATTTATTCAGTCCGTCTGTAAAAGAGCAGAAAAACTGACACACACGATTTATGCCTATATCAGCGCAGTGCGCAGTCTGGTCAAGACATGTTCTTCAATAGTCAGTTAATGTCAACCTAAATTGCGTATGCTCTGACGAGACTGTCTATGTGCAGGCTGGTATGGGAATACGCAACCTTATTTTAAGGTTTTCAGGATGCTGCTCATACATGTACACACTCTCTAAACAGTTTGGTTGTTAACCTCTCTTTAAGACAGTATTTTAGTTTATATCGAGACGTCTCCCAAAGAGGGAGATAGGATAGGCAAAAATATACCCCCGAACCACCAACAACTTCCCAGACAAACAAACAAAATTGATCCCGCACCTGCTGCAAGCACAATCGGTCTTCGCCTTACTATTGTCTACATTAGTTGGAAAGAAGGATGCCCCGGCACTGAAATTTACCCAGTACCATCGCCCGACCTAAGCATCCCAGAGGGAGAAAGGATAGACGAGAAAGAACAACCAGAAACAGTCTGAATTTCGTACCTACTGCAAACACTGCAGACACGTTCCTTACCGGAAGCACCAACAAGTATTAGCTTTTGCAAAACGTTGGTTTACGCTTGTGGGCTCAGAAACAATTCGCCTGAAAACCTGTCGCACTTTCACATAATCTTATCATTCCACAAGCATTGCAACTGATATCTCGTGAATCGCTCGTCCTGCAGCCTGAGTCAACAGGACAATTATAGAAATATGCTGGACCACACATATATCGCATCACTGATTCGGTCTAATTTTGTACAACTTAGGGTTGGTCGGGTGGTGCGATGGTGCTGCGTGTAACTTCCAGTGCCGGGGCGTCTTACGAATTTGGAACATTGTAGGGCAAAGGCCTACTGTGCTTGCAGTAGGTGCGG
Source organism: Ctena decussata (assembly GCA_963989385.1). NCBI lineage: Eukaryota > Metazoa > Mollusca > Bivalvia > Lucinida > Lucinidae > Ctena > Ctena decussata. Next base: position 89,463,098 of record OZ022501.1, read on the forward strand.
GTGGGGGATTGCTTGGACATTTTTTCTCTCGTCTATCATTTCTCTCTTCTTTCTCCCTCTCTTTGGGAGACGGCCCGATATAGACTGAAATACTGTCTCAAAGGGCCGTTAAACCCGAAACAACCAACCAACGACTTGTTGTTGGACAGACATCGTTAAGATTCTAACATAAATCATTGGGATACTCTGACTTTAGTCTAAAGAGCATGGTTCTCCGAGCAAGAAACTGATTGTCAGAATGGCTTTTCGGGTTCCATGCTCTTCCTGTAAGTCCGCGGAATGAGTGATATATCGGCATCGCTATGTGGTGGAAATTTCTCAGGACACGCTTATGATTTTATTTCTCCTATCTTTTCATGGCTCCAGGTTTTCTCTAAAGAATTCTGTAATTGACTTATAGCCGCTAAACGTAATACTTGTGATTTTTTTTCTTTCTTTTTTTAATGCCCCGAATGGACTTCGGATGGCATATTATAATCGCACCGTCCGTCCGCCCGTCAGTCCGTCCATATGTGCATCTGTGCGTCCGTCCGTAACAAATTGTGTATCTGAGAGAACTTAAAAACTAACAACTGAAGCAAATTTGATGAGACTTCACAGAAGTTTAAAAATAATGAGGTGTTGCGCACATGATGAAAGTTCCCACACCCAAGGTGAAGGTCACAATTGGGTCAAAGGTCATATTTTGTCTTAAATCGTGCCTCAGCTATATCTTATAAACTACTAAAGCAAATCTGATGAAACTTCACAGAGGGATAAAGCATAATGAGAAGGTGTGTTGCATAAAAGATTTAGTTTTTCACGCCGAAGCTCAAGGTCAAAGGGGATAGAGGTCAAATCATATTTCTGCGATTACGTTTAAACAACTGAAGAGAATTTCAAAAAAACTTTCAGATAGGTAAAGCGCTATCAGAAGATTTGTAACATATAACATTTATAGTCACAAACTCTTCGTGAACTTTGTTCAGGCGAACTGAAATAGTTTTGTTGTTTGTGGTTTCTGTAACAGTGTATTCCTCCCTGTCCCCCCTTTCCCCCGGAAAAATGGTTATAAGAAAGATAAATATATAAAGTGAAATATCTCACCTTATTATACCCCCGGCATACGAAGTATGTCAGGGGTTATATAGTTTTTATTATTCAGGCCATTCGTTCATACATCCGTTCGTTTTTTAATCCGGCATTGAAGATTTCTTGGTTTGGTTTTTGATGATTCTATAGCATACGGCCTACCTAAGCTGCTGGGTCAGGCCCATAGGTGGAGGCAGGAATCGATAATAAGGATTTAGTTATTTGTTGTAGTTTATTTGCATATACCTCTAATATACTTAACCTGGCTGAATTTTGCAATTCTGAAAGTGTTGCAGTCTGATCATGCACCATGATTTGAGAACCCTGAGCGCGGTGATTTTGTAACGTTAGAAATCAATTGTATAGTACTGAACTACAGGGTTGACGCATATGTGAACGGTATTTACTAATGGCGGCCCTTTTAGATTCTGATTCTTAATCTGGCTAACTTTTACCATTCTGAAGTGTCTGAAGTGTTGCAGTCTGGTCGTGTTCCATATGAACTTTGAGAAACCATGGGTGCAGTGTTTTTTTAATCAGTTGAAAAGACTTTAACGTCAGGATTGACGCAAATGTAAATGGAATGACGGATGGACGGACTGACGGAATGACGGACAACGCACCTGGCTGAAGCAGTGCGACAAAAACTTGATTCGGGGCCATATGCAAACATTAACGCATTGGCGATTCTGGTTCTGCAGTCTGATCAGAATCTTCACGGTACGCTGTACTGAATTCCCAAGACATGCGGGGTGGTCGGGTCGAGCGATGGTGATTGGGTAAATTTCAGTGCCGGGGCTTCCTACTAATTTGGATTATAGTAGGGCAATGACCTACTCTGCGTGCAGTAAGTGCGGATTTGGGTCGTTTGGGCATTTTGTCTCTTGCCTATCATTTCTCTCTTCTTTCTCCTGCTTTCTTGGAGACGGTCCGATATAGACTGAAATATGGTCTCAAAGGGCCGTTAAACCCAAAACAACCGACCAACCTACTCAAGACTTGCTGACTGAACAGTGCAAGGCTGTACGTACAATACGCGGGTGACCATGCTCATCCATGTCAAATGTCAGTTTGCCAGTAGCTGTATACATGTTCTATATGCACAGTCGCTCAACCGGAACTTTTAATATAGTTTTGATACCCAACAGGAAGTGTGTTTTTAATGTATCGGGAAAAGGCTGCTAAATAAGCATTTGACTGTCTCAGGTTCAAAATATGAATGTCTCCCCAGTAAACAGCTTCTAACGTCTGCTATCGTTTGGCTAAGGTAGCTAAGGTTCGTTAGTTGTCGTACCGTAGCTTATGTCGGAAATCTCTACTACTACACATGCAAAGCTGACTTGAGCATGAAATAAAGTTTTCGGTGCCAGATCACTTGGTCAACATTGTTGCCATCCCTATATATAGTATAACTTTTAAATGCTAGTATTCCCCTCAAGAATCAAAAGACCTATTGCCTTGAAACTTAGCATGTATACAATCAGGAACTAGAGTACAATCAGGTTTGTTCAAATGATAAACCTGGGTTGACCTTCACCTTTTCCTTTCCATGGCAATTTTCTTACTAGGATTTTTTATATGAATAACTGCTATATAACATACATTTCTTAGAACTTGTGGATGATTTTCGGATAAAAGTTGGAGCTTTCAGTCAACTAAGTAAGTACATAAAGATATTAATCCTTGAGGTATATTATATTTTTGGTATTTTGATCACTCAGACTTGTTGCTTGAATCATTCGGTTTCGGATTTTGTAAAGTAAAAAGATGGGCAATGATCAGGAATTAATACAATCAAATCCCACACTTCGCTCTCAAAACCAATAGGGAAAGAAGCACATACACACAGAAAGTGACACAAGTTTACGAACGACACGCACAGTAAACCGAGTGAGCAGCTCTTTCCCAAACAAATGGTCAGACCCCAATAACAGCATCAACTTCTATATTTACTTATTTTCTATTTTAGTTACAAAACAAAACAGAAGGCAGATTGGGCAGCAATACGGGTGACCAAACCGCCACAGACCATAGACAAGTGGACACAGCACAAAATAACATCAAGGACTAACCATTTGATGGGGGGGGGGGGGCTGGTATATTTTCCAATAAAAATCCTGTTTTTGGATATGCAAGAAAAAAAACTGGCTCATAAGGGGATTTAAAAAATAACATCCCTAGATTTTCTCTATTGTTTCCCGTCTTAAAATTGCCATTAAAATTGGGAAATTGCTTTGGCTTCTGGGGGGCATTGCCTCCCCCCCCCCCCCCCGAACCCCCTTTGTTAACTTATTAGCAAAGAACTTTGTTAACTTATTAGCAAAGAAATTTTAGCCATTTATTAATTTGCATTCATTTATAATGTGACTCTATCAGTAAGTATTTATCAAACTTTCAAAAGTGCAAGTAGAGCATGTTTGGGCATATGATTGGGTTAGAAAAAAACACACTTAAATGCCTAATGTTAGCCCTAAAACTTTGCGAAAATAGCCTTAATGTTTGGTCAAAATAACCCTAATTTAAGGCCTAATGTTTTGCCAAGCTCATACAGGGATGTTTGCATCTGTACCATAGATGAAAAGAGTAACATGATCGAGGCACCGGTTTGCAAAAGCAAGCTAAAACATGCCCTTAGCCTGGTCACAGACAGCACCATGTTCTTTTTGTGAGAAAATAAGGTGTAAAAATCACTTATGTGGGTAAAATAAAAGGATGTTAAGGTCAAATAAATAAGGATCTGATAGTTCAGCCTATAAATAAAGTAGAGTAAATTGTTTGCGTTAGTTTGTAAAAAAAGAAAAGAAATTAGCTCCCTCAAGGTGAAAAAAGAAAGAAATTGTTTCCAGAGACTAGTGAAAAAAATAACCAGGATCCACCGAAAAATACCAGCCCCCCCCCCCCCCCCCCCCCCCAGAATATCAAATGGCCGGCCCCTAATCACCAATTATTTCGCACAACATTGTAAAGTTTGAATGAGATATATCTGTGATATCGCTCAGTGATGTATTGAGATGGTCCCCAGTGTCCATGAAAGCTTTTATGGCAGGCAAAATCTTCCTGCAAGTCATGCAAATTATGTATCCTTGATTTTCATGGTGTTTTGGTGCACTGCATACATATACCCGACTTGTGTAGGGCATTCAATATTCACTTCAACTCATAAGGCTGACATTTTATGAATTAAATATGGCCAATGCAAATGTAAGAAGACATTGATCGGAAGCAGAAATATGGCAGGCAGTTGGGATGGTGCAGCAAGGGGCTACCCATCGTGATGTTGGCGAGGCCCTTGGCGTTCACCATACTGCTATCCCCAGAGGTTTCCCTGTCAGGCGGCATGGTTGTGGCAGAAAAAGGGCAACCAATGCAGCTGAAGATCGTTTTCTATCATCCAGGCCTGCAGAAATCGTTTTGCGAAAACAACCAAGGTTCCCACCGACAGAATGCACCAGGTGTCAGTGTATCCACGCAAACCATCCGCACAAGGTTGCGCGAAATTGTTTTTCGGTCTAGCAGACCGTGTATACACATTCCGCTTTCTCGGAACCACTGCCGTCAACGGTATGAGAGAGACATGGACCATGTTGGTTGGAACTGAATGAACTGACGACCTAGCCTCTTTACAGATGAGGCCCGATAGTACCTAGACTATACAGACAGGCGCACTAGAGTATGACGAAGGCTAGGGGAGAGATTCAATGAAACCAACATTGCTGAACATGACGGCTATGGAGCCGGCTCTATCATAGTCAGGGGTGGAATCAGTTGGGATCGTTGTCCTACCGCACACTGGCTGCCCGGCGGTATCGAAATGAGGTTCTGGATACCCAGGTAGATTGTATGCTGGTGCAATAGGTTAGGGGTTTCTTCTAATGGACGATAATGCCAGTCCCCATACTGCACATAGTAAGCAAGTGTATATGCAAAGAGAGTGTATTGCACGTCTGGACTGGCCAGCCTGATCCCCTGACCTCAGTCCCATCGAGCATATGTGGAATGAGTTGCAGCTTCGAATTTCAGCCCGTCAGGTCCAACCAAGAAGTATCCAGGAGCTTGGTGCTAAACGAGAATCAGGAACCTTATAGGGAGCATGAGGAGACGATGCCAACAACAATGGGTCACATACTCGATATTAATCCTATACCAGCTTGCATAATTAGCTTTTTAGCAAATTTTGAAGAAAACACACACACACACACACACACATTTAATCAAATTTCCTACTTTAAATGGTCATCCTACTCAAATTCTATAAACCATGTAAAATACAGAAAAAACGTGAACACTTTTGTCTATAAAAAGTAGAAATCACTAATTGAAATGTATGCAAAATCAAAAGAATATTGCTATTTCTATAACATTAACTAACAAACTATTAGTAGTGCAATCAAACCTGCTCATGTGGTCACCTCTGTTAAGGGGTCACCTGCCTTGAACAGCCACCTTTTGTGGGTCTCTTGAACCAAATTACAATGCAAATGAACCTATATTAAGGGGACATTTGTCTTAACCAATTTTTGTCCTTGCCGTAGGTGACCCTTTAAGCCAGGTTTGACTATATATATTTTGTTATTTTGATTACTCAGACACCGAGCAAAGTTTTAGTCCTTGGATCAGACTTCATATCAATCAATGTATAACAAACACTACGTTTATCATCGTGATGATTTTGTTTGATTGATGCTGCGTGTAAAGGAACTAACTTATATTTGCACAAGGAAAACTCAGCCCTATCCGCGCAACCAACATTCTAATAAACTCTCTCAATTTCGCATATACAACCAACTAACCCTCGGATCTACCAGTGACCAGGGTAAATTCTAATCTATCTATGCTGATGTGCAGACTGAATTGAGTATTTACTGTAAGCACATGGCTGAAGGTCTTTTTTTCCACAAGACACCAATCATTTTATTTGCTGATATGGCTGATAAACTCTGGTTTATCATAAACCACCAAAATAAAGCTTATGCACATTAAGCTCGGTTTAAATTGCGCATCTGAGTAGAATTACTTGAGTGTTTATTGTAAGAGTATGGCGATAGATGCTTTTTGTTACCTCGATCACCAAAGTCACCCCTGGTTAGCTATGTATATACAACAATGTTACGAAACGAAAAAGAGTCATTCTTAGTCATCGTTGCTAAACAAATTTTACAGGTGACGATAGAGTATGTGTAGTGATGACAAACATCATAATTTTAACGATTTATAATCTGATAATTGTTGATGGTAATACCTTTGAATGTGGGAAGTTATATCGGTTAGCATTTAATTTTTTCTTTCGGTTGATGTCAGCATATCAATGCAAAGAGCGGTCCTTCTTTTGGTTGAACTGTGTAATGACTAGGATACGTAGAGAAGCGTGTAAATGGTGTGTATGTGTCTAGCATACAGCGTTTGCGTTATCAAACGCTATTTTGTATTTGTTACTCTCCGACATTGCAGCGAAACAGAGGTAGATTTAGTCGAAATGTCACTGAGGGCTGACTGATTCTTATGAAGAGTGGGATCATTTAGCGAAATCATATGCTATCTAAGTGTGTAATACAAAAGGCACGCGAACAACAAAGGCTCAATCAGTTTGTGAATCCCTGTTGCATGGCTCTACCATAGCTGATACTTCCATTTTCAACTGGAGCCCCATCTAAAGAGAGGCACGTGTTCGAAGAGATGCACGTGGTCAAGTGGGTTGAGGTGCTCAGTTACGGCAGAAGGTGACACGTTCGAATCACCGTTTGGCCAGGCAGCGGCTGAAAATCTGTCAAACCAGCAATAGATGGGTACCTTTCTCATATCAGGGAAGGATAAAGGACAACGGCAGCGAAAAACCAGAACTAGGCACGACGATCCTCTAACAACCACTATTATCCTATCTGGTATCATTAGATATTTTATATATTATATGCACCTGGAAAAAAGTTAAGCACCCCAAATTATTGTTGCAGAAGGTTAATCTAAACTTTTTCATAACTTTTCACTGATAGTATTCCAAACCATATCTTTTAGTAATTATTAAGCCTTGATATACTGCTTCTTGATATCCGAATAAATGGGCATCAGATAGAAGTAAATCGGTCAAAAGTTTTAATTGAAAGCGCGCGCTATGTTCTGAACGAAAAAGTGGCTTGTTTAACTTTGGGGCTGCAATCAAGGACCTTCATAGCTCATTGGTTGTTTATATCCAGAAGTAACTGATTTGACAAGCACATCAAGTCTAAAGCTTGTAAATGTTATGTAATTCAATGAGCCCGTGAATAAGAGTGTCAGGTTCAACCCCTACATAAAATAGAACCGTCTTGCTATTCCTGAAAAAAAGGATAATCATATTGATAAAGGATGGCCCCATATGCTGTCAAAACATGTTAGATGTTCCGATTTTTGAACTGCATTCAAAATCAATTACACATTTGTTTTTTCTTTTTACAATGCTCGATGGAAAAACATGATTTTTTACTGGGGGTGCTTAACTCTTTCCAGGTGTATATTTGTTTTCTCTTACCCTATCATTCTCTCCCTCTAGTAGTAACGCTGCTACAGTACTAGCTTCTCTGTTTGAAAGAAGACGTTCTGACCTGTCTCTTTTCCTCTCACTGTCTACCTCTGGTGGTATACTGGCTGCTGCAGTACTTACCTCTCTCTCTGACAACAAAACAAAATGTGATGACCTCTTCCTTTTCCTCTTAATATCTCCCTCTGGCAGTATAGCTGTTACAGTACAAGCCACATTCTCTGACAGTAAACGATATTACCTCATTCTTTCCCTCTCACTCTGGAGTATAGATGTTACAGTACTTGCCCCTGTCTCTCTGGTGAACTTTCTCTTGCCCTGTCACTAATTTCCTCTGGAAGTGTAACTGCAAAAGTACAAGCTTCATTCTCTGATGACTTCTCTCTTTTCATATCACCATCTCCCTCTTGTAGTGTAGCTGCAGCAGTACTAACCTCTCTTTTTGATGACTTCTCTCTTTCCATCACTATCTCCCGCTGGTAGTATAGCAGCTATAGTACTAGCCGCTCTCTTTCTGATTATCTCTCATTTTCCGTCTCACTATCTCCCGCTGGTTGTATAACTGCTACAGTATTAGCCTCTTTCTCCCAGATGACCTATTTCTTTCCCTCTCACTATTTTCGCTGGTAGTATAGCTGCTACAGATCTAGCCTCTCTCCCAGATGGCCTCTCTCTTTCCATGTGACCGCTAATAGTATAGCTGCTACAGTGCCAGCCTATCTCTCTTATGGTCTTTCTCTTTCCCTCTCACTGTCTCCAGCTGGTAGTATGGCTGCTACAGATTTTGTCCTTTCTCTCTCTCTTTCCATCTTACTATCTTTGGTACTTTACCTGCTACAGTGCTAGTCTCTCTGACTCTCACTTCACTCCTTCTGTCAGTATATCTGCAACAGTACTAACCTCTCTCTCTCTGATGACCTCTCTCTCTTTCCCTCTCTCTCTATTCCTCTGGTAGTATAGCTGCAACAGTTCTAGCCTACTTTTCTGATGAACTCTCTATTTCCATATCACTATCTGGTTGTATGTCTGCTACAGTACTAGCCTCTCTCTCTGATGAACTCTGTCTTTCTCTTCCACTATCTCCCGCTGGAAGTATAGCTGCGACAGTCATAGCCTTTGTCTCTGGTGATCACTCTCTTTTCCTGTCACTGTCTCCCTCTAGCTGCAACAGTACTGGCCTGTCTCTCCCAGATGACCTCTCTCCCCCTCATTATTTCCCACTGATAGTATAGCTACTACAGTTCTAGCCTGTCTCCCCTTTGACTGCTCTGGTAGTATAGCTGCTACAGTACTAGCGTCTCTCTCATGATCTCGCTCTTTCCTTCTCATTATCTCCCGCTACTCGTTCAGCTGCTACAGTACTTGTCCCCTCTCTCTCATGACCCCTCCCTTTCCATATCACTATCTTCCTCTGAAAGTAGATAGCTGCTACACTACAAGCTTGTGCCTAATAACTTAGACTACCTTACTGTCGCGATCTGTCCACTCCCTTTGATAGAAAAAAAGATGATCTTTCTCTCTCTCTCTCTCTTTCAGTAGTATAACTGTTACAGTATCACTATCTATCTTATAGTTAAGACTACTGTCTCACTCTTTCTATTTGATAGAAAAAGGAATAGTCTCTCTCTCTCTCCCCCCCCTCTTTTCCTCCCGTTGGTAGTATAGCTGCTACAGTAATGCCAAATGCCTTAAGGCTTAGACTACATTTCTGTCGCCCCCCTCCACTCACCTCGGTCTCTCTGTGAGAAATCTTAACGGCCTCTCTCTCTTTCCTTGTCACTTTCTCACATTGGCGGTATATATATCTGCTATAGTAATGGTGTCTGTCTGATAGCTTAGACTACCTATCTGTCGCTCTCCTCTATCTTTCTTGATCACTCTCTTTCTCTCTGATAGAAAACGTGATGAATTTTCTTTCCCTCTGACTACCCCCTTTTGACAGTATGGCTGCTACTCACTAGCCTCTGTCTGATAGTTTAGACTACCTTTCTGTTGCACTCTCTCTCTGTCTCTCTCTCTCTCTGATTGACAACTTTATGACCTCTCTCTTTTTCCTGTCACTACCTGTCTTTGGCAATATAGTTGCTAGCCTCTATCTGATAATTTAGACTGCCTAATGTCCGTGCGGTCTCCTCTCTCTCCCCCTCTCTCTCTGATGGAAAACGTGTTGATATCTCTCTTTTTCTCACATTAACTCCCTCTGCTAGTATAGCTGCTACTGTGCTAGCCTCTGTCTGATAAAGTAGACCGTATCTTTCTATTCTCTCTGACAGAAATCGTGATTACATTTCTATCGGAACCAGAATTTTATGGTGACTTAGTATACAAATTCAAAAAGATTAAGGGTAGGACTGATTTTTCTGATCAATTCCGAAAAATAATAATACGTCACAAACGTATTGGCTATAATTTAAATGTTATGCGACAGTCTGCATGCTTAGTGATTAACCCAATCACGGTTGATAGCTTTGCTGCACTCTTTAATTGCACACCGGGGGATCGGTCGTCAGACTCTATGATGGCCCCGACCTAAAGCTATATATTTTAGTTGGTTGGGACCGGAGCCTTTTTGTCTGTTGCTTGGTCCACCGGGGCTCAACTGGTGACCTTCTTTTGCTTCAGATTTCTAGTGGGGTTGTTTGGCAGGACAGGGATCTCCACCTGTCAGACGGCCCGTTGTATCTGTTGAGTCCTCGTCTTTGCTTTTTCATGGTGTTGAAATTTGATATATGTGTTTACCGTGATGATTCATTGACGAGTTAGAGGGTTATCATGCGAACCGAACAACCAACTAAATGTTTTGTACCACTTCAGAAACTGAGGGTGAGGTTGGGCCTGTAAAATCGATTTAAGCCCCCCAGTAATTCATTACTGACCGTTCCAAGGCGGTAGTTCTGTTGTGGTTCTTTGTTGCCTGTTTTTGGTGTCAGAGTTTCTGTGATGTTTTACCTTATGTATGTTATTATTATTTTTGGTTCGGTTTGGGTTGCTGAGTGGCCACCTTTTGGGAACAAGCTGCTCACTCGGTTGGCCATATGTTCTCTGTATCTTGATTAATTGTAATCTTAGTTGTTTCCAACTATGATTTGAGGGCTGGATTTGGATTTTGATTGTTTCAGTTCCTGGTCTTTGCATACTTTTTACTCTTTTTGCCTCACTATCTCCCTCTCGTAGTAAAGTTGGTGTAGTATTGACCTCTTTCTGATATTTGAGGTATATACTTCACTTAGAATTAAGATTTATGGATATCAATATTTCGTATTTGCAAACAATTTAAGTGAAATAACCTTCTTCATTTAGAAAATATGCTAACACGAAAATGTCAACGTTTATAGGGTGCCGCGGCCATTTTTACCATGGAGGTCGTCTTAAAGACTCATATTTCCTTCCCTATGAGAAAATTCTTTCCTTCTAGAGTATAAGGAGCAGTATCCATATATCTTAAATGCCAATGTAAACTTGTACTCTGCTTGTACGTTACGTTTATTTTTTAAGTTTATTTTTTTGGATATCGCAACATAACATTGAATATCAAAATATCGATTTATCGACATCCAAAAAAAAATTACAGATATCCATTAATCGAATTATGGATATAAAAAAAATGAATGATTTTGGATATCAATTATTCGATATTCGGATATCCATAATTCGATTTTTAGATATTCTAAAATCGAATTATGTATATCAATTATTCAGGCTTATTGATGGATATCCATAAATCGATTTATGGATATCTAGACATTGAATTATGGAAATCAAAAAATGTTTCTTATTTTTGAATACCCATAATTCGATTGTTTGATATCCGTGATTGTATTTTGGATATTCATAAAGCGATTTATGGATAAACGTAAACGATTGTGGATATCAAGTATTGTTTGTGATATCCAAATATAGATATTGGATATCCATAAATAGAATTATGAATATCCAAAAATGAATTTTGGATATTCAAAAAATGTGAATAAATAGTAGAACGGCACCAAATAGAAATATGGATATAACAAATTCGAATTATGAATATCCAATAATCTAAATGATAATTGGATATAAATAATTCGAATTATGGATATCAAGTATTCGTTTCATTAATATCCGTAATGGGCAGAAGATTGAATATCTATAATTCGAAATATGAATATCCATTATTCGATTCAGTGATATCCATAAACTTCTGGATAATTGAATATCAATACTTCGGACTATTTCGAATTATGGATATCTATTATGGATAATGTATATGGATATCTATAAATAAGGAATAAATAGTAATAATGCACTGCCCTTGAAAGTGCACCCTTTATTGATTAGCGATATCCATTATCTTCTAGACTATTGGATATCAATAATTCGAACTATTTCGAATTATGGATATCTATTACGGATAATCATTATATAGTATGTATATATATATAGAAACAAGAGGGCCATTTGGCCCTGATTCGCTCACAAGAACAATTAGCAAAGTGGGTTTTTCTTACGTCTGAAATTGTCAAAATATGAGTCTTGGACCTCCATACGAGCCGAACTACCAACTAATTGTGTGCACCGCGGCGGAGGGTGAGGGTGAAGGTTTGGGCCCAGTTAAACCGGTTTAAACCCCCCAGTAGTTGCTACTGACCGTCCCAAGGCAGTACTTTCGTTGCGGTTGCATTTGTTTTATGTTCGGTGCTGTTTGTTTATTGTGTTATCATTTTAACCTTTCTGTGATAAAAAATGAGAATAGGTAAAAATAGTTGTTAAATGTTTTTCGTATAATTTGTTGAGTTTGTTGTAACCCTTCTGTTGGTCTAAATTATTTAGTTTGGTAAATATAGCTGAGTTGCCACCTATTTGGGAAAAAGCTGCTGACTCGGCTTATCACTTGTAATTTATTGTTTGATTGGACGTCTTTGTCAATCTTTCCCTTTGATGTTGGGGATAGATTTGGAATCTGATTCAGTCAGTTCCTGAAGTGTAGTTACTTTTTAAAGGGGGGGGGGGGGGGGGGGGGGTATCAATAAGGTGGGTTTTCTGCATCCTACCAAAGTTTTATTGTTTTGACTGATGGTATACTCCAGTGTGTCTAGTTTATTGAACAATATGTGACTTTGCGCGGAAAGCCCTAGTTACTGAGCTATGGGTCTACAGAAGTGGGTGGGGTAATTCAACATGGTTTTAGCTGGTCTTGTAAAAATGTCCTCATTTGGTGGAACAGTATAACAGACAGACAGTGTTTGATAAAATGATTAACAGAACATCTAAAATGTATTTCCATATCATTTTGTTTGGGTTAATTTGATCATATGTTGTAAAAAAAGACTTCCTTTGACATTCAGCATTTTTTTATATTTTTGTCTTCTATATTCAATATTTTTTGGCATCATTGCTAAATAAACTGACCAGTAATCATCAAACTCATGTCAAGGAAGCACCTTGACCAGTACCATTGGATGATGTGACCAGAATTTCACAGTGACCTAGTTTTTATGGTTGACTTAACACATAAACTTGCTTAGAAGATGGTTAGATTCAATTTTATGACCTATAATTACGAAACTTTAGTCAAATTAATATCTTAACTGCTATATTATGCCCCAAACACCCACCACTAAAGGTGAGAGAATACATACTGGCTTCAGATCACATGATCAACATGGCCACAATGCCCAAATATGGCAAAAACCTTTATAAATCTTCTTCTTAAGAACCAGTTGACCAATTGCCTTGAGACTTGGTAAATAGCATCAGATACTCAAGTTCTTCCAAGATTGTTCAAATGATGACCTTGGATTGACATTGACCTTTGTTTACGGCAAGGTCAAATATTGGAAAACGCTATAACATAGGATTTCATGGGCAGTTTTGAAGATTTTGGCTTAAAAATTGGTATGAAAAGTTAACTTAATGACATGGCCACAATGCCCATGTACGGTAAAAGCCTTTCAAAATCTTCTTAAGAACCAGTTGACCAATTGCCTTGAGACTTCGAAGTAGAATCAGTTACTCAAGTTCTTCCAAGATTGTTCAAATGATGACCTTGAATTGACCTTGACCTTCTTTATGGCAAGGTCAAAATTGGAAAATGCTAAAACATAGAATTTCATGGGAAGTTTTGAAGATTTTGGCTTAAAAATTGGTATATACAGTTGTCTTAATGAGGTCATGAAGAATTATGAGTACAAGAGGTCAAGGTCATTCTTTGACCTTTGACCCATGTCTCTCATATTTTGACATTTTCAGACATTTCCTCGAAAGCCAAAGGGCCAATAATTATTATAAACACATTCCAGGGGTTGATTGAACAAAAATTCGTTCAACCGGCGGTCCAGGTCACATGACCAACGTGGCCGCCATACCCATTTATGGTATAAGCTCAATATTTTTCTCCTCCAGAACCAATACACCTATGGCCTTGAAACTTGGTAAGTAGGATGCAGTACTAGAGTACTACTAAGATTGCTCATATGATGACCTTGGGTTTACCTTGACCTTTTTGCGGCATGGTCAAATATGGGAAAATACTAGAACATATAATTTCATGGTTCTTAAGAAGAAGAGTTTTTAAAGGCTTTTACCATATATGAGCACTAAGGCCATTTTGTGGCCATGTCATTAAGTCAAATGTATACACCATTTTTGAAGCCAAAATCTTCAAAACTTCCCATGAAATCTTATAACGTTTTCCAATATTTGACATTGCCGTAAAAAAGGTCAAAGTCAATCCAAGGTCATCATTTGAACAATCTTGTAAGACTTGAGTACCTGATGTTATTTATAAAGTCTCAATGCCATTGGTCAACTGGTTCTTAAGAAGAAGATTTTTAAAGGTTTTTGCCACATTTGGGCATTGTGGCAATGTTGATCACGTGATCTGAAGTCAGTATGTATTCTCTCACCTTAAGTGGTGGAGGTGTGGGGCATAATATAGCAGTTAAGATATTAATTTGACCAAAGTTTCCTAATTATAGGTCATAAAATTGAATCTAACCATCTTCTAAGCAAGTTTTTATGTGTTCATTCAACCATGAAAACTAGGTCATTGTAAAATTCAGGTCACATCATCCAATGGTACTGGTCAAGGTGCTTCCTTGACATGAGTTTGATGATTACTGGTCAGTTTATTTAGCAATGATGCCAAAAAAATATTGAAAATAGAAGACAGAATTATCAAAAAATGCTGAATGTCAAAGGAAGTCTTTTTTGACAAGATATAGTCAAATTAAACCAAACGAAAATGATATGGAAATACATTTTAGATGTTCTGTTAATCATTTTATCAAACACTGTCTGTCTGTTGTACTCTTCTACCAAATGAGAACATTTTACAAGACCAGCTAAAACCATGTTGAATTACCCCACCCACTTCTGTGGACCTATAGCTCAGTAACTAGGGCTTTCCGCGCAAAGTCCTATATGGTTCAATAAACTAGACACACTGGAGTATACCATCAGTCAAAAAAATAAAACTTTAGTAGGATGCAGAAAACCCACCTTATTGATACCCCCCTTTGGGTCAAATTCAAAGAATGAACATGACTTCTTGTACTCATAAATCTTCATGTACTCATTAAGTTGTCTTAATGAGGTCATGAAGAATTATGAGTACAAGAGGTCAAGGTCATTCTTTGACCTTTGACCCATGTCTCTCATATTTTGACATTTTCAGACATTTCCTCGAAAGCCAAAGGGCCAATAATTATTATAAACACATTCCAGGGGTTGATTGAACAAAAATTCGTTCAACCGGTGGTCCAGGTCACATGACCAACGTGGCCGCCATACCCGTTTATGGTATAAGCTCAATATTTTTCTCCTCCAGAACCAATACACCTATGGCCTTGAAACTTGGTAAGTAGGATGCAGTACTAGAGTACTACTAAGATTGCTCATATGATGACCTTGGGTTTACCTTGACCTTTTTGCGGCATGGTCAAATATGGGAAAATACTAGAACATATAATTTCATGGTTCTTAAGAAGAAGAGTTTTTAAAGGCTTTTACCATATATGAGCAATAAGGCCATTTTGTGGCCATGTCATTAAGTCAAATGTATACACCATTTTTGAAGCCAAAATCTTCAAAACTTCCCATGAAATCTTATAACGTTTTCCAATATTTGACATTGCCGTAAAAAAGGTCAAAGTCAATCTAAGGTCATCATTTGAACAATCTTGTAAGACTTGAGTACCTGATGTTATTTACCAAGTCTCATTGCCATTGGTCAACTGGTTCTTAAGAAGAAGATTTTTAAAGGTTTTTGCCACATTTGGGCATTGTGGCAATGTTGATCACGTGATCTGAAGTCAGTATGTATTCTCTCACCTTAAGTGGTGGAGGTGTGGGGCATAATATAGCAGTTAAGATATTAATTTGACCAAAGTTTCCTAATTATAGGTCATAAAATTGAATCTAACCATCTTCTAAGCAAGTTTATGTGTTCATTCAACCATGAAAACTAGGTCATTGTAAAATTCAGGTCACATCATCCAATGGTACTGGTCAAGGTGCTTCCTTGACATGAGTTTGATGATTACTGGTCAGTTTATTTAGCAATGATGCCAAAAAAATATTGAAAATAGAAGACAGAATTATCAAAAAATGCTGAATGTCAAAGGAAGTCTTTTTTGACAAGATATAGTCAAATTAAACCAAACGAAAATGATATGTAAATACATTTTAGATGTTCTGTTAATCATTTTATCAAACACTGTCTGTCTGTTGTACTCTTCTACCAAATGAGAACATTTTACAAGACCAGCTAAAACCATGTTGAATTACCCCACCCACTTCTGTGGACCTATAGCTCAGTAACTAGGGCTTTCCGCGCAAAGTCCCATATGGTTCAATAAACTAGACACACTGGAGTATACGATCAGTCAAAAAAATAAAACTTTAGTAGGATGCAGAAAACCCACCTTATTGATACCCCCCTTTGGGTCAAATTCAAAGAATGAACATGACTTCTTGTACTCATAAATCTTCATGTACTCATTAAGACAACTATATACACAATTTTTTAGGCCAACATCTTCTAAACTTTCCATGAACTCATATGTTCTGGCATTTTCCCATAAAAAAGGTCGAGGTAAACCCAAGGTCATCATTTAAACAGTCTTGGTAATACTCTAGTATTCTATACTACTTACCAAGTCTCAAGGCCATAAGTGTATTGGTTCTTGAGAAGAAAACTATTAGAGGTTTTATGGGTATGGCGGCCATGTTGGTCATGTGACCTGGACCGTTTGAACAAAGTCTTGTTCAATCAACCCCTGGAGGCTCTATATGAAATGTGTTTATAATTGGCACTTCGGCTTTTGAGGAAATGTCTGAAAATGTCAAAATATGAGAGATCTTGACCAAAGGTCAAAGAATGACCTTGTCCTCTTGTACTCCTTATTCTTTATGACCTCATCAAGGCGATGGATATACCAATTTTTAGGCCAACCGCTTCAAAACTTCCAATGAAATCTTATGTTCTTGCATTTTCCCATCTTTTTCCCATAAAAAGGTCGAGGTAAACCCAAGGTCATCATTTTAACAGTCTTGGTAGTACTCTAATATTCTAAACTACTTACCAAGTTTCAAGGCCATAAGTGTATTGGTTCTGGAGAAGAAAAATATTAGAGGTTTTATGGGTATGGCGGCCATGTTGGTCATGTGACCTGGACCGTTTGAACAAAGTCTTGTTCAATCAACCCCTGGAGGCTCTATATGAAATGTGTTTATAATTGGCACTTCGGCTTTTGAGGAAATGTCTGAAAATTTCAAAATATGAGAGATCTTGACCAAAGGTCAAAGAATGACCTTGTCCTCTTGTACTCCTTATTCTTTATGACCTCATCAAGGCGATGGATATACCAATTTTTAGGCCAACCGCTTCAAAACTTCCAATGAAATCTTATGTTCTTGCATTTTCCCATCTTTTTCCCATAAAAAGGTCGAGGTAAACCCAAGGTCATCATTTTAACAGTCTTGGTAGTACTCTAATATTCTAAACTACTTACCAAGTTTCAAGGCCATAAGTGTATTGGTTCTGGAGAAGAAAAATATTAGAGGTTTTATGGGTATGGCTGCCATGTTGGTCATGTGACCTGGACCGTTTGAACAAATTTTTGTTCAATCAACCCCTGGAGGCTCTATATGAAATGTGTTTACAATTGGCCCTTTGGCTTTTGAGGAAATGTCTGAAAATGTCAAAATATGTGAGATCTTGACCAAAGGTCAAAGAATGACATTGTCCTCTTGTACTCCTTATTCTTCATGACCTCATTAAGACGATGGATATACCAATTTTTAGGCCAACATCTTCAAAACTTCCAATGAAATCTTATGTTCTAGCATTTTCCCATATTTGACCTTGCCGTAAAATGGTCAAAGTAAACACAAGGACATCATTCTGAAAGTCTTGATAGTACTGGTGTATCCAATGCCACATACCAAGTTTCAAGGCCATCGGTCGATTGGTTCTGGAGAAGAAGATTTTTATAGGCTTTAACCATATATGGGCATTGCGGCCATGTTGGTCATGTGACCTGGACCATTTGAACAAATTTTCATTCCCTCAACCCCTGGAGGCTCTATATGAAATTAAGTTATAATTGGCCCAGTGGTTTTTCAGAAGATTGTTTGAAATTGTCAAAATATGAGAGTTCTGGGTCAAGGGTCAAAGAATGACCTTGATTTCTTGTACTCACAAATCTTCATGTTCTCTTTAAGATGACTGTATATACCAGTTTTTGGGCCTTAATCTTCAAAACTTCCCATGAAATCTTATGTTCTAGCATTTTCCCATATTAGACCTTGCCGTAAAAAAGGTCAAGGTCACCCAAGGTCATAATTTGAACAATCTTGATGGTATTCGAGTACCCAATGCTACATGCCAAGTTTCAAGGCCATCGGTCAATCGATTCTAGAGAAAAAGATTTTTGAAGGTTTTTACCATATATGGGATTGGTGGCCAGTTTGGTCATGTGACCTGGACCGTATGAATAAATTTTGTTCACTCAACCCCTGGAGGCTCTGCATCAAATTTAAGGACAATTGGCACGGTGGCTTTTGAGGAGACTGTTTGAAATTGTCAAAATATGAGAGTTCTGGGTCAAAGGTCAAAGAATGACCTTGACCTCTTGTACTCATAAAGCTTCATGTACTCATTAAGATGACTGTATATACCAATTTTTAGCGCAAAATCTTCAACAGTTTCCAAGATTCTTATGTTCTAGCATTTTGCCATATTAAAGCATAAAGAAGCAAACGTGACCTTACCGTAGAAAAGGTCAAGGTCAACTCAAGGTCATAATTTGAACAATCTTGGTAGTACTTGTGCACTCAATGCTACATACTAAATTTCAAAGCCATCGGCATATTGGTTCTGGAGAAGAAGAATTTTTAGGTTTTTTACCATATATGGGCATGGCGGCCATGTTAGTCATGTGACCTGGACCGTATGAATAAATTTTTGTTCCCTTATCCCCTGGAGGCTCTATATGAAATTTGGTTTCAATTGGCCCAGTGGCTTTTGTGGAGATTGATTGAAATTGTCAAAATATGAGAGTTCTTGGTTAAAGAATGACCTTGACCTCTTGTACTCATAAAGCTTCATGTACTCATTAAGATGAATGTAGATACCAATTTTAGCCCAAAATCTTCAACGGTTTCCAAGATATCTTATGTTCTAGCATTTTCCCATATAAAAGCACCAGAAAGCAAATTTGACCTTGCCGTAAAAATGGTCAAAGTCAACCTAAGGTCATAATTTGAACAATCTTGCTAGTACTCGCGCACCAGATGCTACATACTTACTTTCAAGGCCATCAGCCTATTGGTTCTGGAGAAGAAGATTTTTAAAACTTTTTACCATATATGGGCATGGCCGCCATCTGGGTCATGTTACCAGGACCGTTTGAACAACTTTTTGTTCCTAAGGTCCCAGGAGGTAACATATGAAATTTGGTTGCAATCGGCCTACCGGTTTCAGGGGAGAAGTTGTTTGAAATTGTGGACGGACGACGGACGGACGACGGACGCCGGAGCCTTACCATCCTATAAGCTGCCCTGGAGCCGCTGGCTCGGGTGAGCTAAAAAAAAGCACTGCCCTTGAAATTGCACCCTTAATTCACTGGCACTTGACCAATTCTGTATAATATCTAACAACGTTTCTTTTTAAAACATATTTTCTTGCTTAACAAATATGAAATAATATGTGTATATACTCGTATTTACTTGTGTAGATCCCAGTTGATTAAGTGACTCTCTTTTTTAAATACTTCACTGACCAAGTCAAGTGTCAGTGCCTAAATTGATTTGATCCTCCTGCCAAAAGTAAAAAGGGTTCACATTCAGGGTAAGCAACTCTGCCATTTTCACTTTTGCCTCACTTCTCAAATGAGATTAAGTATTAGAGGAAATAACTCTCCTAGGAGTAAATCCCTACCTTTAAGACTAAATCCTAAGTAAGCCTTGAAGGAAATAACTCGTTGTCCAAGGAGTAAATCCTTACTTTTAAGAGTAGATCCTATTTAGGCAAAGACTTTGTCGCCCATGAAGCTTACGTCCATAAGGTATAACAGTTGTTCCCCTTTATTGAGATTGCGATAAAAACATATAGCTGTACCCATTCTCCTTAAAAAACTTATGCAAAGGCGACAAGGCCCTGACCCGCCACAGGCTGTACCTCCTTAAGGGCTGATCACACACTTAGGTTTCATTTATAAATATTTTAGGCTTAAATGATTGTTCTTGTGCCAACGGATGACACTGATCAGTTTGCATGGAAACACAAGCTTAATATGAGTGTGTTTTTCTCTCTTGCTTTAAAAATGTTTTTAGGCTTGTGCGGTATTCACTTCTTCTTTGCTTATTTTTCTTTCTCAAACACTGTATAATGCTTAATTGCTTGCATCAGACTGCCTAGATATGCAGTGCTGTTTAACAGTTTCTTCCTAGACATTCATAATTAATCATGAATATCCATGAATCGAAACAGTGATATCCATAATTCGAGTAAGCAATGATAATTTTTAGATATCAAAAATTCGAATTTTAGATATCCATAATTTGAGTTATGGATATCCATGATTTGAATTATGGATATCAATAATTCGAATCATAGAAAATAAAAATTGTTTATAAATATTACTTATTCGAATTATGGATATCACTAATTCTATATATGGATATCCCTAATACGAATAATAGATATGCATAATTATGCCCATTTATTTATCTCACTTATTTGAATTATGGATGTCAGCAGGAAGAAACAACGAGATCCATAGTTGACAGGTTTATTATGTACACAAAAAGGGTGTCCTAGAATAGACATAATAACACACTACAGACACTATTTACAGACAGACTTCACAGGAAAGAAATACATGTATGTTTACAACAATGCGGCTATAAATAGATACGAATATTGGAATTTACATTTCACATTTCTGTATAATATCCAACCATGAACATTCATCCAGAAATGGACCCGTAAATATTACGTTTTCAAGACTATAGGACTATTTATGCAGAAAGATAATCTTAATTACTTTTATCGGAAGGTAGGTATAACTGCAAACAACTAAAATGACTGAAATAAACTATTGACACACTGCGCCAAAATACATGACTGAAAATCTATGTCAACACTCAACAGCTGATTTGCAGAAAACTATCGCAATACACAAATAACATATAAACAATGCTTTACTGCAAAGAACAAAAGACATACATGAGTTGTGCATCAATAAAGATGAAGTAAATACAGAAATATAAACTTCTAAAGTTCTTGGCTGGAGTTTTGACAACGTCCAAGCAGACAAAGAAATGGCGAAATGCGCATGTACTTTCGGTTAGAGCGCGCGCATTGAATTTTGTGAAATGGCATGCAGTTATTAGTGGATCAAATTTGATTGCATAAGTGGCCTAGAAAAGGAAGATAGTGGTCTACGGAGTGAAACATTTGTTTTTATATATCAAAACGATCGTCTGGGTCTCTAGTTATCAAATTAAGCGTTTGCCACCTTGGCAAACCTTGCATAACTCTGTAGTGGCCAGTTATTTACGTTACCCCTTTAAATTTTGAATATCAAAAATATTTATTGAAGTCAATAAGAAAAGTGTTTAAACTATATAAATTTATCAAATCTAAATATTTTCTGTAAGAACAGTTAATATGCTATACATTAGGAAGACGAAATTAAGTAATTGTTGTTGGCTTAGTTGTTGATGTTGTGTTGGAACTGTAACACTTTAAAGAAGGTTATATAACTGGGCGGTCAGCCAACCAACCCTCATTGTTATGTGCAACACAGGCAGACCCAATCAAAATTCAACAGATTTTCTGAAATCGACACCCCAAAAGCAACAACAAATATGCATAGCAATATGCATCCGTACAATCTGATCAGCACATTCGACATCTTACTTGTATCTGACTCATACATATCACAATACCCATTTCTATAGAGCATGTATTTTTTAGGCATATGTGTGTGTCTGTGTTGGATGGGGGGGGGGGGGGCAGAATTTTTCCAACAGTCTTCATCTCAAAAAATGTCTCAGCTTGTGGAGGGAGAACTCCCACATCCAACATTTTCAAATTAGTTATATTCTTTCAAACTTGCCTTCAAAACATTTACAGAAACAAATTTACAAATTTCAAACAAGAGAACCATGATCCCCGAAATCGCTCACCTGAGTAAATAAGTCAAATGTCAAACTAGGGTTATCAGTTGAACAAAATCTATAGTTTGAAACTGTCAAAATATGAGAGACATTCATTAAAAGTCAAAGAATGACCTTGGTCTCTATTGCTTAACAATGTTCAGCAAAGAATGCACTCATTTATTTGACTATATTAACTTCTGCACCAAAATTTTCTACAAGTTCCATTAACTCTTTTATTTTAAGCATGTTTTCCATATGAAAGGACCAGAAAGCAAATTTCACCTTGCAATAAAAATGCCACAGTCAACCAAAGATCAACTTTGAACAATCTTGGTCCAAATTTTTCAAAAACTTTCCATGAAATCTTGTCTTCTACATTTCTCGTCTTAGACCATGCTGTCAAATTGGTCAAGGTCAACCAAAGGTCATTATTTGAACAGTCTTGGTATTACTCGAGTACTCACAGTGACATACCAAGTTTCAAGACCATCTGGTTTGGAGAAGATTTGTAAAGGTTCTCACCATATATGGGCATAGAGGCCATGCTGGTCATGTGACATTGACCTGTTGAACAAAAAAAAAATTCAGCTCCTGGAGGCTCTATATGAAACTTGGTTACCATTTGCACAATGGCTTTTGAGGAGCTGCCTCTGTCTCCCCCAATGAAACATGCAAATACAATACAGAAGACAGTCTTCGAATACCTGGACAAAACCAATATCATTGCCAGGATATAGATAGATTCCAAACAATTACAAATCTCCAAAAATTTCCCAAATTCGAGCCCTTGTTGCTAATCACCTACCCACCCCATTTCCCTAAACCCCTGGACCCAAACCAAATTTATTTTTAACCATCTTTGTCACTGGAATTTTAGTGAGCAAGTCTTAATTGGTCACTGGAATTCCACTGAAAGGGGGGGGGGTATCAATAAGGTGGGTTTTCTGCATCTTACCAAAGTTTTCTTTTTTTAACTGATGTTATACTCAAATGTGTCTAGTTTATTGGACCATATGTGACTTTGGTCGGAAAGCCCTACTTACTGAGCTATGGGTCCACTGAAGTGGGTGGGGTAATCCAACATGGTTTTAGCATGTCTTGTAAAAACATTCTCATTTGGTAGAAGAGTACAGC
This sequence comes from Ctena decussata, assembly GCA_963989385.1. Taxonomy (NCBI): domain Eukaryota; kingdom Metazoa; phylum Mollusca; class Bivalvia; order Lucinida; family Lucinidae; genus Ctena; species Ctena decussata. Next base: position 89,486,460 of record OZ022501.1, read on the forward strand.
AGACAGACAGGATTTAATAAAATGATTAACAGAACATCTAAACTATATTTCCATATCATTTTATTTGGTTTAGTTTGAACATATGTTGTCAAAAAAGACTTCTGTTGACATTCAGCATTTTTTGATATTTTTTACCTCAATTTTCAATATTTCTTGGCCTTATTGTTAAATAAACAGACATGTTATCATCAAACTGATGTCAAGGAAGCACCTTGACAAGGACAATCAGATGATGTGACCAGAATTTCACAATGGCATAGTTTTCATGGTCGACTGAACACGTAACATTGCTTGGAAGATGGTTTTCTTTCTATTTTGACCAAGAATTACGAACCTTTGGTCAAATTACTATTTTAACTGCTACATTATGCCCCATGCCCCCGCCACTAAAGGTGGGGGAATACATATTAGCATCAGTGCGGATCTCGTTGGCACCTGCATTTGTGTATGTGTCACATATTAAGTCCTTCTGTGACCTTGGAAACAAGGTCAAGGTCACCAAAATCTGACCTTGACCTTGTTTCCAAGGTCAAAGTCTGTGACACAGATACAGATGCAGATGCCAAGGAGATCCGATCTGAAGCCAATATGTATTCTCTCACCTTTAGTGGCGGGGGTGTAGGGCGTAATATAGCAGTTAAAATAGTAATTTGGCCAAAGGTTCGTAATTCTAGGTCAAAATTAAATGAAAAACATCTTCCAAGCAAGTTTATGTGTTCAGTCGACCAGTAAAACTAGGTCATTGTGAAATTCTGGTCACATCATCCGAATGTCCTGGTCAGGGTGCTTCCTTGACATTAGTTTGATGACAACTGGTCTGTTTATTTTAAAATAAGGCCAAGAAATATTGAAAATTGAGGACAAAAATATCAAAAAATGCTGAATGTCAAAGGAAGTCTTTTTTGACAACATATGTTCAATTAAACCAAATAAAATGATATGGAAATATAGTTTAGATGTTCTGTTAATCATTTTATCAAATCCTGTCTGTCTGCTGTACTCTTCTACCAAATGAGAATGTTTTTACAAGACAGGCTAAAACCATGTTGGATTACCCCACCCACTTCTGTGGACCCATAGCTCAGTTAGTAGGGCTTTCCGACCAAAGTCACATATGGTCCAATAAACTAGACACATTGGAGCATACCATCAGTTAAAAAAAGAAAACTTTGGCAGGATGCAGAAACCCCACCTTATTGATACACCCCCCCCCCCCCTTTCAGTGATTTTATCTTTGACACTGGAATTCTGCTGGAATTTCATGGACATTTTAGTGTATCAGTGCAAATAACTGAAATTTCAGTGAAATGTCACTTATACCATTCATTTTTTCAGTAGGGTTGCAATTGCAGTGTTGTGAGTTGATTCACCTTACATCTAAGCTCTCCACTGCAAGTCATGGATTTTGGGTGACTGTGGTTAATGGCTTGCAATCAAGTCATTTACACTCGCAGGTTTCCTGGCGGGTTTTGATTCATCATCCATCTAATATCTGCCGGGCCGCGTAGCGCAATCGGTAGGGCACCTGACTCATAAGTCAGAGGTCCTGGGTTCGAAACCCGGTTTGGCCGCATACTTTCGTTTCTCCTTCCGCTGATTCAAGAAGGGCAGTTGTCAGTTACTGGCGAAAGTATGTGCACTTAGTACTGGTTAACCGCTTAGGACGTCTAAGCCTGCCCAGGAATAGTGTGGTTAGGTTAACTGACCGTCCCAACATGACCTCAGCTGTTTACCGTGGACGTTAAGCATCAAATCAACCAATCAGCCATCTAATATCTAAGCCCTGCACTGCGGGTCATGGATACAGTTAGTTGTTTTGGGCTTAACAGCCCTTTGAGACAGCATTGCAGTCTATATCGGGCAGTCTCCCAGAGAGAGGGAGAAAGAAAAGGACAAATAGAAGAGTAAAAAAAGTCCAAACAACCCCCACCCGTACCTACTGCAAGCACAGTTAGCCCTTGCTCTACTATTATCCAAATCAGTTGGATGCCCCGGCACTGGAAGTTACATGCACCACCAGACCACCCCCATAACCTTTCAATAACAAACTTTCAATATCACCCTCCTATCAATTTGATTCACATAAAAAACACAAAACAAAATATAATTCAATGCCCCCTCCCCGCTGCACACACACACAGACACAGACACAGACACACACACACACACACACACACACAAAAAAAAATATATATATATATAAATAAATAAAAATTAAAAAAAATGATAAAGGATATATTATTATATCCTTTCCCAGTTTTTTTTTTTTTTTTTTTTAATTTTTATTTCTTATCTCCTATTTGGAATATTTTCACAAATTCTAATGGTTTTAATTAAAAGAATGCTTCATGTGCCTGTGTTTGAAACTAGGGGTTCATTTCAATTTGCAATTTGTTTTTGTACCCCAAATGTACACATCATACAGGAAACACCATTTTTGGGGGTACAATGTAAAATATCTCCTTTAGTAGCCAAATTTTGCCAAAACTATTCCCAAACTCAGTGACAGTTTTTTGCACTGTCCATTTTTGCATGATTAATTTTCTGCCACTGAACAGATTTTGGGTGAGATTTTTTGGCAGAAACGAAGCAAAACTCGGAAAGCTCACCAGAAAATGGCAAAAGTGTGTGTGTGTGTGTGTGGGGGGGGGGGGGGGGTAAAAACACTCTGCATTGGATAAATTGGAATGCTGTGTGATATGACTGAAATACTGTTCAAAAGGATGTAGAACCACAAACCTGATATTGTATAAATATTCTAATAATTCTGTAAGAAGTGAAAAAATATGTTAAAATCAACTGCAGCAGTTATCCTTCAGATGAAGAATGAACTTAAAAATAAAGTAGACTCTGATCAGACTGCTCCTTCTGGCAAGACCCTTATCAAACTGTTCCTTCTAGCAACAATGTGCATCTTGTTTCAGAAGCAGTCTGATCTGGCTCTATTTCTGGGTCCCAATACTAAATGCTTTTACGGTAGATAAGCTCTATCAGTGAAAGTTATGAAACGACCCCTAGAAGGTTGTTCATATACCGTCTTTGAAGTGCCAAATAGGACTTTTTTGGACCTAAAACGATGGTTGTTTGGTATTAATACATAAATATTGTCAGAGTTCTATTCCGTCAAGAACGATTTATATCAGATCGGACAGATCTCGGCCAGAATATAACACTTACTGCGAACGATATGAAGGCAGCCATTTTTGTGTATATGAATTTTCCTAGGATAATGACGTCAGAGGTCACGCACTTACGGCCATGTGACAGAATTATTTTTAGTCAAGGGGTTGTTTACGCAAAGAAGAAGAACAATAGCAAAAAACGACGATTTTCGATTCAGAAAAATAGAAGCATTGAAATAGTAATCAAAAATCGACAAAAATAAATTTATAACAGAATTTGTATCTCGACCACAGGAACCTACCTTTAAATCTTAGTCAGAATCACTGTTTTCGCGTGATCCTACTGACAATGGTTACGATTGCAGTGAGAATGAAAAATGAAATAAATTTTATTTTTATCGGCTTTCATTTAGACCTGAAATTTTCTACCTCAAATTTAAGGTCGTCCTTAAGCCCAAGGCATGATTATGCGCCCGGTCAGACTAGGGCATCACGTTTTTTATAAATCAGATAATTAAGATAAAAAATGATCATACAACTTTTAGACAAATTATTTTCAGAAAACGTGGCATTGATTTCGTCTTTGTGCTTTAATATTTTTCACTAACTTGTAACAATACAATAAAATAGATTGAAAATAAGTCCCAGTAACTCCTTGGATTAAACGCGAGCCTGCTGAGGTAGCGGTCCCGGGTACGATTCACGTTGTAGTCGGGAATATTTTCAAACGTAAATTGGGTTCCATTGCACACGTCCTTTCATTATGCATCCCCCCACACACGTACACTCATCGTCCTGATATGACTAAAATACTGTTGAAAAGACTAAAAATTCGCATGTCATCCACTATCCATTTCAAAGACTGAGGAGTTTTGCAGACAGATATCAAGGATAATGTCAGATTTGTTTGAATTGTTCTAAGCATCGTATCACTGTCATCACAAATCGGCATATCCTTGCAGACAAACAATGTTGAAAATTATCGGCAACCTCTGCTCATTATTGGTCTGCAGGGAAATTAATTTGATTGCCATTGCAGCTAATAATGAGTTGTCTGCATTGACGTGAATACGCTGGCTTTCAGGGAAACAACCCTGCCTATTTCATTTTGCCCCCTCTTCTTAATTTGGGTCAACTATTATAGGCAAGACTTCGGTCTCTAGAAGCAAATTCTTTCATCTAAGAATAAACTCCATATTTGAAGGTCTTCATCATGTAGGGAAGTTAACAGGAACTCACAAAAGTTGCTCCCCTTTGCAGATATGGAGTGTGCCCATACAACTGAAGCAGTTATTTATTACAGCTGTTCTGACCAGACATTGTCAGAGGCGGATCCAGGAATTTTGGATAGGGGTTTCAAATTAGCTGAAGGTGGTTGGGGCGGGGGAGGGGATGTATATTTTGAAAGGCTGCCGGTTCCTATCAAACCATTTTGTTCCTTATTTTTTAACTAGTGTAAACACCCCGGGTTAACTATGTACATGTATATACAAGGGGTGTTACGAAAAGAAAAAGAGCTGTTACGAAACGAAAAAGAGTCATAGCTACCAAACGACCTGACGACCAGGTCGTTCGGTAACTCTGACTCTTATTCGTTTCGTAACAGCTCATTTTCGTTTCGAAACATCCTTGAAAACCTAGTAATTCAGGTGTGGTAAATACACACAGTGAATAAGCTGAGCAGTGTATAAACTCATTTTCTTCCATAGCTCAGTCTGAGCAGCATCTATAACATCACTTAGGATTCATTTATAATTGATGCGTACAGGAAAGACAGTGATCGGGCTTTGCGGATGCGCAGACCGATCTCAGTCTTTGCTGTTATTTGCATTTGTCATGAATAATTTTTTTTCACGTGATGCGGAACAAAAAGTGTTGAAGGTTTTCATTATTTAAATTTCATGTCTAATTTCTGTTGTTTTGTCTTTATATCAACAGGCAAATTTGATATTCGTTCAGGATTTCCAGCCTACTATAAATCCTTATCCCGACGGCTGTACAAAGTATTGGACAATGTTGGAGTTTCCACTGCAGTGAGAGACATGCAAGTCAAGTTAATGACAACTCGAGAACTAATTATTTCGATACTTTTCAAGCTTCGCCTGATTAGATCTCATGAAAGAATAATATCAGGGTTAAATAAGCAAGGTTCCGCTTATATATTTGGAAGTTCATTCGAAGGAACAACAACACTTGGTCTAGAGTCTGATATGGACATTGTATATGTAATGGAATGTTTACCTGTGGTGACAAATATCTCAGAATCTCAACAGTACGAGTATTGCCTTCTCCTTATTCAGGACCACTACACACCACCTGGATATGCTAAACTACAACATGTACGGTACGGTGTGCCGCAGACTCGATCACTGTTTAGGATGGATAATATAGATGCAGAAAATAGACTCGTTCACCGTATAGGTAATGAGGCTCGGCTTCCTGGGACAATTTTACATGGTCCTGCAGAAACAGTGGAAGGGTCAGACACTATAAAAGCCAGGGATGTAGTAAAAGCGTTGAGATGCAGTACATGGCCTGACTGTGCGTCAGAGTGGTTAACAAGAACACGACACAACAGCTATCCAACACAGGATCAAATTAACAAATGTAAAGACTTTGGCTTTTTCCTTGTTTACGTCGGCCAACCTAACAGCCGAGAAAAACATTTAGAATGGAGAATATCGTTTTCACTGCAAGAGAGATTGTTGGTCATTAACTTTAATGCTGTTCAGTTAAAGTGCTACGTTCTCGCTAAAATGATAAAGAAAGAGTTTATACATAAAGCTCTGGGGGAAAAGTCTCTATCGTCATATCACCTTAAAACTTGTTTGTTTTACTTGATAGAAGAAACGCCTGCTGAGTTTTGGGTGGAGCGTAAGTTGCTATATTGTCTTTGGCACATTCTTAAAAGGATGCTAATTTGGGTTGAAAGAGGAGACTGTCCAAACTACTTTATTCCTGGAGAAAACATGTTTGAAGGGCGAATATTTGAGGAGATGCAACTGAAACTGTGTGATCTGTTACGACGAATTATTGATGCAGACTTTAAGTATTTGGTGACTATCACATCTGACCACCTTGGAATTAGGTACCAAGAGGCCCTTGACTCAGGAGTACTGGCTTATAGATACCTTCCAGTTGGCAACTTGCACTGTAAAAGTAGTATGTATAATCTTGTACGTCAAGTATCGAGTTGTAGGCTCTTTTTATTGTGCGGCTACACAGAAAACCGACACAATCAAGCAGCTGCTAAAGGACTATATGAGCTAAAATTAAGATTGCTCATGACTGAAAGAGTAACTGAACACACTGTTGAAGAAGTACGCCATGCAGTTTCTTTACTTGTACTTTATGTTGATATACAACTCATGTCACTGTTGGTAGTTCTAGCCAAACGTATGTCAAAAAGCAGAGCCTTCATATTCAACCTCCTCACAAGTGAGAAATGGCATGCACTCAGTTTAGAATCAGACATGTTCTCATCCAAGCTAAAACAAGCGTCTTTGCTGTGTATGCTGGAATATTATGAGATGTCATTAGAGGTCCTAGTTACATTACAAAACCAGATGAGACAGGGAATATCAGTTTGCAACTGTTCCGAAAAACGTTTGCCAGATAAACTACAATTAGATATGCAACTTTTGTCTTTAGCGGTGTCTTCATATGAAGAGGTTTTACATCAACACATGATACCATGTGTGGTATTTCTGCCAGCTGAACAACTTCTGACACCTCCAGCTCTCTGTTACGAAATGAATAGATCAGTTGATTCCCCGCCTGACAGCAAGGAGTTCTGGTATGACTGTGCAGTGGTTGATGGGAAGGTTCTGCTCTACTACCTACTCTACCTGAATCACAGCCGGCGAGGCTTGGACGCAAACGCGTCAAGAGACATAGACAACATTCGGTGGCTAATTAGAACAGATGGTCTCCTAGGTCACAGAGAAACAGCTTTAAACCTTCTTGGTTGGATATACAAGGAAAGAGGACTTGTCGACAGATCCCTGGAATGTTTTCGGGAGTCACTTACCATACAATCTTCACATAATGCAGCGACTCTTCATTTGCAGGACATATGTCGGAATAGAGCGCGAACATGTTAAATGGAGAGACATTCATAAGCATTGCTTACATGAAGCACAATAAACGTTGTATCATCATCCCGTCATAGAAGAGATTTTTGCAAATAGTGTAGACCAAGATCAGACGCCACAGATCGGGATATCTCATCTTAGGCTACACTTTTTGCATCAAACACGGGAATTTCGGAGAAACAAATAATCCTATGCAAAGCAGACACCACTTATCTTAAAAGAGCTGTACCTAAAGCCGATAGTCTCACTAATTAAGGGTAATTGGTATACTTTAAGGGGAAGCAACTCTGCCATTGTCAGTTGTGTCAAATTTCATTCTTGGCACGCTTTTAAACGGGGGTCAAATCTTAAAAGAAAGAATTTGCTCCCGAAGGAGCAAATTCTTTCCTTTAAGAGTAGACCTATTTGGAAGGGCATTGTCATCATAGAAAGTAATGTAGAAGTCACAAAATTCGTAAAATAGCGGAAGAACCGGAGATATACCCCTACATCGTAAGAATTATAAGGGAAATAAAGTGAAGCAGGTAATTGCCTCCTTTTGCAGAATAATTATTTCTCTTACTGCATTGGTTTTTGTATCGTAGTTCCACCTCCTTAGCACATCTGAGTCGAAGGCTCCGGGCCGCTTAAAGGTAGGCAGTCTTTTGTCCGTCCGTTCGATAACATTTTAAATGAATCCATTATTTACGTACGTCGATTGTTATACATAGAAAGAAGTCTGAAATTATAGAAATTGTTTCATATATGATTGGCTGTATTTTGTAAAAACTAAAGAATTTTATGTGTTTGCTTCCCTCTTAATACTTATAAAGATTAGGCTTATTAAATTGCAGAAAAGGGCAGCGAGAATAATTCTGAAGGTTGACATGATGACGCCATCAAAGCAATTGTTCTCAGAATTAAAATGGTTACCCTTTCCCGAAAGGGTTAAATACCATACACACGTCATGATGTATAAAATTTTAAATAATATGGCACCTGATTACTTGAGAGAATTGTTTCATAATGTATCAGAAACACACGATAGAGCCCTACGCTTAGTTGACAATGAGCTTTTAACGATACCGCTTTGTCGCACGGCCTATTATGAAAAATCTTTTACAGTTGCCGAGGCGAAAGAATGGAATACCTTGCCTTTGCATATAAGAAAATTAGCGACTATACAATCGTTCAAAACTGCCGTCAAATCATACCTTCTAAGCGTGTAGACGATTTTGTCCTATTTTGTCCTACTCGTAAATAAGTAAAATAATGATAAAAAACATCGAAAACTATTACTACCATCATAAAAACGGATGTGTTGTCTGGACATAGGTTCCGCCACATATTTGTTTTTTTTTTTTTCAACTTTGTTTGATCAGGCCCGGTTATGTGCGGGACTTTCTTCATAGAACTATGCAATATAACCTCATGGACACTAACGGTGCAAATAGTTGCAATGATCTCGCTGATGGATTTCGACAGCAACGACCTAGGTGGGGAACCCTCCCAATCAGACAGTTTGCTGACGCATGCCCTCAGTGAAATTGTTGGAACTGGAAATTGCTGACGCATGAGATTAACTACTACACCGTGTTTAATGTTTTTGATAACTTGATTGTTTTACATACCTGTTTCAGCTAGTTCAATTCATATATTGTACTTTATTTTATAATGTTTAAATGAAGTCAATCTAATGACATGCCTATGGCTTAAACAGTCAGTATGTCATTTTTATGTAAGGAACATGTTCTTAACCATTTTAGTGAATCATTTTACATAGTGATTTAATTCATAATGAATCTTTACGCAAGTAGAATTTAATTTTTTTACCAAATCATTCTTTGCATATACAGTCTCTTAGGTCTCCCAGACATTTTAATGGTGTATTATATGTAAATATGACTGTTTAATTTGTATTTATGTTTTATGAGGACCATATGTGAGATTAGTATGTTTTACTAAGTATGTCATCCTCTTGAAATAAAGACTTTATTATTATTATATTATTATTATTAAAATTACATTTAGAAATAAGGCTACAAAGCCAATGGTACACAGGGGGGAAAGATGATGAGCGACGAATAGCAAAACAAGTTTACAACCTTTTTCAAATTTAAAGCCCAGTATACAAGATCATTTTTCTTGCACAACTTTTTCTTGCACAGGAAAAGTGACCAAGAAAAAAAAAAGATTGGTGTTTACACAGTACAGGATTTTAATGATCAAACAAGGTGTTTGCCTAAAATAATATATAGTAAGTGAATAATATAGCCATCAAACATGTATTTTGTAAATATTTTGTGTGAAAAGATAAAATGCAAGTACTGTTTTTACATTATGACCGGAAATTATTGAGCATTGCCTATTTCACAGTCTGTTAATCCTAGTAGGAGAGAGTCGGGTTACTTCGGACAGCGGGTAACTTCGGACAGTGACATTTTTCCTTTATATGTCAGTTGTCTGGAACTAAAACAAAACGATAACTGACCAAACAGTGCAAATCCTGATGAGACGGCTCATGATGAGCCGTCTCATCTGGATTTTCACTGTTTGCAATGGTATGTCCGAATTTACCCACATATCCGAAGTTACCCGACTCTCCCCTAGTTTCAGTAAATCATTTACATGGTGGAATATTATGACAGGAATGTGATAAATAATTTTTAGCTATAATATTTTGTTTTACCAATATTTTCAGTAATTTATGGCAATTTGTTGGACCAAAGGATCTAAAATGGCAAAATAAGATGGATTTATGACAACTTTTCAGAAGTGTTAGTCTTCGAAATGGCGGCACTCTCGCCAGTGTTTGCAAGGAACAAATTTCCCAGCGGGCACATGACGTCGTAATGACGTCGTACTGACGTCGACGCGACGTCATTACGTCGCATCGACGTCAGTTCGACGTCATTTCAACGTCGTGTGCCTGCTAGGAAGACTATTCCGCCATTTTTTTATTTTTTTTTTTCATTTCTGCTCTAAAGACAAAGCAGATAATATGGAATTATAAAGAATGACTTAGCTATGGATTTTTAAATTGAGGAAATTCTTTCCTTTAAAAATAATGCATAAAGTATAGAATCGCCGAGCAGGGCGTATCACATTTCATTGCGCGAGTAGTTACAGATAATTCAAGCTCGTGAAAGCTGTCAAATCCAATGGGCAAGACAGAATTTTCCAGCATCGCTAAAAATAGAACAAACTCTGTCTTGTAGGTAAGAAAACTTCTCGAGCATCGGATAAAACACGGGTCTTTATCTGGTATGTAAGAAATGGAATTCCTTACTCTCCAAACCAAGCCACAAGGACATTGGACCTTTGGAAGCATCACCTGCTTATTATAATGCACCCGCCGTATCTATGTATCAGTGGAAAAAGTGAGTGAAAAAGAAAGTCCGGTATTTAAAAGCTTAACTCAGCTTAGGCTAAGGCCATCAAATCGGAAATTAGTTTAGAAGCGGCCACAATGAAAGGGTCAACGAGGTCATGGTGTCTCCCAGAAAACGGTTTAACTGTCGACACAAGCTTTACTTTCTGATAATAAAAGTAAAAAGTATGCAAAGACCAGGAACTGAAACAATCAAAATCCAAATCCAGCCCTCAAACCATAGTTGGAAACAACTAAGATTACAAATAATCAAGATACAGAGAACATATGGCCAACCGAGTGAGCAGCTTGTTCCCAAAAGGTGGCCACTCAGCAACCCAAACCAAACCAAAAATAATAATAACATACATAAGGTAAAACATCACAGAAACTCTGACACCAAAAACAGGCAACAAAGAACCATAACAGAACTACCGCCTTGGAACGGTCAGTAATGAATTACTGGGGGGCTTAAATCGATTTTACAGGCCCAACCTCACCCTCAGTTTCTGAAGTGGTACAAAACATTTAGTTGGTTGTTCGGTTCGCATGATAACCCTCTAACTCGTCAATGAATCATCACGGTAAACACATAAATCAAATTTCAACACCATGAAGAAGCAAAGACGAGGACTCAACAGATACAACGGGCCGTCTGACAGGTGGAGATCCCTGTCCTGCCAAACAACCCCACTGGAAATCTGAAGCAAAAGAAGGTCACCAGTTGAGCCCCGGTGGACCAAGCAACAGACAAAAAGGCTCCGGTCCCAACCAACTAAAATATATAGCTTTAGGTCGGGGCCATCATAGAGTCTGACGACCGATCCCCCGGTGTGCAATTAAAGAGTGCAGCAAAGCTATCAACCGTGATTGGGTTAATCACTAAGCATGCAGACTGTCGCATAACATTTAAATTATAGCCAATACGTTTGTGACGTATTATTATTTTTCGGAATTGATCAGAAAAATCAGTCCTACCCTTAATCTTTTTGAATTTGTATACTAAGTCACCATAAAATTCTGGTTCCGATAGGCCTTGGTGTAAAAGAAATTTTAATCCGACATCAAATTTTGAAACCAATTCATGGTGTCTGCGATAGAATTTAGAAAAAGCCTTTCTAAGCTTATGATACCGATAGCCCTGTTGAAGAAGTTTAGCAGTTAAACATTTATTACGAGCATTAAAGTCATCTACATGACTACATGACTACATGACTACCTGTGCCAACAGTTTACGGGTGAGCAGCTTCCCTCTTTCAACAAAGTCTTGATATTTGAAACAGGCTCTAGGGATTTTTACCATATATGGGCGTGGCTGCCATCTTGGTCATGTGACCAAGGCCATCTGAATTAACTTAGATGGGCCGGCATTCCTGGTGCTACATACCATGCTACAATATCATTGGGTCTTTGGTTCTCGAGAAGAAGATTTTGAAGGGAATTTACCATATATTGGCATGGTGGCCATCTTGGTCATGAGACCAAGAAAATCTGCGCAACTTTTGTTCCCCTGACCCAGTAGAGATCCATATAAAATGTGGCCTCAATTCGCCCAGTGGCTGCAGAGGAGATGTTTGAAAATGTTGACGGGCCTTAGAATCTCAATGACCTTGAACAAAAGTCAAAGAATGACCTTGACCTTTAGCAACATGATACCTTCGCTTGGTCACTAGGCCTTTGGCTCTGGAGAGATTTTCGAAGGGGTTTTTAACATAAATTGGCATGGTGGCCGTCTTGGTCATGTGACCAAAGCCTTTTGCGCAAATTTTGGTTTCTCTGACCCAGTAAAGCTTTATATAAAATATGGATTCAATCCGCCCAGTGGCTTTAGAGAAGAAGATGTTTGAAGATGTTGATGGGCCACAGAATCTCAATGACCTTGAACAAAAGTCAAAGAATGACCTTGACCTTTATCAATATAATCATTTGCTCATTTAGCTTACCATATACATTTATACCAAATTTTAAATCATAGACTTAAATAGTTTCAGAAAAATCCATTGTTTAAGCATTTTCCCATAAAAAAAACATAAAGTACCAAAGTTGATCTTGCCACAAATGAGGCTCGTAGGCTATTTCGCCCAAGAAAATTTGCAGCTTCACAATATAATTGCAGCTTTTGAAATTTTGAGTTCATGGACAGTAGTTGCTTATAATATTTGTTATTTCTTAGAAAGAAAACTGGTAAATAGCAAGATTTTCATAAAATGAGCCGCGACACGACAAAACCAACAATGTGGTTGTGCGCCCAGCGCAGACTCAGATCAGCCTGGGCATCCGCCCAGTCTGATCAGAGTCTTCGCTGTCCGCATGAAGGTAGCTTAGCCCCTTAGCTACCGTTTAGACTCTGATCAGACTAGGCGGATGTCCAGGCTGATCTGAGTCTGCGCTGGGCGCACAACCACATTGTTGGTTTTCTCGTGTCGCGGCTCAAATGGTGTTTAGACTCTCAAAAACTACATGAAGCAACTCGGAACAAAAAAAAACTGAGCCTAAATTAGTGTTAAATTGCATATAAAAAACAAAACATATTTCTAACAAAAAGACGTACCCCTTACTTAGAAAATCGCTATAATTTCGCCTATGGGAACCCATTGTATTAACAAACGGAAACCAACCCATCTCATGAATAATTTTGGTCGAAAAGATGTTAAACACGGGTTTTATTCAAAATTAATTAAGACCAGATGATTCAAGCCATTTCATCACAATTTTTAGATTGCATCACCCAAAGGTCGTCAAACAGAAGGAATTATATATTGCTAGAATGCCATCATGTCGTGATTGTTCAGTAGCCGTGCAGACGCCACTTTCCTGCTCGATCTCGGAACTCTCATGACAGTTATGGTAAGCTGTAGACAGCCGAACCAAGCATTCCCTATGGCACAGTAGTTGAGCCTAAATGACCCACTCCCAAAGACTCAAACATGACTCAATCTATCGAATGTCAACAGTTTTAGAATAACCTATATGTCCTTTAATTCTTCCTAATGCTTACCTTGTAAACTAGTGGTCAGAGTTCGGACCCCGCAGTCAGTAAACGTGGATCTAATGCACACAGCTTTCACCGTCGACCTTCCCATTTTGAAATACTGTTAAAAAGGCTCGAAAACCTCAAGTTTTCAATTTATCTGTATCTTCCGGTACATTGTGCTACCTAGTGGTACCATATGTAGTTATGTGGTGTTTCATTTGATCGCTCATGACATCTATGCAAACAGCTTCTTTGTTAGTTAAACCCTCTTATATGTGAGAATAATAAAACCGCATGATAAGATAATGTCAGGTTGGCGTCTACCAGTAGAATTGTCTACGACCATGGACGTACTCAATAAATACGTATAATTTGAATGCGTGAGTAGCCTGGCCAATGCACGAGTATGCATCTCGCTACTTTTCACCACTGCAGCACAGGCTCAATTCAAGATGTGGGCATGTGACAGGGTAGAGATCACCCATCCAAGGTTGGGTTTTTTTCTCCGTTATCTCATGTTTCACCACCGTGTAAGTCCACATAACGGTACTCTCCGCGTTTTCAAGAGAGCGTTTAAAAATTCGCTGAGCTATCTGCGTATTCGAATATAAAATGATGACAGAGGCATAAATGGATATCCCAAACAGGAATGAATCACGACAAAATTAATTGATATCTGTACTCTTATTTCCTATTACCCACGTGTGGCGAGTGAGGCAATTTGGACACTGGTTCTGTCCCCGCCTCGCTCTTCCCTCCCTTTTTCTCACCCTGAGATTTATGGTCTGCTAAGGTCGTGTTTCTGAGATTGTACAAGGCAAGTTATATTTAGTGCGGAGCGGAGGAAGTAGAGACAAGGGGAACTATATATGAGCCGCGACACGAAAAACCAACAATGTGGTTGTGCGCCCAGTGAAGACTCAAATCAGCCTGGGTAACAGCCCAGTTTGACCAGACTCTTCGTTAAGTGCTCAAAGTGTAGCTAAGGGTCTAAGCTACATTCATGTGGACAGCGAAGACTCTGATCAGACTGGGCGGATGCCCAGGCTGATCTGAGTCTGCGCTGGGCGCACAACCACATTGTTGGTTTTGTCGTGTCGCGGCTCATATTTCCTTTGCAGTACGAGTATGAATTAATACTGATTTTCTCACGCTGTACTTTGTCTCATCTGTAACTGATATGCGGTGTTAGGTTAATGTTTTATGAGGGCAAAAAATAACCTCACGCACAATAACCTGCCCAGACATTTATTGGGACTGAAATACATGAGCAAACATAGGAACAGTCTGATCTAGGTCTTCAATGTTTGCCATTCCGCGAACACAGTCTTATCACACATCTCCGTTTTACCCGTAAAAGCAGCTGCTTCAAGCCTTAGACTAATTCTAGTAGTTGAATGGGACTTCCAAATATCTAGTGCAGAACAAATCTATCAAAGTGGCATGTGCGCCGAGCGAAGACTCAGTTCAGCCTGGGCATCCGCCCAGTCTGACCAGAGTGTTCGCTGTTCGCATTAAGCTAGCTTAGACCCTTAGCAACCCTTAAAATGCAAGTGAAGACTCTGATCAGACTGGGCGGATGTCCAGGCTGATCTGAGTCTTCGCTGGGCGCACATGCCGCTTTGTTGGTTTTGTCGTGTCGCGGCTCAAATGTCACGACTTAATATCACAAGTGCAACATGTCCTACGTGTCATTTAGTTTTTATGTTATCCGATGAGTGGCCAGGAGATTTTCTTAAGATGGTAGGTATTTTTATGTTTGTTCGTCAATATTGAAAAAAAAATGATATTAAAATACAACGCATTAGGCGACAGAATGACACTAGCGGTGCATGTAGAGAGCTAGTAACATGTTAAAGCCAAATTAAATATTCCAGTAGACAAAAGGTCGCAGTTTAAACCATTAACCTTCCTTCAGTTGATTGATTGGTTGATTGATTGATTTGTTGCTTTACGTCCACGGTAAACAGCTATGGTCATGTCGGGACAGTCAGTTAACCTAACCACACTATTCCTGGGCAGGCTCAGGCCTCCTAAGCGGTTAACCAGTACTAAGTGCACATACTTTCGCCAGTAACTGACAACTGCCCTACCTTCCCTCAAGATGAAATTATACACCGCAATGTGTAACCGTAACTGTCTGCCATGTTGTCACTGCCTTTGCATTTGAAAGTGTTTATTTGTCAATATTTACATTCTCAGTGCACTTATTGAAAATCCCTTTAGTAAACCATTAGAACGTAATGTAGTTTATACTTCAATAACTACATCGGTTAACGCGACATCACATCCCGTTTAGTGACGTCAAAATAAACCTTGATTCTCTACATCTGATTGGACGTAGGCGGCGTTATGATGTCGTTAACGCTGTTCCGCGTTTAGTAGAAAAACTGCGTATAAATGTTTTTCTGCTTCAACTGTAGACCCTAACGCAAATTTGTTGTCAAGTAATAGATAGAAGGAATGTAAATATAAGCAATGAACTTATTTTTTTTGGTGTTTATCGAAGTATAAACTACATTGGGTGGCTAGCAAAGTTTACATGAACCCTTCGGGGTTCACTTACTTTGCACGCGACCCAATGTAGTTTATACTTCGATAAACGCCAGAAAAATGAAATTCATTCCTTAAATACTAAGGTACAAGTGAACGAAATTTCTTGAAACTGAATTAATTTCAACAAAATTACGGCCTGTTCAGCTTTATCATTTTGGGCAACTTTTTTTTACACTATAAATTATCGAGTTTGTGTAATCAACTCCTTATTGCAGTATTCAGTGAGTTCTTATCAAACCTTGTGCTCATGTTGAAAGCATAATGAAAATTTGCATCTGGCATTAACTTCAGATAAAATATATTTTGACAGAATTACGACCTTTTGAACTTAGTCACTGTTTGCAGTTTCTCTGCGTCATAGTGAATTGAGTTTGTGAAATCAACTCTTCCCATACTTTCTGGACTTTTGCAAAAATTGGATATAATGAGGGTGTGCATCAGAATTTTAATAGAGTTACATTTGAGCCGCGACACGACAAAACCAACAATGTGGTTGTGCGCCCAGCGCAGACTCAGATCAGCCTGGGCATCCGCCCAGTCTGATCAGAGTCTTCGCTGTCCGCATGAAGGTAGCTTAGACCCTCAGCTACCCTTTAAGCGCAGAGCGAAAACTCTGATCAGACTGGGCGGATGCCCAGGCTGATCTGAGTCTGCGCTGGGCGCACGAACACATTGTTGGTTTTCTCGTGTCGCGGCTCATTCAATTTTGACATAATATTAGCGTTTTGAGCTTGGTCATTTCGGGCAGCTTTTTGTTCTAGAGGGTACTCAGTAAACCTTTACCACATGTTTGGGATATAATGAAACTATGCATTTGGCTTTTAATGTAGATAAAAATGATTTTGAGAGATTTACGGTCATTTGAACTTAGTCATTATTGGAAACCTTTTTGCATATTTAGGTGTGGATCTTGTGAATACATCTCCTTTCACACATTCAGAAGATTTGAAGTGATTTTTTGACAGTTGCATAAGCATTGTATGGACAAAATGTAAATATGCATGTGACTTAATAGTGTTTGCTGATAATAGATAATATAGTTATTAACTCAGCCCTTTGACAAGCACCGCAAGAGGGCATCATCCGAGCATTACAGACGCAGTTGTCTAGGGTTTTGTTCTTCTCATTTTCTTTTCGGTAATTGGCTATAATAAATAAACAGTAATGGTCGAAAGGCAACTTTTTTCTCAATAGAAAGGCGGAAAGTCCAAGGTCGAAACATAGATAGCTATGCAAATGAAAGTGCATTGCGAATTATGTCTCAATTTCATGAAATGTAATATAAAACATTTTTTTTTTTTTTTGAATTAGGAATAAACTAGTGTTAAAATTGCGCTCTGAGTTAAAAAAAATAACGGATGTTATATTTATATCTACAATTCCTTCTTTGCCCCAAGGTTAGAAAGCTATTTTCGTGCTCAACTCATCTGAGCATGAAATTTTCTCTGCTGATAAATATGAAAATGCCAACTAATGTTGGCATTTTCATAATCATAAGCAGAGAAAATTTCATACTCAGCTAAACTGAGCAAGAAAGCAACTGTACTTATCAATAATTTGCTATTTATTAGCAGATAAAATTTCATGCTCAGTTGAGTTGAGCATGAAAAAAGTTTTATAACCTCGGGGCTTTGTTCTGTATGTTAACTGCAAAAATGCATTCTTACATTATCAATAAAACTACAAATTTGCAATTTTTCCGTATCATGAAAGGTTATGTGAGTTATCGGGCACTGAATTTATTCAATAATTTCCTTCCGCAACAATCTCAAAGATTCATAGCTGAATTACACAACATATTTTCGGTAATTTTGGAAGGGGAAACTCATATTTGAACCGCGACACGAGAAAACCAACAATGTGGTTGTGCGCCAAGGGTAGACTCAGATCAGCCTGGGCATCCGTCCGGTTTGACCAGACTCTTTGTTAAGTGCTCAAAGGGTAGCCAGGGGTCTAAGCGACCTCCATGCGGACAGCGAGGACTCTGATCAGACTGGGCGGATTCCCAGGCTGATCTGAGTCTGCGCTGGGCGCACAACCACATTGTTGGTTTTGTCGTGTCGCGGCTCATTTATGGTAAGGTACAGAATGAGGTCGCCAATGTTCCAACGTTGTGTTCCTATAGTACTGAAAAAGCAAATAAACTCACCGAAACTTTATATAACAGCTAAGTTATATTCAAGGCATTTATAAGACTTGCTTTTTTTCTGTAGAGCAAGATAGTTATATGTATCTCCGTTGGTTGTGTCGTTATGGTTGCTTTGCTGTGTGTTCCACAAGCTGCAAAGAGCCAAGAGTTAGAAACAAATCCTAATGGACCCACGCGTCATATTCCAGGTAAGCCGATTCATATTAAAAGCCTGGTCCCGAGGTTATAAAACTTTTTCCATGCTCAATTCAGCTGAGCATGAACTTTTACCTGCTAATTAATAACAAATTACTGATAAGTAGAGTTGTTCTCTTGCTCAATATAACTGAGTACGATTTTTTCTCTGCGGATAAATATGAAAATGCCAACACTAGTTGGCATTTTCATATTTATCAGCAGAGAAAATTTCATGCTCAGCTGAGTAGAGCTTGAAAATAACCTCGGGGCCTGATCTAGTTTCAGCCCATTGAAGTCATAATTTGTAAAATTTAGAAAAAGTGAAAAGATAGGCAATGATCAGAAGCCATCCAGTATTACTGTTTTTATTACTGCGGAACGCCTGGCCTAGCGGAAAAATATGTTCGCCTTTCACACAAGGTGTCTCTACATCCAGTCATATTTTCATCTGGTTGTGATTGCAAAGTCCATTTTTTCTACTTTTGAATAAACTGTCTTCCTTTACCACTTTCTTGTCTTTTTTTCTGTTTTTCTCTTTTCCTTTCCCTATAGGGCCTACCCTGTAAGATTCTCTTTGCTATGCAAAAAGCCCTTGAGATGGTGCCAAACGACCTTAGTTTACATACGACCTTAGTTTGATATATTTAATTTATGTATTCTGTTTGTGATCTGGTCAAATATTATTTTTCATGATCTTAGTCAAACATTTCTTCTCTTTCTGATCTATATTTTGTCAGTCATATCTCCATTTATTTATTTATTTTATTTATTTATTTATTATTATAATTTTTTGCAACTTGGTCGAATAGGATTATTTATTTGTTTGTGATTTTGTATTTACAAATAACTGATTCTGTTTGTGAATTTGTTCAAATCAATTCTGTTTACAATCTTGGTCACATATATATATACAGTATGTCATATATATGTCTGTTAGGAATTTTGGTCATGGTTAATGACGTATTGTGATCTTTATCAAATATCTGCTGTATACTATCGACGTTCTAGGTTAATACTCCTTATCGATGTGCTCTAGCTATTCATTGTTTTTTTTTTTTTTGTTTTGTTTTTTTTTTGTTGTTTTTGTAAGACCTCGACAATATCCACCTTGCAAGACGGTTCTAGATTTTGACATGGTTTTGGAACTTTTATTTAATTAAGACCTCTGTCAAACAGTATTGAATTCGATATCGAAATATCTCCCAGTGAAGGCAAGATAGAGCAGAGAGATAGGACAGATAAGAGAAAAATATCCAAACAGCCCATCCCGCACCTACTGCAAGAACAGTAGGCTCTTGCACTTCCTTAATCCAATAAAAGTAGGACGCAACTTGGTGCATGGAGGTGCATGTTATGGCTTCGTTCCCTTGAGCCTCCCGGGAAACATTATGAAAACTGGACCGAAAAATCAGTTCTTCTTCCTCATCTCATCCTTCGTCTTTGCCACCCACTCCTCCCACTCCTAGAATGACATACTTACATGTATAACACGAAATTAAATAACTTCAGAATAATTATTTGTTTGAGAAAATCTGAAGTTTCTGTTGAAAGAATTTTACTTTGTAATGAATTGATTGTACATTGTATGACATGCCCCGATTCCAATGACGCTTAAGATGTGTTATAATAGAGATATAACCTTAATCACGCTATTGACGCTATTGCCGATAAAATGAAACTACGGAAGCGTAGAAGTATAAAACCAATAAGTAAAAGCGGTTCGTGTGATAGTTTCATTTCATGTCAAGCCGAATTTGTGAACGAGGCATAGACATCTGTTTGATGTTGCCGCGTCCATCTGTTTGTGCGTATGTGGACATGACTTTTGAAATATGAGCCGCGACTCGAGAAAACCAACAATGTGGTTGTGCGCTAAGCGCAGACTCAGATCAGCCTGGGCATCTATCCAGTCTGATCAGCGCCTCCGCTAAACGCTTAAAGGGTAGCTAAGGGACTAAGCTACATCCATGTGGACAGCGAATACCCTGATCAGACTGGGCGGATGCCCAGGCTGATCTGAGTCTGCACTGGGCGCACAACCACTTTGTTGTTTTTCTCGTGTCGTAGCACATATAATATTGACCTTCTCCCTTTCAACCCCTTTATATACAAACACACCAACCACTGGAGGTGGTTTATCCAAAAAAGTAAATCGCCGTAACGTACTCAACCTGAAACCGGAGCAAATGAAATATAGGCCTTTTTCCTGTATTCAGTCGGTAGAATGTTTGAAGGAGTTTGATTCTTTTTGACGCACCTAGTGTCTGCTATGCATAGGAGATGGTGAGAAAACTATGCATAGTTCACTAGGTCGCTGCGGTCTTCCAGTGTCCGAACAACTGACCTCGAGTGATAGATCGGTTTCTGTGATGGAGTTTAAGCATTTGAAGCACAACTAAAGGCCACATACCCAAAATATAGGTAGCCGCAACCTAGTTCATTTTAACACTGGTGAACATGTTCTTTTCCGACAGGCTGTAAGTACATTTCTGTCTCTGTCCATTTGCACCCCGAAAGTGTAATACTATACCAAACTCTTACATGTCATCCACCCTACCATTCTAGAAAGTAGGTCGCCGCGACCTAGGTTACGCCACATACACGCTTTTACCACTATCTGACAGGTGTGGCGCATCTTAGCTACCAAGCATCCCCCATCACAACATCCAGTCCTTGACTAACGGTCACCTGCCCGAAAAGTTGACAGCCGCGACCTGTTTTACTGACATATGCACCATCATTATTATTACCTAAATTATCGCCATATATTGTCGGTCTTTCATCCCGGACTTAAGCCCAATAGACCAGACATGCTAGCAGAAGCTATGTGGGTTTATTTTATGGGCGTAAGGACTGAAATAAATACTTTAAGAAAACCGAATTACAGTGTGGAAAACGCGATAACAAAGATACAGATGCACGGACAACACTGCGGATGTGTGCAGATTGCACTAAAGCCAAACGGACTCGACATTAGCCATGTGGGTTCTCTTATTTGTGGCCACGCTCCAGGGGTTCCTTGGCTTGAAAAATATAAATACATAGAAAAAGATTCAAAAATCTTCTTCAGAACCACTGGGTTCAGACTCTTGAAATTTGGTATGTAACATTGCCGGGCTATCTTTTGTCAAATTTGCTCAAACAGAGGTCCATGGGTCTACCTCAGGGTCTGTCTACCTCAGCATCTACCTCAGGGGTTTCTGGGTTTGGAACATAGAAATACATACAAAACTATTCAGATGTCTTCTTCGTCAAAACCCCTAGGCTGAGATTCTTGAAACTTGGTATTAGGCCTGGATTCAAAATGGTCCTGGGGCACGTAGTTTTGGGTTCGAAAATAAAATTAACTTAAAAATCTTCTCCGCGAGAAATGCTAGGCTGATTCTTTAAATTCGATATGTAGCACTGCCTAGTGGTTCTTTATCAAGTTTGTTCAATTGGTGGCCCACGGATCTAAAATAGCCACGCTCCAGGGAGTGGTTCGAACCATAGAAATACACTGGAAAATGTTAAAATCTTCTTCAGAAACACTTGGTTCGGATGCTTGATATTGGTATGTAGCAGTGCTTAGTGGTCCTTTACCAGGTTTGGTCAAATGGAACAACACCCACGGTCAAAATGGTCCTGCGTCAGGGGGTCCTGGGTTTGAAGCACAGAAATACATAGAATAAGTAATGAGTCAAAAAATTTCTTCCTCAGAACAACTAGGCTCAGCTGCTTGAATTTTGGTGTGAAGCATTGCCTTGTGTACCTCTATTAAGTCTGTCACAACGGCAGCCTCACGGTCCAAAACGGCTCTGTGGCATGTTGCGGGGTTTTGAGTAAGAAGTATAAAATGTACTTAAAAATCTTTCAGAACAGCGTTCAGATGCTTGAAATATTGTATGCAGCATTGCCTAGAGGTCCTTTAACTCATACTGATTAAAAAAAGGCAGTTGAATGTAGGTTACTTCCTTGAAGCTAAAATTCCAAGGCAGTCGTCATTTACTGCCTTCTAGCTAAATTTCTCCAAACACATACAATTTTAACAATTACAACCTTAAACTCAGGTGAGCGATTTAGGGACATTTTGGCCCTCTTGTTTGTTGAAGTTTATGGGTGTATGACTGAAATTAACTCCTTTTGAAAAATGAGTTAGGCCTACTGTGTGGGATACGCAGAAGCAAAGATTTCGCATGTGGGACACAATTAACAAAGAATTAAATGAATTTAGGATATTTGTTTGTTTAAAACAATCTGAAGTTCCTGTTTAAAGAATTTTAGTATGTTATATCAGTGAAAAATTGGCGGAGCAAGGCGACACTGTTTGCCATGCTCCTATACCAGTGACGTCATAGATATTACCAACTGTTATGCCTAGTACCTTGTCAGAATGGCGTCTACATGACGTCACTTTCACATCAATAAGAATTATTAGTTGCTATAGTAACAGATTTATGATGCCGTGGGTATCGGAGCATGATTTCAAAACAGTTACCAAGATGATTCAATGTTTATGTGTATTAAACCGAAAGTAGAAATCAAAAGTAGATTTACACTGAAAAAAAAATAAAGTTTTGAATATATGTGTCTGTTTTCGATAAAAATTTACATTGTAAATTTACAAAGAGAAACAATTTGAATTAACATCTGACAGAGTGCTAGTATTAACGCAGGGCAGTACAACAGGAAAAGCGCAGATTAAAAATTCCTTGATCTTTGATAGTATTAGCTAAACTTTGACAAACGCGTTATTTGGCCGATGAAATCGTGTGAAATGTGGAACAAAAGTGAAATTGTACTCGAATGCGTCGAGAAGAAAACTTAAAGCGCACATTTTCTCAGCGAGGCGTAGACAATACAATTATATAAGGTGCGCCTAAATGTCAATAGCGGAACCTTGAGGAAGAGCAATATATAGGCTATAGAGTATGTGTTGAACAAAACGACGTAGAGAAAAATGAACGTCAAGTACACATTTCTTATCCTAATAAAGAAATCCCTGTGGGGATAACCAATAAAGTAGAATCTGTTTCAGTCTGTTACAGCATGTCTGTTGGGTTTGTCCAGTTTTACTTATCTAAATAGGCCACAGTGCATGGATACGAAACCATAACAGACACATTTTTCTCAATCTGTGTCACGTTTTGCAGGTTTGATAAAGCGGACTCCACCATTGACCTGCATCAGCGACACTTCCGACCGACCTCGTGATACCGTTTGTTCCGGTATTGGGTACACTGGGTTCGGGTTTCCTAGTCTACTGGATTGAAAAAAATTGATTGGACATGGGAGTCAAACCTGGGACACGTGCATCAAAGGCGAACAATGAATCCAGTCAGACCAGGCCATCCGCTGTATGCAATTAGTGTATTTAGTTTAGTTGGATTTATTTATTTTTTATACTCATTTCATTTATTTAATTATTTTTATTATTGTTGTTAATCTGTAAACAGCAGAGCATGTACTTATATTGGGTGTATACTAGTTAAGAGCAGTAAAGCCCTTTATACCAATGTAATCACACACACACACACACACACACACACACACACACACACACACTTTTCCTGAACAAATATAAGAAAATCGGTATTTATTAGCGTTTCCATGCATTCGAATAGGATAGCATATGATAATGTTGGTTGGGCATTATATAGACACTGAGGAAGCTGAGATGAAACAGTGATCGTACCTTCGTCCCTTGTGCAAACAGCGAGAACAATGAAACCTGTCATGGCTTCGGAAGCACCAAAGTTCATAGGTACAGTAGCTAGGCAGGTAAGTTTGTTTTAGCCATGCACACAGGCAGATAGGCGCACAAACGGACTAATTTCACGAAATCTAATGGTTTTACAGGTTAAAAGGGTAATACTAAACAAACACTATTACTACTACTATTAATGATAATAATACTAAATAAACATACGAAGGTCTGATGCTAGACCAACACCTGTAGGGCCATTATAGTTAAATGTCAGATTATTTTCTTTTAATTTTTTGATCCGCCTCGGCCCTGCTCCCCATACGCCTCCCACCCCCAACCCACCCCGCCCCGTCCACCTAGTCCTAAGGCCAGAAACTGGGTACTCTCGTACATCAAACTTGTTTAATGTCACACGCCAAAAAATCAAAAACAAACCAAAGAAAAACATGCTTTCTGGGTTATTGAATGCTGTGTTTCCATAAAATTTTGCGTTATCTTATTTTCGCGTTTAAAAACGGATTAAAATGTTTCCTAGGGGCTAGATTCTCAAAAATAAAAACAACAGCTTCAATCTGATAAACCATACAAGAACCAGGTACCTTAAAAAGTAATGTTTGAAAACAGTATCCAGGAGACTAGCGGACAAAAACTTATCAGATTTTTAGGCAAATAATGTAACGGTAAAATTTTCGAGTATAGTAATTTTTATTTTTATTTTTTGGCGGCCAACAGAAAAGTGCATACTTAAATGCCCGCTAACGCGATGATTTATGAAGGAATAATACGAAAACATAAGGAATCCACGGGCTTTAATACCCTTGAATATGCCTTAATTACGAAACCGTGAATTTTTGTCTCCGCGAACATTAATCAAAATAAAGTTCTCGTGGTCAAATCCTCACGTATGGACATAATAGCGAGGCGAAATGGTTTTTATTCCAAGTGCAGAGGTCTGCGTCAAATACACACACTTTTACATCACTTAGAAGCCTCCGTAGTCATCGTTTAGGCAGTTACCGTATTGGTTTTCGTCAATACGGTAAATAACGTTATACGTTACTCTTATCTGGAACATCTCTAATAGCAACTAACATTTCATTTTGATGTCCAAGTTGCGTCATCGAGACACTCTGCCAAGGTACTAAGCACAATAGTTTGTTATACCATAGTTGGTATGGTAACAGATGCATGGCATCATCTCACTTGTTATTCGAGAGGAGCATGGCATACAGTGTATGTCATGCTCCTCACGAATAATAAGTGAGATGTTACCTGAAATTCTACGATCGAAAACTGTGATTTTTAAAACCTATAATTCGTTCTCAAGTATATGAATTTTCTGTTGTATATTATACAATTATTGGCCTTTGTTAAGGTGAATATTCAGTTTTATTGACCTGCAAACATCATATTGACCGACGCGGAGCGGAGGTCAATATGTAATATTTGCAGGTCAATAAAACTGCATATTCACCGAAATAAAAGTCAATAATTGTTTTATTATATGATAATTCTTAATTCAGTTTCTTTAGATATTTACAATGGTACTACATGGTATTATCTCGCGACGTTACACCATTAACATTAGCGTAAATCAGACGTTACGTCACGAAAAAACAATGACGTCAGCGTAAAAGTAATATTCACTGACAGGCCGGTGAATATCACAAAATATTGACCGACACGTGACGCCAAAGCAGCCAATGAAATTGCGTGTTACATCTTGGTCATATAATAAAGTTTTATATTTATCAGCTAGATAGAGTACAGTATGCTCTTCAGGCTGCGTTCCGCATTTATTCGCTCATAAGACTGATTTTCCCCTTAAAAAAAACTCCAAACATCTAGATCCGTCTTATAAGACGGATCTAAATTTTTGGTTAGTTTCGGCTTTTAGCTGAATTTCACGATATAAGTTTACATATTTAGAGAAACATAGGACGGGGAAATATTCGAATATATACGGTTTGTTGAAACCTAACTGCCAGTTCTATTAATTTTAAGGTTTCTCCACAGAGCACAGGAGGAAGCGGTCAGCAAAAATACTTACTTATTTAGGTAAGTTTACTCGCTCTGTTAACGTAAAGCTTCAATACCGTTATTCTTCTATATATTAGGACAAACAGGTTTTAACAAACAGTGTAGACCCAGATCGGCAATCTGATGAGTGTCTACACTGTTTTTATTTGGGGGGGGGGGGGGGGGCTAGGCGGCCCCAAGACCCCCGGCCTCTTATAGATGACTCGATTTTTTTGTTTATTCTGTTTATTTCACTCTTTCTCGCAACAGTAAAACACAAGGGATTTGGGATACAGATCATATAAGTCGTAAGACTTTCTTCTGAATCCCTTTCAAGCTACTGTATTGAGTTATATTCTTGTGAAATTTTTTTGTTTGTATTTGTTCAGTATTTTGAATAAAATATTGTTTACACTAAGGGATAACAAGTTATGTTGTTTTTGCCTCAAATGAATGTTTAGATATACCCAAAACCACCTACTTTTTGCAATACATTTCTTACATTTTCCCTATATTATTCCTATTTATATAACTCTGAAGCTCCTACTTTTTTCTTACTTTCTCATATGAATGCACTGGAAAGCCTGCATCGAAAAAAAAGTGCTCAATTTAAATTTAATTACTGTAATCAATTTTGGTGCCCTAATAATTTGAATTGTCATGGCGATCCAATTGGAATTTGGAAAATTATTTGATAAATACAGTCAACTTTCGATAACTCAAAGTTGAAGTTCATCCTAAACTACTGCAATCTCAAAGTAAACTTTCTGGTCCCAGAACAATCATTTTGAAATATCACTAATTTGAGATAACAGGAGTTGAAAAGTAAAAAAAATAGTGAATGTGTTCAAACGATATCTGTTGATAGGCGGTACATTGAGATATCAGTGTTTGAGATATCGAGAGTTGACTGTAATCAAAACAGTAAAAGAAATAGGAATTTGAAGATGTAAAGCAGAAGGCGGTTTATCCCAGCTTTGTTTTCCCACAATTTAAACTTGACGTCCTGTAAGTTTCTGTATCGTCAAGGAATATTTTACTTTATTAAATGTGGTTCAGCAAATTCAAGCTGTTGTATGATAAATACAGTAGTCCTTTTTATAACGTTTTGGGTTACTCCAGCACATTTGTACTGTTATTTCCTTTGTACGGTTAGCGGTCAGAGTATTACGTGGTTTTGTGACATTGCCGTGTAAAGCCATTTTTTTTATTGTTGTTGTTGTTGTTGTGTTGTTGTTTTTTTCATAAGATATTTTACAAAAGATCATACGTAGAGCTGCTGTAAAAGTTGTATTTTTAATAAAGCAAGTTGACTAAAGCAGTAAATATTATTTTACATGGTACTTATTCCAATGGCGTTACTTGCAGCAATAAGTAGTTCCGGCGATGTTAATATCGACGTCAGATGGATTCCAATTTTTTAAACATCAATCTTCAAATTAGGAAACAGGTTTCTCCATAAATTAAAAAATAAATGGGTTTTGATAGAGTTTTACTTGCCTAGATCAATTTGCTAGCCCGTTATACATACATCATATATCCTCTCGTCGTCTTAGTAATGATTTTTTTTTTCAAATTTTACATAAATACACTAAGGTAATGGCAACCTGTCCACTTTCTGTAGTTTAGTCGCAATTGTAGGGTAGCCATGATAGCATTATATCGAAAATATCCAATTAATGGGAAGAGATCTGTTAAAGCTCTACTGTGTACATGTGGAAATAGGCACGTTCGGCATAATAACTTGGGTTAATCCGAGCAATACCAAGGTACTCCTCAGGCTACTCGCAGATATACTTCGAGTGGCCCGAGGGATACCTGGGTCTTGCTCGTGTTTACCCAGGTTATTATGACGAACGTGCCCACTATTTATCGACGAGTCTGGTAACTTCGGACAGCGGGTTAATTGGGACATACCATTGCAAACAGTGCAAATTCAGATGAGACGGCTCATGATGAGCCGTCTCATCAGGATTTTCACTGTTTGCCCAGTTGATTTTGTTTTAATTCCAAACAGCTGACATATAAAGGCAACGATGTCACTGTCCGAATTTACCTAACTAGACCTTACTACTGCAGGTAGGCAAGCATGGAAACTACTTAGAAGTGGCTCCACAAGGGTCGATTCCAAATTGGCAAACGTCAGGGAGTATGAAAAGAAGGGAAATTACCAACTCGCAGTAGACCAATTCCTGGCCCTTGAGCCGAAAAAAGATATGAAATTTGTATCAGACATGAAAGGGGTAAGTTAACTATTACACCCAAGCTTATTAGAGGTTACGGTGTCACGACCGACCCAAAATGATCCACACACTCATCTGACTCCGATCCGGTCAGATCATGTAACGATCTGCCGATCCGATTATTTCTGACATCCATACCTTTTATACAGATCGGACCTTTAAAAGATTCTTGAAACGATTTCACATTAATCGTATCGTAGCTGCTGATTATAAGATGTTTCCGTTGTAATAACCTTCAGAGCACAATTTCATTTTTATTTCATTTCAGACAATGACAGGTATGTCAGCCCAAGTAGGGGACAGGACAGTAACACTGAAGTTTCCGTCTAACAGCCAGTTCCCGGGCACAGTTACCATTCAAATCTACAAAACAAGTGACAGTGTTAGTGGTAGACTCATCGATGTAATAAAATACGTACAATGAACTCGTTTAAGGAATGAATTTTATTTTTCTGAGGTTTATCGAAGGGTTCATGTAAACTTTGCTTGTGACCCTTCGATAAACCTCAGAAAAATAAAATTCATTGGAAGGGTTCATGTAAACTTTGCTTGTGACCCAATGTAGTTTACACTTCGATAAACCTCAGAAAAATAAAATTCATTGCTTATATTTACATTCGTTTCAATCAAATCTTTAATGAAAATCTTATATAAGCGCTAGAATTGAAGCAGTTAAAGATGTACACGCAGTTTTTTTGTGCTAACAGCAGAACGGCATGCATGACGTCATGACGTTGCAGACGCCCAATCAGGTTGTAGAGAACCATTGTTTATTTTGACGTCATTGACGTCGCGTGTCTCAATGTAATTATTGGAATGTAAACTACATTGCGTTCCAATGGTTTACTATAAGACTTTTCAGTAAAAACACCAAGAGTGTAAATATTAGATTATAACCATTGCTATGGAGGAGGCATAAACTTTTGAAAGAATTGCTTTTATCATATGACGTCGCTGTTATTCAGTGTTCAGTAGATAATTTCTAGTCATAAAAATCCTATGACCATACGTGTAATAACACTACGGTGTGTATGCAATGTCATTGACAACGTTCATGTTAACAATGCGTTTCCTTATAGAAATAATGTTCAGTTTAAAGGTCATAATTATGAAACAAAATTTTACATTCGTGGTCATTTCATATGAAATCAATGAAACTCGCCAAAGGCTCGTTTCATAAATTTAATATGAAATGACCACTCGTGTAAGATCCTCTATTTATCGACCATGCAACGTAGTGTTGAAACAACGTAAATGTCAAACGTTGTGTCAAGATCTGATCACGGTCATATTTAAACATTGTTTAAGTTTAATTCAATTCATAATAATTATTATGTGTGGCAATGTTTTTCGTGCTTTCAGATTAGAACCTGTCGGTAGCGTATTTTTTTTTCCTGGAAGATAAAGAAAAACAAGAGGACCATGATGGTCATGTGTTGGTCCCCTAATACATTTACTTCTATCAATTAAGGGTGTGGCCAATATTTGCATAGTCGCACTGTGAAGAACCTTAAAACATTCGTGCTGGGAGGTTCTTATGTACAGTTAAAATCAATTAAAACATATTGTTCACAATCAAGGTCTTAGGATACATACCTGCACCGACAAGGAGCTTGAAATTATCCAAAGTTGATAAGTCGGTTTGGAAATGGCAATACTGATGTAAATTATGGAAAGGGGTGTGTTGCAGCAATGACACCTAGATAAGGGCCCAAGGTTATAAAACTTTTTTCATGCTCAGCTGAGTTGAGCATGAAATTTTACCTGCTAATAAATAAGTACGGTTGTTTTCTTGCTCAATTTGGCTGAGTATGAAATTTTCTCTGCTTATGAATATGAAAATGCCAACATTAGTTGGCATTTTCATATTTATCAGCAGAGAAAATTTCATGCTCAGCTGAGTTGAGCACGAAAAATGTTTTATAACCTCGGGGCAAGGTTTGTTTGAGATCCGACCGGAATGATTTTAGTTATTTCATATAGGGAGGTGTCCCATATTCTTTCTGCATATAATAACCCAAATCGGTCAAGTGATTCTGAAGAAGTCGTTTGAATGTTTTTACCATATATGGGCATGACGGCCATCTAGAATTTCGAATCATGATCATTTTAGCTACCATATAAATGCTAAATATGACATTTGATTACAATTGGCTGCCTACTTTCAGAGAAAATGTCATTTGCCATGTAATTTTCATAAAAACTTCATGTAGGTTATCAGTACATTGTCTTTAATAATCTTGTGAAACATTAGCTTCCTAGCTCTAAGGGTCCATGTATCTGAAATTTTACGCCATTTTCCCAAATTTACCGAACCCATTGAAGGGCTGTTTACGATATAACAGGAATAATTAAGCTATATATGGGGAGGAGCTCCATATGCTTCCTGCAAAATATCAGCCAAAGCGGTCAAGTGGTTCTGGCAGAGAAGTCGTTTAAATGATTTTTATTATATATTGGCATGGCGGCCATCTTGAATTTTCAAATTTGCACCATAACCATTTTAGTTAGTTTTCGTTCCCTCAACCCATGAATGCTGTCTACAAAATTTGGTGCACGGTTCAGCAGTTTTGGAGAAATCGTTTA
The DNA here is from genome assembly GCA_963989385.1 of Ctena decussata. Taxonomy (NCBI): domain Eukaryota; kingdom Metazoa; phylum Mollusca; class Bivalvia; order Lucinida; family Lucinidae; genus Ctena; species Ctena decussata. The sequence goes on from OZ022501.1 coordinate 89,517,415, forward strand.
CAAGTGTGGACGGACAACGCATGACAGACGGAAGACGGACAACGGAGGCTGCCTATCTTATAAGTTCCCTTGGAGCCGTTGGCTCAGGGGAGCTTAAAAGAAAGGGAAAAAACCAGAGTCGTTCCATTTCAGTATTCAAGTCGATGTAGCTACTGACATTTGTCAATAAAACATGCCTGTCCAATATGGCTTAAATTAGGATAACAAAATGTTCTTCTTTTTTTTTTTTTTTTTTTTTGAAGAATTATTGTCTTTGCCTTTTATAAAGTGGCAAGAATTGAAATTTTACATCGATCACGAATGCATATCTTTACAAAATTAACTGTGACATATACGTTACTGTATTTAACTTCTTCGCTGTCGCTTAACCCCAAAAATTGAACAGATATATTATGGCAAGATTTTTGCCGGCAACAGACATTCCCCATTCTAGCAACACTTGTTGACATAATCAGCGAGACAAGGCAGTCGAAGACACCAGGCAAGACATGTCTGCATCGCCCCTCAGATCAGGTGTCTTCCAGCAAGCCACCTCAACCACTAGGGCCTAAGACGACGTAATGTTAGGGCAACAGCAAGGAGATGTCTGATGCAACGACAACCCAATGCTTTGAATGAATGGAAGCCAAACCCCACAAAGATTTTTGTTGCTTTGACAAGCCAGAGTTACTTCTTGAGTAGTTTAGACAATTTTACCAGAAAAAGATCAATAAGGTTATTTTAACTCAGTATTTTACAACATACCTCTCGAGAGACAAACAAATTTTCCAGCTCCGCGGCCACACACAGGATGGATCAGAGCTCTAGATAAGAGGGGTATTTGATGATTATTGAGGGATAATTTTCTTTATTTCTCATTGAAACCATATGTTGTGACCCCTCATCTGAACCGTCTCGTTGAGACGGTTCAGATGAGGGGTCACTACATACATTTTGATCCAGAATTAACAAAAATTATCCCTAATTATCACCAAATACTCCCTCTTATCTAGGGCTCTGATGGATGTATGCCTTACAGTTCTTCGGCCTTTTTAACAATATTTCAGTCATATCAGGACAACGAGACTGTGCTAATGAAAGGCTGTGTGCAATGGCATTCTGTTTACAGTTAAACAGATTACTGCTTCCAGCGGAAATCTAACCCAGGACTGCTAGGTCAGCAGGCTAGTGCTTAACCCACTGAGCTATGGGGCTCCACTCACTGAAAGTGAATAGAATCTCGGGGTAAACGACAGTAATGACATCACCTGGGGTCGTATTCATAAAACAACTTAAGTGGTTGCTATGCAGTTGCTAAGGCTTAATTTCTATAAAAGAGATTTCCTACAACTATGAAATTTGCTCTGGAGGAACTGTCTAAAATAGACTGTTCCTCCAGAGCAAATTTCATAGTTATAGGGAATCTCTACCATAGAAATTTAGCCTTAGCAACAACATAGCAACGACTTAAGTCGTTTTATAAATACGGCCCCTGGTTCACCTGTGATGATACAACAGCTTAAGTATCAAGCACAAAGGGTTCCTGGTCAACGAATTCGGGTGGGAACCAGCCCTATCAGTACTACGGTCAAGAACACAAATTTAAATTAGCTTTGAAGCAACCTTGATTCAACAGCATGACGTTGAATAAACGTTGATTCAATGCTGATTCAAAGGTATGTGTCTGCTCGCACTAAAATATAGAAGGTACGACGTATACAACGGGGCTTGGTCAAAATCGACGCTGATATTATACGTACCGCTGTGTCCCAAGGACTATACTGGGGACAGTCTACCAGGCTACATCACTGATGCAACTACCACGTAGGAGTTCAGTCGTAGTAGGTCCTTGCCCTGTCAAAAATCCATCTATAACTCATAAAAGCTGCATTTTAACCTGTTTGGAGTGGTGTGTACGTTTTCATTTCAAGTGTCAGACAGAGTAGGCTTTCTTGCACAACTGACAAGGATTTTTGCGTGTTTAATCCGTACCGATAATTTGGATCTCACCGATGTTATCTCACTCAGGACCGGACAAAATCACGTGTAGTCAATGCATTGGTAGTATACGAGGAAGTCACGTACTTGCGGGCTCAAGTGACGTTGGTATTTTGAGATGAATACGTCAAGAAAACGGCTAAATGACATCAGTTTGTGTAACACGGGACGTCCATGTAAAGAACCAAACGCTGTTTGCTCGTTGATAGCGTGGGTTTCTTTTCGAATTAAGAAAAAAAACTGTGTAATACTAAAGCTATTCATATTAAGAACACGATGATGCGTTATAAGTCAAAAATGCAAGACAAATGTATTTTTTATATCTGTCATGGATGTGAGTTTCGGATAGAAAACTCCATCACTTGCGAAAGCTGTTTAGCATCATTCGGCAAGCCTCGTGATACCGAACAGTTACACTCTTGACGGATGTGCGAAAAAAATGGTCACGAGTATTACGTTACTGTTCGGCATCACGAGGCTTGCAAAGTCATGCCGAACAATTTTGGTTTAAACAATATTTATTCAATATAAATTACATATACAGACATAATAGAAAACATAGCATGGTACAGGATCTGACGGTAAGCGAATCGCTTATATGAAAGTCATCTTCGAACAGTTACACTCTTGACGGATGAGCGAAAAATTCGTCACGAGTATTACGTTACTGTTCGGCATCACGAGGCTTGCAAAGTCATGCCGAACAATTTTGGTTTAAACAATATTTATTCAATATAAATTACATATACAGACATAATAGAAAACATAGCATGGTACAGGATCTGACGGTAAGCGAATCGCTTATATGAAAGTCATCTTCGAACAGTTACACTCTTGACGGATGAGCGAAAAATTCGTCACGAGTATTACGTTACTGTTCGGCATCACGAGGCTTGCAAAGTCATGCCGAACAATTTTCCCGAGTGAAGAAATTAACTTTTATGAGTTATGGCTGAAGGGTCGACAGGGCAATACCTACATCGACTCTAGACTCCCACACGGTCGTTGCATAAGTGACGTAGCTTAATAAGATTCCAATCCCCATTATGTGCTTGGGAGAAAGGAGTTTCTATATGAGCCGCGACGCGAGAAAACCAACAATGTGGTTGTGCGCCCAACGCAGACTCAGATCAACCTGAGCATCCACCCAGTCTGATCAGACTCTTCGCTAAGCGCTTAATGGGTAGCTAAGGGTCTAAGCTACCTCCATGCGGACAGCGAAGACTCTGATCAGACTGGGCGGATGCCCAGGCTGATCTGAGTCTGCGCTGGGCGCACAACCACATTGTTGGTTTTCTTGTGTCGCGGCTCATATGCATCTCACGCCCATGAAAGGTACTAATAGTCTACATGTATGTCCCTCTTAACAGTCAAAAGCATACTCAGTTATGACTTCCTGATCATTATCTTAAAGAAATTGAAACAATAATATGGTATTGTGTCAATAGTACTGTGGACTCTAGCTATCTCAGATTCGAAGGTAATCTAAAACTACTGATATTTCAAACTAAATTTTCTGGTCCCAAGAAATTCACGTTGAAATACCAGTAGCTTCAGATCTTCGGAGTTGAAATTTAAAGAAACTATAAAATATGTCTGAAATACAATCTTTGATATAGGATGTTATTTTTAGATATCACTGACTGAGATAACGAGAGTCTGTTGTTCCCCTTTCTTAGACTACAGGTGTTTTACGTTGAGTTTGTGTCGTCTTCGTTTCTCTTTTCTTCTTGTTTCGATGTTCTGACCGTTCCAAGGCGGTACTTCTGTTGTAGTTCATTCTTGTTCTTGTGTCTTAGTTAATTGTTTATGGTCTGTTAGCATTGTGGCCACCTAGTAAATCCGCAGCTGCCCGCTTTGCTTCCTGTTTTGTTTTATAATAGAAGATAGAAAATAGGTAAAAATAATTGTTAAATGTTTTTGTTTGATTGAACCGTTGCAGAAACTAAGGGCGAGGTTTTGGTCCGGTAAAACTAGTTTAAGCCCTAAGTCAGTACTTCTGTTGGGGTTCTTTGATGTTATATTGTGCTGTGTCCACTTGTCTATAGTCTCTGGCGGTTTGGTCACCTGTATTGCTGTCAAATCTGCCTTCTGTTTTGCTTTGATTTGTAATTAAAAAAATAATTAAAAGTAGATGTTGATGCTTTTAATAGGGTAACTGAATGACCATCTGTTTGGGAAAGAGCTGCGCATTCGGTTTACTGTGCGTGTCTTTCGTAAGCTGCCTGTGTGTATGTGCTTCTTTCCCTATTGGTTTTGAGAGCGGAATGTGGGATTTGATTGTATTAATTCCTGATCATTGCCTATCTTTTTACTTTGGTTGGACTGTGTTTTTGTTTGGAACATTTTCTTTACATTTCAGCATTTTTTTCCAAATTGCTTTAGTAGGTTCCCTCACTATCACATAGTAATAGTTATAACACGGTTTGTCCGTCCATACGAACTGATGAGCCTCGACCTATAGCAGTGGACTATCTCCTGCACACACAAATGAGCAACGGCAGCCCTATTTTATATCACCCTAACGGAGTATACCTTTCACATTTCGAAATAACTTTTGCTAACGTTTATTTGGTCTGGCAAGGTAGAACAATGACGCATACGGGACCGAAGGGCTTACATAAAACTATAAGTTTCAGCCAGCAGACACCACACTGAGAACGGTCTGTATTTGCCGTGTTATATTCTGTCTCTACCTCATTATCGCCGCCCAGTCTGATCTGAGTCTGCGCTCGGCGCACAACTACTTTGTTGGTTTTCTCGTGTCGCGGCTCGAGAAAACCAACAAAGTGGTTGTGCGCCCAGCGCAGACTCAGATCAGTCTGGGCATCCGCCCAGTCTGATCAGAGTCTTCGCGGTCCGCAACCTTTTTGTTGGTTTTCTCGTGTCGCGGCTCAAATATCTGAGGCTGGGGAGGGGGCTTAAATTGATTTTACATGTATCTTTACATTCGGAGTTCTGTTCGGCTCTTGTGGAGATTTTCTCAAAGAATCATCATGGAAAGATGAAAATCACGGATAAAATCCTATTTAACATAAGCACTCGAGTGGTACAACGTATTGCAAAACTAACTAAAGATCCCTAGGGTGTCAAACAACACCACTAAAATACAGGAATAAAACAAAACCATTAGTTGAACCCAAAACTGCCAAGCAACAGACAAGACAAGCTTCGGCTCCAACCAACTAAAATATATAGCTTATATATAGGCTAATAAGGATCATCATTAATTCTGAGGCTCGACGTGCAATTAAAGAGGGAACAAGTTAGTATCCGTAATTGGGCAACACACTAAGCTTAGAGACTATAGCAGCAGTGATATGCCTTCTATTTCTCCTTCACTCTTTTTTTCTTAAACTATTATCCAACGGCGCATGACGCCGGCGTCGTCCTATCGACATCGATGCGGCGCCACGACGTAATATGGATGTTTATATGACCTTACTTCGGTGTTGTGCGCCTATTTTGGGTTGACCCTTGGTTCAGATTAACAGGATCAATGTTTCCTCCTTTTTACTTTACTGTTTCCATTTTCATATACCGAAACAGATAATGATGTGAGTCATATACTTTTTTTGTACATTGGTCACATTCATGTTATATTCTATAATCTGTCTATCGGAATCAGAATTTTATAGTGACTTAGTCGATAATTTAAAAAAAGTTCAAACGGTAGCATACTTTCGTATTTTTTGTCTCTTCTGAAGATTTTCTTTTACTCAGTGCCTATACTCCGTGTCCCCGGGTTGACAAACGTATAAAGATGCTTACGACAGCAGCAGTGACTAAGTCACTAAGTTCAAAAGCCCGTAATTCTGTCAAAATTAATTCTAGGTCCAACAAAAACCCACATGCACATTTTCAATATGTCTCAAACATGTATGCAAAGTTTGAAAAAGATCCATTGAAAACTGTGAGAGGAGTTGATTACACTATCTGTAAATCCTACAATGCAAAAATTTGCCTAAAATGACTTAGTTCAAAAGGCCGTAATTCTGTCAAAATAAATTCTAGGTCCAACAAAAACCCACATGCACATTTTCAATAAATCTCAAACATGTATGCAAAGTTTAAAAAGATCCATTGAAAACTGTGGGAGAAGTTGATAACACAAACTCTATACCCTACAATACAAAAATTTGCCTACAATGACTAAGTTCTAAAGGCTGTAATTCTGTCAAAATTGATTTTAGGTCCCAAAAAAATGCACATGCACATTTTCAATATGTCCGCAACATGTATGCAAAGTTTGAAAAAGATCCACTGAAAACTGTAGGAGGAGTTGATTACACAAATTCTATACACTACAATAAAAAATAGCCTACAATGACTAAGTTCGAAAGGCCGTAATTCTGTCAAAATTAATTTTAGTTCTATCAAAAATCCACATGCACATCTTCAATATGTCTACAACATCTTCAATATGTCCACAACATGTATGCAAAGTTTAAAAAAGATCCGTTGAAAACTGTGAGAGCAGTTGATTACACAAACTCTATACTATAAAGCGTGACGAACAGACAGACAGACAGACAGACAGGGGCAGATCGTAATGCCCCCTGACTGTCGTTAAGGGGGCATAAAAAATCTGCTACAAGAGGAGCACAATTGGTACCCAACGGAATACCAACAATATGTCTGTATTACTTAGTACCAAATCTCATGTAAATATTGCCTAAAGGGTATCTTAAGGCTTCATAAATATACTGAGCAAAACATGAAACTTGACGGTTGATAGCTTGTCATTGCTTTTGGAACACCAACAGTTTTGGGAACTTTAGGTTCATACCAATAATTTGTGCTTTGAAACTGATCAAGTAATCTTTCCTCTCAGTTGTGGTAAAGGATAATCGCACTTGAATTGAATTGGGAACGCTAAAAATTATTCTAGAAAAGACAGGGGTCAATTTTCAAAAAAAAAGGCAAACTTGAAAATGAAATGTACCAATTTCATTTTAAAAGCAGTCCTTCTTTGGTATGTTGTTTATAAATAGCCGAATGTTTTTCACTATTATTTCCTTTTAACACATATTCCTATCCCTTAAGAATCATTCACCATACATTGAAATATGCACATGAGCCTCAGATTTGGAACGTGTTTATGTATTTGTCGTATATGAGAGCATATGTTGTGACCCCTCACTGGAAAGGGCCAAAGAGGGGACTCAACAATGCTCTCTTTTTTCTCCCTCTATATTATAATTATCTTTATTTATTTATTATTTTTATTATTATTATTATTATTCTATTTTATTGAGTTATGGTTGTTGACTGCTTCCTTATCTGGGGCTCAGCTCAAGATGCACGTGTACAACTAGAGTGAGTAAAGTAGGCCGTTACATAGATTAGAAGCTATACCTGTAACTAAGTAGACCGTGTCATTTTATTGTTGTAAAACACCCAACACATCCGAAGGTGGTCGTGCCTTCTCCTTGTTGGTTTTGCTGCTATCCGCCTGCTTTGGGACAGATCCTCATGCGCTCGCTGACACTTGGACTGTCACCGACCGTATGCGGGGCTGCCCTAGAAGCAGGCGAGAACTGACCCTATCGTGGTTCTGTCAACATTCGAGTGTTGGGTGTTCATGTACTATTTCTACATTATTAAATTTTGTATGAAATCGGACAGTTTGTAGAAAGTTTGTATTAATTTGTATCTACATTCTTTATTCGACGTATATATCAGCGGTAGTGGTAAATTAGGGGAGGTAATTACGGTATCGGCAGATGTAGAAGTCTGAAGGTTATGTCCTCTACTTGTGTATCAGCCTATATTGTGATTATATCTTACCAGTCTGCTCCCCATAGGCCTGAACATAATGCCGAATTAGCACTGCCGTCGTTTTATTTTGCTATAACTGTTACTCCCTATTCCTGTATCTCTATTTTTAGTCTCTTCCTCGTCATATTTCCTATTATATTATCCCAGTGAGTACGAAGGGTTGAAACGACGTTGAACCAGCGTTGATTCGGCGTCATGACGCAGAATCAGCGTTGGTTGAAGGTTGTTTCTTAGATGTGTGCTCGATGGGTTAATATTGGCTGAACCACCTCTGTATTATTTTAGTAGTTACCTCATATGTCATGTTTATATGACCTGAGAGAAATAAAAGTTTCTGTCTGTCTGTCAATAAAGGAAACTTTAAAACAATTTTTATTTCAACTGTGAAATTGACATTTGATTCTGAAGTAGCGGTAAATAAACGTACTGCGGGTAGCATTTCTTTATTCTGTGTTTGGTTGTTTTCTTGACACAATTCAATGTACCTTTTTGTCGGGAAAAAAGGTTTCTGAGATTAATGGTTGAGTAACGATAATAACTGAACGTTTAATGTATTTGAAGACGTTACGTCAGTGCACAGAGTCTCATTTTCAGTGTTCCTTTAATTTTCAGATGAGAATAACATTATGATAGTAATGTAGAAATTGATTTTTTTAGCAGAATGTACTTTATCCTATCAATATACAGTACCTAAAAAGCAATTCGCTAACAAGGTTACTAGTGCACAACTGCGCACGTGCTAAACATGTCAAAACATGTAAATGAAGCATAAAAGGACTTTATAGGCTCAGTCGAGGAGAAACTAAGTGCACATGGCGCACATTTTCAACAGAAATATAGTGATATATAGATCATTTGTCTGATTTCTCAAAACCCATGAAATGGCAGAAATATAAAAAGTAAAAAGACAGACAACGATCACAAAATAATACAGTCGAATCCCACATCCCGCCCTCAAAACCAAGTGGGAAAGAAGCACACGCACACAGAAAAATTTACACAGTCAAGTTTATTTGCATCCACTTCCACAAGTTTTTGCATCCACTTCTCAAGTACTTATAAATTATATCGTTATCGTTGCAAAATATTATGTTTATAAAAGTATGTTTATAAAAGTAAGTTTTATTTGAAAAATGTGAGCATAAAAGGATTTGAAAACTTTTTGAAGCAAAAATTTGAAAATGAAATGTACATATCAAAAATTACGAGAACCTTTTTACTGTACAATTATATGATACATTTATAATAAGAATGGTTGAACTAGTCATAAAGATATTGTGTCATAAGATATAATAGTTCAAGATATAGAAACTTAGTAAAATTAGTATTACTAGTACTGCAATGGTTACACAGAGTGTGTTGCTTTGGCTATCAGTAATTTTCAAGAATCTAAATATTTACCATATTGGTCCTGTTAGGTGTCGTAGGAGCATTGTATTTTGAAAGGGGGTGCTTTTTAGTAGTAAAATAGTTATTGTGAACACCTCCTTTTAAAGGTATTTGAGAAAATTATTATATTTGCGGGGGAAGTAATTTTGACATTTTTTTTGCCTCCACTCTCACTGGGTGTGAGCTGGTGGGGGAGAGAATTTGCTCCTTAATGAGTTGATTCTGAAAAGAATTTGCTCCTTTATGAGCAAAGGAATTAACTCCTCCAGAAGTGGATAAGTTTCCTTTGAGAGTGGACCGCAATTCAAAGAACCACATTTTGCCCCTATGATCACTAGGATCAACTCTTAAAGGAAGAAATTTGCTCCTTCAGGGAGCAAATTCTTTCCTACAGGAGTGGTCTTTAATGCAAAGGGTTGCCTTGTCCACATAAGCAAACAGGAATTAATGTTAGCTACTGAACGGAAAGCGACAGGGGTGTGTATTAGAACACGGGCACCTGTTGGGATTAATAGGGTATGTCAACTACTTGTTTGTGTATGTTCTGAATGAAAAAGTAGCTCAGCTGTCTTTACACGGTATGTGTTGTAGAATTATTTCTGTGATTTATATGTACATTTGTGTATGATTTGTGTTCTTTGTTGTATTGAGATAAACAGAATAAACTATACCAAAATTAAAAAAAAAAAAAAAAAAAGTTTATGAAAGACACGCACGGTAAACCGAATGAGCAGCTCTTTCCCAAACATGTGGTCGTTCAGCTGCCCTAATTAAAAACAGCATCAAAATCTATTTTTAATCTTTTTTCAACTTACAAAATAAAACAAATCAAAAGGCAGATTTGGTAGCAAAACAGGTGACCAAACAGCCAAAGAACATAGACAAGCAAGCGGACATAGCACAATGTAACATCAAGGAACCACAACAGAAGTACCTCCTTGGAACGGTCAGCAAAAGATTACTGGGGGAGGGGGGGCTTAAACATGTTAAACTGGATCCAAACCTCGCCCTTAGCCTCCGTAATGGTTCAACCAAACCACACAACTCCAGTGCCCTGAACAGACCAATGAATGCAATAATGTGGACAATAAGAACAAAAATACAAAAAAAAAAACATTCAACATCTATTTTTACTTATTTTCTAAATTTTTACTACAAAGCACGACGGAAGGCAAAGTCGGCAGTTATACATGTGATCAGATTGCTAGTGGACCAGGCAAATATTCACAAGTACAACAGCGATGAACCACAGCAGAAGTACCACCTTGGAACGATCAGTAATAAATTACTAGAGGGCTTAAATATGATTTACTGGATCCTAACCTCGCCCTCTGCTTTTGCAGTGGTTCGAAACATTTAGTTAGCTGTTTGGTCCGTTTTTACGTTTCCTAACCCATCAATGGATAGTCAGCGAAAACAAACAAAGCACGTATAAGACCAGAGATCAGGACTCGACGGAAATAACGTATTGCGACACCTGGAGACCCATGGGAAGTCAAACAACACCACTGCAATACCAGATCAAAAGAAAACCATCAGTTAGACCCCGAATAACCAAGCAACAGACAATGCAACTCCGTCCCCAACCAACTAAACTAAGTAGCTTTATGTCGGGCCTATCGCTAAGTCTGATATCTGACCAACCGGCGTGCAATTAAAAAAAAAAGCAAAGTTATTAACCATGATTGGGTTAATTACTAAACCTGCAGACTGTAGCATTATCACAGTATCCAAAGCTATAGCAACAATATATATTCATTTCAGAAGGATGAGGAAGCGGGGTGTTCGTTGCCTTCCGAGACATGCCCATTATCTTTTTATTTCAACCGTTTGGGTCTTGCAACACCGAAGAAGTAAAATAGAGAAATAGTGCGACTGTTGCACTAACTTTGGTTACGTTTATATTCACTATGCAAAATAACCACCAATCATAAGTTTTCTTTTTGGCATCTGAAGCCATGCATGACAGAATTTTTTATTTAGGCTTATAAATTATTTAACTGCAGACATTATAAACAGGCTTCTAAATTCATTGTTGGATTAAAAACACGATTTACAGCAAGGCCTATCGAAACCAGATGTTAATTGTGATTTAGTCTTTAACACCAAAACCGATAAACATTATCATGTCAAAATATACTTTTCAAAAAACAACAACAACAACAAAAACAACAAAAAAAAACAGAAACTTGAAAAGAAGGAAAACAAAGAAAAAAAAAAAAAAAAAAACTTGGAAACTTGACGGTTGTAGTGCGTTACAAACGTACTGGATATAACATACACACAGTATCCGAACTGACTGTACCATCTCTTCCGGTTTCCATAGCGTTGAATCGAGAGTACAAAATTCGCTTGTAACTAGTAGTCGGAAATCATTATGTTTTGAGATTTTATCCGGAATCTACAGCGTCATTTATAGTTATTCAGCTTCGTAAATGCAAAGAGGTAAGTTTAATATAATTTTCTCTTCGGTCTTTTACTTTATTACCCTGTACAACGAAAACCTCATGGCCGTCACAGTAATTTTATTCCGAACAGCTTAATTTAACTCGAGTTTGTGTCGTGCAAACCCTAGCTATCATCCTATAATCAAAAATAACAAACTGTAGATTGATAACGCCTTCCGTTTATTTTAAAGATTTTGTATAAAACATGTAAAAAAGGCTAAGAATGGTATTAGAATCATGCCAAGGGCGATTTGAATCCTGTACCAATTACTACCCACCCATACACGACATTGTACAGGGCAATAAAGTAAAAGACCGAATAGCAAATTATATTAAACTTACCGCTTTACATTTTCGAAGCTGAATAACTATAAATGACGCAGTAGATTCCAGATAAAATTTCAAAACATAATGATTTCCGACTACTAGTTAAAAGCGAATTTTGTACTCTCGATTCAACGCTATGAAAACCGGAAGAGATGGTACAGTCAGTTCGGATACTGTGATTAGATATATCACAGTATCCGAACTGACTGTACCATCTCTTCCGGTTTTCGTAGCGTTTAATCGAGAGTACAAACATTCGCTTATGACCAGTAGTCGGAAATCATTATGTTTTGATATTTTACCCGGAACCTGCTGCGTCATTTATAGTTATTCAGCTTCGAAAATGTAAAGCGGTAAGTTTACTATAATTTGCTATTCGGTCTTTTACTTTATTGCCCTGTACAATGTCGTGTATGGGTGGGTAGTAATTGGTACAGTATTCAAATCGCCCTTGGGATGATTCTAATACCATTCTGAGCCTTTTTTACATGTTTTATAAAAAAAATCTTTAAAATAAACGGAAGGCGTTATCAATCTACAGTTTGTTAGCTTTGATGATAGGATGATAGTTAGGTTTTGCACGACACAAACTCGTGTTAAATTAAGCTGTTCGGAATGAAATTTCTGTGACGGCCATGAGGTTTTCATTGTACAGGGTAATAAAGTAAAGGACCGAAGAGCAAATTATATTAAACTTACCTCTTTGCATTTACGAAGCTGAATAACTTTAAATGACGCAGCAGACTCCGGATAAAATCTCAAAACATAATGATTTCCGACTACTGGTTACAAGCGAATTTTGTACTCTCGATTCAACGCTATGACAACCGGAAGAAATGGTACAGTCAGTTCGGATACTGTGTGTATGTTATATCCAGCACGTTTGTAACGCACTACAACCGTCAAGTTTCCAAGTTTTCTTCTTTTTTTTTCTTTTTTCTTTGTTTTTCCTCCTTTTCAAGTTTCCGGGTTTTTTTTGTTTTTGTTTTTTTGGTTTTTTTTGTTGTTGCTGTTGTTTTTTGAAAAGTATATTTTGACATGATAATGTTTATCGGTTTTGGTGTTAAAGACTAAATCACAATTAACATCTGGTTTCGATAGGCCTTGCTGTAAATCGTGTTTTTAATCCAACAATGAATTTAGAAGCCTGTTTATAATGTCTGCAGTTAAATAATTTATAAGCCTAAATAAAAAATTCTGTCATGCATGGCTTCAGATGCCAAAAAGAAAACTTACGATTGGTGGTTATTTTGCATAGTGAATATAAACGTAACCAAAGTTAGTGCAACAGTAGCACTATTTCTCTATTTTACTTCTTCGGTGTTGCAAGACCGAAATGGTCGAAATAAAAAGATTATGGGCAAGTCTCGGAAGGCAACGAACACCCCGCTCCCTCATCCTTCTGAAATGAATATATTGTTGCTATAGCTTTGGATTGCCGGTACTGGTGTGTAGTTCTGCTGTATTGATACTCATGTTACATTTATGCAATTACTATTGGTAAAGTGTTTTGATAAACGTTTTGATATAGTGTTAGATATGAGTGTTGATACAGTGTTTTGTGATGCCTTTTGGTACAGAGTTTAAATATGCATGATTGTACAGTATAATGATATGCGTGACGGCCCAGTGTTTTAAGCCTGTATTTTGATATGCCTGTTGGTACGGTGTCTTGATATGCCTGTTTGTACAGTGTTTTGATATGCCTTTAGTGGTACAGCGTTTTGATATGCGTGTTAATACAGTGTTTTGTTATGCATGTTTGTACGGTGTTTTCTTATGTCTATTGGTACAATGCGTGTTAGTACAGTGGTTTGATTTGATGTGCATGTAAGTACAGTGTTTTGATATGCCTGTTGGCACAGTGTTTTGATATGCCTGTTGGTACAGTATGTTGATATGCGTGTTGGTACATTTATTTTAGATGACCGTTAGAGTAGTGTTTTATGTTGCCAGAAAATTCAGTGCTTTGGTGTTCCTGTTGGTACTGTTTTTGTATGCCTGTTGCAGAGTTGGTACGTAGTGTTTTGCACTATTGTAACATGTTTCAATGCGATAATATTGAGAAATAATTTTGGTGTGCAAGTATGTGTATAACCGGTTTTCTGTGCAAATACTGCTCTTGCAGTTTTTGTATGCAAGACCTCACGTTACAGTTTTGGTGCAGAAGTAAGAGTTTCGGTGTACCAGAGCAGTGGCTTGTCTGGGGCCGTATTCATAAAGCCACTTAAGTGGTTGCTATGCTGTTGCTAAGGCTGAATTTCTATAAAGGAGATTCCCTACAACTATGAAATTTGCTCTGGAGGAACAGTCTTTTAAGACTGTTCCTCCAGACCAAATTTCATAGTTGTAGAGAATCTCCAACACAGAAATTTACCCTTAGCAACAGCATAGCAACCACTCAAGTTGTTTTATGAATACGGCCCCTGGTCTTACAAGCATTAAAAAAATAAAGCGAAAAGAAAGAAAAACAAATGACTGATATGCGTATACATATCCTCATGTTCAAAACAATGTTAGATGCTAAACAGCATCATGAGTGTAAATACAATATGATACAGCATGACATCATCATTAACAGTAAACAATAAGTTACGGTAACAGAAAAAAATGGGTGTTTGTATGCCCAGTTAGTGTAACAAGGAACAGGATACGAAGACGTGTTGGAATCTCCACGTGGTATGATCATGATCAGCCCAAGTATTTTATTTATTCTAAAACTATGAAAAAGTTACTTTGAAATTAAATCTGCTACTTTTACAGGCCAGTTGTGTGTCAATTAAATGTTGACGAAATAGGATACCGTAAAGACTCTGATCCGACTGCTAAAAAAGGAGCCGTCTGGTCTAGGTCTGCGATGTTTGTTCAACAATTTCTGTTGTCACGGTACTCAATGAATAAGTTAATAAATGTATTTTGCTCTGCCTTGAAAATTAATATTCTGAATTGATGTTTGTTTTTTTCAAAATGAGCATTTTTCAGACATAGATAGTTCATAGGTTAGAAATTGTGTCCCACTGACCCATTCTCAAATTTAATCCCAACACTAGTGTAAAAGCTTCTTAGTTATCACATCTCTCAGGCTTATCTTTCGTTTTCATATCGAGAGCCTGAGGCGTACGGATATCTATGATGGTATTCATTTTGTATTTCTGCACCATGAAACTAACCTTTTTATATATATGAAGCCCTCCATAAGTGTAATATCTTCTTATTTTTCATAACTTTTCGGTCGCCTCTATTTTTACATCATTGGCCAGACTCACCAGGATAATCACTTATGACGGTAATAATTTTATATTTTATAGGCAGCCCGCGAAAAGGGATCTGCCAAGGCTGATTTGAATATTTACGATGCGCACATTGTGAATATTAAAATCAGCCTTGGTACGCACAGAGTCTTACAAGTTCAATGTAACATACCTCTGGATCCATAGATTGTATTTAAATAAATGGAAGATCCTGATCAAACTGCGTGGATCTAAATGTTTCCTGGTCTCGCAAGCCAGATTCGACGTTATGTGATATATATGTCATGGGTAAGTCATTGAATTGATTGGCCATAAAATGTTCAATAAAATATAAGTTTAAGTACGGCTGTTTCATATAAATAATAAACAAAGTGCTTAACGACTTTAATGTTTTTTTTTTTGTTTTTTTTTTTTTTTTTTGTTTTTTTTTTTTCAAATTTAGTCGTCTTTATAATTTTGTATTTGTGTTTCGCGGAATTCTAGCTCCGCTCACTATCCTGCCTTTTACTGACTTTGTTTGACGGTCAGCAACTAATCCTTTACAGACTGGGAGAGCTGTTCGTTGAATTCTTATTATTGTTATAATTATTTTATCATATGACGTCGCATCTGAGAGTGTAATAAAGCCATGCATTAAAATTGATAATCCACTAGTGGATTAACTATGCAAATTATGTCGTAACGTTATACGTTGACGTCCATAAAACGTCACGTTTTCTAATGGCGAAATCGTGACGTTTTAGTGCAAAGTTTGCTAATAAAATGCGGTTTTAGTGTCATATGATAAATAGAATCTTGCATTCGTGCTCCTGTATTATTGAATTTATTAAACTCAATAATACATGAGCACTCATGGAAGATCCTCTATATCATCATTATCATTATTGTCGAATAATAATAATAATAGTCATTACACTTAAAACGTAACTTTAATTCTTTTGATAGACTTGACCCTATTGCAGGGAGGGAATCACATATTTAGCATTGACAAATCCAAATATTTTTCAATAGACTGGACCCTGTAGCTAAAAGAAAAAAAAGACACGATGCCATCTTTAGAAATGCATTATCCGGAAAAGCCACATATTTTGAGTTCGGGTATGTAATGGTAAGGTGGAATAGGAGAAAATCAAACAAATCAGCTTTCTAATCAAACAATGTACTTCAAAAAGTCCAATCTTTTATAAATCACTGACATGACTTTCTTATGAGCATGAAACAAATATTTCCTGTTTCAGTGACGTCGAGAGACTACGATGGTTTGACGTTTTTTAACAAGATAAACAACACTCAGACACCCTTATTAATCGACATTGTTCTGCAGTCAATTAATTGATATGAATTCTATGCCAAAGTATGTTACGTCTAGTGTATAGTTCCTGCTTAATATCTACGCATTATGTGTCAGTTGGTGCACATACTACTTTTCATTTGCTGTTAAAGCTGCAAAGTCTGTAACTTTTGATCTTTTATTTATAGAATTAATTGTTCTAATTTTCAAGAACACAGCAATATTGCTAAAATTCGGGTATAAATTTCACCAGATTCTTAGTAACAAATTATCACTATCAAAACAACAGCATTTATGTTAAAAATTAACTGTCTAGAATTTCTGGAGGGATGTAAATAATTACCAACAAGAGAAAACACCTGTTTTATAAAGGTTATTCGCTTTTCCATGGATTTTTCAGCTGTAGTGAACAGATTTTTTGTGGAAGCATAACTTAATTCTAGTTTTACAACTGATTTGAAAAGAAAGTATTTTTTTCTCGGATAATGGTCATAATTGCAGACTTAGTAATTTTAATATTTGCCTGTTTTCACGTAAAGAATGAAATAAAGAAAACATATATCTCAAACTTTGCATTGTTTAATGAAATATGGTTTCAGGAAATTGATAAAATTATATTGGGATTTTCTCGCGTAATTATTTTTCCAAATAAATGTTTTAATTATAACCCTAGTTCAAATAAAGTCGGCTCTTTAAGCATCCTATTCAGAAGATGCTTAGAGCTGTTTCCGGCCAAATTTTATTTTTCAATAAATCACTGACGAATTGTTCTTTAAGAATCTATCAAGATGAAAGAAAAAAAAAAACAGAAAATTTTGCAATTCCGACTTCAAAAGAGAAAGCTTTGGACTCGTCAGCGCTTCATTTGTTGCTGTGTTGCTTCTTCTGAAGTACGCGTTGTCGCAGAATAAGGTCTTGATTGTGGAGGTGCTACGCTACATAAAAGAAATATCGTGACAATAAAGAACTGCTGATGTATTTAATCCGTTTCCCTGAAATACGGAGAAAGATATTAATTCAACTTTTTCAGCTTTTTCCCCTTTTAATGCACTTCTCTAGAACAGTTAAAAATGTTTAACTACAACCCAAGATAGGTAGGAAATGCTTTTAGAAATCATCACCCTTGGACGTTAAAGCAAGGACGCTTCCTAAATAGGGAGATCTAGTGTGGGATAAATGGTCCGTGACGCTTAATATTATTTGAAAATTAAATTTCAATAATACATATCAAAATTGCATATTTTTTTTTTGTTTTATTTTGGTTTGGTCTTTTGCTTCTTCTTATTTTATGTGAATACTATGAATACTATTCAAAACCAAATGAAAGGGTCTGTTTCACACATTTAGCGAAAAGATTCGGAAAAGTAATTACATGTGTGTAAAGACCTCTTGACGGCACGCACTTTTGGATAATTTTTTTTTCAATCCAAAGCAGAACAAATACGAAAATGTGTATTTTCGAGCGCTATTTACTTTGCATAAGAAATGTTAATTCCTTACAATTTCGTGATGTCATTGAAAGAAAAGTGTTTTTTTTTTTTTTTTTTTTTTTCATTCAAAAGTACACCAATTTGTTATTTACAAAAAAACTAAACGTTCTGAGTATTAAGTTTTGGCTTGAAACAGATTTTTTTGTCCTATTGCGCCTCAGAAAAGTTTGGTGGACATAAACATTTCATATGTATTGGCAATCCAAATTCATTAGTTGCGAAGTGTTTTCTTTCTCATTCTAGGCATTAATATGTATATCTGTAAGATATCTGATAAAACCACTTTTTATCCATTTTTGTACATAAATTTACACATTTTGTTTAGTTCTTCCAAAAAGGTTAATCCTTACCTTTACTGATGATATCAGAACCCCGTTGTCTTGTCTTTCTAATAACGTTATTCCCCACTTTGATTGAATACAGTTTTAATACTCAAAAGGAGGGTTAACTTATTCGATTCTTTAATATTTCTTTTCGTCTTATATTTAAAAAACATGGCATAACATAGCATAGCATAATTTTATTCGGCATATAGCACAAACACAATGCTTATAGCCTACGAATAATGTGTATATACTGAGTACATTTAAAAACGCAACACTTAGTTTTTCGGAAATAACTTTTATAATCTTTAAGACAAAAATTTGAAACTCATGAGATATTTAAATTGACATCTTTTCCGTCACAGTGCTAAATTTTATGGCAGTTTATTGTGTATTCCATTAAGTTTACGTTCATTGTGGAGCGTTACCCCTAAAATCAAAATTTACAAGATAAGAATCGTAAATCATGGACATCGCCTCCATGCATTCACTGATTTTTTTTGTCAACTGCTGTGAAAATTTCTTCCATATCTGGATAAATCCTTTATCAGAGCTGTTGCATTATTCGAAGATGATTCAGTGTACCCCAAAAAGCGCCCTGTTTCTGTTCATCTAAGACATGTTATTTTGATTACCAGTCAAATGGCAAATTTGGTCATTCTGGCACAATGAGGTCATTTGGTGTCAGACAGAGAAAATGGCATAAGTTATATGTGAGACTGTTTATTGGCCTTCTACGCCGATATTGCAGTTGTATACCGCCCATAAAAAGAAATGCATCACCAATTTTTTGCAAAGAGCGTAAAAGTTAAAAACTCCTTAATCTTTTCATTTCTCAAAATTTCTTTCCGCTAAGCAAAGAGAAGCACTCGCATGGCTCCCAGATGTCTGCTAGAGTGCATCAGCATGTCGAAAGCACATGAGTTGTGATTAATGAAATTGTGTGATCTGTCTTCTCTTTGGAGGTATTCTCTCTACTGAGCCGGTCTCTATCAATCTTTAAGGGTACTGGTCAGTAGAAAGGGCACATACTGTCTGAAAATCGTGGCCAGATGGCATCTTAACAAGCCCATTAGCTCTTAGTTTGAGACTTTATGAACTGGCAATCTGGAGGCGAATTTTCTTTCAGCGCGAATCGTGTCAAAAAGATTTGTTTGTTGCAGTTTGTTTGTTACTGGTTGTTTTTCTTAAATGCTGATCTACGGACTATCCAGTAGCGTTGACCAAACGTTTTTATGTGTTTACATGATACGCGCACGAGCAAAACTTGATTTTCATACTTGTGTGATTATCCGCTGCAATACAAGTACACGTGAGGACATTTTATGCCAAAACGTAAAGATACAGTTGTCTGACAGCCGTTTACATACTATTCTTGGTCCAAATATTATCCATTATGCAAAAATGAAAACTCAAAAATGTTGCGTTTTTAAATGTACTAAGTATACATACAAACAAAAAGCATTTAAGTTGTCTTTTAGCATAATTAAATGGGAAATTCATTCAGCTTATCAGCTTAAACATGATTGTTATGATCGACTATTTTCATACCAACCTTTTACGAAATAAAGTGCTTTTTTTTTCTTTCTTTTGTCCCAAACGGAAACCAAAATCTGTAGTTCTTTTGCTGTGCTGCCATGGCACTTTCGGAAAGTGGCGAAATTTCTACATTTCCATTCACTATGTGTTTCATTTAATGTGTTATGCTGAGTACAAATATGTCAATAAGCTAGTTTATTTTTGTGTTCTTTTTCCTCTCTCTCTCTCTCTCTCTCTCTCTCTCTCTCTCTCTCTCTCTCTAAGGGGTTGAGTTTAGGGGAAATATGAGCGAGTGTATGATTTTGGTAGGGTTTTTTACTATTGCCTGTAACTTGTCAATTATATACTGAGAGACATATCTGTTTTTTTTTTTTTTTTTTTTTTTTTTTTTTTTTTTTTGTTTGTTTGTTTTTTTTGTGCTTAATGAGTTAGTGAGTAGATAACCCTTATTATGAGTTAAGCTGTGCATTTGCAAGAGCGATGGATTTTTTCTTGTGTGAGTGTATATGTTTTTCTGAGTGGGAACAGAGTTGCGCGTTTGTTTGCTTCTTGTGCAGTTTTTAATAATTTGTTCATGCCGGATGATGACACACACTGGGCTGTGCATCTTCAACTGTATTGTCTGATTATTATTTTACTTTACTTTGAATGTTTGTAGATTATATCGACATCTGAATATTTGATCGATGAGCATTTAAGATCCTGTTGATGTTACTTAGTCTTGTAGGATGGACAGGTTCTCATTTGTTTCATCCTGTCAACGTCGCGCCAATGTTTACCTCTGACGGCAGCGCGCCGTACGTTGTCTTCACGCAACGTCATTTCCGTGAATCCATGTTTGAATGCTGAGAGGAATGTAAACGCTCAAAATGTAGTCTTGTACAAATTTCATAATTTTGATAAAGGCAGTATGCCGAAACGTCATAAATAAAGAGTGACTTTTCAGAGTATATAATGTTTCTTATCCCTACACGGATTCTCTTCATAAACTAAAGTATTCCACAAATTTAATTACAATATATTTATTCCAATTCGCACTTTTAAAACGACTTCATATCAACTTTGCGATGCCAAAACTTTTTATCTATGGACATTTAAATTTTTTTTGTATTCTCTCTCTCTCTCTCTCTCTCTCTCTCTGTCATTGAATTCAGCATTTGGTCGCAACGAAACAGAAGTGCGATGCCGTCTTAAGCAATACATTATTCGGGATAGACACTTATTTAAAGATTTACACCCTCAATATTTCTATTAACTTTTAAATTTCTCACAAAACATTATATCCTAGGCATGATAATGATTGCTATCAAAAGCACATTTATCTGCCACATTTATGATTTGTGATGGTCACCGAAAATAGGAGAATTTAAGAAAATACACAAAAAGAGCGGCAATAGCGGGTCACCATTCCCGCCAAAAATGAAGACTGGATACGCCCAGCAATTATAGTTAATCAGGTTAAAGTTATATCATGAATATTTTAAGCCCTTTCTTTAATCACTGCAGACAATTATTGGTTGAAAAGAACTCACGTGCACAAATTAGAGGTTAATGCTATTGTAAAGTTATTTACTCCACAAATCATAAAATTCAAAACATGTCTGCAGAAACGCCTGTGGGAGTCAATCAATTTGTGACGACAAAGTATTCGTGAATATTCAAGAAGAGTGCGCATTGATATATCGTCTCTGTCTCCGTAACAAAGATGTTTTCGCTGAAGATCTTTTGAACAAGTCTTAATTATGTTGCATACAACTAACCAGTTTCATAATTTTGTGATTATTTCGTAATGAAATACGAGGGAGTATACCTTTAACATATAACGTGTGAAATTGTGAAGTGATGCAAGCGCCTTTCTTCATTTACTGTTGAAATTTGCCTATTTTCACGTTAACAATGAAATAGAGAAAAATACTATGAAAGGTATATCTCAATGTGTTTTTGTTTTCGTGAAAATTGATGAAATTACATTAAGCATTTTCCGTGTCATTATTTTTTTCCAAATATTTCTTTACTATATGCCCATTTAGATAACGCAGAAGGGCGCTTCGAGCGGTTTCCGACTTCTTTTTTATTTCCAATGACTTACTGATGACTTATTCTGCAGAAGTTATCACAATAAAAGACAAAATGGATAAATATGTTTTTTGCCTTCGAGAGAGAAGAGAGAATGATTTGAACATTTCGTGGGTTTATTCTACTGGATAATGACATTTCTGAGATACGTGACGTCACGCAGAATGGTTTCCATTAACGAGCAGTCACGTAGCTCTTAAGAAATATCAAGACAATCAATAGACACCTGCCATGTTTAAACCAATTTTCCTGGAAGACGAGTTTCAACGAATTATAAACATTACAATACCAAATGTAGTGCGACATGCGCGCGTTTCTATATTAGATTTCTTCAGTTTCGCTAAAGAAGAAATTCATTCAGTCTTTTCATGTCAAATGGCGTTAGATATTCTAGTAAAAAAAAGTTTTACTAGAAACCAAAGATATAACAGAAAACGCTCTTAGAAATCATGAAACTTTTATATTTTTTTCAAAAATTATTTGGAAACGCATTTCATCATAACATTTAAAGAAAATCAGATATATTTTTGAAGTCCCCTTTTATTCATTCTACTATTTTTTAGAATCAGAAACAATCTCTAATAACGAAATTAAAGGCTTTCTATAAAAAAAATTACAATACATTTCAATTCGCACTTTTGCAAAATCCTAATTTCTAATTTGCGTTACCAAATTTTTCATATCGATGGTCGTTGAAATTTTAGTACATTCAGTCTTTTGTTTGCCAAAAAAGAGCATGATGCCGTCTTTAGAATTACGTCACATATTTTTCATTCAATTATTTCAAGTTGTGTAAAGTGGAATAGGACAAAAAAATGCTTTCTGATCACACAAGCTCAGTCTTTTGTAATTTACTACATGACTTTCTTCTTTTGAGCATGAAATGACATCGAGAAAATGGTATGACATTTTTTAGAAAACACTTTAAACGAAGCTTAGAGTGTCAAAACATTCAAATCATTTCCCTTGAATTAAACATAGATGCCATAGTTTCTCAACCAGTTTTAGCTCATGCGTTAATACAGCTTGAATTTAATAATGGAAAGGCATTCTTATCAAAGATTTTATCATTTGAGCTGATATTAACCACTTCAAATTCGGTAATAGCTTGGTTTAGGGCGTGGAAAACTGAACATATACCCTTGTGACATCAAAATTAGCTTCAATCTTGCCTTATCTAAAAACAATCTTGAATGTTTTGTCATTGTGATATTAGAAAATAAGTACTTTCCCCTAAATTAAAATGATCTTTTTCCCGAGCACAGTGGGATAAAAGTGACTCTCAAGTTTTTATTTTTGTTAAAATTAAAATCTTAAAGAGTTCCTTCAAGAGCAGAGAATATATTCAATTGAAGGAACATGGGCCACACTACGTAGTTTCGGCTAATAAAGCTTCTTCAGTGACCCTGACAATATCTGGTGACGAAACCAGAGAAGGGCATATTGTGATTTTCTTAATCTTAATTGGGCAGTCGATTCAAAGACTGATTAGTATCAAAAAGCGGCCAAATTATATACATAACAATGGGTTAGAATATGAGTATAAACCAATCCAAAACTTCAGATTTCTCAGAATATATCCCCCGATCCCCGATAAGGACGAAAGTAAAATATAATCTGCACTATGGATGATTTATTTTGCCTTCATTTATCAAGTTCTGCTTTCAGGATCTCCATGTGTCGCTAAACGTTGTATCTGTCGAGTCTTCCTGACAGATTTATCATAGGCATTATCCGTGATTAATTTGTTTCCTGTGATGTTTCATTGATGGTTATGAGACCTTCATGAAGACCAAACAGTTAACTAAATGTTTCAAACCACCGCTGAAGCAGAGGGTGAGGTTTGATTTCAGGAAAACTAGTTTAACCCCCCCCCCACCTCCTCCCCCCATTATCTTTTTCTGACTTTTCTGACCGTTCCAAGACGGTACTTCTGTTGTGGTTCCTCAATGTTACATATTGTTATGTCCGCTTTTCTATGGTCTCTAGCAGTCTGATCTACTGAACAGATAGCCGCCCATTCTGTTTAATTATTGATTTATTTTAATTAAGAAATAGATCAGCTCTTGCAGTGAATTGTTGAGTAATAATTCACTGTTTGGAGGTCAGTTGTAGAGTAAATTATATCACGAGCGTGGAGCGCGAGTGATATATCTACTTACAACTGACCGACAAACAGTGAATTAGTACTCAACAATTCAATGATAGAGCTGAACTATTTCGATTCTAACACTTAAAAACGCTGAAAAAGTGTTCTTTTCATTCAAATTCTCCAAACCTTCCTGCCAGCACGTTCAATGTCCCGCCAATATTCTGAACTGTATCTAAGAAAAATGTACGTTTTTATTGCGATTTTAGAAAGAAAAAGAGACGTTACACCGTCTAACGTCTGAAAACGTCACAAAATTACGTCAGTATTACCAGTGACGTCAGCAGTTAGACTCACGCGCTCCGAGACAGTGAATTGTTGCAGAATAAAACACGGTTACTTTCCATGCTTCTATAGGCGCACTGTGTTAGAATTTAAAACAAAAAATAAGTAAAATGATGTTGCTGTTGTTTTTAATTCGGGTAGCTGAATGACCATCCGTTTGTGAAAGAGCTGGGCATTCGGTGTATCGTACGTATCGTTTGTGAATTTTAGTAATTTTGTGTGTGTGCTTTTTTTCCTTTTGGTTGTAATAATTCCTGATCATTGCCTATCATTTTTACTTCAATCGGTTTTTTTTCAGAGCAAGATGATTCTAACCATTGGTTGTGTTGTTTTGGCAGCCACATGCTGCTTAATTCAAGTTGCAAAAAGCCAACAGATTGAATTCCATAAGAATAATGAGGTCGACGATGCTGTTCAGGAAATTAAAGGTTTGTATATTGGTTTTACCGCATACTTGTTGCTGAAATGTATTATTTCGATTTTATATACCATGAAAACCCAGGGATATTCAGTACAGAAAACTTTCAATATCTCAAACTTGAAGTTCATCTCAAACTACCGTCATCTCACAGTAAATTTTCTGGTTCCAGAAAATTTACTTTGAGATGCCAGTAGTTTGAGATAATAGGTCAATCTTTGCTTAAGCTTATCCACTCGTTGAATTGTTGCCTAACAGTTTCTGTTTGCATTTTTTTTTTTCTTTTTTTTTTAACGCGATGCAATCTACAAGCTTGGTGCACAAGTAGACACTGCGTTTTATACAGTGGGATTGGAAACTGGGTAAATGATTTAAATTGTCCTTTGTTGTTGAGGTTTCTTTCCCGCCCAGTTCATAACACTGATCTAGTACCATTGACCTCATGACGTACAAAGGCTTTTAACTGTTAACTCGGAGCGAGTGTCGAATTTGTGTGTTCTCAAAACTTCGAAGCATGCCCATGTTCCTACTTTCGAATGTGTTCTCTGCCCTTGAAGAACTTGACTCTTTAAGATTTTAACTTGGACTGAGATCTTGGATTGTTCTTTTCTTTCTCTTATGAGAACTGCTCTCAGAAATCTTATTTGCCCTCATATTTGTTAATTTATCTTTCTGTCCATATCCCCAACATTAAAATTTTGTGCCAGACGTTTTTCAGTAAATGACAATTTAAAAAACTTGCTGTAAAAGTGGACTTTGAGATTTTGTATTGGCGGATTTAGAACGAACCAGACTTCAGATTATTCATTATATCTGTATTAGATGGCTTTAACTTTCTGTGCACGTTTTGAGCAGGCAAAATTCACGGTGGATTTGACATCTGTTCGAAATGGTTGCCATGACTTTGAGGCTGACAGTGGTCTGTTCTCTTGCAGGACAAAATACAATCTTTAGACTAGATTATGTTTGTTTCATGCTATACCTGTTGGCTTTCTTGGCACTTTTTGAGCAGACAAATTTGAGCCGCGACGCGAGAAAACCAACAAAGTGGTTGTGCACCCAGCGCGGAATCAGATCAGTCTGGGCATCCACCCAGTCTGATCAGAGGCTTCGCTGTCCGCATGAAGGTAGCTTAGACCCTTAGCTACACTTTAAGCAGTCCGGGAAGACTCTGTTCAGACTAGGCAGATGCTCAGGCTGATCTTAGTCTGCGGTGGGCGCACAACCACTTTGTTGGTTTTCTCGAGTCGCGGCTCAAATTTTATTGTCAATTTCACCGCAGTTTGAAGTGGTTTGCTTTTTTTCCCTTTTTTTTTTAATTAGATTAACAAAGTAGGGTGATTTGATTGTGATTTGTTCTCTTGTATGACAAAAAGCAGTCCATAGCCTATATTATGTTGTTTCAAGATTTTTATATCTATCGATACTCTTAATAATGAAACGTTTCGTTTCGGATTTCTGTGCAGGTCTTTCAGGTAGAATGCTCATATTAAGTTTGCAGGCTGACTTGGACTTTTGTAATCAGGAGTAACAAAGTACGTCATAGAGCAGGGGCCGTATTCATAAAACGACTTAAGTGGTTGCTATGCTGTTGCTAAGACTGAATTTCTATAAAGGAGATTCCCTACTTCTATGAACTTTGCTCTGGAGGAACAGTCTGAAAAAGATTGTTCCTCCAGAGCAAATTTCATAGTTGTAGGGAATCTCCTTCATAGAAATTCCTCCTTAGCAACAGCGTAGCAACGACTTAAGTCGTTTTATAAATACGGCCCCAGGTGTTTAGATTATCATCAGTAGAATTATCATCATTGGTACGGGCAGAAAAAAGATATGTCACGGCGATATTTACCTCGCCGTGCATGAATGAATCAAACAGTACATGAAATAAGTAGTGAACTTCGGATTCGATAGGTGTCGCGTTGCTATAATAAGCATGAACAGACTGAATACCGGACAGACATTTCATCTTCACAATAGCAAAGCACATGAATCGATAACGGTGACCATTACAACACGAGCATCATAAACATTCGGCGCCATTTTGATTTTTTTCTTTTTAAAGTACGGAGGAAAATCTCAGGAACTGACAGAATTCAAGTCCAGATCCAACCCAAGACACCATTTGGGAAAGGGACAACACAAAACTAGTTATCACCAAAGACAACTCCAGCGGCAGCTATGTGAACAGCAAATTCCCGTGTAGGTGGTCAACGGTCTATCAACATTATATCAATAATAGACATAGCAACTAACAACACATAAAACAACAAAGAAAAAACAAAACAGAACTGCCGCCTTGGAAGTTTTTCCGTTGTTAAAAGTAAAAGACATGCTTGTAACACAAGAAATGGAGGTTATGTGATGCCTACATGCATATATAGTCGAGTTATAGAGGGCATAACTCTTCAAACTTGAGAAATTATCAAACACCGCATTTCAACTTTTAATCTGGACATCTGAGATAAACATGTATCCACCAGTACCAGATTCTGGTACTTTGCGTATTTAAATAATGATACAGATTAAGAATTTCAAGAGGAACGCGACTGCTGGTGTCTACCTAGCTGACTGACAAAGAAAAAAAATATTAAGTAAAAATAGATGTTGATGCTGTTGTGTCATCTTCTGTGTAAATATGCTCTTTTCCCTATTGGTTTTGAGAGCGGAATGTGGGATTCGATTGTATTAATTCCTTGTCATTGCCCATCTTTTTACTTTACTGCAGATAGAAAATAGATAAAATACTGCATACAAGCCCAATGAAGTAAAATTTTATAAGCCCCAAATATGGAGACAGGGAAAGTTTTTAGTCTGGGTATCAGTTTCAACATTATAGGAGATAAGCGGTGACGTCATCGATAAGAATTGCCAGGGGATTCTCCACGCTGGTTGGCAAGAAGTCGATAGTCATTCACGCTACATTGAACGTTTATTGGGTGATGTTAAACTATGTTGTTAATCATGCCGTGTTTATTGCGCATTGTGATGCATCTTTTATATATAAATGATGACGCTAAGAAATGTAGGTATTTTAGTGTAAAATATTATTCTATTGTCTCTTCGAATTCATTTAAATTGGTTCCGCATGAAGTGCTTTAAGATGTACGTTTTATATGGATACTCTAAAAAAATATACTGTATCTGGTGTACATTTTCTGAAATTAAACCGATCATTTTATTGCTTATAAATAAATGTATCCGGTATTCAGCGGGTCTTTTGATAAGGGTGTCTTTATCATATTTCAAAGAACGCCGCCCGTGTCCTACAGTGACAGTTTCATCAGTATGAAGCAACTGATTTTGGCGGTGTGGCTAATTTACATATCAAATAAAACTCGATTATATAACCTATGATATTTTGATATTAATGTCCTTGTCCCTTCATAAAATATCACGGGCAAACAATAGAGAGAGACAGAGAGAGAGAGAATTTGTTTACTGAGCTCGTACTAAATAATGTGGTAATTATTGCATTTCAAAACAGAGAAGGTTCTTTGTTTATATACTATCCTTTACCGTTTCAACAAACAATGAGACAGAGAGAGAGAGATTTGTTGTTCAGATGTCATGAGCTCGGACTAAATAATTTAACCGTGAAAAAGACGGTTGCAATGCGTCAAATAACATTCATTCTATTGGCATGGTTGGTATCCAGTGCCTTTCTATTATGATGATTCCACCGCTGCCGGAGGAATGTTTGACCTTGGGCGTATCATCAGCAGACATTAACAATTCTGATTCTGATTTGTTACTAATTTAAGATTATCTACACACTAGTGAGTCAAACAGATGGATGGATGGATGGATGGATGGATGGATGCAAAGACGGTAAGCAGTGTGTCAAATAACATTCATTCTATTGGCATGGTTGGTATCCAGTTCCTTTCTTTTATGATGATTCCACCACTGCCTGAGGAATGTTTGTCTTTGGACGTATCATCAGCGGACATGACCAATTCTAATTCTGACTAGTTTAAGATTATCAACACACAAATGAGTCAAACAGATGGATGGATGGATTACTTGCGATCTTACGTCCTTTTCAACAGTATTTCAGTCATATCAGGACGATGGTTGGGTGATAATGAAAGGCTGTGTCCAATGGAGCCCCATTTACGATTGAAAAGATTCCCGCCTATGACATGGCTTGAACCCGGGACCGGTGGATCATCAGGTCAGTACTACCGGGGCTCCTAAGTCGAACAGCATTATTATATTTTGGGATATCCATGTCATGTTACACCAAATTTCTTTTGTTTCAAGGTCATTCTCTGCTATACAGAAGAAAACGTGTGGTTGCAGGAACAGCTTATCAATTAATTATGAAAGGTAAGAACAGTAATACTGTCATCTCTCGATATCTCGAATCCTGATATCTCAAAGTACGTTCTTATATAAAAAAAATCTATGAATAATTTCCTATTTTTATTTACATTTCAAGTCTTGTAAATTCAACCAACTGATATGTCAAAGTAATTTTTGTGAGAGCAGAAAATTTACTTTGAGATATCAGTTGTTTGGAATGCACTTTGAGATATCGACAGTTGACTACTATTTTACCCATTTATTCCCAATGGACTCTTTTACCGTGTTGTATAGACTGGTTCATTTGCAATATAAGGAGTGTCAGCATAGTCTAGTCTAGTCTACGCTACAAGTAACCTTGCTTGGTCGGTGGGGCACCATAGATGGCTTTACAACAATCTGTTTCCACCTTGTCCTGTATTCAGCTGCCTTAGTTGTGCTTAGGCGGGTCAAAAGAAGGAAAAATGCCAAATTCCAACAAGGGCCATAACTCCATCAAAATTTTACGGAATTCTCCCAAAACTTAATCAGGTAATCTACTCCTCATACTCAGTCAATGTACCAAATATCAAGACCATAGCTCAAATACTTCTTGAGATATCTCGCTAACAAGATAGTCATCTCATTTTTCTAAAAGGGGCATAACTCTAAAAGGGGGCATAATTAGGAAAAGAAAAAAATATGTGTCGGCTACTTTTCCATGAATCCATATATGAAATTTCAAGACCTAGCTAGCAGGGTTCCAAAGTTACAGCAATCATGAAAAAGTGTGACGCACGCACGGACGGACGGACAAGCCAAAGCAATAGTCCCCACCAACTTTTTCAAAGTTGGGGGCATAAATATGGTCTGTATATGACAAAAATGCCATGTTGTGATTTTTCTTCACTCGTTTAACTGCTAGCGGTGAGCAGTGACGTGACAGTTGGCACTCAGCACTTTTTTTTTTTTTTTTTTTTTTTTTTTTTTCATTTTTGCTAATTTGATGTTCGTCAAAATAGCAAACAATAATGTTTTATAACGGCAGGCATGCATGCTTGGAATGAACTGATGTATGGCGCTACCAGAGTCAAGTCTAGGTTTAGAAACATTAGGAACTATGAAAAACCTGGCGGTTACCCAGCGGCGGAAGAACAATTCCTCAAACTTGGACCTCAAAAACTTCATTGGACTGCAAAACCAAGTGGGGTAAGAGCTATGTATAACATTTATATAAACAATGTATTATGGCATTCCCCCACCTCCGGAGGTGGTGGTGGTGGGGGGGCCACATATTGTTTTTCCTATAGTTGTCTTTCTGTCCGTCTGTTTGTATGGCCGTTCATCCGTCTGTCTGTCCATCACAAATCGTGTCCGCTCTTTAAGTCTGAAACCGTCTAAGACATTTCACAAAACTTGGTACAAATATGAAGCATCAGCAGACAATGGGCAGAAAAGGAAAGGAAATGAGCTGCGACACGAGAAAACCAACAATGTGGTTGTGTTCCCAGTGCAGACTCAGATCAGCCTGAGCTTCTGCCCAGTCAGATTAGACTCTTCACTAAGCGCTTAACGGCTGGCTTAGAGTCTAAGCGACCTGCATGCGGACAGCGAAGACTCTGATCAGACTGGGCGGATGCCCAGGCTGATCTGAGTCTGCGCTGGGTGCACAACCACATTTGGTTAGACAGATTCTGTGATACTTGACACAAAGAAAACGAAGCGAGGGACATTGGCAAGAGGAGGGTTCAGCCATTCCATCCTTCTGTCTGTCGTCAGCGATATGTACCAATTTAAAATTTCTTAAAGAGTTCCTTCAAGAGCAGAGAACACATTCGAAAGAAGGAATGTGGACCATACTTCGGAGCTTTGGCTACCTAAGCTTCATCAGTGACCCTGACATAATTTGGTGACGACAACCAGAGAAAACACTGTATACCCTTTTGGATAATGACTATGAAACTTCACAGAAATATTCATCCTGATTCCAAGGTGAGATACAGGCATAAAAGATAACTCCTGCTTGAGTTGTATTCAGTCAATGTTCCTGTTCCCTTTTACATATATTTGGTAATTCATATGTTAAATGTGTCGCGTTATGTAGTATACTGAGGGATCAAACATATTTTCAACGAATTAACAGGCAAGAATGATAAGTGATGCTTGAATTATTTTCCCGGGGCTCATGTTCATGCCCTCTTTCACATATATTTGGATTTTTTATTGATTTGTTGCTTTACGTCCACGGTAAACAACTATGGTCATGTCGGGACGGTCAGTTGACCTAAACACACTATTCCTGGGCAGGCTTAGACCTCCTAAGCGGTTAACCAGTACTAAGTGCACATATTTTCGCCAGTAACTGACAACTGCCCTTCTTGAATCAGCAGAAGGAGAAACAAAAGTATGTGGCCAGACCGGGTATCGAACCCAGGACCTCTGACTTATAAGTCTGGTGCCTTTCCGACTGCGCTACGCGGCCCGGTCATATATTTGGAATATCATAGAAGCTTACGTACATGTCTACCTTACACCAACACTTTCCACACTGTAAAAATCGCGCTTAGCTATAAAACACAAGTTGTTACATGTTTAGGTGTAAACATGTTTAGGAATATGTCATATAGCTAAACATGTACGCCTTTTCTATTATTCTCCCGGACAAAGTCTGCTAGACACGCTTTATTCTGTTACGCGTTTCGGATGAATCCATTCTCTAATTTACCCGTTGAAGAACGAAAAAAGAGACGAAAATGTTGACAGAGGAAATTTTCAAAATAAAAGGTAGATATAACCAGTTTTGTACATGTTTAATTTCTAAACATAAACCTAAACATACTGCAAATTGAACATGTTACGATTTAAAAACATAAAAAATCGCACTGCATTTTTGCATTGGTTCTAAACACATTTTTACAGTGCAGTACTTAAGGCGAATTGGTAAACTTTCAGGGGAATTCAACTCATACATTTTCATTTTACATCTGGGGCCGTATTCATAAAGCCACTTAAGTCGTTGCTACGCGGTTGCTAAGGCTAAATATCTATAGAGGAGATTCCCTACAACTATGAAATTTGGTCTGGAGGAACAGTCTTTGTAAGAGTAAATTTCGTAGCTGTAGGGAATCTCCTTCAAGGAAATTTAGGCTTAGCAACAGCATAGCAACCACTTAAGTCGTTTTATGAATACGGTCCCTGTTCTCAATGGGATGCTACCGTTAAAGATAAGAACTTACTCCCCTTGATGTAAACTTCTTCCTTCAACTCTTTAAGCACCAGTGACGAAATTAGCAGAATTTGCAAACAGCGTAGATCCTCATGTGGATCTACACTGTTTGCCCTCTACTCTTTGATTTTCTCAATATGAAATGTCTTGGACAAGGCATTTTTTTAATTCTTGCAGACGTAAATTTTGTCGTCTGCTTTTTGGTGCTTAAAAAGTTAAGAGTATTCTCCTCTTTGGAAAGATATAGTCATCCAAGGAAGCAAGCAGGAAGTCACAGGAGTTGTCTCTCTTTGGAGAATGAGTCCCAAGATGAAACACGGGCAAAAAGATTACTGACTGATTTACTTTCCCTGGTTTTTGGAAGTTCAAAGAAAGCTCACATATGTTTACCTTACATCAACAATGCGTCGCGTACTGTAATAGATTGATCAAACATATATTGTATGTACAATGTATTAACATGAAAAAGATAACTATTGCTTGATTTATCTCCCCTCTGGGTTCATTTTCATGTTCTCTTTTACATATTTTTTGAAATTCATGAAAGCTTCTCATAGATTCACCTAACGCCAAGTCGCCAATGATACCAATATTTGAGATGAATGGGAACACTTTCAGTATGTAACGAGTCACCCAGG
The DNA here is from genome assembly GCA_963989385.1 of Ctena decussata. NCBI lineage: Eukaryota > Metazoa > Mollusca > Bivalvia > Lucinida > Lucinidae > Ctena > Ctena decussata. Next base: position 89,550,306 of record OZ022501.1, read on the forward strand.
CCATTTTCATCTTAGTCCCTTCTCTGTGGGGGTCGGAAACTTAAAGTAAAGAGTTTGTTTCCCTAGGCTTTACGAGGCGACCCCTCCTCTATGGAAGAATATAATCGCCGAGGGAAGCAAATACACGGTATGTAAGCCGACTAAAGTACGCATATGGGTACATCTCCAGGGGCCGTATTCATAAAGCCACTTAAGTCGTTGCTATGCGGTTGCTAAGGCTAAATATCTATAAAGGAGATTCCCTCATAACTATGAAATTTGGTCTGGAGGAACAGTCTTTGTAACTATGAAATTTGGTCTGGAGGAAGTCTTACAAAGACTGTTCCTCCAGACCAAATTTCATAGTTGTAGGGAATCTCCTTCAAAGAAATTTAGCTTTAGCAACAGCATAGTAACCACTTAAGTCGTTTTATGAATACGGCTCCTGGGCTTTCGACATACACAGCGAGACAACTTTTGTGATTTCCTGTTTCCACGGTACGTAGGCCGATTTACGTACGCGGAAATATTGCGGGAAACTACGTAAGAGAGATAAACAACCTTTTTTGACAGTTTTTCTTAAATACTTGCACAAACGAAAAATATCACAGATTTGCATTTACAAATATATACGGCATATTTTCGTCTATCTGCTTCCGCTACACTTACAATATTAAGCCTGGTTATAGAAAAGCTTCTTCAGAAAACAGTTATTCCTTAATCTTTTGCAAAATTGCACAGGCACCTGACGCGTTGTTTGGATCGAAAACATTAGAATTTAGGTTAATATTCTAAATATGAGACAAAAAATATAAATTATTCAAAAAAAAAATCTGGTAGATATAAATACTGACAAGGTACATAACACCCAGCCCCCCAATTATTGGGTCTGTCTGTTCAGCTGGCCGAACCCAAAGAACTGGGTATGCCAAGAAGGACTATGCCATATGTACATCAACATCAGATAGCCCTTCAGTGATTTAAATACCTCATAGCATCTAAAACATGCTCAAAGTTTATTTACGCTTCAAAACACACCGAATGTGTACACGTAAGACAACTCTCTGGCACACCGAAAGTAAATAAACTTTTGCCTTTCCCTCTAATTCTAATCTAAATCCGAAAAAAGTCCATAAATGTCAACATTCCTAATCGAACTTTAACTAATTCTATCACCTACCATGAGAATTATCCACAATTAACAGTTCTGAGCAGCAGAAATTACAATCTTTCTTGTTGACTCTACTTTTTGTTTACTAGCGCTTCCATCTTACACAACGCGTGTAGATGCATAGGGCGCATGTATTGGTGATCAACACGGAAGCGCTTGTAAACAAAAAGTCGAGTCAACAAGGTGCCTGTGCAAAATTGTACCCATAGCGAGTGGCTTACTAATACTTTCCCGTAGGTAAATCGACCTACATACAGTGCAAAAAGGAAGTCACAAAAATTGTTTCGCTGCGTTAAAATGGTGTAAAAGCCTGGAGGTATACACATACATCTTAAAACAGGCTGGGTTTTCTAACCACGACACGACAAAACAAATAAAGTGGCATGAGCGTCCAGCAAAGACTCTGTACAGTCTGATCAGAGACTTCGCTGTGCGCTTAAAACGTAGCTATGGATCAAAGATACCTACATGCAGACAACAAAGATTCTGATCAGACTAGGCGGATGCCCAGGGTGAACAGAGTCTTTGCTGGGCGCACATGCCACTTTGTTGGTATTGTCATGTTGCGGCTCATTTATTACAGTTTGATTCATCCTTCAGAATTCCGAATGGAGTGGCCAAGTAGGCGACAGGACAATAATCTTGAAGACATCACGTGACAGAGCTCCTGGTAACACCTATATCCAGATTTACAGGAACAACGGCAGACCAGCGGACAATATCATTGACGAAATAAGATACATAAAATGAACACAAGATGGTCAAGAGCAGGCCTATTGTGTGCCAGTGACCTATTTCGAGGACCTGTGAATGAAGTGATATAATAACCACAGTTAATAACGAAAGTTACCCCTTCTATATTAAATCAGAATGTAGACTAACTAAATGCTTCCATTTGGTAACAGAGCATTTGTTAATCCTTTTCTACCTAAATATAGAATCAAATTTGGTTAAATATTTGAAGTTACATACAAATATCCGCCATACTGCATACAGTTGTATTGTATTAGGGAGAAGAACTCTATAAGCACTCAGCTTTCGTTCTAATCCCAAGATTGTATTGTATATATATATATGTATGTATGTAACAATTTAAAAAACGAATAAAATATGTTTAAACCAAAAAGGTATCACAAAAATGGCCGCCACTGGTCGCAAGCCAGTAGTGTCCACTTAACTTTGCGAATTCAGCGGAGCGTAAAATATATGTCAAGTGTGGACATTAGTGTTACTTTACTTGAGACCATTCTAAGGAGAAAAAATATGCCAGGTTTTACGAGTGTAAATATCATAGTTTGAGAGAAAAGAACTTTACGTACCTGTAGACCGACGGACAGCAAATCGAACTCCTGTAACGCACCTTGCTAAAGCAGGTGCGACAATATACCGTAACTTGTTTTGGCATATCCGTCAACCAATATATTTTAGCCGTAATATCAGAAACGGTGTCACTTGACTCACATGCAAACATCTTGCCGGACGCTACAGAAGTCTATGTAGCAAAAGGCGAACTTTCATAGGAAGCACAGACGGATAGTAGGGGAGAGTCGGGTAACTTCGGACAGGCGGGTAAATTCGGACAGTGACATTGTTTCCCTTATAAATCAGTTATTTGGAACTAAAACAAAAATAACTGGCCAAACAGTGAGAATCCTGATGAGACGGCTCATTATGAGCCGTCTCATCTGGATTTTCACTGTTTGCAATGGTATGTCCGAATTTACCCGCCTGTCCGAAGTTACCCGACTCTCCCCTACCATGTCTTAACATGTGAAACAGCTCTTCTGTCCTCCTTGACGAGGATCAACTCTTAACTCTCTAAGCACCAAAAAAGGAGACGACATAATTTACGTCTGCAAAAAATAAAACATGCCTTATCCAAGACATTTCATATTGAGAATTCAAAGACTAGAGGGCAAACAGTGTAGATCTAGATGTGGCGGCTTATTATGAGCCGCCTCATCAAGATCTACACTGTTTGCAAATTCTGCTATTTGCGTCACTGGTGCTTAAAGTGTTAAATATAATAATTTGTCTCCAAGACTCGCTTCTTCATTTTGAAGGGCAACATCGTCCAAGGATACTGAGTGAAAAGTCGCAAAGTTAGTCTCCTGTATAAATAGTTGTATACGCACATCTATTATTATGATAAAACGTCCGACCCTGGCACCAAAAAAGACAATACCAGTTGTATAGATGGATGGATGACTTACGATTTTACGTCCTTTTCAACAGCATCTCGGTCATATCAGGACGATGTGAGGGTGATAATGAAAGGCTGTGTGCAATGGAACCGCGTTTACGGTTGGACAGATTCCCGCCTCCGCTAGATCGGTAGGCCAGTGCTTAACCTACTGAGCTACCGGGGCTCCGAAACCAATTGTAAACAAGATCAGAGAAAATCTGACTGACGCCAAAATCTAAGCTTGGACTTTATAAGCTTACAGCTTTCGTTCAGATCCTCAATTTCGAACCGTGTATATCTTATACCATGCATGTTATTTTCTTGAATAAAAATTGTTTAAACCAAAATCTAAGCTTTTGAAAAATTGTTGTTATCATTTTTACTGTCTACTTGAAAAAAAATACTTTTCTGGTGAAAATATAACAATTTCACCCAGTTTTATAGACAAAAATAATATATAAATAAAAAAATAAGTATATTTAACATACTTTACAGTATCCATAGATATATTCAAGCTGGAATCAAAAACAAATAAGTTGAAACCATTTAACCCTTAAAGCGCCAAAAATTAAAATTGTTGAATTGGCAAACAGTGAAGATTCAGATGAGGTGGCTCATAATGAGCCACCTCATCTGAATCTACACTGTTTGCCCTCTAATGTTCGATTTCTCAATATGATATCGCTTGGACGAGACATTTTTTGAAATTCTACAGACGTCAATTTTGTCACCTGCTTTTTGGCGCATTTAGGGTTAATAGTAGAGAAAATGTTTTCATCTTCAAACAGGAAAAGACACGAACAGACTCGATGCCAAAAGGTACATAATTGAGCCACGACACGAGAAAACCAACAATGTGGTTGTGCGCCCAGCGCAGACTCAGATCAGCCTGGGCATCCGATCAGTCTGACCAGAGTCTTCGCTATCCGTTTGAGCACTTAAAGAAGAGTCTGATCAAACTGCGCGGCTGCCCAAGCTCATCTGAGTCATTGCTGGGGCGCACAACCACATTGTTGGTGTTCTCATATCGCGGCTCAATTTCCTGAAAAACACAGTTATGAGAATTTGACCAAAAAATACCTAGCATCCCATAAACAGGAAATGGCAAACAGTGCAGACCCAGACCAGACGCCGCAAAACGCGGCGTCTAATCAGGGTCTACTTTATTTGCATGAGTCAAATCGGTATTTTGCCGTAAATGAAATACTGAGCCGCAACACGGGAAAACAAACAAAGTGGTTGTACGCCCAGCGCAGACTCAGATCAGCCTGGGCATCCGCCCAGTCTGATCAGGGTCTTCGCTGTCCGCATTGAGCTAGCCTAGACCCATAGCTACCCTTTAAGCGCTTTAAGCGAGGAGTCTGATCTGACTGGGCGGATGCCCAGGCTGACCTGAGTCTGCGCTGGCCGCACAACCACTTAATTATCTCGTGTCGCGGCTCAAATGATAACAAGAGGGCCATGAGGCCCTGAATCGCTCACCTGAACAATTGGCGAGGTGGCTTTTACTTATCATGTCTGAAATTGTCAAAATATGAGTTTTGGGTCAAAAGTCAAAGAATGACCATGACCACTTGTACTCATAAATCTTCATGTACTCATTAAGACAACCATATATACCATTTTTAGGCCAAAATCTTCAAAACTTTCCATGAAATCTTATGTTCTAGCATTTTCCCATATTTGACCATGCCGCAAAAAAGGTCAAGGTAAACCCAAGGTCACCATTTGAACAGTCTTGGTGGTACTCTAGTACTCCATGCTATTTACCAAGTTTCAAGGCCATAGGTGTATTGGTTCTGGAGAAGAAAAATATTAAGATTTATACCATAAGTGGTAATGGCGGCCAAGTTGGTCATGTGACCTGGACAGTTTGAACAAATTTTTCATTCAATCAACCCCTGGAGGCTCTATATGAAATGTGTTCACAATTGGCCCTTTGGCTTTTGAGGAAATGGTTGAAAATGTCAAAATATGAGCGATCTGGATCAAAGGTAAAAAAATGACCTTGACCTCTTGTACTCATAATTCTTCATGAACTCATTAAGAAAACTGTATATACCAATTTTTTAGGCCAAAATCTTCAAAACTTTCCATGAAATCTTATGTTCTACCAATTTCCCATATTTGGCCTTGCTGTAAAAGGTCAAGGTCAACACAAGGTCATAATTTGAACAATCTTGATAGTACTCAAGTACCCAATGCTACATACAAAGTCTCAAGGCCATCGGTCAATTGGTTCTGGAGAAGAAGATTTATAAAGGTATTTACCATATATGGGCATGGCGGCCATGTTGGTCATGTGTCCAGGAGCGTTAGAAAATTTTTTCATTCCCTCAACCCCTCGAGGCTCTATATGAAATTTGGTTTCAATTGGCCCAGTGGTTTTAGAGCAGATTCTTTGAAATTGTCAAAATTTGAGATTTCTGGGTCAAAGGTCAAAGAATGACCTTGACCTCTTGTACTAACACATCTTCATGTACTCATTAAGATGATTGTATATACCAATTTTTAGGCCAAAATCTTCAAAACTTACCATGAAATCTCATGTGCTAGCATTTTCCGATATTTGACCTTGCCGTAAAAAAGGGCAAGGTCAACCCAGGGTCATAATTTGAACAATCTTGATAGAACTTGAGTACCCAATGCTACATACCGAGTTTCAAGGCCATCAGTCTACTGGTTCTGGAGAAGATTTTTAAAGGTTTTTACCATATATGGGCGTGGTGGCCATGTTGGTCATGTGACCTGGACCGTACGAACAAATTTTCATTCCCTCAACCCCTGGAGAATCTATATGCAATTTAATTACAATTGGCCTAGTTGTTTTTGAGGAGATTGTTTGATATTGTCAAAATATGAGAGTTCTGGGTCAAAGGTCAAAGAATGACCTTGACCTCTTGAACTCATAAATCTTCATGTAGTCATTAAGATGACTGTATGTACCAATTTTTAGGCCAAAATATTCAACAGTTTCCAAGATATCTTATGTTGCAGCATTTTGCCATATAAAAGCATAAGGAAGCAAATTTGACCTTACCGTAAAAAAGGTCAAGGTCAACCCAAGGTCATAATTTGAACAATCTTGGTAGTACTCGTGTACCCGATGCTACATACCAAGTTTCAAGGCCATCGCCCTATTGGTTCTGGAGAAGAAGATTTTTTCAGGTTTTTACCATATATGGGCATGGCGGCCATGTTGGTCATGTGACCAGGACCGTTTGAACAACTTTTCGTTCCTAAGGTCCAAGGAGGCTCTATATGAAATTTGGTTACAATCGGCCCAGCGGTTTCAGAGGAGAAGTTGTTTGAAAGTGTGGACGGACGACGGACGGACGGACGGACGGACGGACGGACGACGGACGACGGACAACGGAGCCTTACCATCCTATAAGCTCCCCCGGAGCCGCTGGCTCAGGTGAGCTAAAAACTCAGCTAAACCAGACACCCCTTAAATGAAAATGAACTCATTCAATTTATAAATTAAAGCTAGTGAAATGTATTCTTCCCTAACCAAATATGGACAACAGCTTTTTTTCTTTTTTTTTTGTGGTATTTTTCATTATACTGGAGTCAGGAAACACGATCAGAAAAACAAATACTCTTTATAGAAGGTAATAAAAGTTAGTTCTATTTGTAGAAAAGGATAATCAGATTAACATATATTTCATTCATAAGAATGACGCGGAGCAACCACTTTATACACTGCTCAAAATATTTAAAGGAACACCTAATATTTTTCCATAGACGACAGTGCAACGCATCCTCACTTTGAGGTTATATACTTTCGACCGATAAAGACACGGAATTTCCATTTATTTTGCCATTTTTTAAAGAGGGGCAAGGTTACTGACTGCACAGTTTTTGATCCAATATTTGTCCTGCCCTCGTCCATGGACAGATTTAAGTAAAACTGGTATTTTGCTAAAAATTTGCAATTTTTCAAAACAGGTTAAAAGCGTGAAAATTCAACCAAAATCAAAAGAACCATATTGTCTATGAAAATGAATGTCTTTCAAGATGCCCCTTATTGAGAAGATCCCTTTGAACTGAAGTTTATGACGTTTTATAGACTTCAGCAAAATTACTCAATTTAAGAAAATAAGAAAATTGCAAAACTTGTACCATAGAAATGAGCAGGGCATCTATTGTGTTGAAATTCTGGTTGTCTTAAACTTCGATTCTTCTTAAAAGTGCTGAAAAAAGATGGAAATTCTTGCCCACTGACGGTCAAATTTATTGGCCGTTAAACTGGGCATGTGTTGTAGTAACATCTATGGGAAAACACCTGCTGCTCCTTTAAATATTTTAGCAGTGTAGTAATCTCTAGTAACAAATCCTCTAGGAACTAAAAAAAATATGGACACTGCTCTATTTGATCTTTAAGATGAAAGGGAGGCTTTCAGGGAAAACGACTCTGTAATTTTAATTTTGCTGTCGTTCACAATGCGTGCCCACTTATAATAAATAATTACCTCTCAATGGCTCAATGGGCAAATTCTTTCCTTTAAGAAAATACCCCACTTTGGTAAGACTTCATCGTAAACGCAAACAAACAAAAATCACAGTTCTTAGTTATTTCCCTTTCTAAAATGGCAGAAAACAAGTATATACCAACTTAATAGCATCTTTGAGCGTGTTCATTCATGGTGCATTAAGAGTCATCCGAAGTAATAAGATGCACTGTTCCCAGCAATGATTAACCATTTGGGAAGCGACACGACAAAACCAGCAAAGTGACATATATGCCCAGCAAAGATTCAAATCAACCTGTGCAGCCGCCCGGTCTGATCAGAGTCTTCGTATAACTTAGTGCGTTTAAAGCGCAGCTAATGGTCTAAGCTAGCGCCAAGCGGTCGGCCAAGACTCTTTCAGACTGGGTAAATGTCCAGGCTAATCTGAGTCTTTGCTGGGTGCACGTGCCACTGTTGGTCTTGCCATGTCGCGGCTCATTTTAAGAAGAAGAATGTATCTTAACAATCCAGCTATTTATTTGAGCTATCAGGGTCAAGGTCATCGCTGTCTGCTTTTTCTGTGTAAGCTCCAAATGGCATATCATTGCAGGACGATACATCGGTTGATGAAGTTGATAAACATGCAGACGCAGAAACGATATCTTGAAAGGTATAAGTCTGATCCTTAATCAAGAACCTGGAACTATTTTGAGGTAGTGTAGTAGCTTCCGGTATACTGACTGTCGATTGAGAGGGTGTGTTTGACACGCTACTGTTAACAGAACCTGTGATATACCCATTTTCCTTCATTTCAATCTCCTCAAACTTGAATTTTTCCACCTCGGGAACATACACTAGAGTAAATCCCATTTTTTCTACTAAGCTGTCCAGTCGCGATTTCCCCTTCCTTTTCTTTCGGTGCTTCTTCTTGGAACTTTTACTTGTTGAAAAGTCCGAAGTCGTAACAGCTTTCTGCAGTTCAAGCAGACGAACTCGTCCATCTGTCTCATTTAGCCGCTGTTTTGTTCTCTCGCACTTAAAAGAAAGCTTCATTTTGAAGCCGTCTTGTTTGAGATATTTTTCTTGTTTGAGATACTTCTGAATGTGCTCATCCTGTGTGTGCACGGTGTGGCTCTTCCGGTTGTGGGATCGTTTGATTCTTACAACGAGAGTGCAGCAGACGCCTATGGTGGAGTAAACCAAAATGGTGGCAACAATAAAGTGCATGGCACCTACGTGATCATATTTTGCTGTTTTGCTGATTTCTGCGGATGAATTCGAAAATGTCTCATTTTCCATTAACGTCATTGTGACGTTTTGCATGGCCCTGAGTGTGTCAGCTTACTTAAAAAGCTTCTAGTCGTTACCTCTGAGTACAATACTGCCACATGAAACACCCACTATGCAATTTATGACAGCTGAAACACTTTCCTTTGAGAAAGAATGAAAACTGCAACCATCATTCCTCGATTTGTATGACTGCGTATACCCGACGATGTTTACTTAGCAGTACCTTGTGTACAAAATACACCAACATGTCCTCCTAATAAAATCATGAAATGTTTTACGCGCTCCTGGCCCCGAGGTTATAAAACTTTTTTCATGCTCAACTCAGCTGAGCATGAAATTTGTTCTGCTCATAAATTTTAAAATGCCAACAATTGTTGGCATTTTAATATTTATGAGCAGAAAAAATAGCCTTCTTGGCTTATCTGAGCCTGAAAAATGCTGAATTTCCTCGTATTTTTATATTAATGAGCATTTTAAATTTCATGCTCAGCTGAGTTGAGCATGAAAAAAGTTTTATAACCTCGGGGCCTGGTGTCTCAAATAAAATTCCTCATTCTCAGGTCATACTCATCAAACACATACAATCAGATTCGAGTTATACACCCCTCAAATACATAAATTGCGCGTTTTTAACTCGGTGAAATAAGCTTTGTAATTTCAAATACCCTTACACAAGCCTGAAATGAATTTATAATCCAAAGAAAGTTTTTGTTTGTTTTTCGATTCACACAACACAATCAATATGATGTACTGAAGGTTATATACTATATACAAAGGTCACTTTCAATGTTATGAAGGTTTATTTTTATATCGTAAGGTGGTGTTACAGCTTATTTAATCACAATCGTTTGGATTAATATTTTCTTAATGCAAGACTGAAGTTAATGTTCTTAATAACGCTAGTATACTAAAATGTGTGTTACCGGTACTTTCACAGGAAACAACTGTGTCAGAATCATTCAAAGGAAAGACTTTGCTCCTTTAGAGGCAAATGCTTTCCTTTTAAAAGTAGATCACATTTTTGAAAGGTTTTTTATTATCAAGGGAAGTTAACAAGGGTAATAGGGGTTGTTCCCCTTGCAAACAAGGCATAAATATCAAAAGGCCAATTTTCTGTTCAAGATTTTTTGAAATCCCGTTCAACATAATAAGTTCTAGAACCTGTCATTAAAACACTCACATAAAGGCCCATTGCTCTATCAGGGGTATTTTTATCGCGAGCATTTTAAACAAATAAACATCCTAATCCAGGAGTTTCACGTACAAAAGTGTTGAAAAATGAGTTGGGCCATCTAAGTTGGCAACCAAAAGGCCATTTGAGTTGGCAACTTAGCCGACCTACTTTGAGATCATAAACTTGAATTAAATGGTAAAGATACAATGTACAGGAATTGGGCCTCATTCATTGTCCCGCTGTTGTTTATATTGCACTGCTCGAAGGGGAACCAAAATACCAAATGTATTCTTTCGAGCGATTTCTCAGTTTTCAGTAACAATTTTCCCGTATCTTCCGTCAAATATCCACATCAACCCACAGTTTATCACCAAATGTGAAAGATTGACCCGCACTTAAATTTCATAATGATTTGTGCTTAGCAAGGGCGTAGCTACCTATACGCAAATACGCAGGTGCGTATTGAAATTTTGTCAAATTGACAAAATTTCAACACACACCTGCGTATTTTCATGCGGAAATGTTGTTAATTGGGCATAATTACTGCCAACAGACACGAAAATTTGAAATATCTTAGTGGCTTAACCCACTATTATTGACCTTAATGAGTTTAAAACATGATTGTGCGTACTGTGTAATAGCCCCAAGCTACGCCCCTGCTTAGACACAGGGAGTTCTGTGCACAGAACTCCTATGTCCACGCACAAATCATTGAGACTCTAACTCTGTTTGAACATTTTTTATCTTAAAATGCTCGCTTAATTTAAATTCCATTCGTTTCATTAAACCTATGTATTCAGAAGTAAGACAAAATTGACATATCACTCTCTTCAGTCGCTTGCTACATTTTAGAATCGAGATCCCGAGGAGTAGGAAATCATATAGATGTGGCTTAATTACTGTAATTTTTCCAACTTTGAATAAAACATTTTGACAAGCTTTGTCTAACTTGCCAGGGGAACTACTTGTGCATACCCGGCTATGACTCTACATCTGGGTCTACAATGTTTTCTCACGTAATTCTGGCCCAAAGTTCTGGGGCATTTAACGGTTAATTTGGGATTGCCTACTGATTAAGAGCAATTTTTGTGAAAATTATCTAAATCCAAGAAATAAAATGAATTTTGAAGAATCGCGAACCCGCGCGCTATCGAAATCGCCTCATCGAATATAAATTAATATGCTCTGACGTCACCAGGGCGTGCACAAAACTTAAACACTTTTTTCTAAACTTTAACAATGGATTTAGATATGATTATATATAGACCTTGAGCTGACCATAGACCCCCCTCCCCCCCCCCCCCCCCAGGGGGAGTTTTGTACTCTATAATTTTCTGAAACTACATTATATAAGAAACAAAATGACACATGTTAGCCCTCTGTACGTTGGGGCGTTAACGTATGACGTCAACGTCAATTACACTACCCAAATTTACATATTCACGTTATAATAGAAGATACGCATTGTTGTACACATGCTAATATTCGCCCTAAATAATGTTGGGTTTTGTCTGCTAGTACATAAATCACTGTGTCAAAGTTATTGACATTGTCAAGGATCAGTTGACTAGCCTATATAACGTAGTTTACATTGCATTTGACGTTTTTCCCCTTCAGTGTCTAAATACATGTAATATAAGGAGCAAATTTTAAGAATTTAAGTGTAGCGAAAAGTTAATGTCATATATATGCCTGTTTCAATATTCTATTATAAAAAAGAAACAATCTTAAGTCTTATACTCGTCAGCTGTCACGATAAATATGTAACGTATATAACAAAAAAAAATACGAAAAAAAAAAAAAAAAAAACAGAATCAGACCAAATCTCTGAATTGTTGGACTGAAGTTTATACGTGCTCCATCATTCTTCTTTTAGTCATGCTCAGCTTATATAATTTAGGCAGCAGTTAAATTAGCAGTGGATACATTAAATGGGGACATTTTTGAAGAATTTAACCTACAAAATGACCAGAAAAGCTACGAAAGCCAACATAAGCTGCATTTTATATTTCAATGTTATCTTTAATTTGTCTTCAGTAGATACTGTTGTATATGTAAATATGAAGAAATGTCAATGTTATGTGTCCTCAAACTATAAAAAAACATCTAATAGTGGATATTTGAAAAACAATCTAACAGTAACATTACGTTATATAATTGTAATATGTCGAGGAATAAGATATTTGTGAGTCATCTGTTATCAAAATTTAAGTTCCCTGGCGGTATGAAGTATCTATTGCTGTAGTATAAGCTTACCACTGGTAGTCAGATGGCAAATTTAGCTCTTTGAAATACACAAGAGTTCAGCAAGACGCACATAGATTGTTACAGCTGAAGCAGTTCGACCTTGCCTTCAATTCAGTCTCACTTAAAAGTGACTTCATAAAAATGTTTTTTTTTTTTTAATTTTATGCATTAAATGAATTAAGTATAAGATTATATATGCTGCAACTGATTAATATTTAGGTTCTCGTTATGATGGGGATAAAACCAGTTTCGCTACCTGTGCTGTTGGCTGAGCCATTCAATTACCCTTCATACAAATATGCAACTGTGACTACCAGCCGAGGCAATCAAAAGCAGTACCAACTTGCCAGCATGCATTTACACCATTTTTCTAAGCTGTCAGTGGAATCGTCAGCCACGAGCCTCTTTGCACAGTAACTGCTTTACATGGGTTAGCAAATATGTGTGGCTCCCGTGATCATAACTTATATGTCAATTTGTGATCTACGTGATCTGTTTATGCAGCTCCCGGCCATCAAATACATTACAAAATGTTAACAATGTGAAAATTTAAGGATTATAAAAAGTGACTTACTTTATAACGCATACAACATTCTGTCTTCAGCCTGTTCAGGGGTTCTATTTTTCATTATGTTGTTACAAATATTCAAATGGTCAGGTAATTTTGCAAACCCCGTGGCTTTATTCCCACTTGTTGATACTATCAAGGACTAAAGGTGTTACAAAATACAAATTTAAGTCAGACAATTTTCAATAATGTAACAACCAATATTCAGGGGCTTTATACTCTAACAGTATTTAACATACTTGGACAAGGATTATTTGATAAGCAGTAAGATATCATAGATAGGCAGTTTACAACCATATTTATTGCTAAAAAGTAAACAATATGGTAATACAAGGTCACGGAGATCAAATGCAGAAAGTTACTTAGGTTAGCCCTTCCTTGGTGTGTATAGGTATGCATTATTTCTATTGTTTGATTATTTGCTCTTCAGTAATACTGTATTACTAGTTAAGGATATCGGAAATGAAGAATTCATAAACTCTGAATAAATACGTTGTATACGTTACTTGTTTGGTCTTTCTTTTTTTTCCCAATATTATACTCCAAAGCATATAACTACAGTGTAGGCAAATACATTCTGAAGGAGAACAACTAAGACTTGCTCATAAATATCTGAACAGCGATGACCAACATTAATATATTCTGTCATTTTCATTTGCCATATCATTATGTGTGCAGAGCTACTGGAACACTGTCGCTGGAAAACAAAAACAAAAACATTTTTGTCCAACTAAACGTGTCTTTATGATCTTTAGTGAATAGATTCTTTAAGAGATGATTGAGTGTAGTTAGACTCTTTAGGAGATGGTTGAATGTAGTTAGAATTTAAAGAGCAAGAAACAAAAGCATAGAAATATATATCATCTTAAACACTATAGCATTTATAGATAGCTACAGTATACAAGTTAACTGCCAGTGTCTCTTTTCTGTATTAAATATTTCTTATACTATACTCCAAAACTCCTGGTTCTCACATAACTGTAAGTTACATAATTGAACTAAGTAAAGCAATGAATTGACTCTACTATTAATTATTTTCAAAAGTTTGTTTTGTTTCTTAAATTGTAACTCAGCAATGTTGTTTTCTCTGGTAACGTAAAAAATACAATAGTCTTACAAAAGTAAGTATACGCTGCCAGCAAATATCTACATTAGCTATGACGCAGAACTGTATTTGGCTTAAGCCTTTAAACTTCAGGTTACTGTTCTGCTTTAAAGTTTTTCAGTGTGCACGTAAAAGCTATAACAAATCATGTCAATAAACAAGGTGGAACTCCAGTTTGCATTGTTGATTACCGAATTTTTTATAGTTTTAAACAAAACCGCTTAGCTTTTAATGGTATCAAACTGATTGCATATCATTTTATTTGAGCCCTATATGCAAAATCAATGCTGGCTTTTAATAGCTGCGGCTTCATTTCTGAAGTATTTTTTTTTTTATTTTTTTTTTTTTTTTTTTTTTTTGTTTGATTTTTTGGATTTTTCAGCTGTATAAAACAAAATTTCAGGTATGTTACTGTGTTTAGAACTCAAATGTACAAGTAGTAAAAGAAACAAACTGGACAATGCCATTATGAAATACTTTTATCTTTGATATGATAACAAAGTAAACAGCAAAACCCATTTTACATGTGCAGAATATGTCAATGCCCTTAACATTACAATTTGAAGTATACTGTGTTTAATCACGTATAAAACACACCTCATGAATCCCTAAAAGTAATAACTGAGATAAATGTTGATAGGTCCAAGTACACAATATATCATAAGATCACTAAGACATATGTTTTATTTTTTTAATGTGACAGTGAAAAAAATCCTCATTAAAGGTATTATAATAAAATATTTTAAATGTTAATGTTATTTACGTTACTACTAGTAATAGTTTATCATAGAAAATAAACCGGAATGAATTTTTCTCTTATATTAAAAGATTCTTTTATGAAGAAACTGCTACCAAAGAAAATAAAATGATTCTATCTTCATATTATATGACTTTAACAAAATTGGCCCTAGGTAACGTATATAATCGATCATTATGGACGACATAAATGCATTCAAAATACTGTTGAACTGCTCCTTGCTGTTTATATAGGTGGCATATTCAATATTACCGTTAACTGTTGTTTTCCATTCCAACAGTGTAGTCCAAGCGCTTGAATTATGCGGAAAGTGATAATTGTAATATGGAACATTCATAAGGGGTTCCTGTGTTAAACATCCTATTTCTCCCAAAGTATACAAGATAGGATAATAATTTTTGCAGATCTGAAAAGATCAATAAATTTTCTTTCACACATAAACAAATATTTGGTCTAATATTAAAGGAATAACTTACAAAAAGAAAGTATTTTGGATGAAAATTGCAATTTTAATGGAGAGTCAAGAAAAACGTCACGTATACTACACTACGTAGGCTAAAGTGACGTTTCAAACATCATAACTTTTAGCTATTGGATTGTTCTATTAGAGTCCATTATAATTTTAAAAATAGGAAATTGACTTCTATTTTTTATAATTTTTGATAATTTTTATTTTATGTTTATTATTTTAATGGGTAACGTAATGTAAAAGGCTGTTACAGCTTAACGCCCCACTCGCCAGAGGCCTAACATGCTGAAAAAACTTCTAAGATGCTGGTCTTTAAGAAAAGTATGGTCTACAAAACTCCCCCTGGGAGGGGAGGTAAAACCATATCTGGCTCATGGCCTATAAGCTCTGTGATTTTGGACTGGGTATCGCTCTATCGATTTTTCTACGCCGGCGATGACAGATTTTGGAGTAATAAATGCAGAACCAGATTAAAATACCCTGCTTGTAAAGTGAACACAGTGGAAAGGTCCGAAGACCTTTCCAATAAATTACAAGTGATAAGCCGAGTCAGCAGCTCTTTCCCAAATAGTTGGCAACTCAGCTATCTTTACTGAACTAAATAATTTAGACCAACAGAAGGGTTAATAAGTTAAACAGCACCGAACATAAAACAAATGCAACCGCAACAAAAGTACCGCCTTGGGACGGTTAGTAATAACTACTAGGGAGTTTAAACCGGTTTTACTGGGCCCAAACCTTCACCCTCACCCTCCGCCGCGGTGCACACAACTAGTTGGTAGTTCGGCTCGTATGGAGGTCCCCTAACTCATCAGTGAGTCATCACTGGCAACAATTAAAATCAAGAAACGACTTTGATAAAGCAAGAATGCATGAGGACTCGACATCCAAAACGTGTTGAGACACCAGGAGATCCCTGAGGCGTCAGTAACACCACCGCAGCACTGGAGTAAAAGAAGACCACCAGTTGAACCCCGGTGGGGGTTCAAGTTTACCAGGCGACACCAGAAACAAGGCGAAACTTCCCGATCCAGTCCAACCTGTTTCTGGTCGAGCATAATAAACTTGATATCAAAAGACGCTTAGATCTACATGATTTTCTATTGAACAAGCATCATTAAAAACTTTAAATGCGTAAAGAGCGTCAAACATATGTGAAGCAAAGCAGCTTATTCGAACTTGCTGACGTCATGAATACGTTATGACGTAAGCCGGTGATGTCATTTAACCAATCGAACGTTGTTATTACGGCCAACGTCACAAGGTGTGCATAGCCAGTTGTCATACGTGTAGAATGAGATCGCTTCTAAAGGCACTACCTGATACCATTCGTGGAAGCGCAGTTCTATAGTGACATGATATCACATTATGTTATCCGGTGGAATTTGCAGCAGAGGCATGATATGCATATTGTTTACTGCAACGTTTATAGTGAACTGGTAGACTTTCAGGGGGAGCAACTCTGCAATATATTTGCCTCCCTTTCAATAGTGTTCAACTCTTCTGAAGGAATTATTTGCTCCTCTTGGAGCAAATTCTGTCTTTCAAGAGAAGACGTTTTTCGGAATGGCGACATCGTCCATGGCAAAAAAAAACAAGGTCATAAAAGTTGTTTCCCTTTTAAAAAATGGCGGAAATGCAAAGGGTGTTTTGTACAACTTGGAATCTAAATTCAAAAAGATGAAGTAAGTCAGCCAAACTTGGCATCGCAAGAAGAATATGGTACAGGCGAATCATCATGAAAATTCGAGCCGCGACACGAGAAAACCAACAAAGTGGTTGTGCGCCCAGGGCAGACTCGGATCAGCCTGGGAATCTCACCCTGTCCAACCCTGAAGCCGGCGAAACGGTCGAAACGCCGGTTAAACGTGTTTGTAACGCCGGTAAATGGCCGATTCGCTCCAAATCTGCAATGGAGGCGCCCATACCCGATAAGTAAATTCTTGTTTCTGTGGTGTTTTATACATGTTTGCAATAAAGGAAATGGTGCCTTCGGTGGAAAATAAACTTATTTTTATCTGTTTGAATGAAAAGCAAATTCTGTCTAATTTCTCTAAACATTAAATCCGAAATTGGTAAACAAGGTTCGGTCATAGGCCGTTCAGCAGATATGTCCCCAAACGGTTCGTACTTTTGAAAATACGGAGAAAATATTAACATTCAAGCTGTTTGCAATGACTTTTAGAGAACACTTTTGAACTCTTTTATTGATTATTATAAAAAAGATAAATTAAAAACGCGCGATAAAAATTTTCTGGCAAAAACATTAAGTAACGCCGGTTAAAACGTGTTCAGAATTACCCGACATTAAGTTTCATTTCATTTCAGCTTAATTTAGATTCGGATTATGTTGCTTACTCCTTGCCTATTTCCACTTTATCTGTCTCTTACATGTAGGTTTCAGCACTTCGATTACTTTGCATGAAATACCAGGTATCTTAATGAGAGGCTATTAAACTTAAAAGGCAGGGTAAATAAGAATCTTACTTACCACAGGAATAAGCTCCAAAAAATTAAAAAAAAAACCCATACTCTTCCAAAATGCATTATTTTGTCATTTTAATAGAATTTTAGTTTCGGAAACCCCATTCTGACCCCAACCCCCAGTGATGGGTAGTTACGACAGCCCCTCGATTTTATGCGTCAGTTCCATGGCCAAGTACCTCCATCCCCATGATCAAATTGTAGGGAAGAAAGGAATAGGGTAGGGGGAACATGAAGCTTCATCCACCAGGGCAAATTGCAGGGAAGAGAGCAATATATAGGGTAGGATAGATACGGAGTAAGGAAGACAGTAGGATTATATGCGGACAGGTATCGAAAACACGATAAGGATCGGTGTTTTCAGACAGTTCAGACAGGAAAAACATTTTCAGTCTGAATCTTCAAACCAACTGGTATTTAGAACTTGTCTTTATTTTGCATTGTTTCAGAAACGGAGTGCTTTGTGTGTGGCGAGAATTTGCTTTCTGCAATTCTCCTTTTAAAACCGTTGCTAAAATCGTCTCTTGAACTTAACATTTCATTATCACTTATGCAGTTTGTTACACATAGAGTTATCACTCAAAGTTGACAATTTTAGTTTTATATCAAGTTGTGAAGGTTTTCGAATGACCCCTACCCTGTTTGATTGAGATTCATGCAGGCATATGAAACACTAGACTGGCCCCAGTCCTTGTGTTTAGAATGTATATCAGTAAGAAAGCTAACTCTACAAGGAATAATTTTTACATCAAGTAATTGCAGAGTTACCCTAGAAACACAATGGTTGGCCATCAAACACAATAGAACCATGTTGCACATATAGATATAGTTATGTTTTATTGGTTGATGAACTTATAACCATTTAGCTGGGATTCAGGCTAATGAGACACTACAATTGAAGAATCTGTTTTTGTGCATTTGAATGGGCTTTCCTCATGTAATATTTTTCATATTATCAATTCATACGGGTTATAGACATAACATAACCCAAATATCCCAAACTCTTTTACCACACAGTACTCAGCGCTGTCAGCATTCAGGTAGCGGTTGGAAAAGAAAATTGTAGTTTTCCCCCAAGCCGCATTAGATAAATATCATTAATCGTTTAGTGTAGTAAAATAATACATCAGGAAAAGGGCTCATAGCGGGATGGTTTCTTCTTACAGATAGTAAGAACGAAAAACAAATTGTCAAGTGTTCGTTTACCAAGCCCTTATTCGAGCAGACTAAGAGGTACTACCTGAGAGCGGGTCTCGAAATCGCGAATATGAAATAGTATACTACTATTTGATACACTTGCACTTATATTCACAAGCGGTAACATGTTAAATGCCAACGGACGGACACTCGGCGGCAGATGTGTGCAACTATGGTTCCGTACCACTGAGCCACTTCGTTACGAGAAATGAAACGGAGCAGAACTGTTAAATGCTACTTTTCTGATAGATACAAAAAGCCTGTCGTGTCGAACTGAATGTTTTAGTCAGAAAGTTATCATCAAGGGTCTTTAATTTATTTTTATATTAAACTATAAAAGTGTTCAATAAGGAACTAAAATAGGCAAGAAATAAGCAACATAACCCGTATCTAATTAAGCTGAAATGAAATGAAACTTAATTTCAGGTAATTCTGAACACGTTTTAACCGGCGTTACTTTATGTTTTTGCCAGAAATTTTTTATCTCGCGTTTTTTATTTATCTTTTTATAATAACCAATAAAAGTGTTCAAAAGTGTTCTCTTAAAGTCATTGCAAGCAGCTTGAATATTAATATTTTCTCCGTATTTTCAAAAGTACGAACCGTTTGGGGACACATCTGCTGAACGCCTATGGCCGAACCTTGTTTACCAATTTCGGATTTAATGTTTGGAGAAATCAGACAGAATTTGCTTTTCATTCAAACAGATCTGGTAAAATAAGTTTATTTTCCACCGAAGGCACCATTTCCTTAATTGCAAACATGTATAAAACACCACAGAAACAAGAATTTACTTACCAGGTATGGGCGCCGCCATTGCAGATTAGGAGCGAATCGGCCATTTACCGGCGTTACAAACACGTTTAACCGGCGTTTCGACCGTTTCGCCGGCTTCAGGGTTGGACAGGGTGAATCTGCTCAATCTGATCAAACTCTTCGCTAAGCGCTTAAAAGGGTAGCTAAGGTTCTAAGCTAGCTCCATGCGCTTTGTTTGTTTTCTCGTGTCGCGGCTCAAATTGAGAAAGACAGCCTGAAGAATGCTTGAAATAAAGCAAATACTTCGATAAACACTGAACGGATAGGTAAGATTTATTTTTTTGTTGATAAAATGATATCCTTGAGGCTGGCAAGAACTAAATCACGTGACAGGCACATGTCAAATAATGTTAGATCTACCACAACACCAGATGAATAACCTGATACAGTTTTGATGCAAAGCAATAAGCAATATTTATCGTTTCAATGTTAAACAAGAGGGCCATGAGGCCCTGAATCGCTAACCTGAGTATGGTGGCCATGTAGGTCATGTGACCTAGACCACTTGATAAAGTTTCGTTCCATCAGCTCCTGGAGGCTGTGAACGATATTTGCTTACAATTAGCCCTGCGGCTTTTGAGGGGATGTCTTAAATCGTCAAAATATGTGAGACATGGGTCAGAGGTCAAAGGATGACCTTGACCTCTTGTACCCGCAAATCTTACATGTACTAACTAAGACGACTGTATATACCAATTTTTAGGCCAAAATCTTCTAAACTTGCCATGGAATCTTACATTATATTCTACCATATCCCTAACTTGACCTTGTCTTAAAAAAGGTCAGAGTCAGTCCAAGGTCATCATTTGAACAATCTTGATAGTACTCAAGTACCTGATGCTATACACCAAGTTTCAAGGCCATCGGCCTATTGATTCTGAAGAAGAAGATTTTTAAATGTTTTTACCATATATGGGCGTGGCGGCCATGTTGGTCAAGTGACTAGGACCGTTTGAACTTTCCGTTCCCTCAGCCCCTAGAGGCTCAACATGAAATTTGGTTACAATTGGCCCAGTGGCGATTGAGGAGATGTGAAATTGTCAAAATATGAGAGACCAGGGTCAAAGGTCAAACAATGACCTTGACCTCTTGTGCGCATAAATTTTCATGTACTCATTAAGATGACTGTATATACCAATTTTCACGTGAAAATCTGTAACAGTTTCCAAGAAATCATATGTTCTAGCATTTTCCCATATAAAGGCTCGAGAAAGCAAATTTGACCTTACCGTAAAAAAGGTCAAGGTCATTCCAAGGTCATAATTTAAACAATCTTGGTAGTACTCGCGTACCCGATGCTAAATACCATGTTAGAAGGCCATCATCCAATTGTTTTGGAGAAGAAGATTTTCCTTCAAGTTGGTGTTTACTATATATGGGGGGTGGCGGCCATGTTGGTCATGTGACTAGGACCATTTGAACAAAATTTCGTTCCCTCAGCCTCTAGAGGCTCTATATGAAATTTGGTTACAATTGGCCCTGCGGCTTTCAAGGAGATAGGTGAAACTCTCAAAATATGAGAAGACTAGGGTCAAAGGTCAAACAATGACCTGGACCGCTTGTACGCATAAATTTTCATGTATTCATTAAGATGACTGTATATACCAATCTTCAGGTCAAAATCTTCAACCGTTACCAAGAAATCTTATGTTCTAGCATTTTCCCATATAAAGGCTAGAGAAAGCAAATTTGACCTTTTGTTACCATAAAAAAGGTCAAGGTCAACCCAGGGTCATAATTTGAACAATCTTGGTAGTTCTCGTGTACCTGATGCTATATACCAGGTTTCAATGCCATTGGCCTTTTGATTCTGGAGAAGAAGATTTTTAAAGGTTTTTACCATAGAGGCTCTACATGAAATTTGGTTACAATTTAGCCCAGTGGCTTTTGAGGAGATGTGTGAAATTGTCAAAATTTGATGAACCAGGGTCAAAGGTCAAACAGATTTTGACCTCTTGTACGCATATATTTTTTTGTACTTATTAAAATGACTGTATATACCAATCTTCTGGTCCAAATCTTTAATAGTTTCCAAGAAATTTTATGTTCTAGCATTTTCCCATATAAAAGCTACAGAATGCAAATTTGACCTTACCGTAAAAAAAGGTCAAGGTCAACCCAAGGTCATAATTTGAACAATCTTGGCAGTACTTGCGTCCTCGATGCTACATACCAAGTTTCAAGGCCATCGGCCTATTGGTCCTGGAGAAGAAGATATGTAAAGGTTTTTACCATATATGGGGGGTGGCGGCCATGTTGGTCTTGTGACCAGGACCTTTTGAATAACTTTTCGTTCCTAAGTCCCCTAGAGGCTACATATGAAATTTGGTTACAATTGGCCCAGCGGTCTCAGAGGAGAAGTCGTTTGAAATTGTGGACGCCGGAGCCTTACCATCCTATAAGCTCCCCCTGAGCCGTTGGCTCAGGTGAGCTTAAAATTCGTCCGCATGTGATTGGGTGACATATTTGTAGCAAATGTCACTGGGTTGTAAATTCGTGGATGTGTTCCGCCGCGAGATAAAAAATTAACGTACACACATCAGTTCACTTGTTTATTATTTTCTGTTGCACAGATGCTTTTGAAAACGTTTTAGTCTAAAACAGATTACAGATAATAAAATCTATATCAGAAATTAATGATTAAAGGAAGATACCCATCCATTCAAAATGAATTCATAAAGCTCCACACTGACTTTCCTACAACTAGCACATTTAAAATTATAGCGTCCATGCCTTGAACAGAACGAGTTGAAATTCACTGTATCAATGTATGGGGTATACCCGCTTGAATACAAAATAACAGTAAGCAAAGACTGTTTTGTTTGAAAATAAATAGGAGCCTGTATTCAGCCCTACTCTTAAAACATAACACTTTCTTTTCTCAAGAAAAAAAAGCAGATAAGGACCCTCCGTATAATAATCAAATAAGAGAACAATTTTGCAATAAAATTTTGCACCCATAATAGGAACAACCGTACCAGAAGGTACAAATCAGTAATCATTGCAATGTTTTCACAGGCTGATATCCGAGATTAGAAAAAAAAAGAAGGAAAAAAAAAAAAAAAACCCGAAATAGCAAAAGAAGGCATAAAAGCAATTGGTCAAACTTTTTTAAAAGTTTAATTCCCTATTTAGGCTCTAGGCATTTGCTTTTGTTATGAAATAAAACTTTTAAACTTTTATGCATGTTTAATATTGGAAGGATAAACAATTAGTGAAACGTCTTTTGCGCATGAATTTTATGCAAATTACTAACACCCACGAATTTACAACTCCCACGATTTTACAACCTCCATCGATAAATGATCATGACACGAACTGGTTTTTGTTTATTTATATTTTAAATGTCAGATAGTGACTGCTATACATGAATCTTTACCCGTCCCAATAACTCCTACTGTAGATTAATAACGATGGCACAAGGATGGCCGACCTGGAACTGACCGATGTGTCACCGTAGAACGAAATTTCCAACAATCAAACCAACGATTTACCTTGCAAAATGACAATTTTCAGTACAGTTATCCTATTATTGTCTTTAAAACATGTCCTTAGATCTAATGATAATCTGAATGATAGAAAGAAGGTCCACATGGACACACAATACTAACGAAGCGACACTAAAATGCTGACGAGGCCACACTCATTTTAAGCGCACATGCTACTCAATACACTGAGCAGGAAGAAGCCATTCGCACGTGACTTTAACTATTTGGGTACATTTCCAAGTTTTTTTTTTCTGCCATTTTTACGCTGGGGAGTTTCTTTGCTTGTTTGCTTTCTCGAGCAAAGCAACCTTTAAAGTAGTGGTCTATTCTTAATGGAAAAAATGTTCCTATAGGAGCATTTTTTCTTTTAAGAATTGACCCCATTGAGAAGGGTGACTAAACAACAGCAGTGTTGCTACTTCGTAAGGTATACATATTCTCCTTAAGGTCTTTTTTCACGTGACAGTGATTCTGACTGCTCATTTTAACCTTTCTTTCCTTCCTACGCTGGTAACATAATCAGTGTGAAAATATTTCTGCTCAATTAAGCTTCTTCTGAGACTAAAAATCAGCAGTGTTGCTTCTACGTAAAGTACAATGTATACACATTATCCTTAAGGCCATTTTTCCCGTGATAGCGGTTCTGACTGCTCAATGTAACCTTTCTTTCCTTCCTACACTGGTTACATATTCAGTCTGGAAACATTTCTGCTCAATTAAATTTCTATATTCCGCAGGAAGTTTATATTGCACGTGCCTGATGGTGTCCATTCTTTCAGTTCTTGCTAAGGAAAGTGAACGAACTGATGCGAGATAATCCGAGATTTGCATATCCTGAATTTTTCTTTCATGTTTTTTATATAAATGACTTGCAATAAATGCCACAATTCCGAGACTATAAACACAAACAGTGACAACAACAAACAACATGGCGCCAACTTGATCGTCTGCTGCCGTCAGAGAAGTGTCGTCTGCTGCCAACAGTATGGTACTTGCAGCCGAAGTTGGTATTCTACTTGTCGCTGATAACGCCACAAAGACGTCGTCGTTCGTTTTGTTAAAAACTTGGTCTGGATAGTTATCCATTACTTCATTTCAATTTTCCTTCAATGTGAAAGTAGCTATCTTGATTCTCCCAGTGGTTGCCAGCAGACAGTTATTTATTTCCCAAGAGTTACAAGAGATCTAAGTTTCTTCCCTTAAGCGTTGATTTCAATTTAAATATCTTTCTACCATGTCATTGTCCTTTAAAGTTCTTCATCACGAAAAGGTAGAAACGTTTTACTGTACATCTTATCTTAAAGATTAAAGTAATATTGTATTGACTTCAAAGGTGGTTTTGCCAAACATTCAATGACAGTATTTAAACATATTCGAATTTTCAGAAAAGTAAACAAATAAAGAGGGAATAAGGTTGAATGGTACCACGATTTACCTAAATAAGAACACATTTTAACCATCTTATGTGACTATCCTAAATTTGTTTAAGTTATTTTCACTATCAGACAAGATGTAAAAATATTGTTGGAGGTAATGGTAAACAGTGCAGACCCTGATCAGACTGCTCTTTTAGGAGCAGTCTGATATAGCTCTGCATTGTTTTCCTCAGTGTCTCAGTCCAAATATGTAGGGTTTTAAGGTAAGAAATAAATGGAAAATATCCGTGATAAGTAAATTTAATTAGGCAATACTACATAATTCGTATTCGTTTTGAAAAAGAAGTGTAATGTGTTAGTAAACCTATTCGGAGATTAGTGATTTTATACCAAGTTGGTTAATAAAAGTATTTCAAAAGGTCATAAAGCCACTGAGTATTCAGTGTACCCTTTTCTATATATAACAGCGAACGATTGCATCAAATTTTATGTAATTTTTTTTTTTTTTTTTTTTTTTTTTTTTTTTTTTTGCATTTTTAAATAATATTATGTAGTTCCTGGTTGAAAGCATTTCATCGATTTCTAAATTCCCATTGACTTTTTTTTGTGGATTAAGTTCTGAAGTTATCGTGATGAAACTTATATGGTCAGAAAGCAAAATAAATTCATTGAAATATAGCTTTTCAAACTTCATATGTAACAATTAAAATTTAGCTATTTGAAAGTCATTAAATTTTTCGAAGCACTTCTTTTGCTTTTGTTTTCTCTTACCCTCTGGTAGTATAACCGCTACAGTACTAGCCTCTCTCTCTGACAGAAAACGTACCGACCTCTCTCTCTTTCTCTGTTTCCCTATGGTGGTATGCTGCTACGGTACTTGCCTCTCTCTCTCTCTCAAAAAGGTAATAATCTCATTCTTTCCCTCTCACCTTCTGCCGCTGGTGGTTTGCTGCTTCAAAATTTGCCACTCTCCCTGACTAAACGTACTAACCTCTCTCTTTCCCTCTCACTGTCTCCCTCTGGTAGTATGCTACTAGAGTACTTGCCTCTCTCTCTCTCTCTGACAAAAAAATGCTGACCTCTCTCTTTCCCTCTCACTGTCTCCCTCTGGTAGTATGCTACTAGAGAACTTGCCTCTCTCTCTCTCTCTCTGACAAAAACATGCTGACCTCTCTCTTTCCCTCTCACTGTCGTCCTCTGGTGGTATGCAACTACAGTACTTGCCTCTTTCTTTCTCTGACAAAAACATGCTGACCTCTCTCTTTCCCTCTCACTGTCTCCCTCTGGTAGTATGCTACTAGAGTACTTGCCTCTCTCTCTCTGACAAAAACATGCTGACCTCTCTCTTTCCCTCTCACTGTCGTCCTCTGGTGGTATGCAACTACAGTACTTGCCTCTCTCTCTCTCTCTCTGACAAAAACGTGCTGACATCTCTGTTTCCCTCTCACTGTCTCCCTCTGGTGGTATGCAACTACAGTACTTGCCTCTCTCTCTCTCTCTGACAAAAACGTGCTGACCTCTCTCTTTCCATCTCATTGTCTCCCTCTGGTGGTATGCAACTACAGTACTTGCCTCTTTCTCTCTCTCTGACAAAAACATGCTGACCTCTCTCTTTCCCTCTCACTGTCTCCCTCTGGTGGTATGCAACTACAGTACTTGCCTCTCTCTCTCTCTGACAAAAACATGCTGACCTCTCTCTTTCCCTCTCACTGTCTCCCTCTGGTAGTATGCTGCTACAGTACTTGCCACTCTTTCTGACAAAAATGTGGTAACCTCTCTCTCTCACTGTCTCCCTATGGTTTAATGCTGCTACAGTACTTGCTACTCTCTCTGACAGAAAACGTGGTGAACTCTCTCTTTTCCTCTCACTGTCTCCCTCTGGTGGTATGCTGCTACAGTACTTCCTCTCTCTGTGACAAAATGTGCTCACCTCTGTTTCTGTCTGGTGGTATGCTGCTACAGTACTTCCTCTCTCTGTGACAAAACTGGCTCACCTCTGTCTCTCTCTGGTGGTATGCTGCTATAGTACTTGCCATGCTCTCTGCGAAAACAGTGCTAATCTCTCTCCCTCTCACTGTCCCCCTATGGTTTTATGCTGCTACAGTACTTGCCTCCCTGACAAAAACGTTCTAAACTCTTTATTTCCCTTTCATGGTCTCCCTCTAGTAGTATGCTGCTACAGTACTTTCTCTCTCTCTCTCTCTGACAAAACCATGCTCACCTCTCCCTCTGGTGGTATGTTGTTACAGTACTTGCCACGCTTTCTGTCAAAAAAGGGCTAACGGTTAAACCTCTCCCGTCTCACTGTCTCCCTTTGGTTTTATGCTGCTACAGTACTTGCCTTCCTGACAAAAACGTACTGAACCCTCTCTTTCCCTCTCTCTTTTGTGGTATGCTGCTACAGCACTTCCTCTCTCTCTGACGAAAACGTGCTAACCTCTCTCTTTCCATCTCACTGTCTTCCTCTGGTAGTATGCTGCGACAGTACTTGCGAATCTGCCTGCCAAAAACGTGTTAACCTCTCTCCCTCTCACTGTCTCCCTCTGGTTTTATGCTGCTTCAGTACTGGCTACTCTCTCTAACAAAAAACATGCTGACCTCTTTCCGTATCACTGTCTCCCGCTGCGCTGATGATTTACTGATGCAATACTTGCCTCTTTCTCTCATAAAACGTGCTGAACCTCTCTCTTTCTCTCTCACTGTCTCCCTCTTGTGGTATTCTGCTACAGTACTAGCCTCTTTCTGTGACAAAAACGTGCTAATCTCTCTCTCTTTCCCTTTCAGTATCATCGTCCGGTGATATGCTGCTACAGTACTTGCCTCTCTCTCTGACAGAAACGTGCTGACCTCTCTTTTCCTCTCACTATCTCCCTCTGGTGGTATGCTGCTACAGTACTTGCCTTTCTTTGGCAAAAACGTGATGACCTCTCTCTTTCCCTCTCAATATCTCCCTTTGGTGTTGTAGCTGTCACAGTACTTGCCTTTATGACAAATGTCCCTCTGGCAGTAGAGCTGCTACAGTACTGGTCAGTCTTTCTGGCAGAAAAGGAGATTACTGTCACTCTTTCCCTATCACTTTCTTCCTCTGGTAGTATAGCTGCTACTGCACTACCCATTCATTCTGATGACTCTTTTCCTCTCTTTGGTAGTATAGCCACTAAAGTACTAGCCTCTCTCTCTGATAACCTGTCTCTTTCCGTATCACTGTCTTCTTCTGATAGTATAGCTGCTCAAATTCAAGCCTTTGTCTGATAGCTTAGACTACTTTTCTGTCGCGCTCTGTTTACCCTCTCTGATAGCAAAAATGTTGATCTCCCTTTCTTTCTATTTCACTATCTCCCTTCGGTTGATTTGGTTTGTTGGTTGATTTGATGCTAAACGTCCACGGTAAACAACTAAGGTCATGTCGGGACGGTCAGTTAACCTAACCGCACTATTCCTGGGCAGGCTTATACCTCCTAAGCGGTTAACCAGTACTAAGTGCACATACTTTCGCCAGTAACTGACAACTGCCCTTCTTGAATCAGCGGAAGGAGAAACGAAAGTATGTGGCCAGACCGGGATTCGAACCCAGGACCTCTGACTTACGAGTCAGGTGCCCTACCGATTGCGCTACCCGGCCCGGCCCCCCTTCGGTTGAATAGCTGCTTAAGTACTATCATCTGTCTGATAATTTTGACTACCTTCTCTGTCTCACTCTATCTTTTCTCCTTGATAGAAAACCTGACGACCCTCTCTATCCCCCTCACTCTAACATCTGGAGGTATAGCTGCTACAGTAATGGCCTCTGTCTTATAGCTTAGACTACATGTCTGTCCTCCCCCCCCCCCCCACCCAACCCCACTCCAGCTCACCTCTGTCTCTCTGTTAGAAATCATGATGACCTCTGTATTTTCCTGTCACTATCTTCCTCTGGCAGTATATCTGTTATAGTAATAGAATCTGTCTGATTGCTTAGACTACCTTTCGCTCTCTCCTTCGTCTCTCTCTCTCTCTGATAGAAAATTGATGACATCTATTTCCCTCTCACTACCTCCTTTGACAGGTTATTACTGCAACCTCTAGCCTCAGATACCTATTATATACCTCTTTTTTGCTCTCCATAATATTTTTTTAAAGTATTGAGATTATTCTCTTCTGCAATTAAACTGTTCTTAGACTATCTATTTTCTTTAGTCTGCAATTACGCTGATCTTCCTTCTGACCACTCTCTCTCTCTCTCTCTCTCTCTCTCTCTCTCTCTCTCTCTGTTACACTTCATACTGTCTTATTGTATTGTAAATAATAGAAATAAACCTTTATACCACCCAAGACCTCCTACAACTTCACTGATATTTTTGGGAAATCTAATACTTGACAATATATTGGGTAATTCGAAAGTACAAAATCTAGAAATCCCCATTAGTTTTTCCCACTCATATCTTGTTTTTCCAAAGAGACTCATTTCTTCGACAAAATGACGAAACGCAGAAGAAAGAAAAAGACAAGAAAAAAGGGAATACAGCCTGCGACTACTAAACATTTGGAATAATTGCACAGCTAAACAGAGTCATGGCTGGGAGATTTAGTAAGTAAATGTTTTAGGATTTAGATCATAAAATATTTTCAACATCTAGTTTCATTTTCATTTTCATATGAGACTGCCGAAAGAAAAGAGTGGATATAATTGATAAAACTGCCAGTCTCTTAAAAAACTTAACGTAACGTACTACAAGCAGCATTAGTATTTAAGATAGTTGAGCCGCGACACGAGAAAACCAACAAAGTGGTTGTGCACCAAGCGCAGACTCAGATCAGCCTGGGCATCCGCCCAGTCTGATCAGAGTCTTCGCTGTCCGCATGGCGGTAGTTTAGACACTTTTAAACTACCCTTTAAGCGCTTAGCGAAGACTCTGATCAGACTTGGCGAATGCGTTGTTGGTTTTCTCGTGTCGCGGTTCATACATGTATAAGGATACACCTCTTTGTTTATCCGCCATTTTCACAAAGGGGTTAGACCCATTGAAAATGGGGTCTGACATAGGGAAGCAACCTCGTGTCTATAAGACGACCTTCATAAGACGGCACCTCATAAACGCTGACATTTTCATGTTTGCTTTTCTTCTAAACGTAGAAAGTTATTTTAACTTATTGTTTGCAAAGACGAATTATTGATATCCATAATTTTAATTATTAGACAATATTATTGATATCCATACTTCGAAATATGGACATAACACATTTGTATTATGGATATCCAATGATCTAAATGATTAATGGATATCAATTTTTCGAATTATATATATCGGTTATTAGATTTATTGATATCCATAATAGGCAGAATAATGAATATCTATAATTCGAATTTTGGATAGCCATTCGAATTAGTGATATCCATAATCATTTAGCTTGTCAGATATCAATAGTTTGAACTATTTCCAATTGTGGATATATATTATGGATAATCATTATGGATATCTTTAATTAAGGATAAAATAGTAAACCGGCACCCCATAAACGTTACTGCCCTTGGAAGTGCAGCCTTTGACCAATACTGTACACTTCTGATCACAGACTACAAGTTTAGACCCTGGTTAACTTTTCAGCACGAAAGTAGGTGGCTGATAAGGAAATGTAACTGTTGCATAATATGGTCAAACTGTTTGAAGTCAAATATTTAGCGGTCTGTATGAGAGCTTTATGTATTCCCATACTATTAGAGGCTAGTTAACAAATAAACATAACAAATTTATTGGGTTCTATTTTTCAAGGGACTAAGGCGAGGCTGTAACATATAGTATGTAGTTAATAGCAGCCCCGGATCAGGGGGTGGGCTCTGGGGCTTCAGCCCCGCCACCTGAACCCGGTAAGATTAAAATATATGTTGTGAGATCTCATTAGAATCGCCTCGATGAGGCGATTCTAATGAGATCTCACAAGATATATTTCAAGGCAAAAAGACACCAAAAATTCTCATCAAATGGATCCCTTATTATGTCATATATTTTCAAGCCTCACCCCTCCCCTCCGCCCTACCACCCCTTCCCCTCCCACTTCCCAAATATATCTCGGCTCTCGGCACCTCTCAGCCCCGCCAGTTATCAGTTATCCAGAGCCCCACCAGTATCTTATGGTCTGGATCCGGGCCTGAATATCTAACAAAGTTTCTACTTAAAACATACTTCCTTGCTAAACAGCTATGAAATGATATGTGTATATATTTACTCGTGTAACAGTACTTGATTACGTGAGTCTTTCTTTTACAAGTGCCTGTGCCTAAATTGATTTGATCCTCTTTTCAAAAGTGAAAATTGTACATATTCAGGTGGAGCAAATCTGCCATTTTCAATTTTGCTTTAATTCTCAAAGGGGATCACGTCTTAAGAAATAACTTGTTCTCTTAGAAGTAAATCCTTTGATCCCATTTAGGCAAGGCCTCCGTCGTCCATGAAGCAATCAGGCCCGTTAAGTATAGAAGCTGTTCCCCTGTTTTAAAACTGTGGTAACATATAGGTGTACTCATTCTCCTTAACCAACCTGTGCAAAGACGACAAGACTCTGACCAGCCACAGCCTGTACCTCCTTAAGGGCTGATCACACACTTCGGTTGCAATTATGATTTTTTTTAGGCTGAATGATAATTCTTGCGCATAGACATGACTCTGATCAGAGTGCATGGTAACACAACCTTAATGTGTGTGTTGTTCTGTCTTGCTGTAAGAATGCATTTATGCCTGTGTGGTATACTTTTTTTTTTGCTACACCATTTAATGCTTCATTGCTTACATCAGATTGTGTGCCAAGGTATGGGGTGCCGTTTTACTATTTGTTTCCTATTAATAGATATTCATAATTATTAAAGAGTATTCATAAAGTGTAGTAGTGATATCCATCATTCGAATTAGAGGTATCCATCATTATTTATGGATGTCCATAATTTGGAATTGTAGATATCTATAATTCGAATTATGAAAATCCAATGATCTAAATGATTGATGGATATCATTAAATAGAAGGATGGATATCACTAGTTCGATTGATGGATATCAATAATTCGAATTAGGGATATCCATAATCTGCCCATTTACCGATATCACTAATTCGAGTCATGGATATCAATAAAAAGAATGTGATATCCATAATGCGATTTAGTGATAACCAGTTATGATTAAGATTATTAGATATCCATAAATCGATTATTCGAATTGTGAATGTCAATTATTTTCCTGTTTATGGATATCACTACGTAGAATTACAGATATTTATAATTCATATTTTGGGTGCCTTTCTGCAATATTCCCTATTTATAGATATCAGTGATTGAAATTTTGGATATCACTTATTGAAATCACTTATTCCAATCATAGGTATTTATAATTCAGCCCAATGACAGATATCCATTATTCGAGTTGTGGATATCCATAATTCGTTATTAATATCAATAATTCGAATAAGTGATATCCACAACCGGGCTGAATTATTTAGAACTTTTATTCGATGGCTATTTATCATTCGATAAAGTGATATTAATAAATTGGCTGAATCATAAATATCCTTATTCGAATTATGGATATCTATAAATTAAATTATCTATAAATACGGAATAAATGGTAAAACGGCACTGCCAGTGTTGTTCTCGTATTTTGTAAGACCACTTTTATCATGCAGCGGTTCAATGAATGCATGGATGACTTGCGATTTTACGTCCTTTTTAAGTTTTTTTTTTCAGTTATATCAGGACGATGGAAGGGTAAATGGCTGTCCGCAAATGAACCCCGTTTATGATTGAAAAGATTTTCGCCTCCAGGAATCGAATTTGGGAACGCTAGCTCAGAAGGCCAGCGCTGATGCCACTGAGCTATCGGGGGTCCTGCAGCGGTCATCTTACTTTAGCCGACGTTTCAGAAGTCCCCATGAGCTTATACGGTAGTCGAGATATTCGTCTGTCGTCATCCGTCCGCTAACAATTTAAAACCACTTCTCCTGTGAAACCATGGGCGATTGGAACTTAATTTCATATGGCGCCTCATGGGTTGGTGGAACGAAAGTTTGTTCATACGGTCCTGGACCCGAGGCTATGCGCTTTACTTACGCTCTGCTGAGATTGATCTCAAATTTTAAGGAATACGAAACAAGGTTTTAAAGTGTTCAGATATCAAGAAATTGGTGAAAGACGTGAACTAATAAAAACCTCTACATGCCGTGGTTATTATCTGTCTCCGCTTTGATCGGACAGCGTGTTCTCCCCAACTTATGTCCTGAGCACGTGAGTGTGTTTGAGTCTTAGCTACCAAATAAATTGCAGCTTTTAATTTGGATTTAGGATGATGCACTTACAGGGCCTACTATCAGGAAGTATAACTACTCGTACTTCACATTCATTAAAATTACAGACTTCAGGAAAAAGGTATGCCAGTAAATAAGTTTAAAGGGCAGTGATCTGAAAAGTCCTTGATTTTATATCTTTTGCAACAAGAACTGGTATCGAGGTTATAAAACTTTGGAATAATCTCAAACTCTAAATAAAGCACACTGATTGGCTGCTTCCGAGCACATGGTCGGAAGCAGCCAATCAATGTGCTTTATTTTGAGTTTAAGTATGTACTCAAGTTTTATAATCTCGGGGCCTGGTAGGACTAGGGCATCACTTTTTTGAAATCAATTTAAGCATAGATAAATAAAAAAAGAAATAATCAGATTAATTATTTCTAGAAATTGTGTTTTTCTTGTACTGTTTTGTAACAATACAATTTAATAGACAGGCGGAAGCCCCTTAACTCTTTGGGTTAAACGCTGCTCTGCTGAGCCAGCGGTTCCAGGTTCGATTCCCGTTGTAGTCGGAAATCACTTCATCCGTAAATTGGGTTCCTTTGCACACACCCTTTCGTTATGCCCCCCCCCCTCCACCCCACCACACACACACACAGCCCCGCCATCGTCCTGATGTGACTAAAATACTCTTGAAAGGACGTAAATGTAGCAAGTCATCCATCCATGTATTTCAAGGCCTTAATCCACTCATAGTATTGCTGACAAATACCAAAGGGAATAATAGATTTGTTTGAATTCTTCTGTAGTATCGTATCACCGTCATCACAAATTGGCATGTCCTTTCAGACAAACAATGTTGAAACAACATCGACAACCTCTGCTCGCTATTCGTCTGCAGGGAAATTTGGTTGATTGTCACTGCAGCTAATAACGAGTTGTCTTCATTGAGGTGAATACCTAAGCTTTCGGGAAAACAACTCTGCCATTTTCACCCCCTCCCCACCACCTTATAGATTTGGGTCAACTATTATAGACAAGAGTTTGCTTTCTAAATACAAATTCTTTCACCCCAAAGTAGAGTAAACTCCATTTTGGGAAAAGGTCTTCGTCATCTAGAAAAAATAACAGGTCACAAAAGTTGCTTCCCTTCGCAAACGTTGTGGGAAAACATGCACTGTACCCATGCACCTAAAGCCAGTCATTTATTACAGATGTTCTGACCAGACTGTCATAGGCGGATCCAGGAATTTTGGATAGTTGTTTCAAATTATCTGAAAGGGGGAGGGGTGCGGGGGCGAGGGGTATTTTTTAAGACTGCCGGTTCCTATCAAACCGCTACTGTTCCTTATTGTCTAACTAGTGTAAACAACCCTGGTTAAGTATGTATAAACAAGGGCTTTTACGAAACGAAAAAAGCTGTTACGAAACGAAAACGAGTCATAGCTACCAAACGACCTGATGACCAGGTCGTTCGGTAACTCTGACTGTTTTTCGTTTCGGAACATCCTTTAAAACCTAATTATTCAGGTGTGGTAAATTACACACAGTGCATTAGCTGTGCAGTGAATAAACTGATTTGCTTCAACGGCCTTTATGTATGATTCCTCAGTTTATGCAGCATCTATAACATTTCTCTGGATTCATTTATTATTAATGCGAACAGAAAAGACGGTGATCGGACTGCGCGAATGCGCAGACCGATCTCAGTCTTTGCTATTATTTGCATTTGTCATGAATAATTTTTTTTCACGTGATGCGGAACAAAAAGTGTTGAAGGTTTTCATTATTTAAATTTCATGTCTAATTTCTGTTGTTTTGTCTTTATATCAACAGGCAAGTTTGATATTCGTTCAGGATTTCCAGCCTACTATAAATCCTTATCCCGACGGCTGTACAAAGTACTGGACGATGTTGGAGCTTCCACTCTAGTGAGGGACATGAATGTCAAGATGATGACATCTCGAGAAATAATCAATTCGATAACTATCAGCCTTAGGGCAAAATTACCAGGGTTAAATCTACAAAGTTCCTTTTATGTATTTGGAAGCTCATTCGAAGGAACAACAACACCTGATCTAGACTCTGATATGGACATTGTAGTTGTAAGGGAACTTTTACCTGTGGTGACAAATATCTCAGAATCTCAACAGTACGAGGATTGCCTTCTCCTTATTCAGGACCACCACACACCACCTGGATATGCTAAACTACAACATGTACTGTACGGTGTGCCGCAGACTCGATCAGTGTTTAGGATGGATGATATAGATGCAGAAAATAGACTCGTTTTCCATATGCATAATGAGGCTCGGCCCCCTGGGACAATTTTACATGGCCCCGCATCAACAATTGAAGGGTCAGACACTGTTACCGCAAAGGATTTAGTTTATGCATTGAGATGCAGAACATGGCCTGACTGTGCGTCAGAGTGGTTAACAAGAACACGACAATACAACTATCCAACACAGGATCAAATTAACAAATGTTAAGACTTTGGCTTTTTCCTTGTTTACGTCGGCCATCCTAACAGCCGAGAAAAACATTTACAATGGAGAATATCGTTTTCACTGCAAGAGAGATTGTTGGTCATTAACTTTAATGCTGTCCAGTTGAAGTGCTACGTTCTCGCTAAAATGATAAAGAAAGAGTTTATACATAAAGCTCTGGGGGAAAAGTCTCTATCGTCATATCACCTTAAAACTTGTTTGTTTTACTTGATAGAAGAAACGCCTGCTGAGTTTTGGGTGGAGCATAACTTGCTTTATTGTCTTTGGCACATTCTTAAAAGGATGCTAATTTGGGTTGAAAGAGGAGACTGTCCAAACTACTTTATTCCTGGAGAAAACATGTTTGAAGGGCGAATATCTGAGGAGATGCAACTTAAACTGTGTGATCTGTTACGACGAATTATTGATGCAGACTTTAAGTATTTGGTGACTGTCACATCTGACCACCTTGGAAATAGGTACCAAGAGGCCCTTGACTCAGGAGTACTGGCTTCGAGATACCTTCCAGTTGGCAACTTGCTCTGTATTATATATAATCGTGTACGTCAAGTATCGAGGTCTAGGCTCTATATATTGTGCGGCTACACAGGAAACCGACACAATCATGCAGGTGCTAAAGGACTATATGAGCTAAAATTAAGATTGCTCATGACTGAAAGAGTAACTGAACACACTGTTGAAGAAGTAGGCCATGCAGTTTCTTTACTTGTACCTTATGTTGATATACAACTCGTGTAAGTGTTGGTAGTTCTAGCCAAACGTATGTCAAAAAGCAGAGCCTTCATATTCAACCTCCTCACAAGTGAGAAATGGCATGCACTCAGTTTAGAATCAGACATGTTCTCTTCCAAGCTAAAACAAGCATCTTTGCTGTGTATGCTGGAATATGATGAGATGTCATTAGAGGTTCTAGTTACATTACAAAACCAGATGAGACAGGGACTATCAGTTTGCAACTGTTCCGAAAAACGTTTGCCAGATAAACTACAAATAGATAAGCGACTTTTGTCTTTAGCGGTGTCTTCATATGAAGAGGTTATACATCAACACATGATACCATGTGTGGTATTTCTGCCAGCTGAACGACTTCTGACACCTCCAGCTCTCTGTTACGAAATGAATAGATCAGTTGATTCCCCGCCTGACAGCAAGGAGTTCTGGTATGACTGTGCAGTGGTTGATGGGAACGTTCTGCTCTACTACCTTCTCTACCTGAATCACAACCGGCTAGGCTTGGACGCAAACGCGTCAAGAGACATAGACAACATTCGGTGGCTAATTAGAACAGATGGTCACCTAGGTCACAGAGAAACAGCTTTAAACCTTCTTGGTTGGATATACAAGGAAAGAGGACTTGTCGACAGATCCCTGGAATGTTTTCGGGAGTCACTTACCATACAATCTTCACATAATGCAGCGACTCTTCATTTGCAGGACATATGTCGGAATAGAGCGCGAACATGTTAAATGGAGAGACATTCATAAGCATTGCTTACATGAAGCACAATAAACGTTGTATCATCATCCCGTCATAGAAGAGATTTTTGCAAATAGTGTAGACCAAGATCAGACGCCACAGATCGGGATATCTCATCTTAGGCTACACTTTTTGCATCAAACACGGGAATTTCGGAGAAACAAATAATCCTATGCAAAGCAGACACCACTTATCTTAAAAGAGCTGTACCTAAAGCCGATAGTCTCACTAATTAAGGGGAATTGGTATACTTTAAGGGGAAGCAACTCTGCCATTGTCAGTTGTGTCAAATTTCATTCTTGGCACGCTTTTAAATGGGGGTCAAATCTTAAAAGAAAGAATTTGCTCCCGAAGGAGCAAATTCTTTCCTTTAAGAGTAGACCTATTTGGAAGGGCATTGTCATCATAGAAAGTAATGTAGAAGTCACAAAATTCGTAAAATAGCGGAAAAAACGGAGATATACCCATACATCATAAATGTGAACTACGGCGTCGTGCTAAATCATATTTTCAGACATGCGGACAGCGCATGCTCAGACCGCTCCTTCTCATGTGCAGTCTGCTATAGACATTAACTGGACAATGTTAAATCCAAATGCGAATAGGGCAAACATGTAACTGATCGCATAATCGCACAGAGTATTGTCAGTATGCGCAAACATAATGTGTCTTCAGACTGTTCGTACGACAGGGCTCACACTGGTCTGACACCCATAGCTGGCAACGAACACAACGTACAGGAAACAACGTAAAATTGCTGTTTTCTGTCATCAAAGTGAGTTTGTGTAGTCTCAAGGACCATCTGACTTCCAGTTCCTGAAATAGGAATCAGAAGTTTTGCTGAATCGATTTGCATATTTAGTAAATTCTTAAAGAAACATATTTTCGGGCCATAGCGTCAACTGCATAAAAATTAATGGAGAAACTTAATTTTTGCACCGTGTTTATACCCGACGGAATGCGTTTGACTCAATGGTCTAACAAACTGTCTGGTCCGTAAGAATAATATTTTGAAAGAGTTAAAGAAAAAGAATGAGTTTGTAGTCTGCAAATTTCGTTGACATGTACATTGCTTCACGTTACCTAATATGAATGCCAGACCAGTATGATGCTGTTAGTGATTCTTTTTGTTTTAAGCTGCAAAGTCTGTAACTTTTTATTTTTTATTTTTAGAATTAAGGTTTCTAATTTTTTACAACACAGAAACATAGCTAAGATTCGGGTATACATTTCACCAATTTCATAAACCTTAAGCTAGTATCTCACTGGGATGCGACAACTGGCGACTAGTTTGAGACAAAGATTTGCGATAAAATCCGCGACTTTGCGACATTTTTCATATTTGGGTCTCACTGAAATGGTGATTACGACATATTTGCGAGTGTCGCGCGAATGTCGCACGAATGTCGTACGATTATCTCACGAATCTTGCCCAAATTCGCCTGGAGTTCGCACACAGGTCGCGCGACAGTCGTGCGACGTTCGTGAGACACTCGTGCGACGTTCGCACAATAAAATTGCGATTATTTCTCTCGTGCGACTGTGTCACGATACTATCGCGAACGTCGCACGACTGTCGTGCGAATGTCGTGCAACAGTCGTACGATGATTTTGCGAGAAAATGAGAACCTATTGACACTCCAGCAACTTTTTAATCATCAGACGTCAGAAAGATGGATATTGTGTTTTATCATAAAATATGGGGTGGTTCAGCCAGAACTAAGCCAGTACATTCGGTGGGCGTCCTTCCATTGGTACTGTTTCTCACTCTCAATGCCCAGTTTCTTTTTCTTTCTTGTTTCACCCGTCAGAGAAACCGTGGGAGCTCCCGAGCTCTCGTCGTCGGAGGGAACAGGAGCTGGGACTGTTTCGGCTTCCTGTGTTGTGGTTTGATGGCCGGGTGCAGTGGCAGCCCTACCCCTACCTCGCCCTTTTCTGACCTTTGCTGGCATGATGCTCATGTTGGAACTGAATGAGTGCAAACTGTTTGCGAGGAACATAATTGTTCGAGTCACGTGGGACGTAAATACGAACCATTCACGACACTTTTGCGACATTGCGAGTAATTTAAGACACTCGCACGAATGTCGTACGATTATCTCACGAATCTTGCCCAAATTCGCCTGGAGTTCGCACACAGGTCGCGCGACAGTCGTGCGACGTTCGTGAGACACTCGTGCGACGTTCGCACAATAAAATTGCAATTATTTCTCTCGTGCGACTGTGTCACGATACTATCGCGAACGTCGCACGACTGTCGTGCGAATGTCGTGCAACAGTCGTACGATGATTTTGCGAGAAAATGAGAACCTATTGACACTCCAGCAACTTTTTAATCATCAGACGTCAGAAAGATGGATATTGTGTTTTATCATAAAATATGGGGTGGTTCAGCCAGAACTAAGCCAGTACATTCGGTGGGCGTCCTTCCATTGGTACTGTTTCTCACTCTCAATGCCCAGTTTCTTTTTCTTTCTTGTTTCACCCGTCAGAGAAACCGTGGGAGCTCCCGAGCTCTCGTCGTCGGAGGGAACAGGAGCTGGGACTGTTTCGGCTTCCTGTGTTGTGGTTTGATGGCCGGGTGCAGTGGCAGCCCTACCCCTACCTCGCCCTTTTCTGACCTTTGCTGGCATGATGCTCATGTTGGAACTGAATGAGTGCAAACTGTTTGCGAGGAACATAATTGTTCGAGTCACGTGGGACGTAAATACGAACCATTCACGACACTTTTGCGACATTGCGAGTAATTTAAGACACTCGCACGAATGTCGTACGATTATCTCACGAATCTTGCCCAAATTCGCCTGGAGTTCGCACACAGGTCGCGCGACAGTCGTGCGACGTTCGTGAGACACTCGTGCGACGTTCGCACAATAAAATTGCAATTATTTCTCTCGTGCGACTGTGTCACGATACTATCGCGAACGTCGCACGACTGTCGTGCGAATGTCGTGCAACAGTCGTACGATGATTTTGCGAGAAAATGAGAACCTATTGACACTCCAGCAACTTTTTAATCATCAGACGTCAGAAAGATGGATATTTTGTTTTATCATAAAATATGGGGTGGTTCAGCCAGAACTAAGCCAATACATTCGGTGGGCGTCCTTCCATTGGTACTGTTTCTCACTCTCAATGCCCAGTTTCTTTTTCTTTCTTGTTTCACCCGTCAGAGAAACCGTGGGAGCTCCCGAGCTCTCGTCGTCGGAGGGAACAGGAGCTGGGACTGTTTCGGCTTCCTGTGTTGTGGTTTGATGGCCGGGTGCAGTGGCAGCCCTACCCCTACCTCGCCCTTTTCTGACCTTTGCTGGCATGATGCCCATGTTGGAACTGAATGAGTGCAAACTGTTTGCGAGGAACATAATTGTCCGAGTCACGTGGGACGTAAATACGAACCATTCACGACACTTTTGCGACATTGCGTGTAATTTAAGACACTCGCACGATAGTCGTAAGATATTCGTACGAATGTCTCACGACGTTCGCGCGAAAGTTACTCAGTTTTATTTGCTCGCAATTTAGTCGCGGAAGTGTCTTTTTTATGTCGCAATTTGTTCGCAATATAGTCTTATTTATCTCGCAAATTTTTCGTTTTTACGGTCATTGCGACTCGCCGGGAACTAAATTGCGATGGGTCCGCGACGTGTTCGCGACACCCGCGACTATGTTGCGACTATATTGCGAGAAATTTTGTCGCATAAAAAAGTTTTACATGTAAAGCCCCTATCTCACTGGGATGCGACAGTTTGCGACTGATTGCGAATTGAATTCGCGGATGAGTCTCAAAACTGTCTTGAAACGTTCGCGGGGATTCGCAATATCCTCGCGTGAGTCGCAAACTGGCGCAAACGGTTCGCATTGTCGCACAAAAAAGTTTTACATGTAAAACTTTTTTATGCGACAAAATTTCTCGCAATATAGTCGCAACATAGTCGCAAAGTCATCGCGGGTGTCGCGAACACGTCGCAGACCCATCGCAATTTAGTTTCCGGCGAGTCGCAATGACCGTGAACACGAAAAATTTGCGAAATAAATAAGACTTTATTGCGATCAAATTGCGACATAAATAAGACACTGCCGCGACTAAATTGCGAGCAAATAAAACTGAGTAACTTTCGCGCGAACGTCGTGAGACATTCGTACGAATATCTTACGACTATCGTGCGAGTGTCTTAAATTGCTCGCAATGTCGCAAAAGTGTCGTGAAAGCTTCGTATTTTCGTCCCACGTGACTCGGACTATTATGTTTCTCGCAAACAGTTTGCACTCATTCAGTTCCAACATGGGCATCATGCCACCAAAGGTCAGAAAAGGGCGAGGCAGGGGTAGGGCTGCCACTGCACCCGGCCATAAAACCACCACAGGAAGTCGAAACAGTCCCAGCCCCTGTTCCCTCCGACGACGAGAGCTCGGGAGCTCCCACGGTTTCACTGACGGGTGAAACAAGGAAGAAAAGGAAATCGGGCATTGAGAGTGAGAAACAGTACCCTTGGAAGGATGCCCACCAGAATGTACTGGCTGAGTTCTGGCTGAACCACCCCATATTTTATGATAAAACACAATATCCATCTTCTGACGTCTGATGATTAAGAAATTGATGGAATGTCAATAGGTTCTCATTTTCTCGCAAAATCATCGTACGACTGTTGCACGACCTTCGCACGACAGTCGTGCGACGTTCGCGAGAGTATCGTGACACAGTCGCACGAGAGATCGCTTGTCAAGGCACTGCGTGCTATCATTCGCGCAAGCCCAGTTCTAAAGCGACATGATTATGTTATCTCTCCCATTATCAGGTGGAATTAGCAGCAGATGCATGATAACAAGGATTTTTGTAGAAATATTAATAGTTTATTGTAAAAGGTATAACAATTTGAGGATAGTATTACTGTAAAATATGGTATGGTGTGATGGATTGGTATGTGTTTGGTATGAAAATCCTATACCATACCACATATCATACCAAACGACCATACCAAAAGTATTATGGGTGATTTTGTTAACATTGTTGTCAAGCATTTGATAATGATGGGTGTAATGCTTATATAGAGGTG
The DNA here is from genome assembly GCA_963989385.1 of Ctena decussata. Lineage (NCBI taxonomy): Eukaryota > Metazoa > Mollusca > Bivalvia > Lucinida > Lucinidae > Ctena > Ctena decussata. The sequence continues at coordinate 89,592,354 of OZ022501.1, forward strand.
ATCTTGTAACATTGTTTACATGCATTTAATGATGATGGGTATAATCCTTATATCAAGGTCTGACTGCTATCGACTTTCAGAGATTACAGATCTAGATTAAACTACAGGCCACTGGTATGTGCTATGGTATGAGATTTTCATACCATACCACATACCAATCCATCATGTCATACCATATTTTACTGTATGCTATAGAATACCTACCTGTATGGATAACGAACGTCAAAAACGTACAGTGAGTGTAGAGTCTAGGCCCAGACCAGACACTGCGGCACACAGCGTCATATTATCATATTAGCCATGTTGCTGGCGAATAGCATGATGAATGGAGAGGGCAATAACATAATGTTGTAAGCATCTGTAGCCCGGATCTGAACAATGAAAATATGTTTAAACTATCAGGGATTATACTGTTTTAGATAAGATACAGGACTCTCCGGAAAAAGTCAAATCAGACACCTGGCCTCAAGGTTATCAAACTTTTTTCATGTTCAACTCAGCTGAGCATGGAATTTTCTCTGCTGATAAATATGAAAATGCCAACTAATGTTGGCATTTTCATATTCACAAGCAGAGAAAAATTCATACTCAACTAAACTGAGAAAGAAAACAACTGTACTTATCAGTAATTTGCTACTTTATTAGCAGGTAAAATTTCATGCTCAGCTGAGTTGAGCATAAAAAAGTTTTATAACCTCGGGTCCTGTACTAATGAAAACAGACCTGTCTGGAATATTAGGGAAACGAATCGATAGGCATTAATTTGCTTTGTTAATTTGGAATATAAGAACGGTTTAAAACCGCCACGGCATATAAGGAAATACACCTTACAATATGTGCGAACAGCAAATACTTGGACCAGCCTGTGTATTCGAACTGTCTTATCAGTAGCTTTCCTAGGGCCACCAACAATATATTAATCATGAACACTCAATGAAGTGAGAATCGAATAATCTGAGAAACGGTGAAGATTATGCAGGCTTGAGGCTTCACTGTCACACATGCTGTTACATAGTTACGTGTTCTCATGACATTACTAAAACACATGTCGCAATGTAGGTTACTTCCCTTAACAAATTTTATTCATGGAAGTATCCCTGCCATTCTCAATTTTTCCTCCCTTTTCAGCGAGGTCTACTCTTAAAGAAAAGAATTTGCTCCTTGAGGAGCAAATTCTTTTCTATAAGAGAAGACCTCAATTTTGAAAGGCCTCAATTTGAAAGGGCTTTGTCATCCAGGGAAGCAAACAGGAAGTCACTTAGGTTATTCCCCTTGTAACAATGACGGGGAAAAAAATTACCTGAAAATGCGGCAACTGAATTATAGGGGAAATAAAGTGAAGCAGCTTATTGCCTCCTTTTGCAGAATAATTATTTCTCTTACTGCATTGGTTTTTGTATCGTAGTTCAACCTCCTTAGCACATCTGAGTCGAAGGCTCCGGGCCGCTTAAAGGTAGGCAGTCTTTTGTCCGTCCGTTCGATAACATTTTAAATGAATCCATTATTTACATACGTCGATTGTTATACATAGAAAGAAGTCTGAAATTATAGAAATTGTTTCATATATGATTGGCTGTATTTTGTAAATACTGAAGAATTTTGTGTGTTTGCTTCCCTCTTAATACTTATAAAGATTAAAATTACATTTAGAAATAAGGCTACAAAGCCAACGGTACCGCCTAACAAGACAAGACCACAGGGGGAAAAGATGATGAGCGACGAATAGCAAAACAAGTTTACAACCTTTTTCAAATTTAAAGCCCAGTATACAAGATCATTTTTCTTGCACAACTTTTTCTTGTACAGGAAAAGTGACCAAGAAAAAAAAATGATTGGTGTTTACACAGTACAGGATTTTAATAATCAAACATGGTGTTTGCCTAAAATAATATATAGTAAGTGAATAATATAGCCATCAAACATGTATTTTGTAAATATTTTGTGTGAAAAGATAAAATGCAAGTACTGTTTTTACATTATGACCGGAAATTATTGAGCATTGCCTATTTCACAGTCTGTTAATCCTAGTAGGAGACAGTCGGGTAACTTCGGACAGCGGGTAACTTCGGACAGTGACATTTTACATTATATTATATGTCAGTTGTCTGGAACTAAAACAAAACGATAACTGACCAAACAATGCAAATCCTGATGAGACGGCTCATGATGAGCCGTCTCATCTGGATTTTCACTGTTTGCAATGGTATGTCCGAATTTACCCACATATCCGAAGTTACCCGACTCTCCCCTAGTTTCAGTAAATCATTTACATGGTGGAATATTATGACAGGAATGTGATAAATAATTTTTAGCTATAATATTTTGTTTTACCAATATTTTCAGTAATTTATGGCAATTTGTTGGACCAAAGGATCTAAAATGGCAAAATAAGATGGATTTATGACAACTTTTCAGAAGTGTTAGTCTTCGAAATGGCGGCACTCTCGCCAGTGTTTGCAAGGAACAAATTTCCCAGCGGGCACATGACGTCGTAATGACGTCGTACTGACGTCGACGCGACGTCATTACGTCGCATCGACGTCAGTTCGACGTCATTTCAACGTCGTGTGCCTGCTAGGAAGACTATTCCGCCATTTTTTTAATTTTTTTTTCATTTCTGCTCTAAAGACAAAGCAGATAATATGGAATTATAAAGAATGACTTAGCTATGGATTTTTAAATTGAGGAAATTCTTTCCTTTAAAAATAATGCATAAAGTATAGAATCGCCGAGCAGGGCGTATCACATTTCATTGCGCGAGTAGTTACAGATAATTCAAGCTCGTGAAAGCTGTCAAATCCAATGGGCAAGACAGAATTTTCCAGCATCGCTAAAAATAGAACAAACTCTGTCTTGTAGGTAAGAAAACTTCTCGAGCATCGGATAAAACACAGGTCTTTATCTGGTATGTAAGAAATGAAATTCCTTACTCTCCAAACCAAGCCACAAGGACATTGGACCTTTGGAAGCATCACCTGCTTATTATAATTCACCCGCCGTATCTATGTATCAGTGGAAAAAGTGAGTGAAAAAGAAAGTCCGGTATTTAAAAGCTTAACTTAGCTTAGGCTAAGGCCGTCAAATCGAAAATTAGTTTAGAAGCGGCCACAATGAAAGGGTCAACGAGGTCATGGTGTCTCCCAGAAAACGTTTTAACTGTGGACACAAGCTTTACTTTCTGATAACCCTGTGCCAACAGTTTACGGGTGAGCAGCTTCCCTCTTTCAACAAAGTCTTGATATTTGAAACAGGCTCTAGGGATTTTTACCATATATGGGCGTAGCTGCCATCTTGGTCATTTGACCAAGACCATCTGAATTAACTTTGATGGGCCGGCATTCCTGGTGCTACATACCATGCTACAATATCATTGGGTCTTTGGTTATCGAGAAGAAGATTTTGAAGGGAATTTACCATATATTGGCATGGTGGCCATCTTGGTCATGTGACCAAGAAAATCTGCGCAAACTTTTGTTCCCCTGACCCAGTAGAGATCCATATAAAATGTGGCCTTAATTCGCCCAGTGGCTGCAGAGGAGATGTTTGAAAATGTTGACGGGCCTTAGAATCTCAATGACCTTGAACAAAAGTCAAAGAATGACCTTGACCTTTAGCAACATGATACCTTCGCTTGGTCACTGGGCCTTTGGTTCTGGAGAAGATTTTCGAAGGGGTTTTTAACATATATTGGCATGGTGGCCGTCTTGGTCATGTGACCAAGGCCTTTTGCGCAAATTTTGGTTTCTCTGACCCAGTAAAGCTTTATATAAAATATGGCTTCAATCCGCCCAGTGGCTTTAGAGAAGAAGATGGTTGAAGATGTTGATGGGCTACAGAATCTCAATAACCTTGAACAAAAGTCAAAGAATGACCTTGACCTTTATCAACATAATCATTTGCTCATTTAGCTTACCATATACATGTATACCAAATTTTAAATCTTAGACTTAAATAGTTTCTGAAAAAAATCCATTGTTTAAGCATTTTCCCATAAAAAACATAAAGTACCAAAGTTGAACTTGCCACAAATGAGGCTCGTAGGCTATTTCGCCCAAGAAAATTTGTAGCTTCACAATATAATTGCAGCTTTTCAAATTTTGAGTTCATGGACAGTAGTTGCTTATAATATTTATGTTATTTCTTAGAAAGAAAACTGGTAAATAGCAAGATTTTCATAAAATGAGCCGCGACGTGAGAAAACCAACAAAGTGGTTATGCGCCCAGCGCAGACTCAGATCAGCCTGGGCATCCGCCCAGTCTGATCAGAGTCTTCGCTGTCCGCATGGAGGTAGCCTAGACCCTTAGCTACCCTTTGAGCACTTAACGAAGAGTCTGGTGAAACTGGGCGGCTGCCCAGGCTGTTCTGAGTCTGCGCTGGGCGCACAACCACTTTGTTGGTTTTCTCACGTCGCGGCCCAAATGTTGTTAAGACCCTCAAAAACTACATGAAGCAACTCGGAACAAAAACAAACTGAGCCTAAATTAGTGTTAAATTGCTCATAAAAACAAAACATATTTCTAACAAAAAGACGTACCCCTTACTTAGAAAATCGCTATAATTTCGCCTATGGGAACCCATTGTATTAACAAACGGAAACCAACCCATCTCATGAATAATTTTGGTCGAAAAGATGTTAAACACGGGTTTTATTCAAAATTAATTAAGACCAGATGATTCAATCCATTTCATCACAAAGGTCGTCAAACAGAAGGAATTATATATTGCTAGAATGCCATCATGTCGTGATTGTTCAGTAGCCGTGCAGACGCCACTTTCCTGCTCGATCTCGGAACTCTCATGACAGTTATGGTAAGCTGTAGACAGCCGAACCAAGCATTCCCTATGGCACAGTAGTTGAGCCTAAGTGACCCACTCCCAAAGACTCAAACATGACTCAATCTATCGAATGTCAACAGTTTTAGAATAACCAATATATCCTTTAATTCTTCCTAATGCTTACCTTGTAAACTAGTGGTCAGAGTTCGAACCCGCAGTCAGTAAACGTGGATCTAATGCACACATCTTTCACTGTCGACCTTCCCATTTTGAAATACTGTTAAAAAGGCTCGAAAACCTCAAGTTTTCAATTTATCTGTATCTTCCGGTACATTGTGCTACCTAGTGGTACCATATGTAGTTCTGTGGTGTTTCATTTGATCGCTCATGACATCTATGCAAACAGCTTCTATGTTAGTTAAACTCTCTTATATGTGAAAATAATAAAACCGCATGATAAGACTATGTCAGGTTAGCGTTTACCAGTAGAATTGTCTACGACCATGGACGTACTCAATAAATACGTATAATTTGAATGCGTGAGTAGTCTGGCCAATGCACGAGTATGCATCTCGCTACTTTTCACCACTGCAGCACAGGCTCAATTCAAGGTGTGGGCATGTGACAGGGTAGAGATCACCCATCCAAGATTGGGTTTTTTCTCCGTTATCTCATGTTTCACCACCGTGTAAGTCCACATAACGGTACTCTCCGCGTTTTCAAGAGAGCGTTTAAAAATTCGCTGAGCTATCTGCGTATTCGAATATAAAATGATGACAGAGGCATAAATGGATATCCCAAACAGGAATAAATCACGACAAAATTAATTGATATCTGTACTCTTATTTCCTATTACCCACGTGTGGCGAGTGAGGCAATTTGGACACTGGTTCTGTCCCCGCCTCGCTCTTCCCTCCCTTTTTCTCATCCTGAGATTTATGGTCTGCTAAGGTCGTGTTTCTGAGATTGTACAAGGCAAGTTATATTTAGTGCGGAGCGGAGGAAGTAGAGACAAGGGGAACTATATATGAGCCGCGACACGACAAAACCAACAATGTGGTTGTGCGCCCAGTGAAGACTCAAATCAGCCTGGGTAACAGCCCAGTTTGACCAGACTCTTCGTTAAGTGCTCAAAGTGTAGCTAAGGGTCTAAGCTACATTCATGTGGACAGCGAAGACTCTGATCAGACTGGGCATCCGTCCAGTCCGACCAGACTCTTCACTAAGCGCTTAAAGGGTAGCTAAGAGTTTAAGCAACATTCATGCGGACAGCGAAGACTCTGATCAGACTGGGCGCACAACCACATTGTTGGTTTTGTCGTGTAGCGGCTCATATTTCCTTTGCAGTACGAGTATGAATTAATACTGATTTTCTTACGCTGTACTTTGTCTCATCTGTAACTGATATGCGGTGTTAGGTTAATGTTTTATGAGGGCAAAAAATAACCTCACGCACAATAACCTGCCCAGACATTTATTGGGACTGAAATACATGAGCAAACAGAGAATACCTAGATCAGAATGCTCCTCATAGGAACAGTCTGATCTAGGTCTTCAATGTTTGCCATTCCGCGAACACAGTCTTATCACACATCTCCGTTTTACCCGTAAAAGCAGCTGCTTCAAACCTTAGTCTAATTCTAGTAGTTGAATGGGACTTCCAAATATCTAGTGCAGAACAAATCTATCAAAGTGGCATGTGCGCCGAGCGAAGACTCAGTTCAGCCTGGGCATGGGCATCCGCCCAGTCTGACCAGAGTGTTCGCTGTCCGCATTAAGCTAGCTTAGATCCTTCCCAGCAGGCACATGACGTTGAAATGACGTCGTACTGACGTCGATGCGACGTCGCATCGACGTCAAAACGACGTCATTTTGACGTCATGCGCCCGCTGGGTTACCTACCCTTAAATTGCAAGTGAAGACTCTGATCAGTCTAGGCGGATGCCCAGGCTGATCTGAGTCTTCGCTGTGCGCACATGCCGCTTTGTTGGTTTTGTCGTGTCGCGGCTAAAATGTCACGACTTAATATCACAAGTGCAACATGTCCTACGTGTCCTTTAGTTTTTATACATGTATTATCCGATGAGTGGCCAGGAGATTTTCTTAAGATGGTAGGTATTTTTATGTTTATTCGTCAATATTGAAAAAAAAGAGATATATAAATACAACGCATTAGGCGACAGAATGACACTAGCGTTGCATGTAGAAAGCTAGTAACATGTTAAAGCCAAATTAAATATTCCAGTAGACAAAAGGTCGCAGTTTAAACCATTAACCTTCCCTCAGTTGATTGATTGATTGATTGATTGATTGATTGATTGATTTGTTGCTTTACGTCCACGGTAAACAGCTATGGTCATGTCGGGACGGTCAGTTAACCTAACCACACTATTCCTGGGCAGGCTTAGACCTCATAAGCGGTTAACTAGTACTAAGTGCACATACTTTCGCCAGTAACTGACAACTGCCCTACCTTCCCTCAAGATGAAATTATACACTGCAACGTGTAACTAACCCAGCAGGCACATGACGTTGAAACGACGTCGTGCTGACGTCGATGCGACGTAACGACATCGCATCGACGTCAGTACGACGTCATTTCGACGTCATGTGCCCGCTGGGTAACTGTCTGTCATGTTGTCACTGCCTTTGCATTTTAAAGTGTTATTTGTCAATATTTACATTATCAGTGTAGAGCTCTCTGTTAACCCAGTTAAGTGATGCGGGCGTCAATGTTGTTTAAAAGTCAATAATTACATTGTATCACGCGCTTCAGAGTGACAGCTCATCTCACTAACTAGCATGTGAAATCTACAACATTCCATGTACTTGAATGGCTAGTAAACATTGAGTGACAGCTCGCTACGCCTACTTGCACGCGAAATCTACAGCAGGAGGTGGAATTTACTGGTAGGCAGTGACAATGCGGCTGTTCCAAACTATTGCTAAATTCGGCCGGTAATGTTTTTTAAACAATCTTTATATATGTATTTCTTAATTTTGTTTATCTTTTTATTGATCAAAAGCATCGTTTAATAATATAAATATAAGGAATGAATGTTATTTTTTAAACGTTTACTGAAGTATAAACTACATCGGGTCACGAGCAAAGTTTACGTAAACCCCTTCGGGGTTCACTTACTTTGCACGTGACCCGATGTAGTTTATACTTCAGTAAACGTTAAAAAAATAACATTCATTCCTTAAATATTTACATTCTCAGTGCACTTATTGAAAATCCCTTTAGTAAACCATTAGAACGTAATGTAGTTTATACTTCAATAACTACATCGGTTCAGGCGACATCACATCCCGTTTAGTGACGTCAAAATAAACCTTGATTCTCTACATCTGATTGGACGTAGGCGGCGTTATAATGTCGTTAACGCTGTTCGCGTTTAGTAGAAAAACTGCGTATAAATGTTTTTGTGCTTCAACTGTAGACCCTAACGCAAATTTGTTGTCAAGTAATAGATAGAAAAGAATAAATATAAGCAATGAACTTAACTTTTCTGGTGTATATCGAAGTATAAACTACATTGGGTGGCTAGCAAAGTTTACATAAACCCGTCGGGGTTCACTTACTTTGCACGCGACCCAATGTAGTTTATACTTCGATAAACGCCAGAAAAATGAAATTCATTCCTTAAATACTAAGGTACAAGTGAACGAAATTTCTTGAAACTGAATTAATTTCAACAAAGTTACGGCCTGTTCAGCTTTATTATTTGGGGCAACTTTTTTACACTATAAATTATCGAGTTTGTGTAATCAACTCCTTCTTACAGTTTTCAGTGAGTTCTTATCAAACCTTGTGCTCATGTTGAAAGCATAATGAAAATTTGCATCTGGCATTAACTTCAGATAAAATACATTTTGACAGAATTACGACCTTTTGAACTTAGTCACTGTGTGTAGTTTCTCTGTGTCATAGTGAATTGAGTTTGTGAAATCAACTCTTCCCATACTTTCTGGACTTTTGCAAACTTTAGATATAATGAGGGTGTGCATCAGGATTTTAACATTTGAGCCGCGACACGACAAAACCAACAATGTGGTTTTGCTCCCAGCGCAGACTCAGATCAGCCTGGGCATCCGCCCAGTCTGATCAGTCTTCGCTGTCCGCATGAAGGTAGCTTAGACCCTCAGCTACCCTTTAAGCGCAGAGCGAAAACTCTGATCAGACTGGGCGGATGCCCAGGCTGATCTGAGTCTGCGCTGAGCGCACAACCACATTGTTGGTTTTCTCGTGTCGCGGCTCATTTAATTTTGACATAATATTAGCGTTTTGAGCTTGGTCATTTCGGGCAGCTTTTTGTTCTAGAGGGTACTCAGTAAACCTTTTCCACATGTTTGGGATATAATGAAACTATGCATTTGGCTTTTAATGTAGATAAAAATGATTTTGAGAGATTTACGGTCATTTGAACTTAGTCATTATTGGAAACCTCTTTGCATATTTAGGTGTAAATCTTGTGAATACATCTCCTTTCACACATTCAGAAGATTTGAAGTGATTTTTTGACAGTTGCGTATGCATTATGGACAAAATGTAAATATGCATGTGACTTAATAGTGTTTGCTGATAATAGATAATATAGTTATTCACTCAGCCCTTTAACAAGCACCGCAAGAGGGCATCATACGAGCATTACAGACGCAATTGTCTAGGGTTTTGTTCTTCTCATTTTCTTTTCGGTAATTGGTTATGATAAACAAACAGTAATGGTCCAAATGCAACATTTTTTCTCTATAGAAAGGCGGATAGTCCAAGGTCGAAACATAGATAGCTATGCAAATGAAAGTGCATTGCGAATTATGTCTCAATTTCATGAAATGTAATATAATACATTTTTTTTAATTAGGAATAAACTAGTGTTAAAATTGCGCTCTGAGTTAAAAAAATAACGGATGTTATATTAATATCTACAATTCCTTCTTTGCCCCGAGGTTATAAAGCTATTTTCGTGCTCAACTCAGCTGAGCATGAAATTTTTCTCAGCTGATAAATATGAAAATGCTAATGTTGGCATTTTCATAATCATAAGCAGAGAAAATATCATACTCAGCTAAACTGAGCAAGAAAGCAGCTGTACTTATCAATAATTTGCTATTCATTAGCAGATAAAATTTCATGCTCAGTTGAGTTGAGCATGAAAAAAGTTTTATAACCTCGGGACTTTGTTCTTTATATTAACTGCAAAAATGCATTCTTACATTATCAATAAAACTACAAATTTGCAATTTTCAGTATAATGAAAGGTTATGTGAGTTATCGGGCACTGTATTTATTCAATAATTTTCTTCCGCAACAATCTCAAAGATTCATAGCTGATTTACACAACATATTTTCGGTAATTTTGGAAGGGAAAACTCATATTTGAGCCGCGACACGAGAAAACCAACAATGTGGTTGTGCGCCAATGGTAGACTCAGATCAGCCTGGGCATCCGTCCGGTTTGACCAGACTCTTTGTTAAGTGCTCAAAGGGTAGCCAGGGGTCTAAGCTACCTCCATGCGGACAGCGAAGACTCTGATCAGACTGGGTGGATGCCCAGGCTGATCTGAGTCTGCGCTGGGCGCACAACCACATTGTTGGTTTTGTCGTGTCGCGGCTCATTTATGGTAAGGTACAGAATGAGGTCGCCAATGTTCCAACGTTGTGTTCCTATAGTACTGAAAAAGCAAATAAACTCACCGAAACTTTATATTCAACAGCTAAGTTTTATTCAAGGCATTTATAAGACTTGCTTTTTTTCTGTAGAGCAAGATAGTTATATGTATCTCCGTTGGTTGTGTCGCTATGGTTGCTTTGCTGTGTGTTCCACAAGCCGCAAAGAGCCAAGAGTTAGAAACAAATCCGAATGGACCCACGCGTCATATTCCAGGTAAGCCGGTTCATATTGAAAGCCTGGTCCCGAGGTTATAAAACTTTTTTCATGCTCAACTCAGCTGAGCATGGACTTTTACCTGCTAATCAATAGCAAATTACTGATAAGTAGAGTTGTTCTCTTGCTCAATTTAACTGAGTACGATTTTTTCTCTGCGGATAAATATGAAAATGCCAACATTAGTTGGCATTTTCATATTTATCAGCAGAGAAAATTTCATGCTCAGCTGAGTAGAGCTTGAAAATAACCTCGGGGCCTGATCTAGTTTCAGCCCATTGAAGTCATAATTTGTAAAACTTAGAAAAAGTGAAAAGATAGGCAATGATCAGAAGTCATCCAGTATTAGTGTTTTTAGCTCACCTGAGCCAGAGGCTCCGGGGGAGCTCATAGGATGGTAAGGCTCCGGCGTCCGGCGTCCGTCGTCCGTCCGTCCGTCCACAATTTCAAACGACTTCTCCTCTGAAACCGCTGGGCCGATTGTAACCAAATTTCATATAGAGCCTCCTGGGACCTTAGGAACGAAAAGTTGTTCAAACGGTCCTGGTCACATGACCAACATGGCCGCCATGCCCATATATGGTAAAAACCTGAAAAAATCTTCTTCTCCAGAACCAATAGGTCGATGGTCTTAAAACTTGGTATGTAGCATTGGGTACACGAGTACTACCAAGATTGTTCAAATTATGACCTTGGGTTGACCTTGACCTTTTTTACGGTAAGGTCAAATTTGCTTACTCATGCTTTTATATGGCAAAATGCTGCGACATAAGATATCTTGGAAACTGTTGAAGATTTTGGTCTAAAAATTGGTACATACAGTCATCTTAATGACTACATGAAGATTTATGAGTACAAGAGGTCAAGGTCATTCTTTGACCTTTGACCCAGAACTCTCATATTTTGACAATATCAAACAATCTCCTCAAAAACCGTTAGGCCAATTGTAACCCAATTTCATATAGATCCTTCGGGGGTTGAGGGAATGAAAATTTGTGCTTACGGTCCAGGTCACATGACCAACATGGCCACCACGCCCATATATGGTAAAAACCTTTAAAAATCTTCTTCTCCAGAACCAGTAGACCGATGGCCTTGAAACTCGGTATGTAGCATTGGGTACTCAAGTACTATCAAGATTGTTCAAATTATGACCTTGGGTTGACCTTGACCTTTTTTACGGCAAGGTCAAATATGGGAAAATGCTAGAACATGAGATTTCATGGTAAGTTTTGAAGATTTTGGCCTAAAAATTGGTACATAGAATCATCTTAATGAGTACATGAAGATTTTTGAGTACAAAAGGTCAAGGTCATTCTTTGACCTTTGACCCAGAAATCTCAAATTTTGACAATTTCAAACAATCTGCTCTAAACCACTGGGTCAATTGTAACCCAATTTCATATAGAGCCTCGAGGGGTTGATGGAATGAAAATATTTTCTAACGGTCCTGGACACATGACCAACATGGCCGCCACGCCCATATATGGTAAATACCTTTAAAAATCTTCTTCTCCAGAACCAATTGACCGATGGCCTTGAGACTTTGTAAGTAGCATTGGGTACTTGAGTACTATCAAGATTGTTCAAATTATGACCTTGTGTTGACCTTGACCTTTTGCAGCAAGGTCAAATATGGGAAAATGGTAGAACATAAGATTTCATGGAAAGTTTTGAAGATTTTGACCTAAAAAAATGGTATATACATTTGTCTTAATGAGTTCATGAATAATTATGAGTACAAGAGGTCAAGGTCATTTTTTACCTTTGATCCAGATTGCTCATATTTTGACATATCAACCATTTCCTCAAAAGCCAATGGGCCAATTGTGAACACATTTCATATAGAGCCTCCAGGGGTTGATTGAATGAAAATTTGTTCAAACGGTCCAGGTCACATGACCAGCTTGGCCGCCATTACCACTTACGGGATAAATCTTTAATATTTTTCTTCCCTAGAACCAATACACCTATGGCCCTGAAACTTGGTAAATAGCATGGAGTACTAGAGTACCACCAAGACTGTTCAAATGGTGACCTTGGGTTTACCTTGACCTTTTTTGCGGCATGGTCAAATATGGGAAAATGCTAGAACATAAGATTTCATGGGAAGTTTTGGAGATTTTGGCCTAAAAATGGTATATATGGTTGTCTAATGAGTACATGAAGATTTATGAGTACAAGTGGTCATTGTCATTCTTTGACTTTTGATCCAAAACTCATATTTTGACAATTTCAGACATGATAAGTATAAGCCACCTTGCCAATTGTTCAGGTGAGCGATTCAGGGCCTCATGGCCCTCTTGTTATTACTGCGGAACGCCTGGCCTAGCGGAAAAATATGTTCGCCTTTCACACAAGGTGTCTCTACATCCAGTCATATTTTCATCTGGTTGTGATTGCAAAGTCCATCTTTCTACTCTTGCACTTTCTTGTCTTTTTTCTGTTTTTCTTCTATTCCTTTCACTATAGGGCCTACCCTGTAAGATTCTCTTTGCTATATGCAAAAAGCCCTTGAGATGGTGCCAAACGACCTTAGTTTGCATATGACCTTAATTTGATTCATTTATCTATTCTGTTTGTGATCTGGTCAAATATTATTTTTCATGATCTTAGTCGAACATTTGAGCCGCGACGCGAGAAAACCAACAAAGTGGTCGTGCGGCCAGCGCAGACTCAGATCAGCCTGGGCATCCACCCAGTCTGATCAGAGTCTTCGCTGTCCGCCTGAAGGTAGCTTAGACCCTTAGCTACCCTTCAAGCACTTAGGGAAGACTCTGCTCAGACTAGGCGGATGCCCAGGCTGATCTGAGTCTGCGCTGGACGCACAACCACTTGGTTGGTTTTCTCGCGTCGCGGCTCATTTCTTCTGCTTGTGATCTTTACCTTGCCAGTCTAATTGCCATTTTTCTTCCTTTTTAGCTCGCCTGTACGAAAGTACAGATAGCTATTGTTGTCACTTGGACGTCGGCGTCGGCGTCGGTGTGGGCGTCACACTTTAAAGTTTTACGTTAAAGTTTTTTTGTGTGATGGGCAAGGCACTGCAGGCGAGCTATCCTGTACGGGGACTGGTCTTGTTTCTTTTTGGAATTTGTTCGAATACGATTATTTATTCTGTTTGTGATTTTGTATTTACAGACAAATGATTCTGTTGTGAAATTGTTCGAATATCCATTCTGTTTACATTCTTCGTCATACATATTTTTTAGGGATTTAGATCAAGATTTATGACGTTTTCTGATTAGCTATTGATGTTTTAGGTTAATACTCCTTATCGAATATCCATTCTGCTTGTCCTCTACCTATTTATTAGGTTATAAACGAGGGTATCCTATGTGAACCTGTCGTACAGTTCACCTACAGGGTGTTTATTATTAATATTATTGTAATAATTATTATTATTATAATAATTATTATTATTGTAAAACAGATCTCGATTTTATCCATCTTGCAAGACGGATCTAGATTTTTGGCATGGTTTTGGAAGGGTTGTTTTTGCTTTAACGTCTCTTTTAACTCTTTCACTACCAAAAAGCAGACGACAAAATTTACGTCTGCAAAAATTAAAAAAATCCCTTGTCCAAGACTTTTTATATTGAGAATTCAAAGACTAGAGGGCAAACAGTGTAGATCTAGATGAGGCGGCTCATTATGAGCCGCCTCATCAGGATCTACGCTGTTTGCAAATTTTGCTAATTGCGTCACTGGGGCTTAAAGAGTTAAAAGTATCTAAGTCGATATCGAAATGTCTCTCTGTGAAGGCGATATAGAGCAGAGAGGTAGGACACATAGGAGGAAAAAATCCAAATAGACCCCGCACCTACTGCAAGCACAGTAGGCTCTCGCACTACCTTAATCCAATAGAAGTAGGACGCAACTTGGTGCATGGGGGTGCATGTTATGGCTTCGTTCCCTTGAGCCTCCCGGGAATCGTTGTTATGAGAATTGGACCGAATAAATCAGTTCTTCTTCCTCATCTTGTCCTTCATCTTAGCCACCACCTCCTCCTCCTTCCAGGATCTGTCACTTTCATGTAATTAGCAGGGAATAAAATGACTTGCTAATAAGTGTTTGTTTGAGAAAATCTGAAATTTCTGTCGAAAGAATTTTAGTTTATAGGAGATGACGGGAATCCCCGCGGTGACGTCATCGGATGATCACTTGGGTGGATTGGTTGACAAAAAGATAGCCACGGACTGTGGTCTAATATGGAATTTTGCTGAAAATTAACCAATGAAAGTGCGAAAATGTACTTTGGAAGGCTTCGAATAAATAGCAACCGATGAAACCTTTGCGAATATTGTCATAATCGCTTGTAGCGCGAAAAAAGAGAGTTATTTAACATGTTTAATTACTTAAATTCATTCAGTTACTCGGTCTTGACATATTTTGACTCGCTCCGGACCCGGACTGTTTCTCTTAATAACTTCGACTGAAAAAGAAATAATTAAATAAAATAAAAATAAATCGGAAGCATTGAACATCAATATTTTAATCTTTTTGACGATCAAGGAGATTTATAAATAAATATAACAGGGGTAATAAGAAATGAAAGACACAATAAAATATGGAAACGAGTATCTGATGAGAACTAATGCAAAATTAACAAAATATTTGATCTTAGGGAAAGAACATTTCATAAATGAGAAAATAAATTAAAATTCATGAATGCGATTCAAAAGAGGATGTTATAAAACGGCAATATCAAACAGAGAACATTCTATGTTTTGAAATGGCTATCAGTAATTACCACATCATTTAGTCCGAGCTCATGACTTCTAAACAACAATCTCTATCTCTCCTTTTCTCTCTCTCTCTCTCTCTCTCTCTCTCTCTCTCTCTCTCTCTAATTGTTTGTACGTGATAGTATATAAAGAGACAAACATATTAATATTATAATATCAATGATTGTAATAATCGGTTCTATTTGATGTGTTAATTAGCCGCACTGCCAAAACAGTTTGTTTATTAAATCTGAATGATTGTCACTACAGGACAGCCGCGGCGTTCTCTGATGATAATTAAAGACATCCCTTATCAAAACACCCACTGAATACTGGGTACATTCACTTACAAACAATAAACAACCGGTTTATGATCAGACAAATGTACACCAGATACAGACACAAATAATCTTTTAAAGCATCCATGATAAAACGTACATTTTAAAAATGCACTTCATGTGGAACCAATTTTAATGCATTATGAGAGACAATAAAACAATATTTCACATTCAGATACCTACACTTCTCAGCGTCATCATTATATATAAAAAATATGCATCATAATGCGCAAAATACAAGACATGTTTAATTATATATTTTAACATCGACCCCTTAACTTTCAATATAGCTTGATTGACTATCGACTTTTTGCCAACCAGAGCGAGAAATCCCCTTTCCATTCTTATCGATGACGTCACCGCGTTTTCTCCTATAATGAATTGACTGTACATTATATGACATGCACCGATTCCAATGACGCCATAGATATGTTATAATAGCAACTAACACTTTATATTGATGTCGAAGTTACGTCATCGAGACGTCATTCTAGGGCATACAGTGTATGTCATGCTCCTCACGAAAAAAGTGAGATGTTGCCTGAAATTCATACGATGGAAAAATGTGACTTTCTCAAACCTTTAGTTCATTATCAAGTAAATGAATTACTTGTTGTAAATAGTTTTATATTTATCAGCTAGACAGCATACAGTATGTTCTTCTGCGTTCCGCATTTATTCGCTTATAAGACTGATTTCCCCTTCTAAAACCCTCCAAAAATCTAGATCCGTCTTATAAGACGGATATAAATTTTTGGATGGTTTTGGATCTAAACACGCATCTTTCAGCTGAATTGCACAATATAAGTTTACATATTTAGAACATTGGACGGAGAAACCCGTTCTTATAGCCGAATATATATGGTTTGTTGAACTCTAACTGCCATTTCTATGAATTTTAAGGTTTCTCCACAGAACACAGGAGGAAGCGGTCAGCAAAAATCCTTACTTATTTAGGTAAGTTTACTCGCTCTGTTAACGTAAAGCTTCAATACTGTTATTCTTCTATATATTAGGACAAACAGGTTTTAACAAACAGTGTAGACCCAGATCGGCAGTCTGATTAGTGTCTACACTGATATTAGTTGGGGAAGGGGTGGGGCTAGGCGGCCCCAAGACCCCCGGCCTCTTATAGATGACTCAATTTTTTGTTTAATCTCTTTATTTCACTCTTTCTCGCAACAGTAAAACACAAGGGATAACAAGTTATGTTGTTTTTGTCTCAAACGCACAGCGTTGTAAATATAAATGAGCCGTGAAACGAGAAAACCAACAAAGTGGTTGTGCGACCAGCGCAGACTAATATAAGCCTGGAAACCGGCCAGTCAGATCAGACTCTTTGCTTAGCGCTTAAATTGTAGCTAAAGGTATTAGCTACATCCATGCGGACAGCGAATGCTCTGATCAGTTGCTTCACTGGGCGCACAACCACTTTGTTGGTTTTCTCGTGTCGCGGCTCATATAATGTAATTAAGGACTGCACTACAAGGGAATATTATTTTTTTGAGGTAAATACAAAAACCTGAATAAACCCATAAAAATTAATATATCTCCCTGAATGTCAGCAGACTTCTTATTTTTGTTGTTCTCTACAGTTAAGAATACATAAATTTAAATAAATAACATCGTTATTGAAAATGTAATTAGATTTAAAGGCACTTCATTGCGTTAAGAAGAGCGTCCTAGCAATTATTTTTTTCATTTCTTTCCTAAATTGTGAGGTAGAGCAGAAGAAAACAGTGGCGTATTCTCAAAAGCTCGACCATGTATATGGTGCATGTACACTCTATGCATTCATTTAGTATAGGGTAGGCAAGTATACTTATATATATCACATACAGTATAGGAACTACATTACTGTGACCAATACAAGTGTGAAAGTGAAATAGTTCAATCTTGTAAACCTGTGGGGTTTTTTTACATTTTTTACGCAGACTACTTCTATTTTCATCTGCTCAGCCTGATAATACGTGAAAGAGTTGGAAAAAATTATTACTGGGACAGCCTTCTTAATGCATAGAAGTATATTTTCAGACCTTAATACATTTTTAATAACGATCGCTATTTTTTATTATTATTTTTGCTCAGGAAATTACACTTTGATCTTTTCTTATAGAAAACCGTTTAACATCAACAAGTCCTGCATTTTGGAATTCTATATTGTGAGACACACCATAAAGAGGGCATCTGCTCAGTTTTGGGAAGATCTGTTGTACTTTCAGCATATTATGCACATCCTTGTCTTCCCCGCAAATCAGTGATAATCACAACCTTAAATCCTTAACTGAATTATTTTCTTTGTACGGTAAGCGGTCAAAGTATTACGTGGTTTTGTGACATTGCTGTATAAAGCACTGCGGTTTTTTTTCCTTTTTTTTATTTCGTAAGATATTTTACAAAAGATCATACATAGAGCTGCTGTAAAAGTTGCATTTTTAATTAAGCAAGTAGGCTAAAGCATTAAATGTTATTTTACATAATACTTATTCCAATGGGGCTACCCACAGCAATAAGTATTTCCGGCGATGTTAACATAGATGCCAGATGGATTCCAATTTTTTTAACATCAATCTTCAAATTAGGAAACAGGTTTCTCCATAAATTAAAAAAGTAAATGGGTTTTGATAGAGTTTTACACGTTGCCTAGATCAGTTTGCTAGCCCGTTATACATACATCATATATCCTCTCGTCGTCTTAGTAATGATTTTTTTTTTTATTTATTTTTTTTCAAATTTTACATAAATACACTAAAGTAATGGCAACCTGTCCACTTTCTGTAGTTTAGTCGCAATTGTAGGGTAGCCATGATAACAGTATATCGAAGATATCCAATTAATGGGAAGAGATCTGTTAAAGCTCTACTGTGTACATGTGGAAATAGGCACGTTCGGCATAATAACTTGGGTTAATCCGAGCAATACCAAGGTACTCCTCAGGCTACTCGCAGATATACTTCAAGTGGCCCGAGGGATACCTGGGTCTTGCTCGTGTTTACCCAGGTTATTATGACGAACGTGCCCACTATTTATCGACGAGTCTGGTAACTTCGGACAGCGGGTTAATTGGGACATACCATTGCAAACAGTGCAAATTCAGATGAGACGGCTCATGATGAGCCGTCTCATCAGGATTTTCACTGTTTGCCCAGTTGATTTTGTTTTAATTCCAAACAGCTGACATATAAAGGCAACGATGTCACTGTCCGAATTTACCTAACTAGACCTTACTACTGCAGGTAGGCAAGCATGGAAACTTCTTAGAAGTGGCGCCACAAGGGTCGATTCCAAATTGGCAAACGTCAGGGAGTATGAAAAGAAGGGAAATTACCAACTCGCAGTAGACCAGTTTCTGGCCCTTGAGCCGAAAAAAGATATGAAATTTGTATCAGACATGAAAGGGGTAAGTTAATTACTACACCCAAGCTTATTAGAGATTACGGTGTCACGACCGACCCAAAATGATCCACACACTCATCTGACTCCGATCCGATCAGATCATGTAACGATTTGCCGATCCGATTATTTCCGACATCCATATCTTTTATACAGATCGGACCTTTAAAAGATTCTTGAAACGATTTCACATTAATCGTATCGTAGCTGCTGATTATAAGATGTTTCCGTTGTAATAACCTTCAGAGCACAATTTCATTTTTATTTCATTTCAGACAATGACAGGTATGTCAGCCCAAGTAGGGGACAGGACAGTAACACTGAAGTTTCCGTCTAACAGCCAGTTCCCGGGCACAGTTACCATTCAAATCTACAAAACAAGTGACAGTGTTAGTGGTAGACTCGTCGATGTAATAAAATACGTACAATGAACCCTTTAGATTATAACCATTGCTATCGAGGAGGCATAAACTTTTGAAACAATTGCTTTTATAATATGACGTCGCTGTTATTCAATGTTCAGTAGATAACTTCTAGTCATAAAAATCTTATGACCATACGTGTAATAACACTAGGGTGTGCACGCAATGTCATTGACAACGGTCATGTCAGCAATGCGTTTACTTATTGAAATAATGTTCAGTTTGAAGGCGTTAAAATCCCATTTTAACGGTCATAATTATGTAACAGAATTTTACATTCGTGGTCATTTCATATAAACATAATGAAACTTGCCAAAGGCTCGTTTCATAATTTCATATGAAATGACCACTCGTGTAAGATCCTCTATTTATCGACGATGCAACGTAGTGTTGAAACAACGTAAATGCCAAACGCTATGTCAAAATCTCGATCATATTGAAACATTGTTTAAGCTTAATTCAATAATAATTACAGTATTCCTCAAAATTATTGAGAATTGCATTTTGACACACAGTTGCTAGCCATACATGCTCAACAATATCTTAAACACGTAAAATACAATAAAAGAACCTCTGTTTCAAGTTGGATATACAAAAATGACAATATGATGCATTTTTTTTTCGTCAGTGGTAGGTAAGGATGGGCTAGGGTACACCCCTGTAAAAAAATGTCCCTTGATTTCGACTATATTTTTCTATACCACCTTTGCTAGAAATAGACTATCTCAGGTGAAATAATTTATTTTCTCCATTGTGCAACACCATCTACACTTGTAATGTTGCCTTTAATATTTCGCATGATTTAAAGTCACTAATTCCAGTTTCTGAGTCAGGGACTGGCTGTTATATTATAGGAAGAATATTGAAGGCATCAGAAACAGCAAAAAATCTGATTAATTAGTGATATGAACGGAATATTTTTGGCAATGTATAGATAATCATGTCAAAACTCATATTCTTTTAGCACGTTTACTAAGCCTTACAAAAAATATGGTTTTGTGCCGTTTCCGTCGAGATGTATAGAATAAGAATGAATCAGAGCAACATACCATCCTTCAAAATTGCAATTTTTTCCAAATTTTGGGCACTTTTTCGAAATGAAGTCACGTGTTTGAATGCAAGCAGCATCTACAGCGGACAAGCTCACACAAAGTTCTGTTTTCAGTTCGCCAACACCTTACCTCTAGATGAGAAAAGCATTCAGAAATCAACTGAATTGTCATTATCGTTTCCACAAATATCGATTTTATTTGGTAAGGGTACATAATTTTCCAGTCGGACAAAAAATCTCTGGGTGGCACAATTCAAGGGGAGATAACATTTGGTACTCAAACATATGAATAATACTGGTACACTAAAAAGTTCACAGAAGGATGTTGTTAACTAAGTAAACATAGATATTAAGAACATACATGATCTGTCTACTACCAGTGCTTAAATTTCACTTTGCAAAAAATTCTCAATAATTTTGAGGAATACTATATTCACAGTGTCGGAGCGGAAATGTATAGTGTTTGAGATTGTATCGTCTCCTGTGATTCTGTACAGTGAGAATCCGACACTTGGTGTAAAGCGATACACGGAGAGAGTAAGTAAACATGACGATGGCTTCTTTAATTTCAATATTATCTTGCTTATTGCGATTTCTATGGATTGCTTATAATATACGAAGAACTTCAGAGGATGAATGCTTTATGTTTTTCCCCAAGTTGTGCACACACAAGTTCTTGATCATTTGAACACGCAAAACAGCACACGATTTCGTCCATTTGAAGGGTCGTGTATTCTCGTGTCAAGGCACAAATAAACTGTTATTTTTTCAGCAAATGAGTATTGGTCTTTAAAATATCTGAGGTTAACGGTAGTACCTCGGTTTTTATGTTTGGGGTGAATAAAAGTGATGAAATGCTGAGTTGTTCATCGATTGATATTCGTACAGTCACTTGCAGAAGACAGCTTGGAAATTGTACAGTGCTATTATCTTTGTACAGTGACTCGGATCGAGTTGTTTTTCATCAAGCTGAGTTAATGCATTTCATTTCGACAGCGACGACCCTTCGACATTTTTTTATTTCCAGAATTCAGAATATAAATCCTTTAATAAAGTTGGACCCGAATAGTTTACTGGTGGTACGCCAACATTTGTTTCTTTCAGCTACTGAACACTACAGTTTTTTCTCATATAAGACAGTTGTCGCGGACAGAAAGAATACGCCGCGCAGTCGGTAGCGCGTCTGACTGAAGAGCCAGAGGTACCGGGTTCGATTCCCGGTCCGGCCACATACTTTCTTGGAAATTGATCATGAAATCTTTTCTACGGTCATTTCCCCTTCCACTGATTCAAGAAGGGCAGTTGTCAGTTACCGGTGAAAGTATGGACACTTAGTACTGGTTAACCGCTTAGGAGGTCTAAGCCTGCTCAGGAATAGTGTGGTTAGGTTAAATGACCATAGCTGTTTACCGTGGACGTAAAGCAACAACAACACAACAACAACAACAACAGAAAGAATACACTTTTAGAACCTCAGTCGTCGATTTCATGAGACTTACATGGCAGCATTTGATGAGCAGTTTGAGATACTGGTTTATCGCCTTTGATGCCATGAACGTAAAGCATACATACATGCATTGTTGAGCCACAATATGCTACCATACACAAAACGCTACGGAGATAGCATTTTATGTATCCCAGCCTACACAAAATGCTACCAAAAAGCATATTGTGTAGGCAGTGTACACAAAATGCTTTCTGGTAGCGTTTTGTGTAGGTAGGGTACATATGTTATTTGACTGGTCGTTCGAGGATACACAATATGCTCTACCAGGAAAAAGTATCACTTTTAAGCTCGACTTAATGACTTGGACTCAGAAACACATGTTTAAGGCAACCCCGGTCTTAGTTGACATTATCGTACCCATGCGCGGATACAGGGGCGGGAGACGGGGGTCAGAACCCCCCCCCCCCCCCCCCCTCATTTTCCAACAATGAGTTTTGCAATCATTATAGTAAAATTTATCGGAACCCTCTGATCTGAAGCTGGACGGAATGGACGCCGGGGAAATTTTGGTCCCTCATTTTCATGTTAGATGGAGCATATTGTGTAGGGCATATATGTTACCTTCACAATATGTTCCCAAATTTTGAGATAGCATTTTGTGTAGGCAGGGATACACAAAATGCTATATCGGTAGCGTTTTGTGTATGGTAGCATATTGTGGCTCAACAATGCATGTACTTCGGAAATTAAAAACAAATATGCACATAGCGCGTTGATAAAATAGTCATACACCAATTACATTGCCGAAGTCAAATGTCTATCTACAAGTAAAAGCATCGACAAAATAGCTTTCGCTCTACAATACTAGTACCGTTGTATCACAGGGTACTTTCTCAGAAGACACACACACATGCACGACACACGATAATTCCTTCAATTTCACATGTACACTCAGCGAAGACTCAGATCAGTATGTGCATTCGTGCAGTCTTATCAGAGTCTTCGCTGGCTACATAAGGCAGCCCCACGATCCGTAGTTATGCAATGAGCGCCCAGCAAAAACTGATTAACTTCGTGCCTTGGGGAGCGCTGTGGCCTAGTGGTAGAGCCTCGGACTCCGGAGCGAGAGGTCGGGGTTCGATCCTCACTCGAGGCGCCGTGTTGGCACATTTACTCCCAAAAGATACTGGTGATAACCCGGAAGTGGTGACTCCGTCCCGACTTGACTGAAAAATTGTTTACTGGGACGTTAAGCAAAAGCGAAAAGAAAATGTCGTGTCTCGGCTCTGAGTCGGGGCACATCATTTCCTACATTTTCACATGTGCGCTCAGCGAAGACTCTGCGCAGTCTGATCATCCTTCTCTGGGAGTGGGGAGCGAAGACCCTGATCAGACTGCGCAGACGCAAAGGCTGGTCTGAGTCTTAACGGTGCGCACTGGGGAAACTGTATGGAATATTGTGCCTCGGCTCATTTATCTTTATGTCAGCGATTCCTTTTACAGAAATAGTATTTTAAGCTTGATAAT
Organism: Ctena decussata; assembly: GCA_963989385.1. Classification (NCBI taxonomy): domain Eukaryota; kingdom Metazoa; phylum Mollusca; class Bivalvia; order Lucinida; family Lucinidae; genus Ctena; species Ctena decussata. Next base: position 89,615,921 of record OZ022501.1, read on the forward strand.
TTTCAATGTGTATCTTATTGAAAGTCATAGATATGCCATAAACTGATTCTCAAAGACGTCGAAACGTTACATTTTGAGTTTTTTTTTTGCTGAGTGGTTACTGAGGTACAAAGTTTTTGAAGAACTTGGTTTAAACGCATGCATATGGAATGGACCAGATGCTGACGTACGCCACAAAGGGTCGTCTACATTAGATAGGAGGCGAATACGGCTATAGTGGTGGTAATATTTGCTTTCGATGTGATTGAAGGTCAGCTGGCGCTGTGGTTTATCGTAAACATGGTAAAAGAAGCAGATACTATATACAAGTGACTGTACAGAAAAATTCTTGAAAATCGCAGTTGTCTGTACGACAGCATACCAAGTCACTGTACAACAATCGATACATGCAGTGTCCTGTAAAATGAAGAATTTTCAGGATTTATCTCCAGTGCAGATCCGCTTCGAAGATGTTATTTCACAAATATATGTTTCTATAATGTGGTCCTTATGAAAACAATCGGTGTTTCGTTCGATAATGCGATAAATACACATTTCGTCATTGATGCGATCATGCATATTTTTGCATGCAAAGATGATTGAGACTTGTGCATTACACTAAGAACACTTTATAAATGACATTTACCTTCTTGAGGAATTCCAAATTTACTGATGCGTCAAACGGACCAAAACAGTCTGGCTTTTTAATCATAACTTGAGAAAATTGCCAACCTTATTTACCGTGTATATTGACATCCTTTACACCAAGTGTCGGATTCTCACTGTACAGAATCACAGGAGACGATACAATCTCAAACACTGTACATTTCCGCTCCGACACTGTGATATTATGTGTGGCAATGTTTTTCGTGCTTTCAGATTAGAACCTGTCGGTAGCGTATTTTTTTCCTGGAAGATAAAAGAAAAACAAGAGGACCATGATGGTCATGTGTTGGTCCCCTAATACATCTACTTCTATCAGTTAAGGGTGTTGCCAATATTTGCATAGTCGCACTGTGAAGAACCTTAAAACATTCGTGCTGGGAGGTTCTTATGTACAGTTAAAATCAATTAAAACATATTGTTCACAATCAATGTCTTAGGATACATACCTGCACCGACAAGGAGCTTGAAATTATCCAAAGTTGATAAGTCGGTTTGGAAATGGCAATACTGATGTAAATTATGGAAAGGGATGGGTTGCAGCAATGACACCTAGATAAGGGCCCAAGGTTATAAAACTTTTTTCATGCTCAGCTGAGTTGAGCATGAAATTTTACCTGCTAATAAATAGCAAATTACTGATAAGTACGGTTGTTTTCTTGCTCAATTTGGCTGAGTATGAAATTTTCTCTGCTTATGAATATGAAAATGCCAACATTAGTTGGCATTTTCATATTTATCAGCAGAGAAAATTTCATGCTCAGCTGAGTTGAGCACGAAAAATGTTTTATAACCTCGGGGCAAGGTTTGTTTGAGATCCGACCGGAATGATTTTAGCTATTTCATATAGGGAGGTGTCCCATATTCTTTCTGCATATAATAACCCAAATCGGTCAAGTGATTCTGAAGAAGTCGTTTGAATGTTTTTACCATATATGGGCATGCCGGCCATCTAGAATTTCGAATCATGATCATTTTAGCTACCATATAAATGCTAAATATAACATTTGATTACAATTGGCTGCCTACTTTCAGAGAAAATGTCATTTCCATGTAATTTTCATAAAAACTTCATGTACGTTATCAGTACATTGTCTTTAATAATCTTGTGAAACATTAGCTTCCTAGCTCTAAGGGTCCATGTATCTGAAATTTTACGCCATTTTCCCAAATTTACCTAACCCACTGAAGGGCTGTTTACGATCTAACACGAATAATTAAGCTCTTATATATGGGGAGGAGCCCCATATGCTTCCTGCAAAATATCAGCCAAAGCGGTCAAGTGGTTCTGGCAGAGAAGTCGTTTAAATGATTTTTATTATATATTGGCATGGCGGCAATCTTGATTTTTGCACCATAACCATTTTAGTTAGTTTTCGTTCCCTCAACCCTTGAATGCTCTCTACAAAATTTGGTGCACGGTTCAGCAGTTTTGAAGAAATCGTTTACAAGTGTGGACGGACAACGCATGACAGACGGAAGACGGACAATGGAGGCTGCCTATCTTATAAGTTCCCTTGGAGCCTTTGGCTCAGGGGAGCTAAAAAGAAAGGGAAAAAAACAGACTCATTCCATTTCAGTATTGAAGTCGATGTAGCTACTGACATTTGTCAATAAAACAATGTTATTTAAAAATGCCTGTCCAATATGGCTTAAATTAGGTTAACAAAATGTTCTTCTTTATTTTTCTTGAAGAATTATTGTCTTTGCCTTTTATAAAGTGGCAAGAATTGAAATTTTACATTTTACATCGAATGCATATCTTTACCAAATTAACTGTGACATATACGTTACTGTATTTAACTTCTTCGCTGTCGCTTAACCCCAAAAATTGAGCAGATATATTATGGCAAGATTTTTGCCGGCAACAGACATCCCCCATCCGAGCAACACTTGTTGACGTAATCAGCGAGACAAGGCAGTCGAAGACACCAGGCAAGACATGTCTGCATCGCCCCTCAGATCAGGTGTCTTCCACCAAGCCACCTCAACCACTAGGGCCTAAGACGACGTAATGTTAGGGCAACAGCAAGGAGATGTCTGATGCAACGACAACCCAATGCTTTGAATGAATGGAAGCCAAACTCCACAAAGATTTTTGTTGCTTTGACAAGTCAGAGTTACTTGTTGAGTAGTTTAGACAATTTTACCAGAAATAGATCAATAAGGTTATTTTAACTCAGTATTTTACAACATACCTCTCGAGAGACAAACAGAATTCCAGCTCCGCGGCCACACAGTGGATGGATGTATGTCTTACAGTTCTACGTCCTTTTTAACAATATTTCAGTCATATCAGGCCAATGAGACTGTGCTAATGAAAGGCTGTGTGCAATGGCATTCTGTTTACAGTTAAACAGATTACTGCTTCCAGCGGAAATCTAACCCGGGACTGCTAGGTCAGCAGGCTAGCGCTTAACCCACTGAGCTACGGGGCTCCACTCACTAAAGTGAATAGAATCTCGGGGTAAACGACAGTAATGACCTCACCTGGTTCACCTGTGATGATACAACAGCTTAAGTATCAAACACAAAGGGGTTCCTGGTCAACGAATTCGGGTGGGAACCAGCCCTACCAGTACTACGGTCAGGAACACAAATTTAGATTAGCTTTGAAGTAACCTTGATTCAACAGCATGACGTTGAATAAACGTTGATTCAGTGCTGATTCAAAGGTATGTGCCTGCTCGCACTAAAATACAGAAGGTACGAAGTATACAACGGGGCTTGGTCGAAATCGACGCTGATATTATACGTACCGCTGTGTCCCAAGGACTATACTGGGGACTGGAACAGTCTACCAGGCTACATCACTGATGCAACTACCACGTAGGAATTCAGTCGTAGTAGGTCTTGCCCTGTCAAAAATCCATCTATAACTCATAAAAGCTGCATTTTAACCTGTTTTGAGTGGTGTGTACGTTTTCATTTTAAGTGTCAGACAGAGTAGGCTTTCTTGCACAACAGACAAGGATTTCTGCGTGTTTCATCCGTACCGATAATTTGGATCTCATCGATGTTATCTCACTCAGGACCGGACAAAAATCACGTGTAGTCAATGCATTGGTAGTATAAGAGGAAGTCACGTACTTGCGGGGTCAAGTGACGTTGGTATTTTGAGATGAATACGTCAAGTAAACGGCTAAATGACATCAGTTTGTGTAACACGGGACGTCCATGTAAAGAACCAAACGCTGTTTGCTCGTTGATAGCGTGGGTTTCTTTTCGAATTAAGAAAAAAAAACGTGTAATACTAAAGCTATTCATATTAAGAACACGATGATGCGTTATAAGTCAAAAATGCAAGACAAATGTATTTTTTATATCTGTCATGGATGTGAGTTTCGGATAGACAACTCCATCACTTGCGAAAGCTGTTTGGCACCATTCGGCAAGCCTCGTGAAACCGAACAGTTACACCCTAAGGATGTGCGAAAAAATTGGTCACGAGTATTACGTTACTGTTCGGCATCACGAGGCTTGCAAAGTCATGCCGAACAATTTTGGTTTAAACAATATTTATTCAATATAAATTACATATACAGACATAATACAAAACATAGCATGGTACAGGATCTGACGGTAAGCGAATCGCTTATATGAAAGTCATCTCCGAACAGTTACACTCTTGACGGATGTGCGAAAAATTCGTCACGAGTATAACGTTACTGTTCGGCATCACGAGGCTTGCAAAGTCATGCCCAACAATTTTCCCGAGTGAAGAATTTTACTATGACTTCCTGATCATTATCTTAAAGAAACTGAAACAATATTATGGTATTGTGTCAATAGTACTGTGGACTCTAGCTATCTCAGATTCGAATATAATCTAAAACTACTGATATTTCAAACTAAATTTTCTGGTCCCAAGAAATTCACGTTGAAATACCAGTAGCTTCAGATATTCGGAGTTGAAATTTAAAGAAAATAGAAAATATGTCTGAAATACAAATATCGCTGACTGAGATAACGAGAGTCTATTGTTCCCCTTTCTTGGACTACAGGTGTTTTACGTTGAGTTTGTGTGTCGTCTTCGTTTCTCTTTTCTTCTTTTTTCGATGTTCTGACCGTTCCAAGGCGGTACTTCTGTTGTGGTTCTTCATTCTTGTTCTTGTGTCTTAGTTAATTGTTTATGGTCTGTTAGCATTATGGCCACCTAGTAAATCCGCAGCTGCCCGCTTTGCTTCTGTTTTGTTTTATAATAAAAAGATAGAAAATAGGTAAAACTAATTGTTAAATGGTTTTTGTTTGATTGAACCGTTGCAGAAACTAAGGGCGAGGTTTTGGTCCGGTAAAACTAGTTTAAGCCCCAAGTCGGTACTTCTGTTGGGGTTCCTTGGTGTTATATTGTGCTGTATCCGCTTGTCTGTGGTCTCTGGCGGTTTGGTCACCTGTATTTCTGTCCAATCTGCCTTCTGTTTTGCTTTGTTTTGTAATTAAAATAAAAAAAATAATTAAAAGTAGATGTTGATGCTGTTATTAAGGTAGCTGAATGACCATCTGTTTGGGAAAGAGCTGGGCATTCGGTTTACTGTGCGTGTCTTTCGTAAGCTGCCTGTGTGTATGTGCTTCTTTCCCTATTGGTTTTGAGAGCGGAATGTGGGATTTGATTGTATTGCCTATCTTTTTACTTTGGTTGGACTGTGTTTTTTGTGTGGAACCTTTTCTTTACATTTCAGCTATATTTTCCTAATTGCTTTAGTAGGTTCCCTCACTATCACATAGTAATAGTTATAACATGGTTTGTCCGTCCGTACGAACTGATGAGCCTCGAGCTATAGCAGTGGACTATCTCCTGCACACACGAATGAGCAACGGCAGCCCTATTTTATATCACACTTACGGAGGATACCTTTCACATTTCGAAATAACTTTTGCTAACGTTTATAACGTTTATTTGGTCTGGCAAGGTGGAACAATGACGCATACGGGACCGAAGGCCTTACATAAAGCTATAAGTTTCAGCCAGCAGACACCACACTGAGAACGATCTGTATTTGCCGTGTTATATTCTGTCTCACCCTCATTATTGAAAGATACCGCCTATTTTTGAAGAAAACTCAAATCATCAAAGTAGGTCAGAAGGCAAAGGAGAAGGGCCAACACAATCGTAAACCTAATCTATCCTAAACACCAAGTGCGAAAAGAAAAAAAATAGACACGCACAAAAAGCAAAGCCAAACATGACAAACAAAAGCCAAAAGGTCACTATTTTCCCAGCAGATGGCTGCTATTCTCTTCTAAACTGTATAAAGAAATCAAAGACCACAGCGAACAAACAATTCCAATAATAGTAAGGCTCAACAGAAGCACCTTCTCGGAATAACCAGTAAAAAATATCTGAGGGAGGGAGGGGGCTTCAATTGATTTTACATGCGCATAACCCTCACTCTTGGTTCTGCAGAGGTTCATAAACATGCAAGTTCAACCAAATTATTAAACAACTATTTTTTACATATTTACTAATATTTTATAAGCACTACGCAAGACAGAAAGAAATGCAGGCTGGGAATACATGAAAGAAAGAAAAACAAAAAGAATAATATAAACTAATAATAATAGCAAAACAAGAGGGCCATGAGGCCCTGAATTGC